>OX411549.1:9566654-10244154 GCA_948146395.1 Fragum whitleyi
AAGATGAATGCCCTCCGTCCACTCCATTTTTATCATTTGAGCGTTGTTGAATAATCATAACATCGTTACTACAGCTTGAATAAGCTGTAGTTTCGATGCTATGATCATTCATCCACAACAAAGGATTATTCATTTTACGCACTTGCGTAATTTGCGTAATGAGGGTTACGCCCGTAGAACTAATATCATAATAGTTATAGTTCATTAAAAACTATTATATTCGTAACATATATAAATTCAAAGAGTCAGCAATGTTAGTTTCCCAAAATTACGATTCCACAATTTTCCAGAAATTTCTCAACAGCCTTTGGAAAACCCACTCTCACGTCATGACTTAAGGAGCAATTCTATTTTTATCGGTTTTCGCGCGTTTCATTCTAGAGCTTAATAAAGAGGATAGTAAATTTAATATAACTTATAACTATTTTAAATCTTTAGAATTAACACTTCTTTAAACCCTATGTTGTCAGTACTCTTTTGAATCGTCTTGTAGAGTCGATCCAAAAGCGTACACAGGGGTGTTGAAATACGCCATTCTCCACTTGGCCATGGACAAGTAAAAGTCAATTTCCTACTTGTCGAGGATAAAAATGAATTTGCCCACTAAGAAATAAATTGATAAATATTGAGAAAAACATTGTTCTTAACGAAGAAAATGTTGTAACCAAGCGTTTTCTTCATTAAAGACAATGTTTTCTACCCTTTAATACAAACAATAGGAAAGCAAGGCTTTTTCTCATAGATCCTTTTAGTACTGCATCAAGATTTGCTCTGTCATTTACCTGTCCACAAACAGGTGGTCAAGAAAAATGTACGTGCCCGCAGGTGGAAAAGCCCATGCAAGTTGGGCATGGGGATTCCTCAACCCTGGTACATAGAACATGGTAATTTCATTGCATTGTAATCAATTTAATCGACCCCAAGCTTGGTGAATATAAATTTTGTTTCTAACAAATTGGTAACAAATTAGGAGAATTTTCAACCAGTATTACTCTTTTCGTTGCAATATTTATGTAGAAAGCAGGCAGTGTAGGCTAAGGTCAGATTGGTTGTCTATGCAAGTGGATCCCTCGGATAACACTGTAAAAGTTAATGTCTGCCGAAACGGTGCGGAACTAATACGGTTCCACTACCTTAAGCCTCCTAACTAACAGCTGCATGGCTTTATTAAAAAAAATCAACTTTGTAAATGCAGTAATAACGTTGCACTCTATACGTACATCTTAACGGTACAGTTTAGCGACTATGTCCTAGCCAAGTTTTTCCAACTCTGCCATAAATCTAATTTGCCAGTTATAAGGTCATATGTTGTCAAATTACTGTTGGGCTTATCAGGGCAATAAACTTCTTCCTTCCCTGCTCAATACCAGGTGTATGACAAAGAAGTATTTCAAGGTAATTGAAGTTTTAGGTCTTTAACACTAACACACATCTTCTGTACTAATTGTATATTTAAAGTTATTTTCAACATTTTTTTTTTCAATTTTTTTATCTGTAATGTCTACATCTATTTTTAACCCTTTTACTCACAACAAATCTATCAATGACTAATTAAACTGAAAGGTGACATAAATAACAAGCAAGAAAAATTCTTTTGATGAAAAAAGAAAAGGAAAATGTATCATCACATTTGAAATTGGTGCTTTTTATGCCAAGCTTCGATTTCCGATGAGGAGGCATATTGTTTTTAGCTCACCTGAGCACAACATGCTCAATGGGAGCTTTAAGGGTCGCCCTGAGTCCATCGTCCGTCGTCAACTATCTTAAATACTTCTTTTTCTTCTCCTGAACCACAAGGCCAAATTTCAATGAAACTTTGCCAGAATGTTCCTTAGGTGACCCTTTTCAACTAGAAAGCTATGAATGGCTTAAGTCGCTCCAAAGGCCTGAATTTCTTGAAATAGCAAATAAAAGTTTTAACCAGATTTTTACATATTTTGGGTTCTTTTGATGTTGAAAATGATTTTCAAGATTTCCACTATATAACATAGAGAAATGACCTCTGCTCATAAAAGACATATTTTTCATCCAATCACAATGATTTTGGCTGCAAGATAATGGGTCACCCAAGGATCATACCAATAATGTTTGATTGATATCCATCAGTTATATACAAAGAAAATGATTTTCAAAATTTCCACTATATATAGAGAAATGACCTACGCCCATTTAATACATATTTTTCATCCGATCACAATATTTTTGTTACACTGATAAAGGGTCATTAAAGGATGATTACAGTGAAATTTGGTTGATATCCATCAATTACATTCTGAGAAAATGATTTTCAAAGTTTCTACTATATAAAATATAGAGAAATGACCTCCGCCAATTTAATCCATATTTTTCATCCGATCACAATGATTTTTGGTGGACTGATAAAAGGTCACTCAAGAATCATTCCAGTAATATTTGAGTGATATCCATCAGTTATATACTAAGAAAATGATTTTCAAAGTTAACACTATATCACATATAGAGAAATGACCTCCGCCCATCAAATACATATTTTTTATCTGATCACATAACAGTTTTGTAGACTGATAAAGGGTCACTAAATAATAATTCCAGAGAAATTTGGTCGATATCCACCAGTTATAGTTTAAGAAAATGATTTTCAAAGTTTCAACTATATAACATATAGAGAAATGACCTCTGCCCATAAAATCCATATTTTTCATCCAATCACAATAATTTTTGGTAGACTGATAAAGGGTCACCCAAGGATTATTCATGCATAATTTACTTGGAATCCATCTCTTAGAATCAGAGAAAAGTCACTTTTTACCATATTTGGAAATTAGCCACGCTCATTAAATCCATGTTTTTCATTGGATCAAAATTTCTTGAACAACTTGAAAGAGGGTCCCCCAAGGATCATTCCTGTGAAGTTTGGTTGAAATTCATCCAGTATTTCTGAGGAGAAGATTTTAAAGAAAAGGTTTACGACCGGACGCACGAACGGACGCACGCACGACAGTCACAACGCCATGACAACAGCCCCAGTGGCCTTCGGCCAGTGGAGCTAAAAATTGTTGGCAAAAATTTAATTGGTCCAAATATATGGGCTTGGCAGGGCGTGGCATTTTTTCTCCTTTGAATCTTTGAACGACATCTCCTCCTGAACCACTCGGCCGATTTCAATGAAACTTTACCAGTAGGTTCCTTGGGTGACCCTTTTCAAAAACTGGTCGCACAATTTTGATTGTCCCATAAATATGGGCATGACAGGGTGTGGCTTATTTTAAAATCATTGAACGACATCTCCTCCTGAAACTACTTTGCCAATTTCAATGAACTTTACCGGAAAGTTACTTCGGTGACCCTTTTCAAAAATTGTTGGCGAAATTTTGATTGGCTCATAAATATGAGCGTGGCAGGGCGAGGCTTTTTTGAGTCCCCTCAGTAATGAATGGTTCGGCAGGGTCTATTTTCACTTTAAATTCTTGGAATTCTCCTCTTCAACAATTAAGCAAATTTGAATGAAATTTTGCCAGAAAGTTACTTAGATGACATCCACTGGACCAATAAAGTTCAGGTGAGCGGTTCAGGCACTTTTGTTTATTTGTGTGTTTGACTGAAAGTTTGTCACCGAAAAGCCTTTAACATTGACCAGAACTTTTGATTGGTCAGGAAAAGAACCTTCATATTTTACATGTGTAATGCTTGTGACAAGCTTACTGTTTGTACTAGTCCGATTGACTTGAAACTTATTAGTTTTATTCCTCTCCTCTCATGATTGCGTAGTTCATTGCACAAACAGTGTAACTCTATCTGGCTTATTTTTGGAGATACTGTCCTTCGTAGATTTGCATACTTGGATTTTAACCGGACAATATCTCTGAAAGTATAATGATCTTGAAACTTATTAAGCTGATAGATCAACGGTATTGATGCAAAGTGTATTGCATAAGAACTGTCATTCTATGTAGCCTTTTTTAGTTTTTGTCGTTTGGTTTGAACACCTGGATTTTGTTGGGAACACATCTCTGATAGAGTATTAACATTGATTGTGAAATTTTTTAGGTGGATATATCTCATCAAGGGAAAGTACTGTGAACAAGAACTGTAACTCTACATAGCTAAGCTTTTGAGTAATTGGCTGTCGTTACTTTTTACTCGACGATCTGTTAATCATTTGAACACGATTAAAATATCTGATTGACACGACAGACAGACAGACAGACAGATAAGTTTATTGAAAGATTTGTACAAAGTACATCATCGTTACAAAATATAATCACATTTATATATAATATATAGAAAAAAATACATATTTAACATGTCTAATATACAACTTGATCTACATAACCACTTATTTTCCTTAGGGTAATCAAATCTAACCGCAAAATATTAATAGTATTTCAAATTTCTCCGAATGGACGTTTAGAGCCGTAAAATAAACTGGTTAAAGTACACAACCCGTTGAACATGTGATTGCTCATGCATACACCGTGTTAAACGGGTGCGTGTAATCGATTTGTTTTTACTAACCAATTGCAAGTGATTGAGATAACTGGATATATTCGTGTAACTGTGAAGTTTACGGCTCATTTTATGGAATAACATGTGTTTAGTGTTTTTTAAGGATATGCTCTTGAATCCTCAACAAAACGAGTTATTGCATTTCAGATAAGTGTAATTTTAGCTTGACCTCTCTCTATGTATTTATAAACCGGTTTTGTAATAATTGTTGACTAATTTCAAATAGAACATTTTCAACACAATGCTAATTTCTCTGTTAACATATAACATGGTTTGAAAAGGATAAAAAAACAAGCAATTTCTCCTTTTCTCATTTAGTTTTTTTTTTTTTTTTTTTTCAATTTAATGTATATATATTTTTTCAATTTAATAATGTAATTGCAGACACTTACTACTTTTATTTTTCAGCTTAGACTTAATTAAAATATTAATTTTTAAATTTTCCAGAATATTAAACATTTCCGTATAGTGTTTAGAATTAAAAGACATACAATTTTCTTGAATGGCCTTCTTGCAGTAGGTACTCTTTATTGAAATTCTTTAATCATTTTTTTTGTTCAATTTGAATTTTTTCTTTGTGGTTCCTTCCCTCTCTATTTTCAGATTACCTTGTAGCATCCAAACAGATTTTGAAGAAACAGCACAAAGGTGAGTGAAAGTAATACAATAAATAGATAAAAAAAAGTGCATTTTCATATTAGAATACATACATGTGATTAAAAATTATGCACTTCTGATGCAACACTTAAGGACCTTTGAACCTTATGCAAAACGAAAGGATAAGGATCAATAGGTCTGATAAAATTTTACTTGTTAACAATTAATAAGCACTGTAATTATTTGCACACAAGTTTGAAACATTGTTTATTATTTTTTTTTTTTTTCTAACATCATGGCTGCTTATTTGAATTTGGGTACAATAAAAAGAAGAAAAAAAAAGGATCTGGCTAATAGATGCCTTTGATATAAACTGTGCATGCAAAGCAGCAATGCAGAATACCAACTGACTAGGCTCAATACATTTTTATTCATTATACTCAATACATTTTTACATAAATACTTAAAGTATTCCTGACTTCAAAAAATCACAAATACATTTTAATATATTTATTCATGGTTCCAAAAAACAATGAAAATGAACAGTTTGATAATAAATACATATATTAACCTATTTCTTGCTGAAATCATATTTGATTTGAAACAAATTGACATTTTTGGGACATTTTCCACTAATTTAAGCTTAAATTTATCACCATTTACTAAATCAGACAGTGCTGTACAGGATCATCCCCATTATCAGTGGTGTCTGATCCTATGCCACACTGACTGACAATACCTTGTGCAGATATATTTTACTTTATTTTGGAATCTCTTCAACTTATCTGACTTAGGCGTATCTCCGCATCAATTAAATACAAGTCAAGAAGTGTGGACTCAGATCATACTGCACTTAAGTGCCGTCTGATTCCAGTCCATCCTGTCTGACCAAATCATATGTAAAACTTTAACTTTACATTTTCAATTGATCCAGCTGAGGTGTACTCCCATACCGATAAAATTCAAAACAGGCTGTGCTGGCTAAGATCATCCCGCTTGCCAATGCAGGCTGGTCTCAGGCTACACTGTCTGACAACACTGCCAATCTTAGCCAGATTTTGAATGAATTTGGTTCATGTGTATTTCCACTTATTTACAGTAAAGATCAGTCAATGCAGACTCAGATCACCACAGGTCATTTCTGACTGATCTGGAATTTCGCTTTAAGCCACTGTATGCCAAGGCTAAATGTTGAAAGGAAAAATATTGTGTTTAGCATGCTATTCCCTTTTCAATTTTCTTATTTGCTAATATGCACAGAATAAACTAAGATAAACTAAATCTCAATTTCCATTTGCTGTAGTTCTGAATATTGCATGACATTACCTTTTTGAGTATATAGATGTTTAGTATACCTATGGTGTCTCTCAAATGCCATCAATGTTATGGGTAATGTTTTTTCTTAATTCAAAAGCTTTTTTGCAAAAGAGAGCTAAGCCTTTAAGATTCTTTATAGAATCTGATTTTAAAAATATTATCATTTTTTCCATGCTTGGATTTTTTATGTAAAACTTTGGTATATATTCTTTTCTTGCATCAGCGAATAAGGGACAGGTTAGTATAAAATGAAATTCATCTTCAATATCTAAATTATTACAACAAAGGCAATATCTTTCTTCTCGAGGTACATAGTTTCTTGCATATCGTCCTGTATGTATTCTCAAAGAATGTGCACAAATTCTGATTTTTGTTATGAGATGTCTTAGGGATTTTGGTAATAAGCTAAGATAATCTTCATATTCTAATTTTTCTTTACAATTTTTATATAAAATTAGAACCTTGCTAGAATTTTTATCTGATTCCCATTTCTGCATGAAATTATCTACTAAACGCTGCTTAAACATTTGAATAAAAATATTCCTTTTTATTACTTGAGGATTATTCCAAATAAATTGAAAGCCATTTTCACTTAGAATTGTTTTCAAACCATACACCCAGTTTTTGGCACCATTTTCACAATCCTCAACAGCTTGTTTATATGTTCTAGAAAGTAATATATTCTCTGAATTTATAAGTTTGAACCAATACTTTATTTTTTTTACCATTTGACCAATATATAGTGGAAATCTTCCTAACTCTCCATATACTCCAACATTGCTAGTGTTTTTTCTAACATTTAATAGCCTCTTGCAAAATTTCAAATGTACATTTTCAATGTTTTTACTGTCTATTAAACCCCATATTTCTGATGAATAGCTCAACACTGATCCAACAAATGCATCAAATAATTGACAATATAGTTTAGGTGTAAAATTGTAGTTTCTACAGTAACCTAGTAAAATATTCATGGCTTTAAGCCCTTTACTGACTGTGTACTCTTCATGTGACCTGAAACTCCCATTTTGACTGAAAACGGTACCAAGGTAATTAAACTGTTTTACTACTTCTATTTCTTTACCATTGTAAAACCATTTATCTTTTTTGTTTATTTTATTTCCTTTTTGGAATACCATAATTTTTGTTTTGTCTGTGTTTACTTTTAAACCCCAATTTTGACAGTATTCGTGTAATTTATTCAAATGAGCCTGTAATTCAATCTGATTTTTAGCTAAAATAACCATATCATCCGCAAATAGCAGAAGAATTATAATTGCATTTTCTATTTCTATTCCTGAATCGGTATTATTTTGAAGCGTCAGCTCTAAATCTTCAATGAATAATGAAAAAAGCATGGGTGACATGATTTCTCCTTGGCGTAGACCCACAGCATAATTGAAAAAATCACTGTAAACATTTTTATCCCTGACACATGATTTTACTTTCTGGTACATGTCCCTTATTACATTAAGAATTTTTCCTCTGATGCCATTTTTATACAATTTCATCCACAGTGCATTGCGATAGATAGTATCAAAACATTTACATAAATCTACAAAAACACAATACAATTTTTTTCTCCTGAATATATGATTTTGAACTAGGCTGTTTAGAATAAAAAGTGCATCTATTGTAGATTTTCCCTTTCTAAAACCGAATTGTGAATCTGAGATAACATTATTTTTTTCACAAAAGTTTGTAATTCTAGTATTCAATATTGATGTAAATAATTTTGAAAGACAGCTTACTAAAGTTATTCCTCTGTAATTGTTAACATTGTTTTTGTCCCCTTTTTTATGTAAAGGAACTATAACGCCTTCCATCCATTTCTCCGGAAAAAAACCAGATGACAAAATTGCATTAAATATATCACAAAGGTGTGAGCCAATGATATCAATACTTTCAATCAAATACTCATTTAAAATATTATCATTTCCCATTGCTTTGTTTCTGTTGAGATTTTTAGTGGCTTTAGTTAATTCCTCTAGACTTATTTCTTTATCTAACTCATCACACTTGTTATTTTCGGGTATACCGCTGCAAAAGGACTCTGCCTCTTCATTTTTTTGCTCTAAATTATCGCAACCAATATCCGCAAAATACTCTTTGAATTGTTCTAAAGTTATATCATGATTTGATTTATTTTGCTTTTTAAAGAATTTCCAAAATTCTCTTGGGCTTGCATTTTTCAATTTCTCAATATCAGCAATTTTATTTTCTTCAAATTTACGCTTTTTTGTTTTACATGTCTTTTTGTATAGACTTTTATTTTCACAGAATTCTTTGCGTGTTTCATCTGATTTATCAACTTTAAATCTTAATCTTGAAGTTTCATATTTTTCTTTGGCTATTTTACATTCTCTATCAAACCAATCTTTATGTTTAGATATTTGTTGTTCAGTGAAATCCCTTCTATCAATTCTACAATACTCTTTTGTGAATAAAGGATCTGCTATTTCTGTTAGAGCCTTGGAAAAAGAGTTAACAACATTATTGATGGACTCCCTATTTTGAACATCTATACCTTGAATCATATCATTAAAATTTCCTAATTGATTGATTATGCCACTTCTGAAGGCTGACTCCTGTATAACGCTCAAACTAAGCCAATTTTCTTTAGGAAAATGACGACTTGAAAGCCCACTTTCACATATTTAGTTATTATGTTACTTGTATTTTGAAAAGTAACTTTATGTAAGTTTGTATCGATAAAGAATATGTCTTTGTCGAATCAACTGTAACTCGTAAAGTGTCCTTCAGTTTTAATTTCCAAATTTTATCTTCATACAGGCAGGTTTCAACCAAATGGGTACTCTAATTCATTTTGGAATCAACAATTGTATCCTTTTGTTGATAGTGTTGTCAAGCGAGGTATAGTCCGTTTGACTTCTATATGGACCAACCTTTTCACCAATTACATAAATTTGCGTTTGAATAAAGGATTTCTATGTGGTAAAATATTTATTTCAGCTTAATACCATTCCAAAAATTATTTTTTGGAAACAAAATGATTTTAATATAATGATTTTGTCTATCTAGTTAATGATAATATTTTCGTCTCGGGAAACATCATCATTTTATCCCATACATGTGGCTATACACTGTACAACCGTGAGAGTGAAATATTTTTCCTTCCTTTTTTCTGTTCAAAAGTTCTCATTTTCTAATTCAGTCCCCTTTCTGGCATAATAAGTATTTCGTTCATTGTTCATCACAGGTGAGCCAAATTTTCATGTCCTTTCGTTTGTATTTTCAGATGAACTTTGCTCTTTCAAAAGATTTTATCATTTTGACTAACAAACTGAACAAGTTTCATCATAAATGCGCTAAATGTATGGTCATTAGAATGTTAACAAAGAATGTGTCAACAGGTATCCTTTCCTCATGGAATATTTCAATTTTTTATTCATACGCTTTTTCTTAATGACCTGACAGACACTACTATCCAATATTCATGAATTGTCGCCCCTGTGATATGAACACTAAAGAGAGTTGATGACGAACGACGTACGAGGGACATCTTATTATCACTCAGCTCAACATACTGAAGCCCGATTTGCCCTTACGAGCTTAATAAAGTATGAGGGGGCCGAAACTGCCCCCTTACAGTGCTCTCAATAAGGGCCAATATCAGGATTTTTTTTAATTCCATGTTGGAATTTCAGGATTTTTTTACAAAGTAAGGAATTTTCACCCCCCCCCCCCTACACACACACTTTCCTTTTCCCTCACTTTGTAAATGCTTGATTCCTTATTAAAAATAAGTTTAAATTTTGCCCCCAAAGTCCATTCTTCTGGGTAGTTCTTTAAGAATAAACGACTTCTAAATGTTAAAACTCCAAGCTTTTATTTTAAGCTGTAGGTACGAGCTTTGGTTGCAATATCACCTTTTATTGCTTTCATTAGATAAATTATGAAAACTGATATGAGAAACTGTGGAGTTTCCATTTGGAATCGGTCCTTAGATGTATCTTGCGCGTCAGGCCTAAGAAATGCGGCTAACTCAAATTTTAGTTACGATGTTTTGGCATCAGGCGATATTACGGAAACTGATGATTAATGCAGCTTATTAGGTAAATTTGAAAACGTCCGGGGTCAAATAACAGGACGTTTTCCTTGAATCGGTTTAACATTACGGAAGAACTACTTTTTATCGCGAAAGCATTCATGTATTTAGTGGTTAAGCCGCCGAGGGTAGTTTGCACTCATTTGAACGTTGAGGCTTTCTTACAATTTTGTTCGTTAACTAAAGCCTTTGCTAGCTAAAAATCACATAAAGGATTTTAATTATTTCAATTTATATTTGTGGATGTTTCTTTTGGAGTTAAGTATATAAAGATTTAGATAATTAAATTAATTCTTTAAAAATCATTAGAAGGTATACGTTTTATTTCAAATATAATTTCAAATAAAGTTAAAATTTCAGATAAAGTTGAAAAGTATTTTCACGTGGGCTACTTCTCATGGTCAATTCAAAAACTCACAATTCTCTGATAATCATTATCAGAAGATTCAATAGTTTGGATGGGGTTGAACGCCACTTTCAACAACCATCTAGTTTTATCTCGGCAGCTGAAGCACCCACAATTGATTCCTGGTATTTCTCACACAAGTACTACCATTACATTCTTTTCTAGCCTCCAGCTGCTATCGCACATACAGTCAAACCTGTATTAAGCAAGCACCCAAGGGACATCCAAAAATTGTTGCTTAAGACAGGTGCTTGCTTAATACAGGTTAATTTTAGTGCAAATAGTTCTTTTGGGAACTTGGTGGACGCCTGCTTAAGACAGGTTGCTTGCTGAATACAGGTGGCCGCTAAGACAGGATTGACTGTACTTCTATGATTATCAAAACATTGGTGAGAAACTTATAGCCAGAAAGGATGAGTGCCACCATCAGACATCGAACCCGGATCATAAGATTCAAAATGCAAAAAAAATATTTGTGATAGAATATTTCAGTTCAGTCTGACAAGCATTGGAGAAACTGCTTTTTGTCAAATTTTGTCAAGCAACACTGGTTACTTGCAAGATAATATTGAAAAACAGTGTGATAAAAGGAGCTGTTGACTCTTTATATATTGGGTATTTTTCTAGCAATGTTATCCCGATATGATTATTTCACTAGACGAGAAGAATGAATCATATGTTCAAAATAAATACTGACTCACAATTAGTGCATCCAGTGCCTTTAGCACTTTGATTCTAATGAAATTTTACTGCAGTTTTCATTCAGCATCACAAGGGTTGATATTATTCTTATGATATTAGGGTATATATAAAAATACAGAATAATATTAATGTGTTGAAAAAGATGTAGAATCAGTTTTAAAAATCCCGTAATTTCATGAACTGTCGTAGGTCTATATCAAACCACTTGTAGAGAATAAAATCTGGTTAAATAATATAACTGTCCTTTGTCAGCAGCCTACCTTACTTATAATTAAGATTTATGGCCAGCATCAAGTAACAACTGTTAGAGGTCGACAATTCTGATAAAAGAGATAAAGCACAGAAACTGTTTGAGTAAAATCTACTCGTTTTCAGGACATAGTCGTCTTACTGGGTAGCTCATTGTTGGAGTTTTTTTAAGAAGGGTCCATTTTTTGGAGAGATATAATTCATATTAGACCACGCTTGAATCGGATTAGCCAATCAGAGAACAGTATTTCAAAAATATATATCACAGATACAACTCCGAGCGTTGTATTTACAGATATACGGTGGTAGTGTGCCTTGCACGTGAATCTCGACAGGTTTCTGGGCCGAGTCATTTCAAAAAGATGACGAGCAATTTATACAGCTCTTTTTTCCAAAAAACTTTTGACAGTTGCAAAAGTGCAAAAAGATCTGAAAATGGTAACGGAAATAGATTCATAAGTAATTTCAGCATGTTCACACTTGATAAGAGTAATATCACAGCGAGATTTACTCCTTTTCATTATTTAGAGTTTCGGGTTAAAAATAGACTGGTGACAGTCTCTTAAATAGAGGTATATATGAAAAAAAGAAAGATAGAAATATATGTTTCATGCCTATAAGCCTGATTTAAGAGACTGGGGAAATGCGATGAAGCCTGGAATTTCACGAATTCTGGACAGTTACTGTTTACATAATCAAACTATTAACATCTTGTTATCAGATCAATTTGGTCAGCGATTCCCAGCATGGGGCCATAAATTACCCATACTGACCCCGTGTTACAATGGCCTGAAATAAATCTTTCTTGCTAAGATTTTCTGTTTGAGATTTTCAAGTGAAATTATTTGTACATTAGCCATAGAGGGCAAGGAATAAAATTGACTACTAGTATTAGATTCGCATTTAAGAATCTAAGTTCTTATATTCATTTGGTTACATTTAGCCCTATCTATTTACAATTCTATAACTATATGAAGTCAGCTCACCCTGGTTGTATTAAGATAGTTGAACCGTATTAGATACCCAACATTTCGGCACTCATGAACTTTCACAATGTTGACCAAGGTTTCCTAATGAAAATCATTAGGAAACCTCGGTTAACACTGCTAAAGTTAATTACTTCCGAAATGTTGCGGAACTATAACAGATCCACTACCTTCATATTTGTTGGTCAGCCTGTTCTAGAACTTGGGATTCAAAGTGAAATAGTTAACAGAGTTAACAAGAAAATGTTCATAAAACACTTATAAATGCCCCCAAGACGAGGTTTTAGAGGCTTGACCTTGACCTTGATTGATGACCTTGACCTGGAATGTATTTCGGTGATAGGAAACCTCGTACAAAATATGAGCATTGTCTTATTGTCTCTCAAATAGTGTTGAAGATACAGCAAAATATTAAGGTTCATGTAAAGAGTTTATGAACCAAATTTAATACTGCTTCTATTTACAATAAAGATAGTTTGCCCAGCTTAACAATATATCAAATTATAGCTGTAGATGAGCACAAACAGTTGCACAACATTAGAGGCCCCCTCTCATAAGAGAATAGCCAAACCATTATGGAAAAGGGATATTTTGTTCAGAACCAACAACTTCATTACAGCTGGATAAAATTTGCCTAAATTTGACCAGAATGTAGACAAATGTTCATACTAGGTACTACTTCAATTTAAGATGTAACACTCAGTCTCAAAAGGCCCTTTTGAAACAATCAATTTCCATTCATTTTGTCAACACACATGTCAAACGGGTTTGGTCTGTTTTTGAAATAGATGTTAGGTACGATGCAATATCACACCATAATTTTGTGAAATAATTTCTGTGATTTATTTCAAATATATAGTTTTTTTGAATTCAATGATCTATAATAATTTACTATACATTATCATTTTGTGAAACAGAACATGATATATACATGTATAGCTAATGACTTTACAGTTTTATAAACTATTAATGTCCATTTATGTTGTGATAACACACCATACCTTTCATTTATCTACACGTTTACAAATTTAGAATGACATATATGACATATGTGTTTATAAAATAAGTCAAAATAAATTTCTTGCATATAAAACTACGTTTTGGGTCCGAGTTTTATACCAATGTTTGTAGTAGTACCTGGGTAGTACTTTACACTGTACTTTGTTAAAATATGAGCCAATTTTATGCAACAATCACGCAGTTGCTCGTTCTATACATAATGACCCTTTTCCACAATGTTTTGGCTATAACGCTATAGCTAAGACAATCTTTCGTTGCATAACTGGTCAAAATAAATTTCTTGCATAACTACGTTTTGGGTCTAAGTTTTATACCAATGTTTGTAGTAGCTATAGTACCTGGGTGGTACTTTACACTGTACTTTGTTAAAATATGAGCCAATTTTATGCAACAGTCACATAGTTGCTTGTTCTGTACAAAAAGACCCTTTTCCACAATGTTTTGGCTATAACCCTATAGCTATGACAATCTTACTTTGATAGCTGTTAGTGCTCATTAATATTTTCAATTTCATATATTAAACACCTAGACTCACATGCTGCTCTTTCTTGGCAAAAGAAGTGCCCTTAGAATTGGGTCTCAAAAACTTTACATGAACCTTAACTTAACAGGTCAAGTATTAAAAGATGGACTTACAAAGACATTTCACCCTTCTTTTTCAACTAAATCAAAATCATTCTGTTTGATAAAAGTACACTAATTTACATATTTGTCATTGTGAAAAGTTTGTGCTTGTGTCATAGGCAATTGGTAGTGTGTCTTTCAATAACAAGGTCCCAGGTTCAATTCTGGACGGCGTCTTCCATTCTTTAAGGTTTTAATCTCTGACCAACAGATTGATAGCCGTTTATCTATGTGGGATAGCAAATATGAGCTAGGAAAGGACAAACGGTTGTACTGGTGCAAGAAATAATAGGAATCCATTGTCAGGTGCTACAGCCGGCAAAGTATGATCGGAAAAATGTTTCAAGCGGCTTTAAACCAAAAATGGAGGTTGGTCCATTCATGTTTATTGTCAATTATATATTAATCATTGATGGCCCTTCAATTATAATAATTGACAACCCAAAGGAAGTGTTTACATTTATGGCTTGAATATTGTTTTCACTTTTAATGCACATGCCAATCAGAAGCTACAGTTACTGAGCTAAAACCTTAATGAACATGTATAAATGTATGATTGAGTTGCAATATCATCAATCACAGTTAAAGGCATTTGTGTATTTCATAAATTCTTGGAATAATTTCATGTAGTTGTTGTTACATCTACGAGTGTTGTGTACATATTTTGAAAAAAGAATTAAAGAAATCCTAGAGCAATAAATTATCATTATTGAGCAATCAAGGGTTGATATGCCATGCTGTGAACTTTTCATGGGGTCAGACAATCTGTCCAAGAAATCTTAGGAATTTGACACCTATTTGACCTAAAATTTGGGAACCAATATAGTGGTTCCCTCTGAATGGATTTCACCAGTCCCAGAGTTTCAGATAAAGGAAAATTAACTCAATATATGTGTGTGGTTGGTTTGTGGTTTAAAGTGGTTATGCACCTTGTTTACTTATAAATCTTAACTCTGGGACTGAATGCCAGTCTAGGTTAAAAAAATAATAGATAATGTTAGAAAAGCGTGGTCTAAGTCAGATAGAAAATCTCGTGCCGCGGTATATGGGAAATAGACACTCGCTAACGCTCGTGTCTATTTCCCATATACCACGGCTCTCGTTTTCTATCCTATACTTATGAAGATTAGGCGTGTTTTGAGTATCGAGTTTCATTTTTACACCCACGTCTACGAAATTCAGTATACAGTATATGATGTTAATTATGTATTATACTCTGTTTAAAAAATGCGGCTATGGTGAACGCATGCGCGAATAACTTCATTTTCATAATGTTTTCATTTGAAACATTTGTTTCTATCAGTAAAAATACATGTATAATTCGATGCACTTTCGTGCATTATCTCATAGTTACATCAACCAAAGTTTCATGCTTGAATGATCAATGAATAAATAATGAGTCCAGACGTGTAAAATCTCACATTTCTTTATTAGCGTAAGTTTACTTAGAATAAACAACTTTTTTATTATTATTTGGGTTGGTTATTGCCATATATTTAGTTCATAGAATTTGAAGTTCAAGTTCTTTATTGCAAACAAATTTTGCCCATATACTTTTCATTAACATGTAAAAACTATATACTGTTCCGAAATGTCGGTAAGACATATAAATGGTAAATATAAACAATCGGGAAATTCGGATGAGTAAAGTGGTAAAAATGAATGGGGATAATGTGGAAATGAGAGAGAAAGACAGAGAGGGGGGGAGAGAGAGAGAGAGAGAGAGAGAGAGAGAGAGAGAGAGAGAGAGAGAGAGAGAGAGAGAGAGAGAGAGAGAGAGAGAGAGAGAGAAAGAAATCAAATATATAATCGTCAGGAAAAAAGCATAATGTTAATTATCGATGTGCTACAAACCTCATAACCACAGTCAACTAAGGGTTCAGACTGTAGTAGATTTCACAAATTCTCTGTTCACAACACCCCAGTCACACTGCTTTCAATACCGGCCTCTCAAGCAACAGCCTACAATGAAACAATCATTTAACTAGTTTGAATCAAGTGTTAAGCTGTCAAGAAAAAACAAAACTTTTAAACTATGCATGAAATAGATGTCAAAATAACCGATCATGGTTATTTGTTTTGGTCCCGAAAACTGGTGAAGATTTGGCTGTTTTGCACGAAATTCAAACTTCCATGGTTGCCGCAACGGAAATGATAATCTTTGTTGGGCTTGCTTTTTGTAAAGTAAAAACAGTGCCAATTCTGGTGATGCATCACAAAGTATTTGCCAAACATCTTCTTTTTTCACAATATTCTGCGGCACACCTATCCAATTTTTTCGGCCCGTACAGCCGGCTAAAATCCAATACCCCACCATCTTTTGTTTACAGTGTCACCGGGTGCAGAGAAACTGTGAAAAGGTTATGACCTGTTAGTTTCGCATTCATAAATGGTCTCAAAATTACATCGTAGGATCATTTAAAGCAACTTTTTGCATTAACATGTTCAAATATCTACTCAAAACTTACCTTTGTCTATTATTTCTAATTTTCCATGGCCAATTCGCATATTTCCCATGGCCAATTCGCATATTTCCCATGGCCAATTCGCATATTTCACACTCTACTACATACTGGCCCTAAGCGACGTAAATGCGATTAGTTTATAAAATAGTTTGGACGCGCATATTTTCAAAGTGTTCATTTTTTATATAATTCTGAAGTAGAAATCATCCGACTAGATTTTGTTTTCAAAAAAGATGAAAATGGAAAAATCGTTGCTGTGCTGCTGTTGTTGTTGTTGTTGCGACGTACGTGAAAAGATCCGCCACGGGTCCATTCGGAACATCGTTCGGATTTTACCGTAAAATGAAAAGTACCTCGGACGTAAGTGTAGTAATTTTGGGTCATTTGTTCGGTAATTCGGCTCCTAGTGGAACTTTGGTTAATGCGCTCGAAGAAAAGTATATTTCTTTGATGTTTTCCAGGGTTTTCCCCCTATGTTCAAAACTGGGGGTCATTTTGCCACATTATGACCCCCTTTACACTAACTAGATAAAGAATGTTTCTTTGACAATTTGGGGGGTCATTTCAAAAAAGGGGGTCCAAATTCAAAGAAACAGGGGGTCAAGGAAAACTGTGGTTTTCCAGTCATCTGTGAAGATCATTTTGGCATATTATATTTTTAAGGCAAAACGCAATAAAACTAAGCGGAGAATGATATAGGAAATTATCTTATAACTATACAAATATCCGTGTGATAACATCACGTATGATATTTTTTGTGATATCATATAGTTATTTTTAGAACAATGATATAATGCGGTTGTTTTTTTTGATACTTGCATTTCTGTTAGAAACATCGACGAAAACTAAGCAAATAGGTTATAAGATAAATATAATACGTACTTAGTGTATTGTATGAAAAATATCTAACTCGGTTGAGATAATTGATAATTGTCTCGGCAGAGCCTCGACAATGATCAATTCTCCCAATCTCGTTAGATATTTTTTATCATACAAAACACTAAGTACGTATTATATATGTATTGCTTACTGACTGAACAGAACTAATTACTCAAATGATATTTTGATTGTCAACTTTCCTGCATGTACGGACGAATCGCTAGCCCCCCATTCCTTCCAGTTACAATACGACAATTCAGTTTGCTGAGATGTCCGACTACATATTATAGGCAATAAGTTGATATCCGAAATCGACTCGTTGGTCTACATAAACAATGTGAAACATCAGTTTTAGGGCACGCTAATATGAATTGATGATATTCAATTTACCGAATCAAAGATGGCGGCGAAAGCCAAAATCCGTGATTTGATTTGCACATTGCTTTTCGAGCTGGACGGTCTACGATCGCTGACAAACTAGCATTTTTTAGAAAATGAAGTTCGTTGTCATTAATCGAAAATGCAAATCTTTAGATTGTGATGTAAACATCGTTAGGTCTGTTTAATTCCAATCAATGGCGAAAGAAGGCGTTATAAAGGATATCTGCCGCGAGGATAGTACCTTGGACATATTGATTGATACGAGTCATATTCCGCTAGGAAAGAATGTGATGGTTGTACTGGTAAGAGAAATACCAGGAATCCATTGTTAGGTGCTCCAGCCGCCGCGATATAACTGAAATAATGTTGAAAGCGGCGTTAAACTCCATTCAATCAATCAATCAACGAGTCATATTCCGTAACGCTTCCGACTGCGTTATTGCCGTGACCCCTAAATGGGAATGCAGTTTGTAAAACATGAAGTCGATGATCATCCCATTCCAAACAATTTATTCATTCAAACCACTCACTCAGACCATTCGGAAACGCTCCAAAATCTTCCAGAAATGCTCAAGAAACGTTCACAATGCTTCACAGCTTCATTCAAATAGATCGAATCATTTTTCGTTTTAATGGCTGGGTTTGTTTTGTTTTTTGTTTATTTTTTTACTTGGAAGCGTCTGCGTGGAAACATAGTCTTCTTTTTATCACAGAACGTAGGTTTGTAAAGGGATGTAATACATCATATCAATTGATAAGCCAATTTTGACGAAAATTATTTAAGCGACGTCGTATTGCCTTCCTTTCGTTAAAATTTCACACTACACAATAATTTGATTTCACTCCGAAATCATTAGAAAATGACATAAGTTGTTAATTTCACAATGTTACTTACTGTGCGACAATTAAGATGTCTATAATTGAACGTGATTGTCATAAAAGGCGGACAAGCCGAAAGACAACATAGAATTCATGTTTAAAGCGAATAATTTGATTTGTCAAATGATTTTTGATCGATTTAATTTCTTAATTGAAACATTACAGATGGTGCCTGTACTATTCCTGAGACATTTCGAAGTAAAACCTGGTTAGACAGCGTAAAAGGCAATGTTACTTTTACGACTTGGAAGATGACCAACTGGGGATTCACAGTCAATGGGTCAACTGTTGATGAGTGGGAAATAGCCGACGAAGTGAAGTTTGAAGAATTCGGATACATAGCTTACAGGTAATACAGTTAAGAACATCGTGAAATTGACAATGTGAATGGTATTGGAATGATTTTGGAATGAGTGTGATGAGCGAGTTTTGAGTGAAATTTACTGGAGGTAATCCAACATCGTTAAATTTGTTCAGGATGAACAAAATTAGCTATATTTATCACTCCCTTTAAAGACATATATATCTAAGTTCTGTAGCTTCCTATTTCTTCAAGAACCAATCAGACGCTTATAATTTCAATTATATCAGTGAAATGGCGATTTTTTTCCTATCCAAAAATATTTTGATTAAAGTTCTTGATCTTATGATTTTACTTATTTTGGAGCGTTTTTGAATGGTGTGAGTGAGTGTATAGGAATGGAGCCGAGTGAGAGATTAAGAATGAATTTGATTGAGATGAATATCAATTTCGCTATGTTGTTAACTGTAATAATTTTACTTGACACACTTGAGTATATAGAAAAAATGTTTGAAGTGGCCTTACTTTGGTTTCCCTATAGCCCATATAGTAATTTCAACGATTTTTATGAAAAGAAATTAAAGAAAGCATGTTTATCAATTCATATCGAATTACATAATGCAAGAGGTAAAACCCTTTTTAAGCGAAATTCGTGATTTGTTGAAACGATATCCAAAATACGACAAGAAATACTAACGATACACAGTTATGCGACAAAAGTTAACTGTCTGTGTTTAGAGAGTAAAAATATCGCTCTTTCGGGAATATTCTTTGAATATTTCTTCTTGATTCCGTCTTCTGAAATTTGAGTTACATAGAAATACAAATCAATCGACAAACGGTAGCTTTTTTGTGAAACGCATGATTTGCCGTATAAAGTATATATGTAAATGGGATTTTGGTCACGGGAAATACGCCCACGTGCAAGCGGTATTCAAATTGGTGTCCGAAAAATTGCGGGTCATACATATTAGTCAAGTAAGGCTTATATTAAGATCATCGTGTCATAATCATTTAGCATTATCGAATATTGGAATGACAAATTTAAGCTAATCTTTGAGTATAAAAGTCTACTTTTTGTGTACATAATCGTCTAAGATGATTGTCTTGCGTTAAGGAAATGTCCACAAAAACAGACGGGGGCATTAAAAGAACATTTAATATGCACAATTTTGCCAAACGCTGGAGCATTTGAATAATTGATTTTACACGCAAAAATGACACCTTTTTATCATTTCTTTTTTTGTCTCATATGTTCTTTTTCCATTCAGCGAAGCGTTTACACCAGCCAGTAAAATAATTTTTGGACAACTGAAAACTGCCGTTTTATTGTGACAATTATCTTTTTTTAGCTCTACTGGCCGAAGGCCAGCGAGCTATTGTCATGGCGATGTGTCCGTCCGTCCGTGCGTGCGTAAACGTTTTCTTTAAATATCTTCTTCTCCCAAACCAATGGGCGTATTTTCATGAAACTTGGTAGAAATGTTCCTTGGGCGACCTTCTTCTAATATTATTAAAGAAATTTTGATTGACCCCGAAATATGGGCGTGGCAGGGCGTGGCATTTTTTTACTTTGAAATCTTTAAAAATCTTCTTCTCCAAAACCATCTGGCCAATTTCAATGAAATTGGCATGGATGTTCCTTGGATGACCCTTTTCTGAAATTGTTAATAAAAAAAATGATTGGCCCATAAATATGGGCTTGGTAGGGCGGGCCTTATTTTGAGCCCGAAATCTTTGAACGACAACTCCTCCTGAACTACCGGGTTGACTTCAATGAAACTTCACCAGAATGTACCTAGGGTTACCCTTTTCAAAAATTGTTCATGAAATTTGGATTGGCCTATATATATGGGTGTGGCATGGCGGGGCTTTATTGGGTCCGACATCTTTGAACGACATCTCCTCCTGACTCACTTGGATGATTTCAATGAAACTTTACCAGAATGTTCCTTTGGTGAACCTTTTTCAAAAATTGTTTGTGAAATTTTGATTAGCCCATAAATATGGGCGTGGCAGGGCGGGGCTTATTTTGAGCCCGAAATCTTTGAACGACATCTCCTCCCAAACCATTCGGCAAATGTCAATGAAACTTGATATGGATGTTTCTTGGATGACCCTTTACTAATATGGGCATGGCAGGGTGGGGCTTATTTTGAGCCCGAAATATTTAAGCCACATCTCCTCTTGAACCACTTCGCCAATTTGAATGAAACTTTACCGGAATGTTCCTAGGGTGATCTTTTTTAAAAATTCGTCGTGAAATTTTGATTGTCCCATAAAAATGGGCGTGGTAGGGCGGGGCTTATTTTGAGCCCTGTATCTTTGGAAGACATCTCCTCCAGAACCTTATATTTTAATAAGATGGGTAAAGGGATGCAGCTTCATGGGGATTGAGTATTTTGGTGCGATGAGGGCCAAACCGAGTTGATAATTATGAAATAGGTCTTAAGGGATTACAAAGTGTTGTTTTCATTCAAAGAAAGCTTTATTCATTGAAAGTCTAAAGATGTTAAAGCCAGTGGAGCGATACAGGCCGTCTTGGGCCTCTTGTTCATTGAGTGAATTGTTGGTTTCGGTTCGTTATAGGCATACGTTGACGGTCAAAACCCGGACGTTAACGGGAAAAAAACGTGAATTAAGGATTAAATTATCGTGTCATTTAAGCCCGACTTTCTTACTTTAAATATCCTCGGTCTGGGCCTATACACTTAACCAGTTTCGATGTCTTATATTCATATAGAGCAAAGATAAAGACGTTTATTCTATGCCCGCGTTAAATTTTTTGACGTCATGAATTGATAAGCAACAGCGGTATAACCAAAAGAGACGGTGCAATGCATAACGCAATTTTTCCGGAACATTAGTGGATTTGCAGCTAGTTAAAAAGTGTTCCTTTGACCCATGTTGCAATCTCTATTTGAATAAATACTATAGTCATTCTTTTAATGCAATAATAGCGTCAGATTACGTTTTTCCGGGCGTTAACATTTGCAGAGACCCCCAAATGCTTTAACTTTCTCTTGATTCGCACTCGAGCGTTAAACCATTTTTTCGGGTCTCTGCAAATGTTAACGCCCTAAAAAACGCGAATTACCCTAAAGAGATCACCATCGGTATTTGTTTTAGATTTCGAAAAATATATTCATATACTAAAATTTCCGAGCATTGAATTGACGTCCTTTTTGTAGATCGCTGGAAACCTTTACAGAGGGTGGACAGACCTACTACAGTTATTTATGTTTGAAGTATGAAAAAGGTGAATCACCCATGGACAAATACAAGTACTATATGTATCACGGTAAGCTAAAAGATCAAATTTATAAATATGCTGTTACTAGCATACATTATCAACCTTTATGTCTTTACTGATGGCTGATGAGTTATTATGCTCCCCTTCGAAGAAGAGAGGTTAAATTGCTTTGTACATTTGTCGGTCGGCCAGTCCGTCCGTCCGTAGAATTTTTTCTCCGGAGCATATCTCAAAAAGAATCAAAGTTAGAATCACGAACCTTCACAGGTGGCTAGATCTCATTGAGGAGAATTTCAGCGCCCAAGAACCATAACTCCACCCATCATATTTTCTGAGTTATTGCCATTTGGAAATTGATAAAGAATAAACCAATGATCTGCTCATATGATGGCTATAAATGTTGTACAAACATCCCATGTTTATGCTTGAAATTCAGTCGTAAAACAGCCCTGCGTTCGTGATAAAAACGTTAGCGAAGCGTTTTCGAAATGATACCTGGCTTTGCACGTATGTGCACGTGTATAGCGGGGTATCATTTCAAAGCGCTCGCGAAACATTTTTACATCCTGAACACAGGGCAGGTGAATCAAACATGGACAACAACGTGGTGATAAACTCACAAATCTATTATATACTCTCGCTGAGGAATTACATCCCTTTGAATTATTCATCTTCATTTATCAATTTAGAATTTCTTTTATAAGTAGGCCATACAGTGAATCTAGAGAGGGTGTGGAAGGATCAAACGAACGAAAAACGAACCCTCTTCTGTTGCTTAAGGTAGTGGACCCGTAATAGTTCCGCAACATTTCGAAACTCATGATCTTTCACAATATTGATCGAGATTTCTTAATGAAATCATTAGGAAATCTCGGTTAAAACTGATAAAGTTCATTACTTCTGAAACGTTACGGAACTATTACAGGTCCACTACCTGTTTTTTTTTTCATTTTCATGTCGATTTTCAATGAAAACTGTTGAAAATGAACCTATTTATATACAATGTCCAACCCCTCTATGTTGTAATCTTGGGTCCACCAATGCTCAGCGGGATAGGACCTGTGATGTACTGAAAATGAAGCGTTAAGTTGGGAGAATTAAGAATGTTTTTGAAGACAAACTACGAGCGTATTTCTACGTGTTACTACCTTATTTCAGATACCAACGACCTAGCTAATGGTGAACGTGTATTAGTTGCTCTAACAGATGGTCTCTGGCGTTATACAGAAATTTGTGACGAGACATATAGCCCGGCCACAGGAGTGTTTAATCTGATGTTAACACCAGGTATTACATGTGGACGTTATTTGAACGTTTCTTTTTTCGAATTTGTTTTCCCGTCCAAATTGAATGATGGATAAGAACGACAATAACATATATCCTTCCTATATATATACGGTAGAAATTATCGTTGGAAAATGAGAAATTTCTTGTGACAAGCTATTTCTTCTTTTTCACAATATTTTCTCAAATATGCAACCACACAAAATTCAGAGGCTATAGAAAAAGGAATTAAATCAATCGTTGGACATAGGCAAATATTTTGTAAATAAATGGGTTATAAACCAAAAATAAATTGTAGGTTGTGTTTCGAAATACTTGTATTATATGATGGTCAAAAAACTAGGATTCTGGGCTTATCCCATTCAAAATTTTAATAATGTGAGAAAATATAATGACTTACAACAATGTAGTTGATAGTTATTCCACGTTAAAGTAGTTTCATGATTACTTTAGAAAGATTCTGACCGTAGGTGCATTTCAATGGGCAATGTAGATTTCATTTTCAGACGCGCTGGTGAGCGATTCGTTTTCGATTACGTGGAACTGACATATTTCGATCCCATTGAAATTAGCAATACCTCAATAATTGTAGGTAAAGAAGAAGAAACTAGTGTTGAATGTCCGAACGCCATTTTGGGTGTGTTCACTTCTACCGTACAGCTAGCCAATGGAACAAGTCCCTGTACCGGAAATGACGTGACGTCAGATAGCTGTTCGAACAAAAAAGATATACAACTGAATGCAACAAACTGTGACTTTCCTATAGCTTATTCAGGTTTGCTTTTTTTAGCTTGAGTACTCGTAGAATAGGGTGGCTATTCCGGTCAACCGAGCGTTGTCGTTGGTATCGGCGTCGGTGAAATGCTGTGTTTAAGGTTTTATAAGCAACTGTGTCAAATCTCTGTTTCAACTAGAGCTTTTGCTTTGAAACCTTGCTCATGCTTCTGTTACTATAATATCAGCCTCTAACAAAGATTCATTACTCTTATATATAATTTAGTTGATTTTTAATCCTTTTCGGACTTAGAAATCGAAGTTTAGTTTTTAATTGCAACTGATGAATATCTGTGATATCTCTGTTTCTACTAGAGCTATTGTTTTGAAACATCGCGTTTGCTTGTATGACCATCTGATCAGCCTCTAAAAAAGATTTATTACTCTGATATGAATTTATCAGAATTGTACCATGTCGATACCGATTTCCTTGCAATATCCAGCACCAGGAAAAGTCGAACTTCACTGTCCTCCGACACTTCTTGTTTCTAATTTATTTGTTTAAAAAAAGCAATGCAATCGTTATATTGTAAAGAAAAAAAAACAATACATCATTGAACTTGAAAAAATAAGTTTCATAAATGAGGATTTAACGTTTCCATGGCGTTTTCCTATTCAAAATAACCTTCATTGGACTACGAGAAGAATAAAGTAAATACCGGTTTATAGTTCAGATGGAAATGCAAGCTTTTCTGGTGAAAAGGATAATAAAAGTGCACTAAAGGTTAAGTATTTCAAATTGTGAATTGTTGATTAAAATATGATATATTGCAACTTTTTAATTGATTAAATAAACATAATAGTAAGTCGTTGCAAGTTCTTTTTATCAAAAGTTGTCTTGCACAACAACTATGATAGAGTTGAAAGTATTAACTCAAACTACCGTGTAAAGCCATAATGCAAGTAATTGCGAGTGCACAATCGTACATTTAGTAATACAATAAGATTTCCAGCTCATTTCAGCAATGTCTTGTTTATACAATAAGCTCAAAGTCAATAATTGTTGTTTTTGTGGATAACTATGAGAAAGTATTAAAACGAATACTAGTTCATCTTTACCATTGTAATACACGGCGTTAATTTGGTTATTTTCAGCAAGTGGAAGGTTATCTTGTATGACAAATGATAAGATTGGAGACTATTTTTATACCACCATATACAACCATGATGAAACCGTCGACAACGAAAACACTTACAGATTTGCCTGTCTGGTAACAAACGACTTTTTTTAAAGTGTTCTTATTGAGCTGTTGTGGACGGTCACCTTCCGTAGTCTGTTCGCTCGTCCGTCTTCTAACAATTTCTTTAAACATATCCTCCTAACCCACTTTTGCTGTCAAGTTGGAAATTGACAGGGTTGTTTCCTTGGTTATGATGTACCAAAGGTGTTAAAATGATTAAATTCAATCAAAGACACTAGTTGTAATGGTAACAAAGATATATATAATACGTACTTAGTGTATTATATGAAAAAATATCTAACGAGGTTGGTCATTGATCATTGTCGAGGCTCTGCCGAGACAATTAACAATTCCCACAACCGAGTAAGATATTTTTTTCATACAATACACTTAGTACGTATTGTATTTGTCTTATAACCTCTTTTTGTCATGTTTTCGTCGATGTTTCTAACTGAAATGCAAGTTTCTAAGAATAACTGCATGATTTTATTTTTCTAAAAATAACTATGTGATATCATAAAAAATATCATACAGGATGTTATTACACGGATATTTGTATAGTTATAGGATAAGATTAGTTTAAGAAAATCATTAGAATTCTTCTTTTGCAAAGGCCTCGAGGTTTGAAATTTTACATGAACAATGACTTGGTGGTCCTCTGCAAATATTGATGAAATAATTTTCTTGTGACCCATAAGGACTCGGTTCTAACGCACCTCATTTTACTAGAAACCAATAAGGAAATCTAAAAAAGTATCCTTTCAAAATAAAAGGCCTTAGGCTCTTATATTACCTGGCTATGCCCAGTATTGTTTGTAAAATACGCCAAATGGATGACCTGTATTGGACCCAATCCCATGTATAATATAGCTCCACTGTCCGAAGGCCACTGGGGCTATTGTAATGGCGTTATGTCCGTCGTGCGTCCGTGCGAACGGTTGTGGACTTTTTTTAAAAAAATCTTTCCTCATACACTACTGGATGAATTTCAACAACATTTCACAGAAATGATCCTTGGGTGACCCTCTTTCGAATTTGTTCAAGAATTTTTTATCCAATGAAAAACATGGATTTAATGGGCGTGGCTTATTTCAAAATATGGTAAAAAGTGAGTTATAAACAGAGGTCATTTTTCTATATGTAATATAGTAGAAACTTTGAAAATCATTTTCTCAAAATTAAACTGATTGGTATCAATTAAATTTTACATGATTGATCCTTTGGTGACCCTTTATCAGTCTGCCAAATAGTATTGTGATCGGCTGAAAATGTGTATTTAATAGGCGGAGGTCATTTCTTTATATGTTATATAGTGGAAAATTTGAAATTAATTTTCTCAAAATGGGTACCAACCAAATTTCACTGGAATAATACTTTAGTGACTCTTTATCAGTCTACCAAAAAGTATTGTGATCGGATGAAAAATGTGTAATTAATGGGCGGAGGTCATTTCTCTAAATGTTATATGGAAACTTTCCAAAACATTTTCTTAGAATGTAACGAATGGATATCAACTAGATCTCACCGGAATGATCCTTGAGTGACCTTTTATCAGTCTACCAAAAATTATTGTGAATAGATGAAAAATGTATTTGATGGGCGGAGGTCATTTCTCTATATGATATGGCGTGGAACTTTTGAAAATCATTTTCTCAGAATCTGATAGATGGATATCAACCAAATTTTACTGGAATGGTCTTTGAGTGGCCCTTTATCAGTCTACTAAAAAATATTTTGATCGGATGGAAAATAGGAATTTTTTGGGCGTAGGTCATTTCTCAATATGGCAAGTTATATCGCGGAACTTTTGAAAATCATTTTCTCAGAATCTAATTGATGGATATCAAGCAAATTTTACTGGAATGATCCTTGAGTGATAATCGGTCTACCACAAGTTATTGTGATGGGATGAAAAATATGACTTTTAAGGGCGTAGGTCATTTCTCAATATGTCAAGTTATATCGTGGAACTTTTGAAAACTTTCTTCAGAATTTTACAGATGGATATCATTCAAACTTCATTGGTATCATCCTTGGGTGACCCATGACCACGCAGCCAAAATTGTTTGTGATTGGAAGAAGAATATGTCTTTTATAGGTGGATGTCATTTCTCTATATGTTTTATAGTGGAATCTTTGAAAACCATTTTAAACATCAGTAGAACCCAAAATATCTAGAAATCTAGTCTAAACTTTGATTTGCTATTTCAAGAATTTCTAGCCTGTGGAGCGACTCAAGCCATTCATGGCTCTCTAGTTTACATTTTTAAGGGTTCTTCATGAAAACTGTTTTCGCGTGACGGATCACAACATTCTTTTATAGGTTACAGATGAAGAAGGGGAGAGTATTTCTATTTCACCGATGAGGTGCGCACCCGGACAGAAGCCGGATGAGTTCCCACGTGACATGAGTGGTCAACCAATGGGAATGATTGTTACAAATACACCAAGTTGTAAGTTCCGAAATTTTTCAAAAGCATACTTATATAAGGATTGTGATGAAATCTCAGTTTAATTTTTTTCATGTTTAATCAGGTTACTTTATAGTATTCCCCGAATTAATTTTATAAAGTAAATCTTTTTGCTGAAGATCACCTCAAATGTATATGCAAATTCAAATGACTTTGGCATAGGAAGAATGTTGCAGATTAAAATTAAAAATTGAACAACATGTCTTACTTTCATGCATTTTGTAGATACCGAACCACAATCGCTCAGTTTTGTCTTGAAAAATAGAAATATTAAAGTTATAAACGCAGTCTACTCATTTCTGGAACATCCCTCGTGTTTTAATATATCTTTATCGGCATACTATTGTATCTAATGGACAGCCATTATACCTATAATGATTTCTACCTTCGATTTATTGCCATCTGTTTAGAGTACATGTGAAATGTCAATTATTCATTAATTAACGACAAGTTTCCATTTCTTTCCAGCTCTGTGTCGTAAGTATGTCTTGAATGCTAAATCATCTCACTTTCTTTTTACGTCGGTGCGTCGCTACAATATGTCGTACTCAATCAAAACCATTATAAATCACTTACTCAGCGCCCCATTCACTCACTCAACCATTCACAAACGCCCTTAAATGCCGAAAAAATAAATTCAAGAAAAGGATGAAAAAGTATAGAAAAAAATGCGATTCACTGACATAATTGAAACTTTAAGTGTTTTATTGTCTCTTGAGGAGAAGGAAGCTATTCATAGTACTTGTATGCATGTTTTGTTAAAGGGAGGAAATAATATAGCTAATTTTGTTCATCTTGAACCTTTTTAAGATGTATTTATTTATTTTGAGTGTATAAAGAATGATTTTCAATGATCAAACTTGACTTATATATAGTAGGGACGATTCTGTTTTAATGTGAAACGCGGCTATCTATACATAATTTGTGCTTATAAATACTGATATTACTTACATTTTAACTATAGTTCTACAATTAAGAGTGAGTGATCAAAGGTCAATTTTGTCTATACAGGTATAGACAAAATTGACCTTTGATCACTCACTTAAACTTGTGGATCTATACATATGTATGATTTCCTGTGTTTATTTCACCTTGTTGATTTCAGGAAATATACCGAATTCGGATGACGACGGTTCCGGACTAAAGACGTGGCAAATAGCCTTGATAGCGGCTGGCGGTGGATTGTTATTGGTCATCATCATCATCATTTTGATTTATTGTTGTTGTTGTAAGAGGAGACGGGGAGACTAGTGTGTGATTTTTATACTTCTGAAAATCTATCTTGTAAGAATTCCGTAAAGAAAAAACTTATGTATAGATTTTTAAAATCAACAAATCCTTAATATTTCGTTTCAGATTTGGTATTAATATTTCGTTAGGTCAGTTACAATACTATTGTAAGTGCCTATATATTTATAGGTACGTACAATAGTTTTGAGGTGACCCCTGCGATTTGGGTAAAATGATAATTCCAAGGTAAAACATCACGAGCGCAGTTTATATACGGCATCAATACATACATTTTTTGTTTCGTTAAACTGGGCCTGTTACAGCATGACATTTCGAACAATTTTACACGTGCGAAACGTTAAGTCTTTGATCAGCCTGTGCATTCGCACAGTCTGATCAGAGTCTTGACTAACCCGCATAATAGATAGCTACAGACTTATGGTCCATGCCCTCAGTCTCAGAATGATTTTAATGCACTGTGTGGTTGTGCATACAGCTCAATGTCTGACCATAACGCATACATCGAATTGTTGGAAATGTCACGCAGGGATTAAAATACAAATTTGCGATACGTCTGACCATTTGAATTTATTTTAAGTCTTTTTCAAATCAGAGTAAAACTTATTAAATTCCCTATTTCATTATTTGATTTTAAGTCATTCACTCAATTTCCGTGCATTCTTTAAAATGTTTTTCTTTCTCAATGAAAAACAATTTTGAGTGCACAGCTATTTTTTTAGCGTCTGCAAAAAGAAGTATCATAAGAAATTAATCTCATTTTGATATCACATTTTGAAAAATCTTCATATTTTTGCTTCAAGATATTAAATTGTTAGATAAGAAGAGACTATTTGTTTCGCGTATTCATACAGTGTGATTATTCTTTTTTCTTCGTTTCATATTTTCTTGTAACACAAAAGTTTTCATCTTTTAAATGAAATATTTTCAAAGAAATCCATTTTTAAATCGGAGATTTATACCGGTTTCCAGAAATCCAGTCTGTTTGACCCACTACATTTTTACCTTTATCTTCAAATGTGTTCAAACCAAATAATGTGTTTTCAAACACCGAAGAAACGGCCTTTTCAGTCACAATCTACAAACTTTGTTTTTATCTTATTTACTTTTCGACAAATAGAGAAGATGCTAATACAAAATTTGATGTAATTTTCGCTTTTAGTAATTACCAGTTAGTATTTTCAGTGTTTATAACAAGATTTTCGGTTGAGTAAAGGAGTTGAAACGTACAATAGGTTAACTGTAAAATAAATTTGTAGCACTTACAATATTACTACTCTGATTTTTTTTCTCGAACGGTCATTTACCAGTTGTAGGGCTGACAACCAATCAAATTCTGTTATGATTATCACTCGGTCAAAACCCACGCGTAAATTCACACCACGTGGTAGATGAAATGGACATCGTCTGCTCGAAATGTGTCAATTTTAAAAGTTGTTTGTCATTGGTCAATGGTCGTCTGCACTCTGACAGGGAGCGCGGGGAGTCTACTGGTGGAATGAGTACTGTTGACTATGTGTTAACAAATAGAAATAATTGCAAAGTGGGGTATAATTGGAAAACTGTTTGCACCGTTTAGACATCCTGAACGCAGGGCAGGTCAGACTATGCGAATACACAGGCTAGCCCTAAGCTTTGGTTATCGTACATACATATATGAAATTGTTGGAAATTTCACGCATAAGCTATCATGATTGTTCTGTTTTTTAGATATGGGACACACACCAAATAAAGGAATTTGTGGGTCCCTGTTTGTACTTAAGATCAAATTATTTACAAAAACATTAATTTTTAACAATTGAATTCACCTATTTAATGAGATTTTTACTATGAAATGAGCAATTTTGAGATTATATAGAAATCCAGAATTTTAAATATTTTGTATATTTGCACCATTTTAGTCGAAAAAGATCAATAAGGAAAAACGTAAACCATTTGAAAAAGGAATTGGACTCAGCTGATTTCACTTTAAAGTCAAACTTCAAATTGACAATCCAAGGTAGAATACTCATCCGAGATTTATAAAATGTGTCTTAATCGGAAAATCTCTACGCTGGTCGGACAGCGAAGTTGGCACAGTTTGACCAGACATTTTGTTTAATGGGTACATTTATAATAAATACTTATATATTAAGTCATATGGTGCGTGATTCATTTGTTATGTCTGTCATATTGCAAATCTATTTTTTATATATTATTCATTGTATGATATTTCTAACAATGTTTTAATGTTGCTGCATAATACACTACTCTTCGTCTTCGCATGTGATTGGGTATTCAGAACTTTTTAGCTCATCTGAGCATATTGTACTCAATGATAGCTTTTGTGATCATTCAATGACCGTCGTCGGTCGTGCGTTTCCATCGTCCGTCGACTGTTTTCCGGCGTCAACATATTAAGGTACCAAGGAAGAAACTTTTTGAAAATTGGAAGGATCTATATCATATCACAGGAAAAATGGCCTTGGTGACAGTTTTCTTGTTTAAACCCTACAGGCGAAAAGTATGGCCTAAACTTCATAGAACTTGGTCAGAATATTTTTCAGGTCAAAAGGATGAACCCTATTGAAAATGGGAGGGATCCATGTCATATCACAGGAAAAGTGGCCTTGATGACAATTTTCTTGTTTAAACCATAGAGGCAACAAATATTGCCCAATCTTTATAGAGTTTGGTTAGAAAATGTTTCAGGTCAAAAGAGGTGAACACTATTGAAAATGGTAGGGATACATGCCATATCACGGGAAAATGGTTCTCTATGACAGTTTCTTGTAACACTCTTTAGGTCACAAATATGGTCCAATCTTCGTGCAACTTGGTCAGATTATTTGTCAGATCAAAAGGATGAAGCTCGTTGAAAATATAAGGGATCCATGCTATATCATTGGAAAAGGGCACTATATAACATTTTTGTTGTTTACTCTCTAGAAGCCACAAGATTGGGCCAATCTTCATAAAACTTTGATTGAATGTTTTGCATGTCACTCGGATGAACCTTATCGAAAATGGGAAGGATCTTTGTCATACCGCGGGAAAAGGGGCTAAATGACAATTTTTCTTGTTTACACTCCTAAGGCCACAAATATGGTCCAATCTTCATGAAACTCGGCCAGAATGTTTGTCAAGTAACAATGATGAACTCTTTTGAAATAGAAATGGATGCATTTGATATTGGAAAAGGGGCCTTAATGACAATCTTCTTGTTTATACTCTAGAGCCCAAGATTATTACTGACTTTTCATGGCTTAGAGGGGAGTCAGAGAGACAAAGGTGAGTGAAATAGGGCCAACATGGTATTCTTGTGCCGAATACCATTCGTCATCTATAGCATGACAAGATCGATACTTATTGGACAACATAAAAGAGGTGACCCGTGACACGAAAAATGACCACATGAGAAGTACATGTACGTAAAATAGATAATTGAAAATAGGGGAATTGGTTTCAGATGTCATCTGGAGGCCATTATTGAAATAGTTTTACACATGAAGTATGAATTATAATTCTAGTTCCAGTAAATCACCCAAGTGCGAAAAAGTTTCGACCCTAGTCAGCCTGCCCAGTCGGCACAGTCCGACTAAGGTCGTCACTTCACGCACGAGCCAAATAGTAGACTGGTTCAACTGTCGACTATCATAAATACACGAGTCGACAGAAGTAGTTATCTACCTTGATGGTCTCATTTTGCCTTACGAGTATACTACATTTGCTTGAATTTTTAATCGGAGGATCAAGAAATTGCATACATGAAATATTGAGCGTGTACATGTATATAACAATAATTGATACTTTGATTTATCTTATAGCTATACAAATATCCGTATGATAATATCCCATATGATATTTTTAATGATATCATCACACGGATATTTTTAGAGCAATGACATAATGCTGCTATTTTTGGAAACTTGCATTTTTGTTAAAATCATCGTCGAAAACAAGGCAAATAGAGATTATAAAATAAATATAATACATACTTAGTGTATTGTATGGAAAAAATATCTAACTCGTTTGTGGCAATTGATAATTGTCTCGACAGAGCCTCGACAATTATCAATCCCCCCTATCTCGTTACACATATTTCCATACAAAACACTAAGTACATATTACATATATCCGGGCCGGAGATGATATAATTTTTCTTGTGCTCAACTGAGCTTTATTTAAAATTTTAGCTTGAGCTTAAAGCTGTAGTTCTCTGCTGTATTAATATAATAAATGTATGAAAATGAAAGTTAATAATGATAAGCTTAATTTGAGAAAATTCTGAGGTGAGCACGAAAGAAGATTTATAATCTCAGTTCTAAACGAGGAATATTCTCATTTAAAGAAGAATTAATTAATGCTACTTGTACCTTTTAGGGAAAATAAATAAATTTAGAGTATTTTATTTAATTAAACAGACTTTAGATAGTGGTCGCTTATTGAAGTCGTTACCTAATAGATGTGGCCGCTTAGACAAGTATTAGAATTGTTATATCAGGTATTGTTTCATTTCAGCCGTCTACACTGAAGCGAACTTCTAAACGGCCATCTTGCATTTCCCTCATTCTTAGATATTTAAAGTCATTGGAGAAAACTTTTTTTTCTATTTCTATATGTTCATTTTGGCGTTTTCTGTTAGAAGAAAGGGTTCGATTGTTTGGCTTTGATATCTGTAGTAAACGCTCAAAAACATGTACCCTCTTTAACCTAATTCACAAACATTGCACTTTTTAGTGGAAATTTAAAAGTTCGGTCGTAGAAATACTCGAAGATTAATCCAATAAGTGTCAAACTTTGATCACATTTGCGTGTCAGAAATAAAATTCTTAAATAAAATAACAATACTATTGCTTTGTTTCTCTCACGAGCATTAACTATCGGAAATACCCCTTCCATCAATTTTAATTTTGAAATCAGGGGTACCCTTAAAACCCTTCACATTTGTTGCTTTCCTCTATTGTTTCTCATATCAGATATCAACGGAGTTAATATTATTTTTCAGAAAAATCTAAATTGCCGTTTAGAAGTTTCTTGCGGTGCAAATAAATGGCACCACAGACTGTATTTATTTTCTTTGCACAAAAATACATGTATATTATTTTGGCTTACCTCAGCAAGAAGTTCTCGGGGTGTGCTATTTTGTGCCCTTCCAATAGCCGTGATCCTTCGTCGACTATTTCTAAAATATTATCTCTTCCTAAAGCTGTGCGCTGACCTAAACGAGATTTGAAATGGATATTCCTCATTTGAAGTTCTACCAGAGTTGTCCTAGTAATTGAAATCCGTCGATAGCTTTCGTTGACACGGCAACAAAAAGCGATTTTTTTTTCTAAAAGCAGAAGGCAAACGGCTTTTTTAATAAGTACATATATTGAGCGTCGGCTATGGGACCTCTTCCTAGTTTGTGTCATACGTATTCGGTCTCATTTTGGCTAAGGCATGATTTACTCAAATTCATACAGAAACAAAGAGCAATCCTTCAAAATCTTCTTTGAGGGCAGATGGCGTGTGGCTTTCATAAATTATATCATGCATCATATACTGTACCTCAACGCAGTAGGATATTATTATTCCTTTGGTCATGTTTGGGGTCTACCCGGGTGCATTCGATTATACATAAAAACAGACAACACTGTCTTTAGAAATTTTCTTTTCTGAAAATCATAATAGCAGACAGTGTTTATTTTTGTTTTGAAACACCATCTAGGGGACTTCAATCAAACTTATTCATGCCATTCCCCATATGGTCATATTTTGATATTGATTTAATCTTCTTATTTTACATATAAACAAAGAAGCAATATTTAACGGTATTTACCCCTAAACCCTGCTTCACATCTAGGGCAAAGATATCCTGTAAATATAGTTCTCTGGGACCAATTAAACTCAGGTGAGCAATGGAGGGCCACCAAGACCTCTTGTTTTATAAATATATCATATTTTTATACATTGCATTGTTTTTGCGGAAGAATGTCATGGTGATATATTTATACTCATCTATAAGAATGCTCAAACTACTCATTATTATACAATACATATATATGCAAAGCTTATTCGAGGGATGTTGAAAAAAATCATTTGTTGTAAAAACTCTAAAGAGAAGATAGGACTATCATGAAATTAACGCTCAACTCACTCATCCAAAATCTCTCGCTCTGTAATCTGTTTCCCATTTACAGCGGTATTCTTACAAACTCAGATCGAACTAAACGCCTTGAAAACGCTGGAAACGTTCCAAAACTACAATCTTACCGCGCCAAACATTCCATGATTTAATTGGACGGCGTATGTTTTAAAGCGTCGTAGTAGAACATACAGTCACACTAATCACTTTATCTAATAGAGCTACTTTCCATTAGCAGCGTATGCTACGAGTCATCGAATAGGCCCCGACCTGTCATATCAAAAATTATTGAATATTTAACATGAAGACTGAAATTTGGGAACATCTACCTTGCATTCCTATTACATTTAAAAACATCGTGAAATCGACAAGATGAATGATTCTGGACTTATTTTGGGAATGAAATTGAATGAGTGTGTGGAGCGAGTTTTGAGTGAAATTAAAGGGAGGTAATTCATTTCAAGATGAACTTAATTAGCGATATGTATTACCTCCCTTTAATAAAATATACGTATTTTTTTCTGTAAGGGTGTCTTTGTGTTGTACTCAGACACTTTTAAATCTACACCAGCTAAAACAAACGTAGAATTATTTGACCGATTGGGGTTAAATGTCGATCGTCTATAGCGATTTCGAGGTGTTTTCTAATGATTTTGGAGCGTTTTTGATCGATTTGAGTGAGTGTTTGGAATGAATGAATGGAGCGCTGTGTGAATGATTTAGAATGATTTTGATCGGAATGAATGTCAATTTCACGATGTTGCTAACTGTATAACCTTTAAGAAATTCAAATTTTAGCACAACATTATAAAGGAAATAGATTCCTAATGTTTTCTTTTTCTATTTTATTATCCAAAATGTTTTGTTGTTGTGATAAGAAAATATTCTTTAGATATTTAAGATGAATATTGTTCAACTCATTACAGATATTAAAGATTTTACAGCGTACATTGATGATTCTTTAATCATTTTACCTGCAAAATAATGCCCTTTATCAGTATGGATATCTTACGAAATCAATCTAGGAATACAACAAAGACTCCACATTGGAGAAGATATTTTTACGCCTAGTTTGGTGGCAAAGAATAAAATTAGAAATATGCAAACATCAAATGATTTTCCGATCATGAAAACATACTCTTATAATAGGCGTTACTGGGATTTTAAAATTAATACGTACTTAGAAGCCGACCAACATAGAATATGTATGTGGACTTTGACAAAAGATGAACGTCCTCCGTCCGCTCCACTTTTTTTTATGATTTGAGCGTTGATAAATTATCAAAACATCGTAACTACAACTTGAATAAGCTGTAGTTTCGATGAAATGATCAATCAACAACGAATTTTTTTGGAAGAGGATTTATTTATTTTAAGCAACTGCATAATGTGTGTAATGGTAGTTACGCCCTTGCTAATAGTCGTTTTTTCTGCCAACATGAAATATGAATTGTGAATGACGTCAGTGCACTCGCGATTTTTCTCTATCAAAATTTATTTTGAATGACGTTGTTTATTCTATATTTTTCAATGGGTTTGAGTCTTTTTGAATGATTTGAGTGAGTGTTTGGAATGAATGAATGGATTCTTGAGTGAGCGATTTAGAATGGTTTTGATTGAGGTGAATGTCAATTTCACGATGTAACAAACTGTAATTGTTTGGAAATGTACATGAAACAAAACGCAAATCGTTTGAGGATTACCTAAACACCGTCAATACAGCTTGTTCGAGCTGTAGTTATGACGCTTAAGAACAGAACGAAACATGATTTTTATTTGTTGACGTGTAAATGGTACATTTTCATGAAAATTACAGTTTCATATAAGTAACATCACGTGTATTTACAAAAGAGGAAGAACAAATTACAATAAATAAGTATGAGGAAATCTATTTTTTTAATAAATCAATTTGGAATTAATAAATCAATTTGGAAAAGTAAATAATAAAATTTGGAACTCATTTTAAAACGAGGTAAACAAAAAATGGTTGATGATGATCTTTCAAGTTATTTAGTTTTGTTGGGAATTAAGTTGCCTATTTCTTTTCATTAAAGATTCGTTGCCATACTTACGTATACCAATAATTTCTTTTCATTATTTGTTGTAGTTAATAGTTTTTGAAATTTGAAAATGGAAGGGCGCGTATAAAAGAATTCATTGATATTTTTTATCACAAAGTCTTTGCTGTAGTCGCCTATCCAAGAAAATATCTGAAACAAATGGCGGGATTCAACTATTTCGAATCGCACCATAAATGAATGTTGTTATTGGGCAATTATTTTCTTTATGAGCAATCTATGTCATTTCGTTTTTTCCATTATTGGTGACACTTTAACAGTCACAGAGAATGGTGTTGAAGATATTTTTTACTTTTCGGTATACAGTAAGTTACATCGTGAAACTGACATTCACCTCAATCAAAACCATTCTACATCGCTCACTCAGGGCTCTGTTCATTCATTCCAAACACTCACTCAAACCATTCAAAAAGGCTCAAACCCATGGAAAAATATAGAATCAAGGTCATTCCAAACCAATTTTAATAGAGAAAAATCGCGATTTTAATGACATAATTCAAATTGTTAGCGTCTCATAGGTTCTTGAAGAAATAGGAAGCTATGTATAGAACTTATATGCATTATTTATGTATGTAATCAATATCGCTAATTTTGTTCACCCTGAACAAAATTTGCGATTTAGGATTACCTTCCATTGAATTCACTCAAAACTCGCTCAACACACTCATTCAATTTCATTCCTAAATCATTCCAAAATCCTTCACACAGTCAATTTCACGATGTTGTTAACTGTATATAACACGCCTTACCAATAGCTAACTGTATTGGGGTTCAATCTTTAAATGATTTTGTTTATAACCAAATTTCTTCGAACTTTCCTTCTTAGACTTCGTGAACGGGGGGGGGGGGGGGGGTCGGGGAAGTCCACATACCACTTTTGGCTCCGCTACTGTATTTCCCTTTTTACAAACTGCTTTAACTGGGCCAAGTTATTGCATTCTTTGTAATTAATAGAGCGAGAGTTACCTTATTTATTCCGTCTTTGACAAATAAACAGGTGAAAACGTATAATTTTTCATGGAGATTTTGCTTTCATTGTTCAAACAAAAGTCCGCTCTTTTATCTATTTTAACTCAGCATTGTTTAAAGTCATGTCATAAATAGAGGAATGACTTAGTCCTTACCCTTTTATATTTTTTGTCGAGGAGTGTAGAAAAGTTGTCATATGTACGAAATTGTTTCGAAATTGAATAAATTCGTGCAGAATGTGTTTTGCGATTCATGTTTTTTTTAGTTAATTCATGAATAGAGAAAGAAAGAAGGGTGTCTTCTTTCTTAAGAACGGTCCATAGAATTAAAAAGGAAAAGATTTAAATGAAGTCGCGGAGCATTCTGAACGAACCCAAAGCGTCTGTGAGCGATTCCGTGGATTTGGGAACGCTTTGAGTGATTTTTAAAAATGTAATGAATGGACTGCTCATGGGTGAATGGGTGTTTTCATGGAGATGGGTGTCAATTCCATGATGTTACTTCCTAAAGGTAGTCGGCCCCCGACGTGATTCTAACTACAGGCTGATTGAATATGCGCCATATGATGTAATTTTAACAAATCTTAACCGGCTGCCTCGGTGGCCTAGTGGTAAATGTACTCGATCCGATCCATGGAGGTCCGTGGTTCGAGCCCCACTGTCGCCGGGGTGTGTTTATGGGCAAAACATTTAGTAGCCAGCTCCAGTTCACCCAGGTGTAAAATTGGGTATACAGTAGTGGTTTAAATCACTGCCTCTCTCTCAGGGACGTGAAAACATCAAGATTGATGTTCGAGAGCGATTAAATAAGCTTAGGCTTTCGTCGCAATCGAACTAAAATAAATAAGTATAAACTAAATCTTAATATCGATAATTTGCATATCCATATTTTGACTTGGTAGGGCTTGCATTTACAAAATCGTCATTAGTCAAGTTTCCTTTTCAATGTATTAATGTGCTAACAAAGTTATTTGGAAATTTTCTTGATCGCATACAAGTAATTCAAATTGAATGATTAAATTGATAAAATAAAAAGAAATCCGAACGGATTCCCGGTATATGCCCATTAGAAAATTGAGCACATATAGGCGTTGGGAAACAAAAACCTCGAAACTAAGCTGATTCCAAGTAACGAGGTATTTAAAGCCCATCGATTTATTAACTTTATGTATATATTTTTTTATCTTTTTTGTTTTATAAATACTAGATAAATTGTCAATAATGTCCGAAAAAGGGTCTTACACAAACCCAAATGCAACGACCGATAAGGTTGGCGCCATCATGCCATTTCAGAAAATATTGATTATTTAATGTACATTATAATTCCCTCGTTTTCTTAAAAATAATTTGAAATCCGGACTTTTTCTTTTCAGTAAAGGGTTTGACATTATCAATTCCATAAAACAATGCGTTCAAACGAAATCAAGTCCACCCCTGTTTCTTAATTTACAACCGTATTGTTAAGTCGGCGTGTTTAGGTGGAAAATAGATAAACAATTTATTCCCCTAATTAGGGAAGATTTTTGGGAAATTTGTGATTTCAAATAGACATAAGGAATCGCCATGGAAATTACTGCTGCTCAGAACTCAGTGACTGGTTTTAATTGACGGAAATGATTAGGTAAGGAGCTGTTTTATTAGACATAGTTACCGTATCAATATATTTATATATATCTCTCCTAGGATGATTCAGTATTATACAGCTAACAACATCGTAAAATTGACACACACACTCATTACAAGAAAAAAAATCTAAATCATTCACTCAGAGCTCCATCCATACATAGCAATCACCCACATAAATCGATCAAAAGCGCTCCAAATTATTTTGGAACATTTCGATATCGTTCAAGACGATCGCCATTTTATTCAAATCGATCAATTTATTCTACGATTTTATTGTCTTTCATAGATTTTAAAGTATCTGATTGGTCCACGACGATATATAAACAGAATAGTACATATATTTTATTGAAGGGGGGGGGGGTAATAAATACCGCTAATTCGTTTCATCGTTGAACAAAATTAGCGATATTGCAATATCTTCTTGAATTTCACTCAAACATCTCTTGTTTCGTTCAGGAAGAACAAAATTAGCGACATTAATTACCCCCCCCCCCCTTTAATATAATATTCGTACAGGTTCTAAAAAAGATTTCCTATCTCTTCAAGGACTAATCAGACGCTTTTAATTTCACTTGTGATAGTGAAATCGCGATTTTACTATAGCTTTATTTATTTTGGATGTAGTTGTTGATCTTATCTTTTAAGTAATTTTAGAGGTTTTTTTTTAATGGTTTGAATGAGTGTTTGGAATGGATGGAGCTCTGAGTGAACGATTTACAGTGGTTTTGATTGCGTTGAATGTCAAATGCACGATGTAACTAACTGTAATCAGAAACAATTTCACAATTTATCAAGTGTCGATACTATGATAAATACGATTGCTAGAAGCATCGCTCATTATGCAAATTGGTTTATTCTTGTACGTAATTTAATGCATATTGAATTATCAATGTCTATAACATGTATACACTTTCGTGACTTGATTGTAACGTACATAAAGAACTTGTCATATCGTTAAATGCAATAAAAAAGAAGCTAAGTTGAAACATTGTTTCAATACATTATGTAAAATCACGCCTTACTTAATTCAATTAAAATTACAAATTTGTTTCGTCGATGTACAACGTTTTATACTCATTTTGATGTAATTGATATCAAATAATTTATTCAGAAATTGATACTTGCGACATGTCTCATGTCTTACGAAGTAGTTCGAACCCAAGCCTTAACCCTTCCCTGTTTTACAAAATTTAGGACCTGTCCAAATTCAAAGGTTTTGCAGACGAAAATTTAAAGTGGATTTAATTTGAAAAATAACCATTCAGTAGGATAGAAAATAGTGTGGAAAAAGAAGAAATTGCTTGTCGGAAGCAATTTCTTCTTTTTTCACAATGTTTTCTCAATCATAAAATCACAGGCACGTAAAAAACAGGGATAAAACAGCAAAGGGTTAAAGTGTATGTTCACAAGACTTAACCGTGGTTGTATTTATTTCCAGATAGATAGATAAACAGAAATGACAACTGTACAAACTACAGGAATAAATCTACCAGATGATAGAATAAAGGAAACCGTCGACCCTCTCAAAGAACATGACAACGATACATACTGCCTGAACGACACGCCAAGGTCGTGTGACAGTGGAGAAAGTTCGTCACTGACTGCGACTCCAAGAGGAAATTTGTTGTGGGATCATGGATACGACGTTAATGACAGTACACAAACTTTTAAAACATTCGAGGAACGTGAAATGGAATGGAGAAAATTCAATAAAACTGATGACGATAAATTGCAAGCCGATCAACAAAATGATTTTGACTACCCAGAGGATAAAGAAAACATTGAAATGGACATTAATATAGAAAAGGTGAACAAGAAAAGTATTCTTACAGACAATTTGCCTGATCTGGTCTCGTCAATGTCCTCGGCAGTCGGTAAAATATACATACATAATGACGCTTCCACAGGGGAAACCGATGATGAAGAGAATGTCATAAATGTTCGCCCTAGTATTAACAACAACTCCGGTGATAGTATTGAGAACACGTCGTTTGTACACGAAAATAACGACGTGCTTAATGAAATGCAAAGTGACCTGCCGCCACCACTTCCGGCCTCGAACCCCCCAATGCTACCGGTACAAGAGTCTCCACCGCCATTACCACAATCTGATCCTCCAGATATCGACAAATATTTCGATCACATGGAAAAGATTAAGCAAGATACTGTTGGTGAAAGTACTGTAGTTCAGCCCCAAGATGAAATTGGTTTTGTGGAAAATATAATCAAAAGTGAAAGTGAATCGACATCGGGATCAATTAGGTCAAATACAAGCGTGGAGACTACTTTACAAGTAGAACAACCAAATGAGGTTACTCAAGAAAACTTTGAAACAGATAATGTAGACAGCTTGTGCCGCGCTATCCATGACGCTGAGGGTACATTACTTCATACACCGAAGTCTAGCCAGGAACAACTGCATGAAAATGAATGTCAACTAGCCCAAACTGAAAAGAAGGGTATTTTCACAAATAATGAAAGAACAAGCATGAATGAGAATTTGAAAGCCTGCGATTCAAACGATGCATTTTTCAAAGAAGCTGAAAGAGCCTTCGATAAAATAATGAATCAAACTGAAGATTTGAACAGCTCCATTGAATCAGAAGGGAATAATAGTGAAAATGAGTGTAATCTTGCAGAAAAAGAACAGTTTGATATGGAAGTAGAAGCAGAATTTGAAGCCATAATCAATGCTCTTGATTTGAACTACATGGACGAGACATATGTCGAACGTTTTGCAGATCGTAGGGATCGGTATGGATTTATTCTATCACCAGTTGTCGAAGCCCCGTCACCAACACCGTCCTCTCTGTCTGGATATAGTGGACTGTCGTCTGTGTCTCCAGATCCATTAAGCATGTTTAGAATGTCACCTAGACCTGGATCAAGAACAGATTTAGATTTGAGCAGTCTAGGACTTGACCCTACAGAATGGGACATATGTACCGACAGTCCAGTACCTATCTACCAAACGGTGCAAGCAAGGAGAGCAGTTGTTATACCTGATAGTTACGGATGGGACAGCGGTGATGATATATTAAGTGGAAGTGGAGAGTGGGAAGCGGGTGATGGCGCATTAAAGAGTCCACCAATTTCTGTATCAGGAGTTAATTTATCACAGTTTGGGTCTCATGTAGTAGGCTGGAGACAGCCTGATATTGTTATCATTGAAGAACCAGAATCTTTGAGTGAAGAAGACAAGGAGCTGTCAGAATCAGATTCAGATGAAACAATAAATGGCGAATCTGAAGGCTCTTCGTGTGTAGATAAAAGAGTTGAAAATGGAACCGAGGATCTTTCCTTTGATAATGACACAGAAAACGAGACTGAAGAAGAGACAGATAACGAAATAAATAGCACACTAGAAGATGTTTTAGGCAAATTAACAGAAATGAAATCACTTCCTACTGAAGATAATCTTGATATTCTTAGTAATGGAATAAATCAAGTTGAATGGGAAATAAGCAGGCTAAAGGATCATACGGGAAGGCAACCAGGAGAATCTCGCAATGAATTGGATGTGTCAGAAAGAATAGACCAACATCGTCAATATAAAGATAGCGAGTCACAGCAAGACAGCCCAAAAGAGTCCAATGTATTTGAAGCAAGTACATCTGATATGAGTTCAATTTACCATAGAACAAATTCAAATGTTAGCAATCAAACGTCAGACTGGCGATCAACACCAGATGAATATCTTGATGCGGAAGATGAAATGAGTGACACAGACGATTTAGTCGAAAATCAACAATACGACGGTGTAAACAGCGATACGGAATTCATACTGAATAAGAGAGAATCGCTACAAAACTTACTCCTACATTCAAATGAACAGTCGCAATATAGCAATGACGAGGAACAATTACGTGTTAGTGAAATTATATCACCGAGAACAGCTGTCCTACTCCGCGGGGGTATGTTTCCCATGCACGATGATGAATCTACGTCATCTAGTCTAGAATCCGAATCTGATGAAGAAACGGGATATTATGATGACAGTATTAACCTAAATTTCAACCACACAACGGCCGTACAGTCAAAAAGCAGTGGACAAATGGATATAAAAGTCTCTCAGTTAACATCAGACGATTCCGACTTCGGAAATCAATCTGATGTCTTGAATGAATCGATTTCAAGCCAAAGGGCAAATAATATTGTTTCATTCAGGGGAAAATACAGTCTAGGTTCTAGCAGCTGTTCTCCCCAGGAAATACAGTGTGAAGATCATAGTCATGAGAAAAATGTCAACAGTATACGTAATACCCCAACTATGAAAATTGTCAGTCCGTTGGAACTAGATGTATTTGGAGGAATGACAGATCGACCGAGTATACGTGATGGTGGCAGATCTCCCAGGGTCCTTGGCAGGTATTATTCTGAAATGGACGAAGAAGTTATGTCGCAGTCGCTGTCGCCTCCGACAACAAGAATATTGACAGAAGACATGTGGCAAAAAGCACCACTAGAAGGATACATCCACACATTACACGATAAACAAGATGGTAAAGGAGAAAAAGAACATGATTTTGAGGATGTTTTATTCTCACATCCAAAACATACTGAAGTCGATATGGAAAAGGACAATGTTGTGCATCAGATATCCGATGATAGTTTCAGTGATTCACACGAAATTCCAGACTTATTAATGAAAAACAATGATGCAGATGAAAAAGTTTCAGATCAGCACTTTCCATTTGGTCTTAAAAATGCTAGAGAACCAGAGCAAAAGCACAAACAAAATTCTGCCATTGAAATTCCAATAGTTATCAAAGATAAGAGAAAAACGCCACCAGTGACAAAATCAATAAATAGAAGAAACGCTAAAATGAACCAAAGAAAGTCCCCAGTGCAGATTAAAGTTTCACATTTGAAGCGAAAAGACTCGACGAGAAGTAAGATTAAGAAAGGATTTGTACACCAAATATCTGAAATATTTTCCAAGAAGAACCTAAAAGAAGCGGAGGTAATCGACATGAAGAGCATCGACAGGAAACCTCGACGTGTCGATTTCTCAACTGTGAACGTGCCAAAATTATTGACACCAAATGAAAATATTGTAATCAGACAAAGAAGTCCGCAACTATCCGAACAAAACGATCATGATGATGTGAAAGGTGAAAGCTTAGGCTTTGAAGTATCTCCTCTTCAAGCAATTTCTGAACATTATATTGACAGAAATTTCCAAGATATAGTTTTCATAGAATCGGGCCAAGGCCTACATAACGGCGACAGTTACAAAACTAAAACAAGAACCCCAAGCGTGGTTGAATCTCAGATGGACAACGGTAATTATGCCCACGAACAAAGCAGTTTAGCACAATGTTTTTCAAAAAGTGATGGAATACAAAAACGTTTCGAAGAAGAAGAGTACTTTTCCGACTCAAGCCATTCTGCAGAAACAGAGGTTAAACAGTACACAGAGCTTCTTGGAGAACTAACTGATAACGTAGAGAGCAGCGATGAAAATAACAGCCATGATTTCAAGGCAGATAATAGCCAACACGATCTGAAACGGAACGGTTCTGAAGTAACTGAACTATTAACATCTTGCAATCCATGCGAAATTCAGTCAGACAAATTTTCTGAATCCTCATATTACTCCATTGAAGACAAATTGGGACTATATATGAAATGGTGTAAAACTAATTCTACAGAACCTTCGGGTATACCTAACGAAAGAGAGCATGTCATAGAATCTGATGAATTAGGATTATATAAAAAGTGGTCTGAAACGAACTCTAAAGAACTTCCTGAGAAAATAACGCAACTACAAACAGTAGAAACCCCAAATGCATTGACGTTGACAACGGAAATGGCCGACTGTTCGCATGAACAAACCAATTTTACATTTTCATGTGAAAATAGAAATGGACTTGAAGACTCTTTTACAATAAATGAAACTATTCAGAATGGAAATGATGCTAAATTGAACGAAGAATTATCATTTAAATATCTCTCTCGCGAAACTGAAAAGAATGCCGATATAGTTCGTAGAAGACCATCCCTATTAGAGAAAAAAGAATCGCAAAATTCACATGACCGTGCACGTGACGAGGAAAAGATTCAGTACCCTCCTTCACTAAGCAGGAGACTGTACGGTCCGTATATTCGACAAAAGCAAAGAAGCCCTCAACCATCTAAGGAAATACCACAGTACGACGAAGAAAGGGAAACAACTCCTGCAGTCTTGTCGCAAGACAGTCATTTGTCAACATCTTCCTCAATACAACGCGATAACTGTCAAATACTAAACGCTTTAATTATGATACAGCCTACAGAGGAAAACAAACCGTCACGGAGGTCAAATTATTACTCTTTGCAAGAAATACCGGAAAATAAAACAAATGCCGATTTACCGACATCAAAATTTAATTCATTAAGGGATGAGCGCATTAAAGCTTTATCGATACAAACTCATTCACAATTAGATGCAGACAATACAACTTCGGAATGCCCGGGGCAAAATGTAAATTTATCGTATAGAGGCGTTGTATTTCAACATACTCTTTACAAAGTTGATATACCTATAACAAGTCCGCCGACACTGGGGAATGTACCTTTCAATTTAAAGCCGATTACCCAGAGTGTGGGAAATGATGCGAGACATTTATATCATAGCGAGAATAATTTTGCAAATGCAAATATCCGTTCCGGAGATTGGCCACAGGCTGTAAACATAGATGTTAATGGTGAAAATATTCAGCCAATTTTTTCTGAGGTGGAGGCATTTTGTGATATAAAGTCGGATGAATTATGCCTGAATCGCCGCTGTGATAAATCGAAAACAAATTTGGATTTAATACATGGATGTGATGACGTTGTTTACAAAGACGAGAAAAGCGTTGAAAGCGTTTTGAAAAATGGGATCTTTCGCGAAAATGTGGGTGTTTCCGAAAAAGTGGAGATTAGAACAAGTGATGATGCGCGAGAAAGTGAGAAAATGAAGCAGAATGGTCCATTATTGCAAGTTTCTTCTGTCGAAAGAAAGGTTAATACATTAAGTATTAATGACCCAACGTCAACAACGACAGCCACCGTTAATCAACCGTACATGTCTACCGGCAAAGACGTATCACTAGGCGAGAACAGCCAAGCAAAAGATCGGGGAAAGAATTCGCCGTCGGGCTGGACCACTGATAAACAAGTCTCAGTTGTAGTGTTACCACCCGACTGTCAGCACGTACTGGAGGATGAGAAGGGAAATGTGAAAGTGTGGCCGTACTCGGATTTCGATAATACTGACAGGTTACCGGTTACCTTGCATAAAGCCAAAAGTCGGAGAAAAGTGTTACCTTTCAAAGGTATGAATGATAACTCATCCAATATGACGATTATACAATCTGCAGAACACAGCGCGGAAATGCCGGAAAACAGAATGGTGCAAAGGTACCAAACAAGTTCGGTACTACCGACCGATAATTCTCAGAAATCGGTCACACAGACTCATGCCGATTCAATCAAAACTGTGCTTCTACAGGATGCTAATGGTAATATGGTCAGTGAGGAGGAATTGAAGAAAATATTGCCGAAAATCGCTGAAAATATCGCTAAAATGGAGACTACGGACGCCGAAGAAATTTTGCCTGGAATTACACAGAGTGTTACAAAACTAGGGAATGGCGGGAATTTAGTGATCACTACCATGACGCGAAAACTAGATGAGATTGAAAGTGATTCTTCAGGGCGTGGGTCGCCGGAACCTGCCCACCCTGTTTTAAATGTGGATGATCTCGACAACAGTAAAATATACTTGGTAGAAGATTCCAATGGCGAAATGTTCTATGTTGAAGACATCACTAGTGAAACACAAGAAAGTGCTTATTTCAGTTCATCTAGAAATACGTCGGAGAGTGTAAGCGATGGCGCTAACAGTCCGACATTCAAACGGATTTCGAAAATACACCAAGTCGGTGAAAGTGGAATCAATAATTCGACCGCTGAAGAAATACTCTCCGCCATGTATAACGGCGAAAATGTGCAAGAAATGACCGAAAATGAAGAAGAATGGTCGGAAAGGACTTATGAATACGATTTGCCAAGGCGGCAAATTAACGGTCGGACAAATGGGTATAGTAAGGACACTTTTAACACCTCATATGTTGTAGAAGAGCCTGATACGATGCCGAGAACAAAAACTATTTCGAAGGACAGATACGAAACCTCGTTCGAAATGGCTGAAAACGAACCCTGGGTCACAGATGGCGGTCAAATGCAATCGTATTCACAGGCAACACAAGTTCAAGGTTTCGATAGAACGGACGGTGCATCCACAGTCGATACGACAGATTATTCAATGAGAATGAACACTCGTCAAAATGCTGCAGGAACGAGGACGCAAGAATCGTACACCGTAGAAGCCGAAGCGAATGTTTACCCAATGGTACCGTATCAGTACCCTATTATCCAACCTCCGGTGTTCATACCCCCGGCCCCGGTTTGCATTCCCGCCGAAAACCCCCAATACTCTCTAGTCAAAGTCGATGTTAAACCACAAAAAGAAGAAAGTGTGGCGTCAAGGGTTGATGTTACAGAAAATAATAAAGTAATTGAAATTGATGAAAGGCCCATCTTCAAAACCGTCGCGCATATACAAACTGGGGAGAAGCATCCACCCGTGAAACAGGATTTGACAGAAAAGAAGAAATACAAAATTGTTTCGACTAAAGCTTCTACTGTTAATGAAGAGGAACAGGAATCGCACATGAGTTTCGGAGAATTAGATTATAGGTACACGACAGAAAATGTTGAGATTAAAAAGTCACCGACTCTGCAAACAAAGCAATGTTTCATTCGCGATTCTTCTAAAATCGAACAACAAAATGTCAGAAATGAACAAAGATTTAGAAGTGAAAAAACAATTGACTTAGGTAGAAAACCACAAAGTGCAAGAAATAACACTACAACGATAGAAGTTAAGAGAGATTATCCAATGAATGAAGTGGAAACTTACGAAGAAAGGACATATACTTATGATCAAATGAAAGCGAGCGTAGAACCTGCTGAAACTGATATGAGAGTAATCAGGGGAAGTTATCTCATCAAAAACAATCTGGAAGAAATAGATGGCGCCCTTGATGATAACATCAACATGTTCGACGGTAACTTCGTGTTATCAAAGGAGAATCCGCTCTATCAGAGTGATGAGGATATCTACAAGAAGTTCGAGCGAGAGAAGGCTGAGCATGCGCAGAAACAAGATCGGTTCCAGAGAGATTTCAGACAGGATATGACGTTTGAGACTGTCGACAAATTCTCGAAATCAAAGAATGGTGAGTTGCATTTCATTTTTTCATTTCCATTTTCTACTAAAGGGATAAAAAAAATTATGTGATATCTTTTTTTTTAAAACTTATGGTGATCTGAAGTTAAAACCTATACTGCCATGTATGAGTACGGATTTTTTTGAATACGCAAAGTGGGTTTAGATATTAGGGTGATAAGGTTATAAGTTTCATTCATACATAAATTTGAATAAAAAGTCTCGTCGTTTTTCATAGTTTGATATCTCCGAGCAGTAAATATTTTTTCATAATGAAACGATTTTCTATTTGACCACTTGACAGCTTACAAAATAGTGTAAAGTCAAAATTATTTTCACTGGGGATTGAAACCAATTTTCATACCTCTAGAGCGCACGAATCCTGATAGGCACAACTCGATTTAAATTATCATTGATTGGTCCACTCTTTGGTTTAAACGTCTCATGCGAATAACTATTAAGAAAACATGCTTGTGTGAACAAAACGTCGAAACTACAGCTATTTAAGCTGTGCTTACTACGTTTTCGTCATCCATTGACGATTTGAATGCTTCTAGAGCGATCAGCATTAATTGACAAATTTCTTTTCAGAAAATCTATACTCAGATTGTGTAAATACTTATCCCGTAAAAAAAAAATAATAAAAAAAACTTGATTGCAAAATTGTCAAAAGTCCCCCCCCCCAAAAAAAACCCCTAGTTTTAAAAGAAATTTCAGGTGACACAGGCTACGATCAGACTGTGCATATTTGCAGGCTGATCTTTGTATATGCAGCCTACGAAAGAATGTACATTCTGGGTCAGTTCATCTTTGTACCAGTTAAGAACATTGTGAAATTGACAGGGTGAATGGTTTTTAAATGATTTCGGAATGAAATTGAATGAGTGTGTGGAGCAAGTTTTGAGTGAAATTAAAGGGAGATAATCAATTATTGCTAATTTTGTTCAAGATGAACAAAATTAGCTACATCAATTACCTTCCTTTGATAAAATATATGTATTCTTTTCTGTTTGTACGTCTAAGTGGACCAATCAGGCAATTGAAAGTCCACATCAGCTAATGAAATCGTAGAATAAGTAGATTGATTTGAATATATTGCTGAAAGTCTTGAACGATTTTTAAATGATTTTAATGATTTCGGAGCTTTTTTGATCGATTTGATTGAGTGTTTGGAATGAATGAATGGAGCGCTGAGGGAATGATTAAGAATGATTTTGATCGGTATTAGTGTCAATTTCACAAAGTTTTTAACTGTACATGTTTGCTGTTATTATTAACAAATGAAATAAACGAGTAATTTTCTGCTATAATAAAAACGTATTTTACCTGTTAAGCAAAATTAAGCATTTAATTTATTTTAAATCTGTCATGCATGACAATATGAAATCGACGATATTACTCTTGAAATGAAACTATCAAACCAAATGAAACCCAAAATAAATTTCAGAAAATATAATTACGAATGACAAAGATGCGGCGTGCATTTCATAGGCGTAACTAGAATTTTGATATTTGTACGCACTCAGAAGGCGATCAACAGAATATATATAGCATAAAGGCGATATATGGACTCTGACAAAAGATAAATGTTTTCCGTCCGCTCAACTTTTTTTATGATTTGAGCGTTGGTGAATAATCAAAACGTCGTAACTACAGCTTGAATAAGCTGTAGTTTCGATGTCATGATCGTTCACCAACGACAGGACAGAACCTAAGTATCGGGTCGTTTAAGGTTACATTTAATTACATCGGGATATTCATCTCAATCAAATCATTCTAATACGCTCACTCAGCGCTCAATTTATTCATTCCAAACACTCACCCAAACCAATTAAAAATCTCTAAAAAAAAATCAAAATTAAAATAGCTTGAAAAAATCTCGATTTCACCCATTGGTTCTTGACAGTCGACATACCCTAAATCGTAGTCTGGTATCCAAACCCTCGTAACTTCAGCTTGGTTTAACTTAAGTTGGGCAGATTTACTAATCCAACGATGACATGCGCTCGCTTTCGCTTAGCATGCTTATCCTTTCGGTATTAGTTTGAATGTAAAATCCATTTAAATATTCAGTTGTTTTGCATATTTTTGGGTATGATTAAGACAAAAATATTTGTGTAAAGGAGGTCAATACTAGGAAAAAAATCTTTTTGCGATATGCAACGAAAGGATGAGTTTCAAAGTGTGCAAAATATCGAATGATTATTCATGCGTTAAAAATTAATGAAATGCAATATGCATACATGGTTAAAATACATTTTCTTGCATTTAATTTGAATCCCGGCGTATTTACGCCAATTTGAATTGATGATATACAGAATCTGAGGCCCACGCATCGATACTACATTTACAGAGAATAATATTTAGACAACTCACTGTCAATTTACAGTTGATAACATCTTGAAATTGACATTGACTTCAATTAAAATAATTCTTAATCGCCTTTTCGGTGCTCCATTAATTCATTCTAAACACTCACTCAAAGGCGCTCCAAAAGCGCTCAAAACACACCGAAATCGTTCAAAACGGGGAGACATTTTATTCAAATCAATAAAAAATCGCCAATTTTATTGGCTGGTGTGGCTTTCATGGTAGTGGACTCGTAATGGTTTCGTAAAGTTTCCGGGTTAATGCCATTTAGGAGTGTTAACCAAGGTTTCCTAATGATTTTCATTAGGAAACCTCGGTTAACATTGTTAAAAATCTTGAGTTCCGAAGTGTTGTGGAACTGTTATGGGTCTACTACCTTAAAGCGTCTGATTGGGTCGTGAAAACACACTCAAAAAACCCCAAAAAGACGTATAATTGATAAAGAGGGGGTAATAAAAACCAATGGACGGAATTAGCAATTGATTACATCCCTTTTATTTCATTCAAAACCCCCTTCTGTAGCTCATTCAATTTCATTCTGAAAGCATTTTAAAATCGAACACCTAGCGAATTTCACGACATTGCTAACTATAGGCATGAAATTATAATTTTCGCCATAAAATCTTAACTTCAAAAAGAGCACTTGACACTACTCGATTTGATAAAAAAAAATTAGTATTTTAAAAATAAACGGTCATAGCCAAAAAGGTCCTCCTATTTTCTGTAAATCATTTTTTTAGGAAAAAATCCCATTAAGCAGATGTCAACCGTATATCGTATTTGAAAAGTGAAAAAGAAAATAAATAATAATAAAGATAATGAAGATGTAGAAATTCTACCAAGTAAAAAATTCTAGCCGTTATCAGCATGCGTATCCTACGCATTTAACCTCGTTTGATATGTTTTAGAATTATAAGATGGCCTTTTTTCGTTGCATTGGTCAAACTTCGGTTCCCTATGTGTAGCTATACAGCCTCGGTGCCATCGAAGTCCTCTTCGCTGTGGTTTTGTTGTATTTGGATATTTGTACACTTTTTAATATCATTTTAGCCGCCATAGCTGTTTAGTTCTTGAAGAAATAGGAAGCTATTTATAAAACTTTGATGCATATAATTTTAAATGGAGGTAATTAGTATCGCTAATTTTGTTTATCCTGAACAATAATAGCAATATTTATTATCTCTCGTAAATTCCACTCATATCTCACTCACCGCACTCATTCAATTTCATTCCAAAACATTCCATAATCATTCATCTTGTCAATTTCATGATGTTATTAACTGTATGGTCTGATGGATGGGTTGTAGATTATAAATTCAATCTAAAACGTCTGCAGTTGATTATTTCAATTTAGGCAAACAAATGCGTGGGCTTAAAACTACTTGACGAATTTGAAATGTGGTATATTTTAAAATACACCAAAAAAGATCCGAGATCTACAGTTACCGAAAATCCTCAGCTGAGTATAAAAAAGTGTCTTGAGCCCTGAAACGGATAGTACATTTTCAATCTAATTGTGAGAGAAAGCGCTTTTAGGAAGACACTTTCATTCAGAAATGTGTTGAGAAAAAGCACACAATGAGTTGTGTTTCAAGGTTAGCCCTGTTGCAAAAAGATTATTTGAAAGTCGGTTTGGCAAAACAAAATGCTTTCAAAATCGTATTTGAATTTCAATACCAACTCGTTTTGAAACGCCAACCCCCTTTGAAAGAATTTATTTCAAAACGGGTTTTTTATTTAAAATTTGGTTGTAACATAGTCCTGATTTGAAAATTGGCATTGATGGTTGGGTTTAACCTAACATTTAACACTCACGTCGGAAAGAAACAATCAAAATCAATGTCATTTCCTTCTGAAATTTGGAAACTCACACGTAAAAATATCGAAGTCAAAAGTTAATGGCATTAAATCCGGAAATTTCTGAGACCTCACTCTAAAAAGTAACCTGTCACGCAAACAGGGGCCATCTGGGAACTCCGTAAAATAAATGTTCGAAAAAGAAATTTAATCTAGAAGAGATCAATAAGAAGTCGAATCTCATTTATTCTTTCACGGTACGGTAGGTTGAACATTCTAGATAACTAGTAAAGTGCGATATTTTTCGACCTTGGTCAGTCTGCGTAGTCCGCGCAGTCTGACAAGGGTTCGACACTTTTCGCACAACCCAGATGGTCCCTTTTCGCGTAACGGGTCACAAATGTATAACTTTTTGTAACGGTTGCACAGACAGCACGAAGTGATTTTCGAAAATATTCTTCTTTCATAGTTCTCCTAATCGAATTAAGGTTCATTAAGAAATAATTGTTATTTCATTAAATGTTGCAAAACATGTTCAAATATTACATTTAAGGAGGAAGGCTAAAACAAAATAACCAATATATTTGCTTTAGAAAGGGTTTATAAACATCTGGACAAGAATAATGGGGATTTCTGGTTCAGTTGATATCAAATTGGCCATGATCAAATCGTACTTAAAATGGTCAGATTTTACTTTATATATGTCCGTGATATTTGTATGATATTGAACACACTAACCGCTAGATGAACAAAATTCTTCTTTTTATTCATCACGTACCTACAATTATTGTTTGAGAGATGAAGAGATTGTTATTTTTATTTCATGGAAGTATGCAAATCTCTCACTGTTCTTTGATTGAATATGACGAGGAAAATGCAAAGAAATCACCATAATTAGTCAGATTTCTACTTGAATTACTTTATGCGCAAGTTAACAAAATAGCCGCATACTCACAATTATTTTCATTGTGGGAAAGAAGCCAACTTATAGCCAATTGGAATGTATGAATATATGTGGACATTTTCATCTTCTCTTGTTCTTTCGGGTCAGAAGGGCTTACATTCTGCATTCCTTTTTAATCAAAACCCTGGATATGTGAAATTGTGTCGAAGTTGAAGTCGCCAAACAAAAAAAAACTGTCTAACGAGAAAATAGTAAACTGCCCTTTTAAGTGTAATCGTTCCCTATTTTGGGATGCTAACGAGAAAAGAATAAAATACCCTTTCAGAGTAGCCTGTCCATTTGTGACCCGTCACGCGAAAAGGGGCCATCTGTGAAGAGCGTAAAAGGTCGATCCTTGTCAGACTGCGCGGATTGCGCAGACTGACTAGGGTCGAAACTTTTCGCGCTTTTCTATATTTTTTTTTAATTTTGAATAATCAACTTACCGTCCTGTGAAAGATTTTCTGAAATGCGACCTCTAGTTGGCCTGTTCTAGAAACAACCTCTTTTTCAAATATTTATTTTACTTCAATTATTGGTTGAATTTTAAAATTTCTGTTAAAGAGTCGCTTTGATGTTCTTTGTTTTACCTTATAACTTGTAACAACATTAAATCAGGGTTAGATTCCCTAAGACTCTTTACCATTGTCATGCTGAATCTAGAATTTTCCTGCCTGTGCAGGAGCTATTTATTAACACCAGTCTGCACGTAATGTGCAGTCTGACCTTAATCTATAATACACGTTCTTCCTTTTTTTTGAAACCAGAAAAAATACATATTTTATTTCCAAAATGAATATCACCTCACAATTAAGGCATCCAGTGCTTTCATCACTTTGATTTTATTTCAATTTTGCCATGTTTTCTTTTTCATTCGGCATGACAAGGGTAAGAAAATAAAAATTGGTGCCTACATGTTCTCTCAACCAACGAAGAAATTATCTATCCTTTAAAAAAGCAGTTGACAAATTCATTTCTGTATAATTTTACCAGAATGTGATTTCGTCAATATTTTACTGGAGATAGAGACGGCAGGATGTCATAGTTAGGTATACCAGACATGCGTTTAGGATGTAAAGGGTTTGAAAACGTTTAAAATTGGTACTTCAACGACAAACATTCAATGCAAGCACAATTATTTTCTTTTTGTATAGAATCTTTTCGCCTAGAACGCAATGTAGCTCTTTTTAAAACCGAAATAGGCTTAAGGTAGCGTTTACCCCTTATAACAGACATATCAGTTATTCATTTTAACATGGCTAATAGTTTATTTCAGTATCATGCAGTCACAACGCCCTGGTAGTTTCGTCTGCCCCCACGTTCATTCACTTAGAGTATCAATGTTTTCGATCTTACCCTTGTAAAATAATTTTGTGACACGTCATGCGAAAGAGAGGCTCATCGAAAATTAGGAAATCTATAGAGAATAACATGTTAGTGTCTAAAAATAACAATGTTATCTGGTCGAGGTTGGGAGAATTTATCAGGACGAGGCTCTACCGAGTCATGATAATTTCTCGCAGCCGAGACCAGATAACATTGATATTCTAAGACACTGACGTGTTATTCTATTTATCATGCAATCATTTTCAGCACTTAATTATAATAAACCCTTAAAAATCAAAGAAATCCAGGTGAAAGTGTATGCAAATTGTTTCTAAAAATAGACTGACTGACATCATGTTATGTTATCAGGCAGGTGTTATCAGGGTAATACAGGCTTCATTGCATGATAAAGAACGATCCAGGAGTCTGTTTCATCAAAACATTTAAGATGTATTTTTGTCTTACCTATAACTTGGCTCATATATAGTTCAAAAATCATGTATCACCAGTACTGGTGCGGGAAATACCAGGAACGCGTAGTTACGTGCTCCAGTCACAGCGATATGACTGCAAAACTGTTAAAAGCGGTGTTAAACCCGTGTAAACAAAAGGCAAAGCGGGATACCGCCCCCAATATCTCTCGAATATTTCTATCTTGACCGCAGGACTAGATCTTTTAATATGAAACCCGTCGCGCGAAAAGGGACCATCCGGGAATTCTGTAAAATGAATTATTGAAAAAGAGATTTAATCCAGCATAGGTCAACCAGAAGTCGTATTTCAAAAAATCTTTCGCCTGAAGGTAGATTGATCATTCTAGATTCAGAAAATAAGCACGGTGCAAAAAGTTTCGACCCTAGTCAGTCTGCGCAGTCCGCGCAGCCTGACTAGGGTCGACACTTTACGCACTACCCAGATGGTACTTTTCGCGTGACGGGTCACATATTGTTCCGTACTTTTTCACGGCTACAGATAGTAGGGATATTTTGTGTTTTAGATCATATCAATTTCATTTCTAAATATTCAAACCCTGTTGTTGATACTCATTGGTATATACCCTTCGAGACGATTCAAATTAGTACACACAACATAGGGTTTCGTTGAGAAATAAATATTTACACTGGCTATACCTCTGCTATTTACATATTATACACGGTATCCAATGCCTCTTGCCGTATGACGGGTCACATATATACAGTTAACAACATCGTAAAAATGATATGGTGAATGATTTTTGAATGATTTAGGAATGGAATTGAATGAGTGTTTGGAGCAAGCTTTGAGTGAATTTAATGGGAGGTAATCCTATATCGCAAATTTTGTTCAGAATGAACATAATTTGCGATATTGATTACATCCCTTTAAAAGCAAATGTATACAAGTTCTATACAAAGCTTCCTATTTCTTCAAGAACCTATGAGACGCTAGCAATTTGAATTATGTCAGTGAGATCGCGTTTTTTCTCTATCAATATTTACTTTGAATGACGTTGTTGAGTCTATATTTGTCAATGGGTTTGAACGTTTTTGAATGGTTTGAGTGAGTGTTTGGAATGAATGTATGGAGCGCTGAGTGAGTGATTTAGAATGCTTTTCAATGAGGCGAATGTCAATTTAACGATGTTACTTACTGTAGATCCACAAGTTTAAGTAAGTGATCAAAGGTTAATTTTGGCTATACCTGTATAGACAAAATTGACCTTTGATCACTCACTCTAATAGCGGAACTATATTTTTACCTTTTTTTTTTTAATTTGTCTGTTATAGCATAATCGATTCAGTAAATCATAGAATGTGAAAAGAGTAACAAAATATTTCACTCCTATTTAATTTTAAAACGACAGTGGACAAAAACGGTTGACAAATACCTTTTACGGGACAAGAAAAGGCCATCCATCTAAAATATATTCTGTTCTTATCTACTGCATTAAACACCTAAATTTCACCAACAATTGTGAACAATATGATGTTTTAACGTTAGTTCAACGAGTAAGGTCACGGGACATAAAATTGTCTTTTTAGCTTTCCCATCGTTGACTGTATTTAAAGGCCATTTAAATTTCAAAAGAGATGTAAAATTAGAAACGGAACAGTTTTATAGAGGCCACAAGGTTTAAATTAGGCCCTTTTCCGCTTTTGGTATTAGAAGAAAACATCCTTAAATCAAGATGGAATTTGCAAAAGAGAACAGTCTTTTAGGAGAATTTTATTTTTCTAAAATCTCATTCTTTTGATACACGACCTTTTGATTCCTTGATTCGAAGCTACAATTAGACAAGGATCAGCCTTCGGATACCTAACGTCTTACCTCAGACTATGTATTGTGTAGTGTCAATTTCTTCAGGAAGACATGCTTGAATGCATGCTGAATTAATCTGTCTGAATTTCCAGATAAATCTGGGGTGGATCTTTTCTTATTTTACTAGTTACGTGAAAAGCTTCGATCCCTGACAAGCTAAGCTTTGGAAACCTACATGTACGACCTTATATTTGTCGCAAGGCCGTACAAACATCTTGAATCTGTATGCTAAGTCAAATTATTTTATAAGTAACTTTTTTCATGTCTCAAGTCAACAAAAATAAAACTAATCTGCTAAATTACAATTTTTGAAAAGTTGTAGGTGAGGGATTTTGGAAAAGTACCTTTTAACGCTTTACCTAAACGTTTGATGTCAAGTGTTCAATTGTTACTGCGTTGTTAAACTTTTATACCTTAATATTTTCCACATTTTCGGTCGTTTATATCGCCTGGACGAAAGAAAAAGGGGTGTAATTTCACATTTTCTATTACCTTAGCCTAAGTAATTGTTGCTGTAAAAAAAACTGACTGAGCGACAGATGATCAAATGTTAGAATTGCAATATGACCATTAATGGTTGTATGTCTTGTGATATGAATGTGTACACGTTACAAATATATATAACATGAGTAAGCCATCATCGTGCTTTTCTCGGAATAATGATCCTGTGCATAGTTAAGATTTGGTAGACGCCATAGACTCAGGTCAGCCTCCAATGCCCGCTTTCTACTTCATGATTATGTTAAAACTTGGACAAGACTGCGCTGAAGTGTCAAAAAAAAAAAAAAATAGCAATTTGTTTGAATCAAAATATAAAATCAGAAGGATAAGGGTAAATATACTTATAACTGTGTTAAGTCCGTGGTCCAATGTTGAGTATCAGAAGGTTTTGAGATCGAATCCCGACGACAGAAGAGGTTTTCAGCACAAAAGGTCATACCACGTCGCTTCTCTCCATCTAGGTGTATGTGAGAGTTTTCAGCCAATGTATTGTGGCCAAAAATCGCGTTAATTGTCAAGGTAGTGTACCCGTAATAGCTTCGCAATGTTTCGGAATTCATAAACAATAACAGTGTTAACTGAGGTTTCCTTATGAAATCATAAGGAAACCTCGATTAACACTGTTACAGTTCATGTCTTCCGAAACGTTGCGGAACTATTATCGGTCCACTACCTAAACAACTGACTTGCAACCTGATGATCGTGGTTAGGAGAAAAAGCGTTGAACGATATCGGTTATAGAATAAACTTTTTTAAAACTAGTGGTTCTCCATTATACTTTTTCGAGCTTCAAAGAAGAAAGAAAAGAATGAAGAGAGAGGGGGAGAGAGTAAGAGAGACAGAAAGAGAGAGAGAGAGAGAGAGAGAAAGAGAGAGAGAGAGAGAATCAAATGTAGCTGAATCCCATTTATTACAGCTCATAGCAAATTCACTTTGCGTTATATGGCGAAAAAATTGAGAAGCTGACTCTGGAATAAGTACAGTTTTTTTTTTTCGAAAGGTCGAAGTTTTAGGAAAATATAATACTGTCGAATTAAACTTTGAGTGGACTAACTTCATATATCAGAAAATACAGTATCACTTTAGAACGTAGTTATAATTTATTTTCGTATATAGGTTCGCATAATGTATTCATTTTGGTCTTAATTAAATATTTTTATAACCGAATTTCATGGCTGGCCCTAAACATTTTATGGTAATTATTCTCAAATTTGCCTCCTTATTGCCTATAAGACATATAAAGACTAAAGAATTTTCTTTTTTTGCGTTCGTCTTTGATTCTCCTCGTTGTACATAGCATAGCGAAAAAAATTTAAATTGTACAATATGGCAATTTTTATTTGGAACGAAATAATTAGAAAGTTCGGATCACAGATTTCTGAAAAAAAATGATTTTTGACGAAAACCTTAATGAAAAAAAACGTCTTTTCAAAATACAAACGTACGTTAATTCTATTCTATGTCTATCAAAATATTGCGCTCACGAACGAGTTTCATTCTTTCATGTAAAAAAAAGAGCGTTTGCTTGCTCATAAAAATGTCGCAAAAGTAATTTGCCTCATTATGGTCAAATCTGGTGAATGGAACTCTAAGACAAGAAGACGATATATTTCTTTTTTAATTCTTTGAAAATACACGCAATTCATTACTAGATGTTGTTAGGTTTAAAAGTTTCATATCTCAGACAAAGTAGAAAATGAAAAAAGTCTAACCCTCTTCTAAATGTATATGAATTAAAGGTTTCAGAAGAATAAATTGTTTAACTACATGTATTTAGATAGACTCAACTTAGCCCTTTGCCAGCCTACAAAATTGAGGCTATCTGAAAAGTTCTTTATTCAAGGAGAACACGGCTCCATAAATTGTACTCTACATTACCATACGAAGCGTATCAAACCCGTGTTTCAAGATAGGGTCGCTCGCGAGCGCTCCGTTGTAAAAAAAATCGCATTTTTTTTTTTTAGAAAAATTCACTATCTTTGTGTGATGCATTTCTCAAACACTGCGTACGTAATTATCTAGTATGCCTCTCAGTCAAGATTTTGTTAAACGAAATACAGCGCTCTTGGGTGCCTTCAATCTAAAACTCTCTAAAGGTTCCCTTTACTAGGGCGCTCGCGACTGCTTCATTATACCGCTGTATGACTAGATTGGTTCTCTTCATGTTGAGGATAACATATTTTACAGTTAAACTTGTATTAGGCGACCACTAACGGGGCCACGAAAAAGCGGTCGTTTAAGAACAGAACAGAATATATATATATATATATATATATATATATATATATATATATATATATATATATATATATATATATATATATATATATATATATATATATATATATATATATATATATATATATATATATATATATATATATATATATATATATATATATATATATCGGGAAAAAAGAAAGAGTTTGAAGGAAAATACCAAATTTACATATTTAATTCAATTTAATAACTCAACCGGTTTCACATATGATTATGATCTTCAGGAGTTAATCAAATATTGTCAATAGCGACGTCGCGTTCTTTTTTCCCGATATCTATATCCGTATTGTTATTTTAACAATACTTTAAGGATATATATATATATATATATATATATATATATATAAACATATTATTACGAAAATCTCAGTTATCCCATGTTGCTAAAACTCAATAGAATCGTTTCATTGAGACGATTCTGTTGAGTTTCAACAACATGGGATTCATTTCAAAAAAAAAAAAAAAAAAAAAAATAGACCAACAAAACCTACGTTTTAAAGATACATGTATAATGATTTAAAGAAGGGGATTTTGAAAACGGTCGCTTAATACAAAATGTCGCTTAATAGACGAGGTCGCTTCAGCAAGATAAACTGTATATAAGGTGCAGTTAATCTTAATTCTTCATTTCGAATGAGTTACACCGATGATATGTGTCATTTATGGTTGTCAGGGCGTTTAAGGCTGAGGTGATATATCGTGTTTATTTACTGCATTTTCGGTCCCTCCTTTTCTAAACGCATAGAATGATATAATGTCAGTGGGCGGCCAAAATGCCATAAATACAGCTTTATGAAGCTGTATTTACGACATTTTGGCATACTATTCATGATATAGTAAGCGATGCAGTGTGCATGAGAGATATAAGTCTATAGACAGTGGATAAGAGTCGATGATCTCGATATTTTATTTTCGTTCCAAGTCTTAAATTGTGACGACTCGAAATGTTGCATGTACCTACAACATAGGTTATGCAAGTTAAGAAATACCTATGAAACCAAAATCACGTCATGTTTGTAAATTAGCTTGTTTTTTTTTTTTTTTTTTTTTTTTTTTTTTAAATGGAACTGGTATCCAGAAATATGATAGACTGAAAGGTAGAATGACTATAAATGTATTATTTACAGGAACCTGCTAAGAACGAATGTTTAATCATCATTTCACGGATTTTGCAGTTAGGCAATGGATATTTTCTCTGTATTTCCCTGTTAGCTTTAAGGGTATTTTGTGCATAAAATTAGCGTTTTTTATCCTTTCACTGTATGGCAAATCAGCTATCCATAGGTCTATGTTATCTATCTAAATAAAATCAAACTCCGAGTTGAGTGATAAGTGTTCTCAAATCGAAAGAAAACATGCACAAAATTGCTACCTTTTTCTTTCTACCAGGTTTCCAGACGTCCTTCATTTGTTCGCCCTGTGCAAGATAAGAATTTATTGTCAATTGAGCTACTAAGTTTTTTGTCGCAACTGACTATTTATAAGATTCCGTTTGCCTTTTAAATTTTGTCAAAGTTTGTTCTTTGATACTAAGATATGAAATCATGAAGTGGAGGACTTGCACGGAACGGGAAAGACGACGGAACAGAGAGCATTGTGCCCATTTGTTACACTTTCCCATTGAATTTGTGTAACTTAATACACAAAAATAAAAAAGATCTGACTCGGAAAACAAAACAAATATTAAAAGAAATAAATGTAATAGTAATAACAAAAGAAAAAAATCCGTAAATATGTACCTGTAGAAACGGTGTGATAGCACATAGGCAAAAAGTGATTTGTAATTAACTTAAGTATCCAAATAAATTGACATATTGACCCATAAATCAAGTCAGTTGAAATCAAAACTTAAATGACCCATAGCCACTGGCCACCACCGCAGGATATATGCACAAATATATACTGGAGGGAAGGCAATTTATTCTCTGGCCACCGTACATTTGCATCCATATCGTTATACGGAAATCATCTTGGCAACAGATTTTAAAACATGCTGATTTTTCAACTGAGAATTTCTTAAATTTTGAATCTAAATGAATTCATGACCATAAAAAGAATAATAAGGTAGTTGATCTGTAATAGTCCCATAACGTTTCGGAAGTAATGAACTTTAATAGTTTACCGAGGTTTCCTAATGATTTATTTAGGAAACCTCGGTCAACATTGTAAAAGATCATGTGTTCGGAAATGTTGCTGAACTATCACGGGTCCACTACCTTAATAAGTCTTTATTTGTACAATGTAATAAAATATCTTTAGTATCTCTTTATGTTCATTTATTTATGATAGTATTACAACATAATTTAAGCTTTACTAAAGTATGAGCAAATCCTCTTTTTAGCACGATTTTTTACGGCTCCTGAAATCGTTACGAGGCAAATGTAATGAAATCATATTTGAGTACTGTATTCTATCAGTTTGATTATGATCACAACTTTACTTCTTTTAGAATTATCAGAATAAATGCAATTTTTGATCTACATTTCTTTCCCATTAATCTCTGTTTCTTGTCCCTTTATTTTCCTTTATAATCATTACCAATACCTTTCCATTATTTTTTTTATTCATGGAATGACTGGAAGGGTAGGAAAAATATGTTAAAAACAATTAATTCGTTATCTTCTTCTTTCAGCGACTTTTTGTCTATGTCCTATATAACTTTTATCAGATTTGTCAACTTTCATCTTTTCTAATTTTGCGGGGAGGAATTTCATTCAAGATACTTTTGTTTTCAATCAGACGATTACAGTTAATATCGTCGTGAAATTGACAATTTGGATGATTTTGGAAAGAAATTGAATGAATGCGATGAGCGAGATTTAGTGAATTTACAGGGACGTAATTCATTATCGCTTTTTTGGTTCAGAAGCAACAAAGTTAGCGATATTTATTACCTCCCTTAAATAAAATATGTATACAAGATATTTAAATAGCTTCCTATTTATTCAAGAACCTATTAGACGCGTTCAATTTCAATTATGTCATTGAAATCGCGTTTTTTATCTAGCCATGTTTATTTTGAATGAAATTATTAATTTTATATTTTTAAGTGATTTTTTAGCTTTTTGAATGGTTTGAGCGAGTGTTTGGAATGAATTAATGAATGAATGGAGCGCTGAGTTAGCAATTTAGAACGGTTTTGATTGGAATGAATGTCAATTTCGCGATTATCTTACTGTATGGGTGAGAAATACGGTATTTTCCTATTGGTAGTGATATGTCACAGAGACGCGTAAATCCATCTAGATTTCACTAACCAGAATTATCTATACAGGATGTATTGTGGATTTCAGCCTAAAGCTATTTGAAACTTCTTGAGAAAATCTTACGTTGTGAGTTTCTAATGGAATCGTCTTGTTTTAATTGAGAAATAAAGATTTTAGAAAGGCGCAGAATAATCGCAGCTCGTATCTCAAGGATCAGAACAAGTAAAAAAAGTTCACCTGGAATCACCTTTGAATCGAGAGGGTCAAAAGATAGCATCACTGCAAGCCAATGATGACGGTAAATTCGCGTCTTTTCGCGTGAATAGACGTGCATTGTGCATCACCTTACAGAGAGGGAGGGTGAGGGGGCTTGGATGAGATTTTTCTAGTCGGAATAATTTGGAAAAAAAGTGTCATATCCTACACAAGTTGACCAAAAGTTGGTCAATACTTATTATATTAAGGTAAAATAATATATTATTTTTTTTAAAGAAAGGGTCTGCCGAAGATCTCTGAAAGCATTGGTTGTCAGCGCAGAACATGGGCCGATGCATTTCGCACTTCTTGCCTTACAATTTGTAACATCGTGAAATTGACATTCATTTCAATCGAAACCATTCTAAATCGCTCACGCAGTGCTCCATTCATTCATTAATTCATTCATTCATTCCAGAGGCCCATCCAAACCATTAACAAACGCTCCAAAATCTTTAAAAAAGTACCACAGCATAAGAAATAAATAGAGCAAGACAATTACAATTATCAGCGTCTGATTGATTTTTTAATAAATTCTATGTTGTTGAAAAACTTATAAGTATATTTTTATCAAAGTGAGATAGAAATATAGCTACCTTTGCTCATCCTGAGTAAAATTAGCAATATTGGATTACCTCCCTTCCATTTCACTCAAAACTCACTCATCGCACTCATTCAATTTCAATCCTAGATCATTCCAAACTAATTCACCTTGTCAATTTCACAATGTTGTTAACTACATATCATAGGTTCTCCACTTCAAATCACCCTTTTCGTCTTCTTTTTCTTCTCACTGTTAGGCAGGTTAAATGGTATGAAAAAAGTCGACCTGTGATATTATCTTAATGTTGAGAAAGGTTAAACTTGTCGATTAACTTAGATGATTCATTAGACCGTAACTTCTCAGCCTATTAAGCGAGGTCAACTTCACATAAAATCGCCAGGAGCAAATTGGCGTACCTTCTTATATTTCATCATGAACTGTGCCCTGTGTTCTGAATGCGAAAATGTTTGTGAACGTTTAGAAATTGTACCCCGCCTTGCACGTGAGTTCACGTGCAAAGCGGGGTAACATTTCTCGAACGTCTCCCGAACGGTTTTATTCTAAACGCGGGGTGGTATAAGGTGGAGATCGAGTGGAAGACAAACGAACAGATAATGCAAATAAAGATACAGAAAAACGCGAAAAATGAAAAACCGCCAGAAAAAACAAAAATCTAGCATGTTCTCACTCGACCCAACGTTTTTACATGATCGAATTTAATTTAAAAAAAAAAGAAACATTAACAATTTTCTGAACTTGCCTCAAAGTTACTTCATCTTAAAGGACCAAAATTACGTAAAATGACCAACATAAAAAAATATTTTGCAGTTTCTTTCGTATTGAATCTCTTTAGAATATTAACCTTATTTTTCAGAAATAAGAAGGCAAGAAAATCGACCTTACAACTTCGTACGCACGTGCCTTAATACAAACTACCTTTATAAAAATAGATTTCAGTCACAACAGCTTAACTCATCCCAACTCCTCCAACAAAAACAATATGGAATGGAAATAGCTGGACCTCCCTCCCATGTCGTTTATAGAAACAATTGATTGCTTGTTGCAACCAAGATGTTAAAATAAATATTACCCGTAAAAATTATAGACTGCATGTAATATTAACCGGGCCATTTAATTTGCTATAAAAAAAAGAAATTAAAAGGTATGTTTCATTGCGCAAAATTTATCGCCATAACAAGCGGCTTCTGTTTCGTTTGTTTTCTAGTGTTACACTTATGTAAATTGTATCAACATAACCTTTCTTATGCTGTTCATAAAACCGTTCTAAACCAATCACTCAGTGCCCCAATCACTTATTCCAAACTCTCACTCAGGCCATTTAAAAACGTCCTAAATCACTAAAAATACTAGATCAACAGCTAAATTCAAAATAAAATTGCAAGAAATAAACCCATAATTTCATTGACTTCATTGATTTTGGAAGCGTCTGATTGGTTTGGAAAGACATTGAAAGCTATTTATAGAACTTGTTTGCATGTTTCATTAAAGGTGGGTAATAAATATCGCTAATTCATCCTGAACAAAATTAGCGACATTGGATTACCTCCCTTTAATTTCACGCAAAACTTATTCCTCTCGCTCATTCAAATTCATTCCAAAATCATTCCAACATAATTCAGCTTATCAATTTGACGACGTTCTTAACTGTTCCTGCTGTCCAGTAAAAGTTCACAGACAGTATAGACTAAGACCAGCCTACACAGATAAGCAGTCTGATCTTAATCTATACTGCCTGCTTTCCACCTTATCACTATGGGAAGGATTAGAGCCAGACTGGACGAAATGTCCGAAAAATGGCAATCGATTTGAGACAAAATTTAAAATCAGTAGAACAAGGGTTTATGAATACTTAGACCTCTAGTCGATGACTAAGCTTTGGTAAACTGTATAAGTTGTGGTGCTTTAACGTTGCTTTTTTTACCTTGACAGAAATGCCTTGCGCTTAGTTTGCAAAAATGTTTGCAAAAGTACTAAATACCTCCTCCTCCGCTTTGCAGTTAGGTTGAAAAAAGCTCGCAACGAAACCCGATTTCTAATTCTGTTTTGTCTCTCCTTTTAGGCAAAATTGTTGAAAATAGAGATAATTAAATATGTTTGGCATCGAAGTTCATGCAAAATATATTTAAATCCGTTAATATTACAATAAAGCAGTACTGAAATTGAAGTATAACTTAATATATAAAAAAGTTTGAATCGATTCTAAATTAATAACAGTACAATCTCGTTCCCAGATCTTAAGATATTTTCGTAAATCGATCAAGTGAAACCGTGAGTCAATATGATCTGTAGAACGTCGAAGCTGAAATGTATGAATGTATTTGTATGTAAGCAATATTATTCTGTAATGTTCGTATATCATTATAGGGATGAGTGTCTTTTTCACTGCGTTTATTGGGGTATAAAGTGCAATTGCCTTAGCACATGGCAAATAACGCCCGTAGGGCGTTATGTTTAAGCCATGTGCTAAGGCAATTGCACTTTATACCCCTATAAACGCTGTGAAAAAGACACTCTGCCCTTATAATTGCAATCCTCTTGGTCTAAGAAACTATTAAAATACTCGGCTAAACATTGAAGTTTCGAGTCTACTTACTGCGTGTATTACACAATCTATTTTTAGATCGTGTATTTTTCTCGCTATCGAAGTTGAACGGCATAAAGTTAAACAAATGGTACACAAATAAACGACAATTTGACATTCGTAGAGGTACTTATGATCTAAACATGATTTTGAAAAGTTATTCTGCATTTTAAACTGAAACTATCGTGATCGGGCTTAGCTGAGAGGGTTGCTTGGTGGTCTTCGTCGACTCGCTGTAAACATAGACTCAGAATCTGAACTGCATGCTTTTAATCATAAATTCTTTCGAAAACATTCTATTATATTAAATAGCAATATTACGATATGGAAGGGGAACGAGGGGTTTTCGAGTTCCTACAACACAGGACATGCAGATCGAAGGTCGGGGGTTTCCCGATAGACCTGTTGCATTTTATACAGAAATAAAGTGCAATGGATTTCCCCACGTGATGCGATTTAAACCAATCAAAATTCTTTATTTTATTAGATTGCAATTATATGTTTATGATTTGAACAATAAACCATTTGTATTTGTATTTGTACAATGAATCTGATTTTATTAGCGAAATGTTTAATTTCGCTTTTATCTGGTACTCATGGGAGATAAAAAAAAAAGCCTTGTAAGCTTCGCTCAATGGTATATTCGAATATCTAGGACCTAGAAAAAAAAAACATCGTATGTGTCTATATCTTGTGCAGACACATGCAATGTTTCTTCTCTAAGCCCTCGATTTTTATATACAAATTATCGTTAAGGTAGTGGAACCGTAATAGTTCCACAACATTTCGGACCACATGTTCTTTCACAATGTTGACCGAGGTTTCCTAATGAAAATCATTAGGAAACCTCGGTTAACACTGTTAAAGTTCATTTCTCCCGAAACATTGCAGAACTATTACGGGTCCACTACCTTAAGCGGCCAAAATGTCGTATCTACAGCTTGATACGACATTTTCGATCTAAAATCCTAATCACTATGAGTTAGTCTGACCCGCAGGCTGTCAGTTAAGTTTAAATTTAATAAGGTACACCACTCATGTTTTTCTATTTCATCTTATCAAATTACCTCCCATTTTCTCAAGATCTGACACTGATCGGCCATTCAGAGGAAATCATACTTTCTCTTATTGAATTGCTAATTTAATAATATTTCAGATCAGTAGGACGGGAGCAGGTCTATGTATGAATACGAGAATCGGATTCATACATGTGTGCGATTTTTTTTTTCAAACCTAAACGAAACCAAAAAGTACTATCTTCATCTCTTAAAATTCATTTTATGGGGCACAAGCGTAATTATTTATCCTTGAAAAGACGTATTTTTAATAAGACTATTTTTCGCAGAAGCTTACAAAAAAGCTATGTAATTAAAATTGCCTTCATTGAGTAACGAAACCATTTTTCAGACAATCAGAAAGCACAAGAATCTTGACTTAGATATTTCAGAATCTTGCATACGTGTAGATAGCTTAAGGTAGTAGACCCGTAAAAGTTCTGCAATGTGTCCCAGGTAATGAACTTTCACAGTGTTAACAGAGGTTTCCTAATGATTTTCATTAGGAAACCTCGGTCAACATTGTAAAAGATTACGAGGTCTGAAATGTTGCGAAACTATTACGGGTCCACTACCTTAAGAAGTCCAATTATGATATATAGTGATGGACCCACACCTTGACCGCCCTTAACAAGCAATAACTTGTCATATACGGTCATTAAACGCTTGTCCTCTGGTCGTACAGGCTCCGGATAAAGGGCGGATATGTATTGAGCAGTTGACATTTTCTGCTGATAATATGCTTATACCTTTATTGTATGTACTCTTATGAATCTCCAAAGCCATTAGACGGTTGGAATATTCAATTGAGGCCTCAAAACAAAGTGTGTAATTTCGAAATAATCACGAAGAGGTCTCAAATGGCGTATTATCCAGTGCTCTGGTTTTTGCTATGAATTGTTACTAATTACAATAAACGTCAACAAAGATTTACGTTGCGCGAGGGCCGCTTTTTGACGTGTCGTAATTATTTTCTCATCAATATTTGCCTGTTTGATCCCAAATTATGTTGTGGTTTTTTTATGTCAATAGCAACCTAACTGCAGCTTGAGCAAAGATTCGTTTTTGTTATTAGAATGTGGTTTAAAAGGTGTGCACCATTTGAATAACGCGGTAAAAATATATGCATTGCAAGGACTAGTTTCATTAGACATGTGCGAAGTAAGTGAGAAAACGGAAACCGAGACCGAAAACGGTTTAAATTTGGGGACCGTTTCAAAATGTACGAAATAAACGAAAGCCAGGATTGACACTTTTTTTAAGCATTTTAAAGAAGGTTTTGTATGATTCTTTAGTAATTAAGTGTGAAAACGTAAATGTTTATATCTTGAGGTCTGTTTCCTAACGGTTTCACATCTTTTTAGCACATAGCGTCTAAAATTTTGACTAGCCAAGATCTGTTTATATTCGACTATTTTGCTCAACTTAACTCATTAACTTATTACGAGAGAGAATTGTCTTACCTATTTGACATATACCTAAAAAACTATCTTTAAAAGATGTACAGTATCACGAAAGCATAAATTCAGACCCTTTAGAGTAGATTAGTATATATAGGTGTCCGGAGCCTACCCTGAGTTCAAGATACAAAAACGTTATGGGACGTTTAAAGATTGTACTCCACTTTGCTTGTGAGTGAACATCCTCAGCAGAGTAACATTGATAAACTGTTACGTGGACATGTGCATCCTGAACGCATGACTAGTTCACTACAAGTATACGACGCCCGTTATTCGACAGAATCGTGCATTGATTAATAGGCTGCCCAAACGTTTATGCGACCAACGCATGAGGTAACGGATGCCATAATTAATATGGATGTATCCGTAAATATGCAGTGTGTATAGCCATATTATGGACATTCTTCCATACAATTTATTGGTGCACCTCGAATATATCGACGAATTCATTTTATTTTTAGTTGCCAATCTTATCTAAACGAAAATAAGCGGGTGCACCCCCATTTTGTACGAAACTGCATAGATGTTTGGGGTCCAATCGCAAACTTAAAGAGCGCATCTTCATAATTTCGGACGTACACCCGTCTAGGGTGAACCTAGTTTACATTTGACTTACTGAGCCCGTAACTCACCGTAACAGCAAAATCGTGCGGTGCCCGTATGGCGACATATTGTGTCCCTGCGATCATCGCACGGTTTTACGGGTGCCAAAGACTGTGCGATTTCGTATAAAAAAAGTTAAACAAGTTTTTTTGAAAAATCGCAAGACCACACGGAGACCGTAGCCCATGGACACGTCGTAGATAAATCGCACGATCTCCGCACGGAAATCACACGGCCACCGATTATCTTGTGATCGCCTCACGGGCACCTCGATGATATTTATGACAGCTTTACCTTATTTACAGATTTTTGTTACAGTTTAATGAAAACACGTACGGACACCGCACGTTTCTTCGGCGTATGTGCTCACAAGATTGTGCGGTGTCCGTACGTGTTTTCATTAAACTGTAACAATAATTATTGAGGTGACCGTGCGGCGAACACAAGATAATCGTGCGATCCCCGCACGAAGACCGTGCGATTTATCAACTTTTTTACACTGTAAACCATACGACTGCGGTACGATCATCGTGCGGACCCGCGCGGATCTATCGCAGTTGTTATTTAAATGATTAGAAGGAGTAAAAAAGTTCATATGGAATCACCTTTGGATTCGAGATCGACAAAAGGAAAGCATTACTGAATGCCAAGAGTGACGCAAAATGCGCGTCTATTCAAGACAAGCATTGTGCATCACCTTACAAGAATGGGTAGGTGAATGGTGAAGGGGGTTTAGATGTGATTTTTCTAGTCAAAATAATTTGGAAAAAGTAGAATATCCTGCAGAGGTATTTTATGGTGGAATGATATAAGTGTATAAAAGAAAAAGTCATCTGAAGATCCTGGTAAGGCTAGGAAGTCAGCGCAGAACATAGAGCTATGCATTTTTCACTCGTCTTACAGTTAATAACAACGTGAGATCGACAATAATTTCAAAACATTCTTAATCGCTCACTTAGCGCTCCATACATTCATTCTAGAGGCTCAACCAAACTATTAAAAAAAGCTTCTAAAAAAAAGATAAGATCATCAACTGCATTGGAAATAAATAGAGCTAGACAAAATAGCGATTTCACTGATATAATTAGAATTAAAAGTGTCTGATTGGTTTTTATATAAATTGGATGTTTCTTATAGAACGTATGTGCATATTTTATCAAAGGGAGGTAATAAAAATAGCTAATTTTGCCCATCCTGAACAAATTAGCAATGTGGTATTACCTCCCTTTCATTTCACCCAAAACTCACTCATTCAATTTTATTCCTAGATCATTCCAAACTCTTTCACCTTGTCAATTTCACAATTTTGTTAACTGTTTCTATCGAGTTTATCATACGTTATCTACCTTCAAACCGCCGGTGTCATAGCGCAGTTGGTAGCACGTCACACTGTCAATCTAGATGTCCCGGGTTCGATCCCCGACGTCGCCACTCATTCTGCATCTTTGTCTCTCACCAATGGGTTGATAAACGTAGAACTATGTGAGATAGCAGCTGGGGGCTAGGAAAGGATTGGATGGTAGTACTGGTGAGAGAAACACCAGGAATCCATTGTTAGATGCCCCAGCCGCCACGATATAATTGAACAAAATTTGAAATCGGCGTTAAACTCAATTCAATCAATCTACCTTCCAATCATTTTTTCCCATCTTCTTTTTCTCTTCACTCTTACGTAGGTTTAATGGTATGAAAGCAGCCGACCTGTGATATTATCTTAATGTTGAGAAAGGTTAAACTGGTCGATTAACTTAGATGATTCATTAGACCGTAACTTCTCAGCCTATTAAGCGAGGTCAACTTCACATAAAATCGCCAGGAGCAAATTGGCGGACCTGCTTATAATTCATCATGAACTGTGCCCTGTGTTCTGAATGCGAAAATGTTTGTGAACGTTTGGAAATTGTACCCCGCCTTGCACACGAATTCACGTGCAAATCGGGGTAACATTTCTCGAACGTCTCACGAACGTTTTCATTCCAAACGCAGGGTGGTATTAGGTGAGATTAGATAGAGTAAAAGACAAACGGACAGAAAGAGCAAAAGTAGATTCATGAAAATAGAACGCAATGAAGCGAAAACCCGCCAGGAAAGGGAGTTAAGAAGATTAAGCAGGTTTTTACTCGGTCCAATACTTTTAAATAAATTAATCTAGCAACTTTTGTAACCCCTGAACTATCCTGAAAGATCCTTCCTTTCAAAGTACAAAAATTCCGGAAATTTACCAGCATGAAAAATCTATTCTGTAATTACTTTCATATCGAACCTCTTTAGAATATTTTGTCCAGTATCTTTTTAAAGGAAGAAAAATAAACCTTTTGTTTTCAGAAATAGCAAAAAGTCTTACAACCTTACCACTTCGTGCACACATGCCTTAACTCAAACTACCTATAAAAAATAAATTCAGTCATAACAACTTAACGTTGAATCAGATTTACATAAATAAATGTATATGAATAAAAAAATACTAATAAAAACCATCGTGACATCCTTACCCGTACCCCATTTCCCCCATCCCACCCACCCCCTCCAACAAAAACAATATGGAATGGGAAAAGCAAAAGGTAGCTGGAGCCCCTCCTCCAATGTCGTTTGTATTAAGATTACCAAATGACCCGGCACTGACCTTATGCAAAGCATAAATTAACGTCAAATAAATAATTCTTCGTTCGGATTCGTTCATTTTCGAGGATTTTCGGCTGTTTCCGTGAAGAAACAAAGTCATAAAGGTATTAATTTTGGCTCCAATCTCTACATGCAATAATGCGCGATTCGGAAAAGATCGATGCGTTTGAATCTGACGATCCGAGTTCGAATCCCTCTTTCACCACTTTTTCTTGTTCCCCTTTTTCCTTTTTTGTCTTTTAGTAGCACGTTTGTCACGTGCAAGGTTAGATATTTTTGTATAAGAGCCCCACGAATCTGGCCATTATTGCAAATAAAATGACGAATGTGCAACCACGCCGACAATTGGGCTCAAGGGCAAAAGAGATTATATACAATGTTTCGGAAAGGTTTCTGAGGACAGAGGGGCCATCGGCTTATTTGCAGGCAACTGCTGAGGCGACTGGTGTTAGCAGGAGGACCGTTTGTCGGATTCGGAAAGAGAAAAAGGATACAGGGCGTCTCCTGTCACCACAGCGAGACACAGACAGAGGAGCCTATAAACCGGTGGACGAGTTCGATAGGACAGTCATACGAGCCAAGATCGCTGAATTTTATACCGTCCGAAAACAGCTTCCAACATTACACATGCTTCACACCACTCTAAAGAATGATATAGATTTTTATGGAAGTATCACATCACTGCGGAGGATTATGAGGGAAATGGGATATCGCTGGATAAGGACGAGAGACAACAGAAAAGTGTTAACAGAGAGACAAAATATAGTGGACAAACGAATATCATTTTATAGACATTTAGAGAAATTCATTGAAAGAAGACTACAGCTAGTATATATAGATGAGACGTGGATCGATACTGCTTACACTGCACAAAAATGTTGGCAAGGACCAAATACACCGGGGATCATACCACCATGTAATAGGGGACAACGTATTATAGTGGTGAACGCTGGGACCGTTGATGGGTTCGTCCCTGGAGCCTGCCTCATATATAAGGCCAAGAGCAGGACGGGTGACTATCATAGCGAGATGGATGGGGCGAATTTTAGAAGATGGATAGAGGAAAGACTGCTAGGAATATTGGATGAACCGAGTGTTATTGTGATGGACAACGCCTCATACCACTCGACCAGAACTGACAAACGTCCCACATCAAACACCAAGAAAGCTGATATACAGGTTAAAATGGTTTTGTTTGCTAAGCATTTCATAATAATATTAATAATAATTATAATAACAATAATAATAATAATAATAATAATAATAATAATAATAATAATAATAATAATAATAATAATAATAATAATAATAATAATAATAATAATAATAATAATAATGATAATAATAAAAAATTAGAAGAAGAAGAAGAAGAAAAAAAGAAGAAGAAAAAGAAGAAGAAGAAGCTAGTTTATTTAATGTATAACGACATGTTAGTTTTACGTAAAGAAACCTCGAAACTTTGAAAATATTCTTTTAATAAATGTGTTTTTTTCATTTTTCAGGAATGGTTAAAAAAGGAAGGAATAAGTTTCGAACCCACGATGTTGAGGCCCCAACTTCTACAGCTGGTCCGCATGAACAAGAAGGCTCCTGTGTATGCGGTGGATGATCTTATTCGATCGTATGGGCATGAGGTTCTTCGTCTTCCTCCGTACCACCCGGATTTTAATCCGATTGAATTAATTTGGGGTCAGCTGAAATACATTGTCAGGACCAGAAATGTTACCTTTAAGTAAGTTAATAAACTACCGTATGCTATATGAATAAATTCTTTTTATCGATAGATCTATTGTTGTACTGTTTTCTCAAATTTCTTTCTCCATTCGCAGATATGATGATGTCCTACGAATGACAGAAGAAGCTATGACCGAGATAGGCCCAGAAAGATGGAGATCAGCTGTCAACCACGTACAAACACACATAGAAAAGTGTAAAGAGAGAGACAATTACATGGACCAACATATTGAGAGCTTCCTCATAGACATGAGAGACGATACAGACTCTGAAGATGACATCGATTGAATGCCATTGTTTTGAAATCCATTTTTTGTAAATATTGATTGAGAATAAAATGCTTGAATGTCAAATACGAAAAAAAGAGAACAAAATAAAAAAGTAACATTATGAAAAATAGTTTAAAATACATACGCGTTGAAAGAATATTAGTATATATATAAAATTAAGGTAATAATCAAGTGCAATAAAAAACATATAAAATATTAAAGACCTATGCGAGTCTCGAACTCACGATCTTGAACATACAAGTAACTCGCTTAGCGTAATGACATAAGTCTAATCTACAGTGACGACAGCATAATTAAACTCTTTAAATCGATATTTATTCGTCGGTAATAAACGAGTACACCCGAAGCTATTTTTTTATCCAACTTGTGACGTTAATAATTTATGGTAATAGAGGTTAAGCTGCGCAAGGTCAATTGGCAACCGTAATAGAAACAATTGATTGCTTGTTGCAACCAAGATGTTAAAATAACTATTACCCATAAAAATTATAGACTGCGTGTAATATTAACCGGGCCATTTAATTTGCTATAAAAAAAAGAAATTAAAATGTATGTTTCATTGCGCAAAATTTATCGCCAAAACAAGCGGCTTCTGTTTTGTTAGTTTTCTAGTGTTACACTGAAGTAAATAATATGAACATAACCAATCCTATGCTGTTCATAGTGGATATGTTTAAAAAATCGTGAAATTGACACTCATCTCGATCAAAACCATTCTAAATCACTCACTCAGCGCTCCAAGCATTCATTCCAAACTATCACTCATACCATTTAAAAACGACCTAAATCAGTACAAATACTAGATCAACAACTAAATTCAAAATAAATTGCTTGGAAAAAATCAATGATTTCATTGAATGTATTGATTTGGAAGCGTCTGATTGGTTCGGAGAGACATAAAAAGCTATTTATAGAATTGTTTGCATATTTTATTAAAGGTGGGTAATTAATATCGCAAATTATGTTCACCATAAACAAAATTAGCGACATTGGATTACCTCCCTTTAATTTCACTCAAAGCTCTTTCCTCTTGCTCATTAAAATTCATTCCAAAATCATTCTAATATCATTCAGCTTATCAATTTGACGATGTTCTTAACTGTACCTGCTGTCCAGTAAAAATTCAAAGACAGTATAGACTAAGACAAGCTTATACAGGCGTTCAGTCTGATCTAAGTCTATACTACCTGCTTCTCACCTTAGCACTGTGGGAAGAATTAGAGGCAGGCTGAACGAAATGTCCTAAAATTGCGCAATTGATTTGAGATAAAATTTAAAATCAGTAGGACAAGGGTATATGAATACTTGGACCTCTAGTCCATTACTAATTTTTGGTAAACTGTATAAGTTGCGATTTTTTAACGATGTTTTTTTTTTATTTCGCGACTTTGACAAAAATGCCTTGCAATTAGTAAATGCAAAGGAATGAAATGCCCCTCCCCCGCTTTGCAACTAGGTTGCAAAGCGGGGGAGGAAATCGATTTCTTATTCTTTTTTATTTGTCTCTCTCTTTTTAGCAAATTGTTGAAAATAGTGATAATTAAATAAGTATGATATCAAAGTTCTTGCAAAATGTATTTTAATACATTAACATAACGACATAGCAGTACTAAAGTCGATGTATAACTTAATACATAAATAAAGTTTGAATCGATTGTGTATTAATAACAGTACAATCTCGGCCCCCGATCTTAGGACATTTTCGTAAATCGATCAAGTGAAACCGTTAGTCAATAGTTATTACAATGAATCTGATTTTATTACCGAAATGTTTAATTTCGCTTTTATCTGGTACTTATGGAAGATAAAACCAAACAAAAAAACTTGTAAGCTTCGCTCAATGGTACAATCGAATATCTAGACTAGGACCCAGAACAAAAACATCGTATGTGTTTATACCTTGTGCAGGCACATGCAATGTTTCTTCTCTAAGCCCTCGATTTTTATATACAAATTATCGTTAAGGTAGTGGAACCGTAATAGTTCCACAACATTTCGGACCACATGTTCTTTCACAATGTTGACCGAGGTTTCCTAATGAAAATCATTAGGAAACCTCGGTTAACACTGTTAAAGTTCATTTCTCCCGAAACATTGCAGAACTATTACGGGTCCACTACCTTAAGCGGCCAAAATGTCGTATCTACAGCTTGATACGACATTTTCGATCTAAAATCCTAATCACTATGAGTTAGTCTGACCCGCAGGCTGTCAGTTAAGTTTAAATTTAATAAGGTACACCACTCATGTTTTTCTATTTCATCTTATCAAATTACCTCCCATTTTCTCAAGATCTGACACTGATCGGCCATTCAGAGGAAATCATACTTTCTCTTATTGAATTGCTAATTTAATAATATTTCAGATCAGTAGGACGGGAGCCGGTCTATGTATGAATACGAGAATCGGATTCATACATGTGTGCGATTTTTTTTTTCAAACCTAAACGAAACCAAAAAGTACTATCTTCATCTCTTAAAATTCATTTTATGGGGCACAAGCGTAATTATTTATCCTTGAAAAGACATATTTTTAATAAGACTATTTTTCGCAGAAGCTTACAAAAAAGCTATGTAATTAAAATTGCCTTCATTGAGTAACGAAACCATTTTTCAGACAATCAGAAAGCACAAGAATCTTGACTTAGATATTTCAGAATCTTGCATACGTGTAGATAGCTTAAGGTAGTAGACCCGTAAAAGTTCTGCAATGTGTCCCAGGTAATGAACTTTCACAGTGTTAACAGAGGTTTCCTAATGATTTTCATTAGGAAACCTCGGTCAACATTGTAAAAGATTACGAGGTCTGAAATGTTGCGAAACTATTACGGGTCCACTACCTTAAGAAGTCCAATTATGATATATAGTGATGGACCCACACCTTGACCGCCCTTAACAAGCAATAACTTGTCATATACGGTCATTAAACGCTTGTCCTCTGGTCGTACAGGCTCCGGATAAAGGGCGGATATGTATTGAGCAGTTGACATTTTCTGCTGATAATATGCTTATACCTTTATTGTATGTACTCTTATGAATCTCCAAAGCCATTAGACGGTTGGAATATTCAATTGAGGCCTCAAAACAAAGTGTGTAATTTCGAAATAATCACGAAGAGGTCTCAAATGGCGTATTATCAAGTGCTCTGGTTTTTGCTATGAATTGTTACTAATTACAATAAACGTCAACAAAGATTTACGTTGCGCGAGGGCCGCTTTTTGACGTGTCGTAATTATTTTCTCATCAATATTTGCCTGTTTGATCCCAAATTATGTTGTGGTTTTTTTATGTCAATAGCAACCTAACTGCAGCTTGAGCAAAGATTCGTTTTTGTTATTAGAATGTGGTTTAAAAGGTGTGCACCATTTGAATAACGCGGTAAAAATATATGCATTGCAAGGACTAGTTTCATTAGACATGTGCGAAGTAAGTGAGAAAACGGAAACCGAGACCGAAAACGGTTTAAATTTGGGGACCGTTTCAAAATGTACGAAATAAACGAAAGCCAGGATTGACACTTTTTTTAAGCATTTTAAAGAAGGTTTTGTATGATTCTTTAGTAATTAAGTGTGAAAACGTAAATGTTTATATCTTGAGGTCTGTTTCCTAACGGTTTCACATCTTTTTAGCACATAGCGTCTAAAATTTTGACTAGCCAAGATCTGTTTATATTCGACTATTTTGCTCAACTTAACTCATTAACTTATTACGAGAGAGAATTGTCTTACCTATTTGACATATACCTAAAAAACTATCTTTAAAAGATGTACAGTATCACGAAAGCATAAATTCAGACCCTTTAGAGTAGATTAGTATATATAGGTGTCCGGAGCCTACCCTGAGTTCAAGATACAAAAACGTTATGGGACGTTTAAAGATTGCACTCCACTTTGCTTGTGAGTGAACATCCTCAGCAGAGTAACATTGATAAACTGTTACGTGGACATGTGCATCCTGAACGCATGACTAGTTCACTACAAGTATACGACGCCCGTTATTCGACAGAATCGTGCATTGATTAATAGGCTGCCCAAACGTTTATGCGACCAACGCATGAGGTAACGGATGCCATAATTAATATGGATGTATCCGTAAACTTGCAGTGTGTATAGCCATATTATGGACATTCTTCCATACAATTTATTGGTGCACCTCGAATATATCGACGAATTCATTTTATTTTTAGTTGCCAATCTTATCTAAACGAAATTAAGCGGGTGCACCCCCATTTTGTACGAAACTGCATAGATGTTTGGGGTCCAATCGCAAACTTAAAGAGCGCATCTTCATAATTTCGGACGTACACCCGTCTAGGGTGAACCTAGTTTACATTTGACTTACTGAGCCCGTAACTCACCGTAACAGCAAAATCGTGCGGTGCCCGTATGGCGACATATTGTGTCCCTGCGATCATCGCACGGTTTTACGGGTGCCAAAGACTGTGCGATTTCGTATAAAAAAAGTTAAACAAGTTTTTTTGAAAAATCGCAAGACCACACGGAGACCGTAGCCCATGGACACGTCGTAGATAAATCGCACGATCTCCGCACGGAAATCACACGGCCACCGATTATCTTGTGATCGCCTCACGGGCACCTCGATGATATTTATGACAGCTTTACCTTATTTACAGATTTTTGTTACAGTTTAATGAAAACACGTACGGACACCGCACGTTTCTTCGGCGTATGTGCTCACAAGATTGTGCGGTGTCCGTACGTGTTTTCATTAAACTGTAACAATAATTATTGAGGTGACCGTGCGGCGAACACAAGATAATCGTGCGATCCCCGCACGAAGACCGTGCGATTTATCAACTTTTTTACACTGTAAACCATACGACTGCGGTACGATCATCGTGCGGAACCCGCGCGGGGACCGTAGGATTATCCGTTTAAGACTTTTAGGCAAAACATCGCACGGTAGCCGTGCGATGTCCGTACAGCAATCGTTTGATGCATATACGAGTCTATGGGCTGCGGTCTCCGTGTGGTCTTGTGATTTTTAAAAACCTATATAACTATATACAGTTAGTTACATCGTGAAATCAACATTCATCTTAATCAAAACTATCCTAAATCACTCACACAGAGCTCCATTCATTCATTCCAAACACCCACTCAAATCGATCACTAACACTAAAAGATACGATTAACAAATACATTCAAAATGAATAATAATAGAAAAAAAATCGCGATTTCTCTGACAAAGTTAAATTTGTAAGCGCTTGGGTTGGTTCCTGTAGAAATAGGAAGCTTTTTACAGGACATGTATGCATATTATATTAAAAGAAGGTAAAACATATCGCTAATTTTGTTCATCCTGAACAAAATTAGCGGTATTGGATTACCTCCCTTTAATTTCACTCAAAACTCGCTCCACACACTCATTCAAATTCATTGCAAGCTCATTCCAAAATCATTTACCCTATCAATTTCACGATGTTGTTAACTTTATAACTATATACAAAATCACACAGTCTTTGGCACCCGTAGAACCGTGCGATAATCGCACGGACACCGTATGCCGCCGCACGGCTACTGCACGATTTGGGGGTGACGGCGAGTTACCAGCGCCGTACGGGCTCCGTAAGTAAAATGTTAGCTAGGCTTTAAAAGTTTTTAGAAGATTAGTTAAACGTACTGGTAGTTTCTATGAAGGTCGCCTTCATAGCGCAGTTGGTAGCGCGTCGGACTGTAAATCTGGAGATTCCGGGATCGATCCCCGATGGTGGCACTCATTCTTTCCAATATTTGTCTACCACCGATGGGTTGATAATCGTAGCCCTATGTGGGATAGCAGCTTGAGGCTAGGAAATGATGTAATGGTAGAACTGGTGTCTGAAATACCAGGAATCCCTTGTTAGATGCTCTAGCCGCGCGACATAACTATAAAAATGTTAAATGCGGTATAAAACCACATTCAAAAACATGTTCCTGTAGTTTTTAATTATTATATCGTCATTGTATTTTGATTTTCAAGTGGAAGAAATCCGACAGCATAGGCCGTATAACTTGAATACTCAAATATCTCATAATTATTTTGTTAGAGGGTAAAACTAAACAGACAAAAGAACAAACAGTTTTACGAAGAGATGGGGAGGCGGACATCAACTAACCTTCTTGATCCAAAATATTGGTGCGGGATCACTATATAGACGAGATTTCTTCAATTATGTTATTATGGTGTTTCGTTAATTTTGAAACGACCCCTTTTATTCCGTCATCGGGTTTCCTTTTCGGGTTTTCGTTCTCCTTCGCACATGTCTATTAGTAATGTTCAGAAAACAGATAAAGAAATAAGATGTCAACAAATGCATTTACTGTAATTGAAAATATAATGCATCAAAAACAAAAGCGAGTTATAAAAATTTACGTAAAAATCAATTCATTGAGCATGGAACAAATGAAAAAGTTAAACAAAACGGGTGGACACCGTGGTTAGAAATAGGAGATAGAGAGAGAGAGAGAGAGAGAGAGAGAGAGAGAGAGAGAGAGAGAGAGAGAGAGAGAGAGAGAGAGAGAGAGAGAGAGAGAGAGAGAGAGAGAGAGAGAGAGAGAGAGAGAGAGAGAAGGAGAGAGAGAGAGAGAGAGAGAGAGAGAGAGAGAGAGAGAGAGAGAGAGAGAGAGAGAGAGAGAGAAAAGAGAGAAAGAGAGAAAGAGAGAGAAAGAGAGAGAGAGAGAGAAAGAGAGAGAGAGAGAGGAGCGAGAGTGAGAGAGAGAGGGGGAGGGAGGGAGGGAGGAGGGAAGGAGAAAGCGAGAGAGAGAGAGAGACAGAGAAAGAAACAGAGAAACATAGAAAGAGAGTCAGTGAAAGAGAGTGAGAGAAAGAGATATTTAAGAGGTAGTAGTAGATATTTTAATCAAAGAAAATGCCCAACGAAAAGAATAAAAGAAACCATGAAAATTCATACAGATGAAAATTACACGAATGAATAGGAAAATAACTTTAGATCTCAGAAAGGTGCATTTGAAATGACAAACGTTTAAAACTAAATTAAAATGCACCGCATGCTTAATCTTGAATGAAATAAAAGGTGCACCTTATTCATTAATCACACATGTCTAAAGCTGAGGCTATTCAACATTATGTCTAGCACGTTTGTATGTATGATTCGAAAGTTACTTTCAATGAGAAGGTTCTAGAGAAATAAAGTTAAGAGATGAAGAGAGTATTTTTCTTTATTCATATAAGTATGTTTCTTGATTTTTGTCTCTAAGAAAATTGTTTTTATCACCTTTATCCGAGTTGATCTCTTATTAAGGGTAGTCCTTGAATTGTCGAGAAGATCGGAGTTTACTATTTGTATAGGGACGCTATATTTTGTAGAAATTGTGAGAAAGCGAGTTTTTCTTCATTTTTATACGCCCGTCGAAGACGGGACGTATTATGGGATCACCCGTGGCGTCCGGCGTCCGGTTGTCCGGGCGTCCGGGCGTCCGGGTGTCCGGGCGTCCGGGCGTCCGGCGGCGTCCACTTCTTTGTCCGGAGCATAACTCTGTCACTTGAAGTCCGATTGACTTCAAACTTGGCAATTATATTCTTCTCATCATTGCGGAGTGCAGTGCACAAGAACCATAACTCTACCTGGCCTATTTTTTGAGTTATTGCCCTTTGTTGTTTTTCAGACTTGAATCTTGTCCGGAGTATATCTCTTAAAGTATAATAGCTAGGATCATGAAACTTCATGGGTGTATAGATCTCACCAAGGGGGAGTGCAGTGCACAAGAACCATAACTCTACCTGGCCTATTTTTTGAGTTATTGCCCTTTGTTGTTTTTCATACTAGAATCTTGTCCGGAGTATATCTCTTAAAGTATAATAGCTAGGATCATGAAACTTCATGGGTGTATAGATCTCACCAAGGGGGAGTGCAGTGCACAAGAACCATAACTCTACCTGGCCTATTTTTTGAGTTATTGCCCTTTGTTGTTTTTCAGACTTGAATCTTGTCCGGAGTATATCTCTTAAAGTATAATAGCTAGGATCATGAAACTGCATGGGTGTATAGATCTAACCAAGGGGTAGTGCAGTGTACAATAACCATAATTCTACCTGGCCTATTTTTTGAGTTATTGCCCTTTGTCGTTTTTCAGACTTGAATCTTGTCCGGAGTATATATGTAAAAGTATAATAGCTAGGATAATGAAACTACATGGGTGCAAAAAATATTCATTCAAAATAACCTCAGTTCTATTCAAACCCCCAGTTAATACTAAGCAGTGTGACGGGCGTATCTTGTGACAATTTGGCACCTTGTTGTTAATGTTGTTGATTTTCTTTGGTCCCTAAACATACTAAATTATCTAGATACATTTTTATGTATATGTGACCTGTCACGCGAAATAGGGCCTCCTGGGTAGTGTGTTAAATGACTTGTCTGATAACGCAGGCTGACAAGAGTCGAATTTTTTCTTTCTCTGCTAATTTTCTAAATCTAAAATTACCACTCTAGCCTCTAGTACAAGACGTTTTGAAATCCAACCTCCGGCTATATTAAAGTGGAACTAATCTCTTTTTTCAAATATTTATTTACTGGAGACCAAGATGGCCCCTTTTCTCTTGACAAGTGACATATCTTAATTTTCACATCACATTATCATTGCACACGACGGGAATTTACTTCGAAAAAAAAATACTACCATTGCAGAGGATTGATTTTACGTCGGGTACTAAATTTCATTTTATGAAAAATACAACTAGTGATATCGTGAAATTGACATTCGTCTCAATCAAAACCCTCCATCCTGAGCAAAATTAGCTATATTGGATTACCTCCCTTGAATTTTAATCAAACTCACCCATCGCACCCATTCAATTTAATTCTAAAATCATTCCGAAATCATTCACTTTGTCAATTTCTCGATGTTATTAACTACTAGTAATTGTAATTAAAGAAGTAGAATAGGAGAGTATACATTGTTGGAAAAAAGATGAAAATGACTTGTTTCGTCACCTCAGCCAATTTACAAGGATGTAACTCGCCCTATATCTTTAGGTTGCTGAATAAAAGATTATGAAATATGTGATAGGCCCTAAGCTGAAACATTTTAATTTATTTATTTGATTTTTTTCAAGATACGAAAATACGCTAAAGATGTGAAACAGAGTTATCCTAACGTAAACCTTTAAACCTTATTTAGGGTTATCGATGACTTCCAGTTATTTCTCGACGATGGACATCTTTTTCTTCTTGTTTTGCAAAACTCTGACCCGCGAGAGAAGTTAATACAAGGGAAGCGACTCCTCCTAAATACTTGTACGCTGTTCTGAATTATTTCCCTTAATATGAGAATTTTCTCAATTTTCACTTCTTCAGATGAAAGCTTTACTTCCTAAAGGTTTCTGTCAAGGAACTGAGAGAAATAAAAGTTTTGTATTGTATTGTTGTTATACTAAAAAAATGTATTAACAGATAATATTAGTAACTTGTTATTTAAAGCTACTAAGTTTTGACAAATAACACTTTATTGATTTTATAACTATGTCCATACATTTATTCAAAAATCTTCATTTTTAAGAAATATCAGTTGAGAACGAAAAAGATTTAATAGCCAAAAGCAAAGAAAATTTCACTCTAGAAGGCACAAATTGAACAGCCCTGCGTGCAGGTTGACGAAACAGTACAAACTATTTGCAAATTACACCACGCTTTGCACATATGCCTGCGCGCAAAGTGGGGTATAATTTGCAAATAGTTTTCACTGTTTTATCATTATGAACACAGGGCAATTTCGAATCTTTCCACATCTTTTCTTTTCCCATGAAAAATAACAATTATAGATTTTTTTTCCTTTTACTTTCAGTTAAACGTGAAGCAGCCAAACCAAAACAGAGTGTGACGGAACTACTTTTAGAGAAACTTTCGACGATCGACTCCAAGGATATCCACCAACGTATTGACGTCAAACATCACGCGGAGGACATCTACGGGGATCCCCGCTTTCTACACGCCGACGGTGAAAGTGTGAGACCGCGGGGAACCAACGATTTCGACACGGTAGGAGAAAAAGTAGACCTTCTTCTGAAAGAAGGCAAAGCTTTTATCACAGTTAAAGTGACTGCTGAACGTATTACGCCAGTGGACTTGGAGTTCAATGTCTGGCGTAAAAATCAAGCAATTGTTACGCGAATCATAGAAGTTGACTTATTAGCAACTGAACAACGTCGGAGACTTTATTATAAAGTTATGGAGGAACAAAATGACGGCACAAGAGGGTCAGGGAGGCGGGGTTATTTGGCTGGACCAAACGAAACTATTCTAGACGGTCATCAAACGTTGGACCTATTTTCTCGGATCCTCGGTGCCGCGGAGGGAGAAGGAGATAAAGAAGACATTACGGTTAAAACAAGGTTAACAAATACGACAAGACCATTCTCGTCAGGAATGGATCTGTTATATTAGAAACTTTTTACTGTAAACTTCTAAGATAGTTACCGCTTCAATAAAAGAGGAAAAAATATCAGTGACCAAAAAAGGAATCCAGAATATGATTTGACCAAATCAAGAAATTCTTAAAAGGACATAGTAAAATTATGTGTGGCAAGAAAACAAATTAATCTATTCATCGGTTGATAAATCAATTGACGGATCGCTCGCCTCACCGCTTGTCCTCCGTCACAATAAACGGCTTAAACATTAAAACGTTAAGTATCTGCAAATTACAGATACAGGCACGAACAAAAAACTACCAGCAACTTGTTTCAGGGAAGCCTAAACTACTTAACTACGTCTTGAGTTGTAAATGACGACGTTTAATTCGATCATTTACAAAAAACAAAAAAAGATCATACATAAAATTTGAGTTCAACAGTCATATAACAATTAAGAGCATCATGAAATTGACAAGGTAAATGATTTTGGAATAAAATTGAATGCATCCAGGTTATATTAATTGCTTCCTATCCTGTAAGAACCAATCAGACGCTTATTATTTCAATTATGTCAGCTATATCGCAATTTTATCTAAATTATTTTAAATGCAGTTGTTGGTCGTGTTTTATTTTTGTGATTTTGGAGAGTTTTTAAATGGTTTGAGTGAGTGTTCCGGAATGAATGAATGGGGCGCTGAGTGAGCGATTTAGAATGATCTTGATTGAGATGAATGTCAATTTCACGATGTTATCATCTGTATTACATATTTTGTCAACATCGATCTGTTAATTGTACAGTTCGGAACATCGTGAAATTAACAAGATAAATGATTTTTGAATAATTTTGGAATGCAATTGAATGAGTGTGTGGAGAGCATTTTGAGTGAAATTCAAGGGATGTAATTCAACACCGCTTTTTTTTTATCAAGATGAACAAAATTAGCGATATTTTTACCCGCCTTTAATTAAATATGCATACAGGTTCTATGAATACCTTTCTGAATCTTCACAAACTCATCAAGCGCTTACAAAATTCAATTATGTCAGTGAAGTCGGGGATCTACCGATTTATATTTTGAATGTAGTTGCTGATTTAATAATATTTAGTGAAATCGGAGTGTTTTTGATTGATAAGAGTGGCAGTTAACGCCCGTAGGGCGTTATGTTTAAGCCATGTGCTAAGGCAATTGCACTTTATACCCCAATAAACGCTGTGAAAAAGACACTCGGCCTTTATAATTGCAATCCTTTTGGTCTAAGAAACTATTAAAATACTCGGCTAAACATTAAAGTTTCGAGTCTACTTTCTGCGCGTAGTACACAATCTATTTTTAGATCGTGTATTTCTTTTCTCGCTATCGTAGTTAAACGGCATAAAATTAATCAAATGGTACACAAATAAACGACAATTTGACATTCGTAGAGGTACTTATGATCAAAACATAATTTTGACAAGTTATTCCGCATTTTTAAACCGAAACTATCGTGATCGGGCTTAGCTGAGAGGGTTGCTTGGTGGTCTTCGTCGACTCACTGTAAACATCGACTCAGAATCTGAGCTGCATACTTTTAATCATTAATTCTTTCGAAAATATCTTAATTTCTAATATATTAAATAGCAATATTATGATATGAAAGGAAAACGAGGGGTTTTCGAGTGCCTATAACACAGGAAATGCAGATCGAAGATCGGGGGTTTCCCGAAAGATCTATTGCATTTTATACAGAATTAAAGTGCAATGGATTTCCCCATGTGATGCGATTTAAACCAATCATAATTCTTTATTTTATTAGATTGCAATTATATTCTTTTAAGATGCATTCGTGTATTTTTCGCATTCAGATCTGTAATATGTAAACAAATGTGTATATAAACATGTATATCAGGAATTTAGTGCTACTGTTAAAGACATTTCATAAAGATACATTTACGCGTAAATATGTTGAAAGTAATGTAAATTGTATTTAAATGTTTTTTAAATCGTACTGCGAAGCAGTAGATTTATATCTACCGTTTTCCAGAAATCCTGTTTGACCCACTACATTTTTACCATTATCTTCTGAGCAATGTGTTCAAACCAAATTATGTGTTTTCAAACACCGAAGAAACGGCCTTTTCAGTCACAATCTACAAACTTTGTTTATACCTTTTTTACTTTTCGACAAATAGAGAAGAGGCTAATACAAAATTTGATGTTATTTTCGCTTTTAGTAATTACCAGTTAGTATTTTCAGTGTTTATAACAAGATTTTCGGTTGAGTAAAGGAGTTGAAACGTACAATAGGTTAACTGTATAATTAATTTGTAGCACTTACAATATTACTGCTCTGAACTTTCTCGAACGGTCATTTACCAGTTGTAGGGCTGACAACCAATCAAATTCTGTTATGATTATCACTCGGTCAAAACCCACGCGTAAATTCAGACCACGTGGTAGATGAAATGGACATCGTCTGCTCGAAATGTGTCAATTAACTTGTTTGTCATTAGTCAATAGTCGTCTGCACTCAAACAGGGAGCGTGGGAAGTTTACTTTTTTTTCGCATGTGTTAACAAATAGAAAAAAATTTTGTAATTTTGAAATATTTGATTTCAATGAGCACTCTGATCACTCTCCAATCCTATTTTCATTAAATTCAAATTTGAGTATGAAGAAAAATTATTCAACAACAAATAAACCGACAAAAACATACGATAAACTGATATAGGGGTAAGTTCATATCGGACTCGGTTTCGACCCGAGTTAACCGGGTTTCCATCAGAACGGCCTCGGTTTCGACACTAGTGATGTTATTGTAACCTTTCAACCTCGACGCTTCTGATCCTTGGTCAGGCCGGTGTTACTTGGGTTCCAAAATGGCGCCGAGAATAGTGCACAACAATTCGATTACAAAAAAATAAATATTCTCTATTACTTTAAATAACAAATACTTTTTTCTTATTTTATATAGTATTTTGCACGAGTTTATCACATTTCTTAATGGGATAACGATATTTCATGGTAAATTAATTATTGTAGCGGTAAATGAGAAGTTTGTTTACTACCACCAGTGGGTAACTCCGTTCACATGAATGTCTTTTCTGCGCATGCATATTACAGTCAATTTTAGATTATTACATCATCTCACGCGTCTCTCGGGCTGCCATTTGAATTTCCCCTAGGATAGCAGCAAGAGCGATCTATTTTTTGAACAACTCATGAATAATCAAACCGAAACCGAGTCCGATATGAACTTACCCATAGAGTGCTGCTAGATTTAATCGATTGGTCAGAAACCAAAGATATAAATAGCATAGTTGGCGATTTCACGTGTTTCTTGAGGGAAAATGCATTTACAGTATTTGGGAAAACCCAATGCTTGAAATACAAACATGTTGGTAATCAAAATTGTAAATAGTTTAATGAAAAATGTTTGTTGCTAAACAGGCTTTTAAACTCTATAGAGAGAGGAATAATATTAACAGACAAGCGTTTAGCTTGGCGCGTGCTCATTATAACAACGTAAAAATCTGCTAAGAAATAATTTAGACTAGCAGGGTTATCGAATCAGCAAACTTTCAAAATCGGACCCACGAGGTTGGATGAGCTGGCGATGTCGTCGAAAAGATGGAGTGTTAAGACAAAAAACTCACAAATTTAAAGATTTTACCAACTTTTATTGTCCAAATTTGAGCCCTTTTGATTGGCGAACTATTGCACTATCCCAGCCTCTCAATGATGTACGATTTACAGTGCTGACAGCACTTTGATTATATATATAGATTTAGACTTACCTTATATTTGTACATGTACATTTATATTGATATTTAAAAGCAAGCATATGCACATTTCGTCAATAAGCTATCAAATCCGAGTCGAATTATCTTGAAGACGTCTTTGTTAATCACGTCAGCCTAGAGCTCCCAGATGGTCCCTTTTCTTGTGATGGGTCATATCGATAGATAGAAAGAATCATTTGTATTCTGATACGCAAAAATAAGACGAATTTAAAATATATATAAATTAAATATCTGAAAGGGGTTGTGTCCAGTAGAGGACAACCGGGGATCTAATTTCAAATAATCTTCAAGAGATTGTTAGAATGATCATTCTTGAATAATTTAATTTTAGTTTTGGCCATCAATATTCGAGCCTTCTGATTAATTATAAAATTGGTTTTATTCCCTAAGAAAACAATTTTGAGTACGCTGCTGTTTTGTAAGCTTCCACAAAAAGTAGTCCCCTAAGAAATTTAATTATTAACTGACAAATCTTTACTTTTTTGCTCCATGATATCAAATTATGAGATATGAAGATAATATTTATTGATTTTATAGAGGTATGAAACTAAAAACCTAATCACACTCACGATTCAAGGATTCATACACTATGATTATGGTTTGGGTATCATACTTCAATGAAATCAACACATACTCTTTTCATCTCTTAATCGAAAAAATCAGTGCAAAAAAATCGACTCTGATCAGCATGCGCTACTCGCACAGTCTGACTATGGAAGACACTTTACGCACGTCAAAGATGGTCCATGTTTTACCTTGAAGGATCCCATATGTTTCGAATTACCGTATTTTTTAATAAACGCTCCTGGGAACATGGTCAAGAAGCATTTAGTATGCTATTTCTGATTAAAAAAAAATCATTAATCTTATGTCTTTTAGGCCCTTTTCGCTTTAATTTGAGGTAGATTTCATCTTAACAATCATATAAATGGAATTAAATGAAATTCACGTCAAATAAGAGTAATTCTCAACAAGTTCAATGTACCACGATCAGAAGATGCTTGCATTAAATGTTTGATGACAGGCGGGTTACGGATTGAATGTTTTAAAAGAACATTTAGTTTTAAGATGAAATTTCCTAAAATCCATATGTTATCGTTATTGATAGTTTTCAAATTATTATGATACGGCCATTTCGTATCTAATGGCCAAAGTATACCTCCATACAAAAACTGGTTTCATTTTTGTAAGTGTACATAAAGTTTGTAACAATAGATGGATTTTTTAAGGATCTATATATATATATGCCAATCTTGCTATGACTTATCTATATATAAAGGCTATAGACTGTTACTGTTTTGTTACGGCCTGTAAAAATGATTAAAATAAATGGTAAAAATACACTTAGTTTTCAGTATCTCAATCTATAAATAGTAACATTGGCTTGACCCGAGGTTATATTACTTTTTTTTAGCTTAACTGAGAATTTCCTCAAATTTAGAGTTTAGATAAATATAAGAACATAAAAGATAATATCAATAAGTTGTTATTTGTAACAACTTATTGATATTATCTATCATTTTCATTGACGTGATAAAGCTGTCACGTGATTAAGTGACCTGATATCAACAAGTTTATCATATTACTTTTATCAGGCAATGTTTCTAGCTAATGGCAGGATAAAATCATATATGCACATTATCGTCAATTTTACAAGAATGCCCCTATTTCATAAAGTGAAATGATATTTCCAGACAGCTTTATGACAAGCAACAATACAAAACAAATTTCACGAAAATCTGTCAATAAATGTACAATTTGGGTTAACAAGAAACGCTGAATCAAAAAGGCTCCTTTTTCTATGACGCAGTATGATATCACCCAAAATCAAAGAAAATTGATTGAACATGTCCCAAGGATCATGCTTGTGAAGTTTAGTTGAAATCTGGCGAGTAGTTTAATAGATGAAGATTTCCATGCCGTACTTTGGAATATTTTTGCATCGTCTTTTTTACACTAGTTTTACCCAATAAGTAGTAGTTTTATTTTGGTGCGTCTTATTTTGGCCACCCTATTATGGATTGAGAAAATAAGACGCATGAAAATAAATTTTTATTTAGTGGTCGGCCATTTTTGGAAAGTTCGTACTGGAATTACTCATTGATGTTCAAGGAATCTAATTTTCAAAAGGGTTTGACTTTTCACCACCTAGCGAAATTGGCGTAAATAAGACAATGGTGAAAAATCCCAAAGTACGGTATTTCATCATATATGACCTTTTTGAGGCGAGTCGACAGCCCATATAGCCCGTGTCATTTTCTGCATTAACACTTTCCTGTTTTACAAAATTTTCGACCTGTCCAAATTCAAAGGTTTTGCAGAGGAAAATTTAAAGTGTATTTAATTTGAAAAATAACCAATCAGAAGGGTAGAATATTGTGTGGAAAAAGAAGAAATTGCTTGTCAGAAGCAATTTCTTCTTTTTTCACAATGTTTTCTCAATCATTAAATCACAGACACGTAAAAAGCAGAGATTAAACAGCAAAGGGTTAACCTACTCTTCCCTTTGATGAGTCACTTTCAGCTAACAAATAGATTATGTCTTAGCAAAATACTTTTAATGTAACGTACTGATGATTTTTCACGATTCCGCCAGGCCTTAAATGCCAACAGAGCGATATTGGCCCTCTTGCTCACCATATAGGACCATCTATTTATGACGAAAAAACTATATGGGCCTATGTCATCAGCCCTATCAGAATTTATTGAAGCGTTCTGAAAGAGCGTATCCTGAGCACCATTCATGTGAAGTTTGTTTGGTTAAATTCTGATCAGTAGTTTAAGAGAAGCAGATTTCTGTTCATGTTTCACAATATGGGCCCATTTTTTGGCACTCGGAAACCCTCGGCGATTCTACGAAATATACCTCGGGAATATTAAGTACGCAGCCATGAAAACGCGCATTTCGCACGTGGATTTATAGGACGTCACAAACATAACTGTGAATGACGTTGCGAAAAGCGAATTCAACGTAAGGTTAAAATTTGGCGTATTATAATTTGAAAACAAAACGCAGTGTTTTACTGCGTTTTGCTTTCAAATTACAACATGCCAAAAACGATCTCCACAGACGAACGGAAAGCAATAAAGGAATTTGCTTTTCTTCAAGCGTATTAACCAAAGAACCACCTGGAGCCGAATAACCTTAAAATGACCAAAAATTACTACACTTACGTCCGAATACTTTTCAGTTTACGGATAAGTTTGAGCGATGTTCCGAATGCATTTTTTAGCGACTCGACAGCCCGTGTAACACACATCTTATCGACCAGATCGGACTTTGACTGAGAATATGAAAGAGCACGTCCTAAAGATAATTCCTGTGAAATTTGGTTGAATTCTGCCAAGTAATTTCAGAGAGGATGATGCTTAAAGAAAAGGTTTACTGTTGGTCAGACGGATGCACGAATACACGACGGGCACCAGATAGGTATCGATCGAGCACCCGTCCCGAACATTTTCAAACTGTCAAAAATACCTGTGTATGATCGCGTAGAAACATTTATCGAGAAGTGTTCAGGAAGCAATCGTGTTTCAATTTGCTGTAACGAGAAACTGTAGTTTAAGTTACTGAAATAAAATGTCTATGTCTATGTCTCTATGTCTATGTCCACCGACTGGAAGATCGAGCTGAAAGTGAGTTTATAGTGGTGAGACCAAGTGTGGTCGACTTGATTCTTTTCCCGGACCTGTATTCGGCAATTCTGGATCTGTACTCAAACTCAGGTTATGCTCGACCTTATCCCGGTCAACTTAAATTAACACTTTCCTGTTTTACCAAATTTTGGACCTGTCCAAATTCAAAGGTTTTGCAGACGAAAATTTAAAGTGACTTTAATTTGAAAAATAACCATTCAGTAGGGTAGAAAATAGTGTGGAAAAAGAAGAAATTGCTTGTCAGAAGCAATTTCTTCTTTTTTCACAATGTTTTCTCAATCATAAAATCACAGGCACGTAAAAAGCAGGGATTAAACAGCAAAGGGTTAATACACGACTACACTCGACTATTATCGATCGCTCAGAAGCTGTCGAGTACAGATGGAGTTCGGGAAGCAATCGTATAGAACTCGAGTATTGGTCGAGTAAATTCGAAAAGATTGTGCTAGCAAGTGATAGTAAAATTTCATAACCTAGATACTTTTCAACATTTAGCTGTTAATTGAATAACAGGATCATTGATTTTATCAAATCGTCAATGTATACAGTATTGTTCGATTGAAAAGGAATTGTAAAATAACTAAAAACTTTAATTGCATGCAAAGCTTTGCTATTATTATACCCAAAATAAAGGAACAATTTAATTTTTCATTATATCGGAATATAAAAAAATATAAAAAAAAATGGACAAATCCATAAAAAACTTTTTTTTAAAGAATTATCGAAATTTATCCATTTAAAATTTTTGAAAACGGTGTGCAAATATAATTGATCAAAGAGAAATTTCATTGGCAACAATCTTTGTGTATATGTAAAAGGTCTAAAATCAGGTATGTTTTTTATAATAATTAGCTGGCATTAGGATTGCACAAGACCTACACCGAAAAGACTGATTTTGCTGAAATTTGACAGTACTATCAAAGGGCAAATACTTTCAAATGTTGATACAATGACGATTCAATGTTAATCTACAACATATATGATAAAAAAAAAATTATCTGACAGAAAAAATGGCCGCTTGTGTCTATTGCTTTGTTAAGAAGGAAGATTATTTGGGTTGACAAATTACACTGCTAAAATTTCCGATCCACTCTTCGGTTATATGCACTGATTTTCTATATTGATATTCGGGCCCAAGGTCTTGTACTATAGATTTCCTCTACAAATTGCTTCCGCGGACGTTTTCATGTAATTCAAATGGAGCAAAATAGGCTGAGTTTGTAGATTTAGTGTTGTCGGATGTATTGTTGACGGATTTTTGTGAGAACCGGCGTGCGAAATAATGGATTCTGACCAAAAAGGTACGTAATCTAAATATTTATAATTGTAAACTGATCAAAATTATTTATCTACATGTAACAATTCCCGAGAAAATGCACCATCCGGGAAATTCGTAATACACATACATGTACATGTACAGTAAGGAACATCGTGAAATTGAAAAAACTGAGCGATTTTGAATGATTTTACAATGATATTAAATGAGTGCTTAGGGTGAGTTTTGATTAAAATTTGAAGGACTTAATACAATAGCATTAATTTTGTCAAAATTAGACGAATGACCCGATATTTTGTTACTCCCCTTTCAAAAATCTTACTCTGTTTTGGTTTCTTCGTGGTCTGATTAATCGCTTAAACTCCGCACCAACCATTAAAATCGTAGAATTATTCAATAGATATGAATAAAAAGAACTCGTTTCGAACGATTTCGAAGTGTTCTTGATCGATTTGGAGCGTCTTTAAATGTGTTTGTGTATTGAAAGAGTGAGTGATTTGGAATGGTTTTGATTGAAACAATGTCATTGGCTGTAAATGTACATTTGTATTTTGAAAAAAAAAAGATGGATTCGGAAAGATGACAATCAGATATTGCATTTCGTTTACAGCCTTAAGTGGATGGATACAATTAATAATATCGTTAAATTGACACTCATTTCGATCAAAACCATTTCATATCACTCGCTCAGTGCTGAAAACACACCAAAACAGAAAAGTGCGTGCGATTTTTTTACGGAGAAGTTAAAGAAATATCGCCAATTTCGTCCATTTTAGACAAAATTAGCGATATTGTATTTCAAGTACTTGGTTCAAATTTCACTCAAAACTCGATCCGCACACCCCTTCAATATCATTACAAAATAATTCCCCAAATCGTTCAATTTGTCAATTTCATGATGTTTCTAAATGTGTTTTCGCACTTACATGGTGTTCCCATTTTTGAATAACGGATGCCTTCATCGAAGAATTAGATATTTTTGTCCACATATTGACTTTGTTGTATTGATCAGATGTGCAATATTAATTGTAATATACATGTGTATTTCTTGTAATGTACATAAAAATAGCCAAGATTATATTTTATCTTAAAACTTTACACATATCCGTGTGGTATCGTCCCGTATGATATTTTTTATGATATCACATAGTTATTTTTAGAACAAAAATATCATACAGTTATTTTTAGAAACTTGCATTTCAGTAAGAAACATCGACGAAAACGAGAAAAAACGAGATTATAAGATAAATATGATACATACTAAGTGTATTGTATGGAAAAAATATCTAACTCGGTTGTGAGAATTGATAATTGTCTCGGCAGAGCCTCGACAATGATAAATTCTCCCAACCTCGTTAGATATTTTTTCTCATACAAAACACTAAGTACGTATTATATATTTTATATTATAATGATTAATCATAATCATCATCAGAAATTAATTCTACTTGATGCCAATACAACGGATATTTCGACCTACAACCCAATATGGTACTGAAAACGCATTTAGTAGGCTACCAGAACCTTTTATATAATTAATTGAATATGCGTAAAAAAAATCGTGAAAGTTTGATATCTGAATGAAAAATGCAAATATGTAAAAAAAAAAAAAAGGGGAAAGAAAAGACAATAATTAAAACAAAAATAATAATCTGAACTATCAAGAACAGAAAGAGATATAAATCATTACTTAATCAGTGGATTTTTCACTGAACTATTACCAATAAAAGGATAAAGAAATAAAAATGTACTAGTTCAGTGTTCTTTATTTTTTTCAGACCAGCCACCAAATCAGCATCACGTGGCCCCTTCAACATGGAGAGAGGAGGACACCGTTCGATTAACTGACATCGCGCTAGAACCCGAGGACCAGAGGATCGAACATGGTTACCACCCCGAGACTAATCCACCCCAATATCTGCCACCCACTAACCCTCCTCAAGGGTACATGCACCAGTCCTATACGGGCCAATACCCTCCCCCGGGGGCCGGGCAGGTCAGTCCTAACCATCCAGTACCAGGTTCGTTCCCACAGAAGGACGCACGGATGTATCACCAACAGCAGCAACAACAACAACCACAACAGCCCCAGTATCCCCCAGGGACGGTATTATACCAAACCGGAAGTCCTTATTCACCACCCGGAACTAGTCCGTATAGTCAGCCCACTGGTGCCCAGTTATATCCCGGATATGGAACCACGCAGCAAATGGTACAATTTTCAATATTCATCTATACTTACTGATCTTTTATATTTTTTCTAGAACGTCCATTGCATTAATGACACTGCATTTAAGTGGGAAAACGCTCACTTCACGTTTTACAAATGATACCCCGCTTTGCACGTGCAATCACCTTCAAAGGAGGTGTAACCATCATGGAAAAGTTACGCACTTTTTTTTAGAGTTTGAACAACGGACAGTTGTTTCAAAAGTGTATGATCGAACCAGGGTCCCCTTAAACTAGAGATTAGTTTGTTACCACTTAACTTAATCTACTCCAACAGTAAGCCAGAAAGATCTATTGGAGCCTTCCATATCTAAATAGAATTTAGTTATTGCCCTCATGCCATTTCGGGGCATTTTTGAATGGTTCGAGCGAATGTTTGGAATAATGAATGAATGAAAGCTGAGTGAGCGATTTGTAAAGGTTTTGATTGAGATGGACGTCAATTTCACGATGTTGTTTACTGTAAATGGGAACATTTTGTCACACATTTGTAAACAAAATTTCAAAAACGCAACTTTTGCGTATGTTTGTGTGCAAGAAAAGTTACCTAAAAATGTCTCACAACAATAAAACTAACTGACTGATTTTGTTCAAGTCTTTTAAGTATAAGAAATAAAGATGAATTAAAAAAAAGTAAGCACATGAAAATCTAAATCAAACTTAAGTATCAATCAACTTCTCGTATTCATACAGTGTTATTAGATTTTTACTATCAATATTCCACCAATCAAATGATATTCTCTTAATCTCTTACAGCTCACAACATCGTGAAATTGACAAGATGAATTTTTGGAATTTTCTCGGAATTATTTTGAATGAGTGTGTAGAGCGAATTTGACTTAAATTAAAGATAGGTAATAAATATCGCTATTTTTTTTTTTTTCAAAATAAACAAAGTAAGCGATTTTAATTACCTCCATTTGGTTAAGTATACGTACTTTCCTGTTTGTATGACTCAGTGGACCAAATACTTTAAAATCAACATCAGCCAATGAAATCGTAAAAATAATTTGATAAATTTTGATAAAATGTTCATCGTCTTGAACGATTTCCAGATGTTTTCTAATAATTTCGGAGCGTTTTTGATCGATTTAAGTGAGTGTTTGAAATGAAAGAATTGAACGCTGAATGAGTGATTATTAATGACTCGGAATGAGTGTCAATGTAACGATGTCTATTGCTGTAGGTACAGTTAACAACATCATGAAATTGACAAGGTGAATGATTTTGGAATGGTTTGGGAATGAAATTGAATGAGTGTGAGGAGCGAGTTTTGAGTGAATTTAATGGAAGGTAATCCTATATCGCAAATTTTGTTCAGAATGAACAAAATTAACGATATTTATTACCTCCCTTTAATAAAAAAATGCATACAAGTTCTACACATAGCTTCCAATTTCTTTAAGAACCTATGAGGCGCTAACAATTTGAATTATGTCAGTGGAATCGCGATCTTTCTCTATCAAAATTTATTTTAAATGACGCTGTTGATTCTATTTTTTCAATGGGTTTGATCGTTTTTGAATGGTTTGAGTGAGTGTTTGTAATGAATGATTGGAGCGCTGAGTGAGCGATTTAGAATGGTTTTGATTGAGATGAATGTCAATTTCACGATGTAACTAGCTGTATTTTAAAACGCGCATACAATGTATCAAATGAGCGATAGAGCCTATCAGGCTCTAATGAGCCTCTTGGCTGTTTAGTCGACCTAGAAAATTTAGACTGCCATGACATGAAGAAATTATCCGACATCAGAATATATTACTTATTTCCGTCCGTCGTTAGCCAGGTTTTCTGGAACGGTTACCATGGAAACAGAAATCAATAGATAGCTCAATCACTGTATGTTTCCTATTTCCATATTTGACTGTTCATTCTGTCTTGTTTCTAGCGTCCGGAACTAATCTTTGCAAGGAAGTTATTTGCATCTTATTCTTATCACTCAGACTAATCAGTAGTTTACGATTCCTATTAGACTGGTGAAGTCATTTTTTTTTTGTTTTTGAGATTTAAGGTAGTGGACCCCTAATAGTTCCGCAACATTTCGGATTCATGGTCTTTCACAATGTGACCATTTTGATCAACATTGGATTCATTTATAATATTTTTTAGACCAATTCTATTTATAAGATAATGATTTAAAGAAGGGGATTTTGAAACCCGTCGCTTAATGAAAATGTTCGCTTAATAGACGTGGTCACTCGAAAATAATAAAATACTTGACTGTATTTTAAAATGAATTTGTCAGATTTAATTACCTTTTAAGAAGAGTCTGGTCGAAATGTTATTTTCCCTATAAAAGCTTATGGTGATGTACTATTTTGAGCATGTGCGTGACATTTCCAACAATTTGACATGTGCATGAAGGGCCAACATTAACCAACCCTTACTGCCTCCTAGTATAATTAGACGTTTGCCTGACTTTCTAAAGACACTATTGAACCTAATCTATCCTCAAAGTGCAAAGTGAAGACTCTGGTCAGACTGTGCAGATGCACAGGCTGGCAAGATTCTTTGCTTGGCGCACATTTGAAATTGTTTGAAACAGACTCATTTTCATTTTGGCTGACTGTTTGCTTCTTGTGTTATTCTCTTTCTGTCTGTATGTCTTTCTTGATCATCATGTTACAGTTAGTATCATCGTGGAATTGACATTCATCTCAATCAAACCATTCTTATACGCTCACTCAGCTCTCATTCAAAAAACTCACTCGAGCCTATCAAAAAACGCCTCAAAAATACTATAAACGATAGGACCAACAACTGAATTCATAATTAATATAGCAAGAAAAAATTTTCAAAACATTTTATCTATTTCATGAAAATGTTTTTGGTTTTTTTGTTATTTTCATAAGAAAAAAAATGTCAAAACAAAATATTATAATTGACAGACTAAAGAAACAATTTAATTGCCGCACACAAGCCAATAAAATTATGGAAAGATTTTATCGATTTTAATGAATATTGATCAATTTGACCGACTTAAAATTGTCTTTGAAGATTCTGGAGCGTGTTTGAATGGTTTTAAAGAGAGTTTGAAATGAATGAAGAGAGCGATGAGAGAGCGGTTTAGAACGATTTTGATCGAGTTTGATATCAATTTCACGATGTTACTGACTGTACAACTCAGACATTGATCAGCCTGGACAGGGACCCATTGTATCTAGAGTTTTTACTCTTAAGGCCTATTTTATTGAACATCTTGCAATCATTTTTTTCGTCCATTTAAAGAGAAAAATAAAATGAAAAAATGAATTTGCTTCTATAGTGGACTCTAAATATGGAATTCCGACATGCATCATCTCATTGGAATTGATTCCGGTGAGATGTTGCAAGGCTGAATCAAACCATGAAACCATGAATGAAAACACCAGGTGCGATTTGTGCTTTTGACTTACGATTCATTTAAGAAGTTTAGTAAAACGGGCTCCTGGTCTTAATATTGAAAACTGGTCGATCTGAGAAGATGCCTCGACTGATGCGAGACTTCAATTTATTCAAATATCGTAGCAGAGGTTTTTGGCGACGATATATATATATATATATAATATACAGAGTCTTAGAAATAATTTGTGCTGCATGCCTAAACCTTCCGTTAGCCGAAAAATAATTATATATATTATATATATATATAATTATTTTTCGGCTAACGGAAGGTTTAGGCATGCAGCACAAATTATTTCTAAGACTCTGTAGAGCCTTCGCTTTTTAAAACACACAAAAAAAAGAAGAAATAAATAACAAGGAATATTTCAAGAAAAATCCGTAAACATCAGATAGCAGTCCATTAATGGAATCCATTCTAGATTTTCTTATCATTAAGGAATCTGTTCATATCTGAATGTATATCATCTCAGAAACCAATTTTTCTGCCAAATACAGAAATCCTATACATTATTGTTACCATGACAACGGAATCAATCGGCCCTAACCACTAATTTCATGAATTTTGATGGATAAATGATGTCTTGTTACGATAGTATTCATATTGTCTGCTGATTAAAATGTTTATCATTAGTGGTATATATTAAAAACACCGCAATCCGAGTGTGAAAAAGAAAGGTTGTATAGGTTGAATACGAATCCAAAAAAATTCGAAATTATAATCTACGAACAAAAACATGCTAGTTTTAATGACGGGGTGACAAAACAAATCTAAATCGTAAATGCTCATGTTTTAATAACGCAATTCTTGGTTTCGTCCGCCGATAATGTACGTCGAAACTGGCTAGAAAAAACACCCGTACTTGAACAAAGAAAATATATAACGTCGGGTCCGTTCTATAAGGACGTATAGGCCAATTTCCATTTTTTTTCTTTTTTTGCGTTTTCGCACACATATGATATTCCCGCGTCTTTTGCGAAAATTCTGGACCTGAAAGCTAATCGTATCCCCCCCAAAAAGCTTCATGGACTTGTAAAATACGTTATATTCGCACCGGAAGTGGTCGAAAAGTGAAGTTCGAAAATGACGTATTGACAAATTTGATAATTGTTCATGTTTCCTTATGATAAAAGTTTATTTTAAAAGATCAGTTTGAAAAAGAACACGACCTTTACCCAGGCCAGATTATTCGCGAGTCTCAGTTACATACATAAAAATTGTTATATGCGTTTTTCAGTTTTTTCAGGAAACGTCACACTCAACGGCTTTCGGGGTCTCAAATGCACCCGAAAAGAATTTTTTACAGGCGATTTGCCCTATATCTTATATAACATCAAATTTAATTAGTTTTTTTTTTTTCGTGTATTTATCTTTTATGCTTTTTTGTCTATACGGCATTTGTACCTTAAAAATTAAGTGAAAAAATGACGTACTTGACGATTTTTTTTGTTGTTTTTCTTAAATAACTCATTATAGAGACAAAATCTAATATTTATGACGACAGATAATATATTTAGTGATTCGATTTGAAATGTTTTCGACCAAAATGGTTGTACCAGTGTTTATAGGTAAAAAGATAATAAGTTTTTACCTTCTCCTGAAAAGTAGGCTTTTCCCGTATTCGTCCTTATAGAACGGACAAGCTCCGTGAAATGTCTCAATATAATCCAAATACTTGCGTTTTTCGCTCGGAGGGAGTGTTTTTAACTTCTTAGAGTTATGGAACAAAAAAGCCAATCACGCTAATGTATGAATCTTCTTTTTGCCCTTTTCGTTTAGTATCTCCTAACTTAAAAAGAAAATTCCCTTTCTCTCCTGAATGCTTTGTGACCCGCTAAGGTAAATCGGGAAGTGCTAAAACTATTGAACCTTATAACGCAGTCCAACCAGGTTCGAAAATTTTAAATCGTCTTAGATTTTCTCCATCAACAATTGTACATGAAGAAGATTTTATTTCAGTAGTCATTTGTTGTTGTTGTTTTTTTTCACCTCTCGTTTCAACTGATTTACACATTCTAGAAGCGATATCTTTTCGGAGATAAATTTACGGAATTAGAAAACGGTAATTCTTGAGTAAATGCTAGGCACAGGCTCATCTATATTAATTTTCTTTTCAGCAAGGGGGCGCGCCGGGGCCACAAGCTAACGCCGGTAGCGTCACATTTGTCGACCCAACTTTGGTAGAGAAACCACCCCAAGACTACATGTGTCTGTCCATACTAGCGTGCCTCTGTTGTTTTTGTCCCACTGGGTGTGCCGCAATATACTTCTCCAACCAGGTAAATACTATGACATATCCAATTGGTAGCGTTACCTTCATTTTCGGATACCCCCGAGGCCCCCTATTTGCTACGCTACATCGCTACATCGTCGATGTAGCGTAGCAAATATGGAGACCCCGGGATATCCGAGGATGCGTTACATTCGTTGACCTTTTCTGATTGTAGTACAGAAATTTGCCCACTGCGCCATTTTTGGAATGCAACCATGATGTCATATCAATAGCTTTATTGAAGCTGAATTTTTAGACAGGATATTCGGTTGCCGAACAACTACACGTGTTTGTACCTTTTTAGCTCACCTGAGCACGAAGTGCTCAAGGTGAGCTTTTGTGGTCGAGTGATGTCCGTCATCCGTCGTGTGTCGTCAACATTTACCTTGTAGACACTCTAGAGGCCACATTTTTTGCCCAATCAACCTGAAAAGGTCAGAATGATTGTCTTGATGAAATCTCGGACAAGTTCGAAATTGGGTCAAGTGGGGTCAAATATGAGTTCACGGGGTCAAATAAAAGAAAATCCTTGTAGACACTCTGGAAGCCATATTTTTTGCCTGATCAACCTGAAATTTGGTCAGAATGATTGTCCTGATGTAATCTCGGACTAGTGCGAAATCGGGTCAAGTGAAGTCAAAAATGTGGTCACGGGGTAAAATCTTAGAAAAACCTTGTAAACGATCTGTAAGCCATATTTCTTTGCCTGATCAACCTGAAAATTGGTCAGAATGATTGTCTTGATGAATTCTTGGACAAGGTCGAAATTGGGTCAAGTGGGGTCAAAAATGAGGTCACAGGATCAAATCTTGGAAAAACCTTGTAGACACTCACAAACCCGTTTTTTTTTCTTTTTTTTTTTTTTTTTTTTGCTCAATCAACCTGAAAATTGGTCACAATGATATTCTTAATGAAATCTAGGTCAAGTTAGAAATTGGGTCAAGTAGGGTCAAAAACGAGGTCACTAGGTCATAGAAAACCTTGTAGACACTCTGGAAGCCATATTTTTTGCCCAATTAATCTGAAAATTGGTCAGAATGATCATCTTGATCAAATCTAGGTCAAGTTTGAAATTTGGTCAAGTGGGGTCAAAAACTAGGTCATGGGATCAAATCTTAGAAAAACCTTGTAAGCAGTGTAGAGGCATCATTTTGTTGCCCAATCAACCTGAAATTTGGTAAGAATTCTTCATCCTTTCTAAATCTACTTTAAACAATTTTTGACAGTTCATTCAGATGAGCGATTTAAGGCCACTATGGCCCTCTTGTTTGCGTTTCTGTCTAACTGGATGTGTCGCAATCTACATCCACCCAGGGAAATGTGTGGCTCGTGCAATCGGTACGTTACAGTAAAATTTCTCTCTGGATAACAAAATGAAGCTAACTGTTTGCAAATTATACCCCGCTCTGCATGCTTTTTACTTTTGAATTTTAGCTTTGAATGAAACTCTTTTTCGGAACTCATCTACGAATTTTATAATGAAAAGTTTTATAATATGTTGTTTGATTATAGACTGCATTTGAAATGTGATGCAATGCATTTTGTAATTTCTCCTGGGTATAATGCGTGGAAACTCTTTGGTTTATCATTTGACAGTTCATGTAGGGCATAATGTATTTCCAATACTTTCCAAAGTGCAAAAGAGAGAACGGATATAGATCGCAAGCGTGAAACAATGGTAACTACCTGTAAACATAAAGACAGTTACAATTGTTTCGTGCTGGGCCAAAGACATGTACATCGGGCAGCATATAGTCATCCGTACGGTAATTTTAAGATAGCTGAGTGAATACAGCCCTGCGTTCAGGATGACAAAACGGTGCAAATAGTTTGTCAATTATACCCTGCTTTGCACGTGTACATGCAAAGCAGGGTATAATTGGCAAACTGTTTACACCGTTTTGTCCTCATGAACACAGGGCGGGTACTCTTACCTTACACCTGTTTAGGAAGATTCTAATAGTTGAACTGATGTGATATATACTTAGGGCCAGTTTGTATCAAAACATATAGGGCTTACTTTTGTCTTACTGATGACTTTCGAAACAGTAACAACAATCTCTTTTCATAGGTATTGATAGATTGGGGATATAGCGGGCGCATATTAACTTGAACCTGACCTTTATGCAGAATAAATGATTAGGCACATGAATAAATTCCGAAGATACTTCGGCACGCAACGATCAAGCATGGACATTCCGTTATACTGCACAAATTACAGGTATGCGTGGAGTTAGTAGTTTACCTATATATGGGGCGCCTAGTCATGTAGCAGACGATTCGATTTCAAAAACAATTTATTGCGACTGAGTGAGGGGATTTCATTTCATTTCCATCCAAAACACATAAATTGCATTTAAAGCAATTTGAAAATTTGTATTTTTCTCACCAGCATATAAAGATTTTTAAATAATAAACTCAAGTCATGAATTGATTCACTAGTTCATGAGGTTGACCAAATATCGCCATTACAGTGAACAGCATGTGCGATAACGGGTAAACAGAGCTTACACGTGCACTCCAATTTAACGTTTGGATTCCGCAGGTAAGTCGTGTTTTGCCGAAGGGAAACAACCGGTATTTAATTTATTTAAATCACAAAGGCCAGGTTTAGGTCAATATGCTTCCACTATACGTAATTTGTGCCCTTTATATGTGGTAAGTCACCGGCTTCTTAAATGTTTTAATTAAACCGGCCCAAAAACGCCATTGTTAGGTGATCCTGGCGCCGAGATATAACTGAACAATTATTGAAAGCGTCGTAAAACCCCATTCATTCAATGAATCAATATAAAGCTGGACGCTAGAATCGCGCACAGACTCATCCAAATAACTAGGTTTTTTTTGAGGAAACAAAAAGGGGGAAAGTGACTTGTTTCAAAAGATGGTCCAAGTTCTACTAATATTATCTGTCGGCATAAAAATGGGTTTTACGGACTATATATCTGACCAAATTCGTCAGTCAGTGCGTAATTGTGGTCTGATCCTTCAATTCAATTATTCTATATATTTGACTGTTACAAATATAAAGCAAATATATAGCTCAATCAGTTTAATCTTGAGTAAAGATGTCCAATCAATGAATAATAATAGTTATCCAACTGATTTAATTCACTTTCAGACAAAAAATGCCATCAGTGAGGGAAACATGGCGGAGGCTCAAGCTCAATCCAGGACAACACTAAAGCTCATCAAGATTAGTGTAGCCATTGCTATTATTGGTGGAATTTTGTATGCATTGTGGAAATTTGTCATAGCTTCTTATGTACTGGACAATACTTATAATAAGAGTCCAAGTTATTATGATTATTAGTTTGATGTTTGTAAAGTCCACAGAATCGTTATATTGACGAGATTAATTAATTAAGACTAAATATGAAATGAAATTGAATGAATCGGGGGAATGAGATTTGAATGAAATCAAAGGCAGGTAATAAAGTATCGACTGTTTCGTCCATTTGTACGAAATTATGGTATTTTATTACCCCCCCCCCCCCTCTTTAATAATAGTATTCGTACTTTCTTTTTGTTGAGTCTACGTGGACTAATCTGACACTTTAAAATATACACTAACTCATTAAAACGTAGAATGACTTGATCGTTTTGAAGAGAGTTGCTGAACGTTTTTGGACTATTTCGAAGTATTTGGATGATTTCGGAGTTTATTTGTTCGAGTGATTGTTTGGAATAAATAAATGCCAACCTTAGTGATTTAGAAAGTTTTCGATCGGAACACGTATCAATTGCACAATAGTATTGACTGTATGTATCTATTTTCAGACGACAACATTTGATACTGGTCCTATTTCAAATAATTTGCAGAAAAAATTTCCGTTGTTGAGAAAATGAATAAAATAACAATCAAAGCACTGAAAGTACTGATGGTGGGCGTATCTGTTGGCATACTAGAGTGATTCTTCCATTTGTTGAGAAAAGAGAAATTTTACATATAAAATTACGATAAAGGAAAATGGCCTTACCCAAGTTCGCATCTTGCTTCAGATATACATTTCTCAACATATATCGTCGATTGTCAACCAAAGTCCTGTAATTACAAGGTTTCGATAACTTTCGGCATTATGCCGGGTGTAGTTTAGAGATTGATTGTCTAATTCCATTTGGTATTAAAGCAAAGAAATGACAATTAGATCATCTAGGTTATAATTCTTGTTTTGTAATGCTAATCGATTCTCCGTCATCTCATAATTAGAATTATGGTGTTATCTGCTTAAAAAATTCTATAAAAGGATAATATGATTAATTGTTCCGCGATTTTCATTCTCAAATAAAGAAGGAAAGGGTAAGTGTTTATATAAACACGTAAAAAATTGCAGACACTCGTCTCGAGATTGGATGTCGCGTGTTGAAAAGTAAAATATACCCCTATGCATAAATCTTTATCGCAAACCTGAATGCTTTACTTTACCTGCTCGGGTTGTATGGGTAATCATGTGTATTCCGGTGTTTCCATTAATTGGTCATTGTTTAGTGTCAGGGGGAGGTTACCATTCCAGTAATTCCATTCACCAAATTTTCATGAGTGACCTCCCATAGACCATTTGGAAACAAGGGGAAAATTACTCACTCTGCCTGGAAAGTAGTTCTACGCAAGCAAAATATTCACCCGATCTCAGAATTGCATATGTTTTCTCACTTAAAAGATGGCTTTGTGGTTTCAACAAGTTATGTAGAATCCTTGTCTCACCCCATTTTTAAAATGCATAGTTGTCAGACGGATACAGTTCTTGAAAAGAGTAAATTGAATCTTAGTGAGCACTACTGTTTTGAAAACCTATTACAATCTGACAGGATTGTTCTAACGCGGTATTAACACTGGTGAACGTAAACGCTGTGTTTTTGTTAAATAAAACAGCAACAGATCTAAAATCTTCGTAAAACAATATCCCGTCTTCCAATATTTACTAGGGACGAATTAATTTTCGTCGGTAATTCCCGTAAGTTGAATGGTGTAAGAGAACATCCACGAAGTGGGTTCATTGCATAATTAATGCAGAAGTTTGGCGGACAAACCTGCGTAATAGATATTTCGCCATAGTGTTTAAACTTTTGATGTTAAAGTGTTTGTTGATTTTTGTAATTTTCTGAAATGTTCATGAATAAATTCGTTATACCTTCAGAAATATTCACGCCGATATTGAACTATGATTGTTTCTTTAATTAATGCGCTTCCAAAATAAACTGTTGTCTTATATTCTTAATTTCTTTTTTTTATTTGAATAAACCCTGCAATTGTCCTGAAATACGCTAGGTACGAGGGGTGATCGATAAATACGTTTTATTTTCAAATTGGCCTTATACAGTTAAGAGTGCCTAGAAATGAACTTAGTTCCTTTATACAATAGGACTCTGTCGATCGTTTCAAGCACATTTTACTTTGATCGGATGGCCGTCGCGTGACATCGTTAGCAGCATCTCCGTTTTAGTTATGAAACAGTTATTATTGTATAAAATGTGCGTTTAAGGTCGTTATCGGCATACGTTAACGGACAAAACCCGGGCGTTAAAGGGAGAAAACGTCGATTTATCAGTAAATTCGCGTGCCGTTAACGCCCGGATTGTTAATTTAAATATTCTCGACCTGGGCCCATACACTTTATCAGTTTCTTTGTCTAACATTATTATAGAGCATACCTAAAGACGTTGCTGTAAATCCCGCGTTAAATTCTGTGACGTCATAAATTTACCAAGCAACGTCGGTATAAACAAGATGGACGGTGTAATGCATGACGGCATATAGATAGGTTTGTAACTGGTTTTATATCGTTTCTATGAAATTATTTTTACTCTTATCTATCTTTTTATGCAATAATAGCGTCCATTCACGCTTTTTCGGGCGTTAACATTTGCAGAGACCCTCAAAATGCTTCGCACTCGGGCATTAACCATTTTACGGATATCTGCAAATATTAACGCCCTCAAAAACGTGAATTAACCCTCTAATAACATCATGAAATTGACAAGTTGAACGATTTGGGAATGATTTGGGAATGATATTGAATGAGTGAGAGGAGCGAGTTTTGAGTGAAATGTAAGAGAGGTAATCCAATATCGATAATTTTGTTCAGGATGAACAAAATTATCGATATGTTGCATCTCCCTTTAATAAAACGTGCAAAAAAAAAGTATTTAACAAAAATTCCCACTTTTTCAAGAACCAAACAGACGCTTAAAATTTCGATTATGTCAGTGAAATCGCGATTTGGTTCTTGCTTTATTAATTTTGAAGGTAGTTGTTGATCTTATATTTTTTGTCATTTTTAGCTTTTTTGAATCGTTTGATTGAGTGTTTGGAATGAATGAATGGAGCGCTGAGTGAGCGAATTAGAATGGTTTTGATTGAGATGAATATCAATTTCACGATGTTAACAACTGCACCAAGTTACGAAATTAAGCCATACCTTGACGCATGGTAATTGATTTATTCATTTCAATTTACATCGGAATCGCAAAGAAGTAGAACGATGGGCTTTTCGATATGTATACTACACGTTATAATATAACCTACGTCGCAGTCCTGAGTGAAATAACCTCATTGAATATTTTGAGTATGGAAACTCAGTACGCTAATTTGCAACGGTATTTTAAAAAAAGCGGATAGCCGTTCGTGAAAAAGTGAGCGGTATTTAGTTTTGTTTGATGTTATTTTAAAATCTTTCGACCTGTGCAACAATCACACTATTTACGTAATCAGCTTTGAATAAATTATCCATCGTTACTAATGATTTAACCTCCTATTGCACAGTTTGTGTGTAATATAGCTTCCAAGATGGTGCTTTGACAACATTTAAAAATTGAAGCGCAAATGAAACATATTTCCCTAAAAATACCGCACTAGCAAAAAACAATGTGTCGGTGGATTTGGACAAGGTATTTCCCTTAACATGCCTCAAAATGTATGAATGTTTTAGCCCCCTATCTAGGAAATATAGACACTTCAAACATTCCATGGTGTACGCACTACAGTTCAAACCGAAACTAAATAGCTGTACAGTGCGATATATGGATATGATTGTACTCACTGATTTAAAATTCGAATGAAAAATCTGTACGCAACGGTTTAAATTCATAAACTATAATGCTAGAGGAAATCTTGTGAAAGAGGAGTTTTGTTAACGAGGAAGTTAACATTAAGGCTCCTTTTTCCATGGCGTGGTATATCATCAAATGGCTAACAAAAAGACCCCATTTATAATGACGTGGCATATTTACCACAAAAAATGCACATAGTCACTTGAAAATGGATTATTCTGTAATAGTTTCACATTCATGAGTATATACAGTTAAAACATCGTGAAATTGACACTCATTCCGATCAAAATCATTCTTAACCATTCACTCAGCGCTCCATTCATTCATTCCAACCACTCACTCAAATCGATCAAAAACGCTCCGAAATCATAAGAAAACATTAAAAAATCATTCAAGACTTTTAGCAATAAATTCAAATCAATCTTTTTATTCTCCGATTGTATTAGCTGGTGTGGGCTTTAGAGTGTCTGATTGTCCCACGGTGACGTACAAACAGAAAAGTACGCATATTTTATTAAAGGGAGGTAATTGATATCACTAATTTTGTTCGCCATGAACAAAATTAGCGATAATGAATTACCTCCCTTTAATTTCACTCAATACTCGCTCCACACACTCATTCAATTTCATTCTGAAATCATTCCAAAATCATTCACTTTGTCAATTTCACGATGTTCTTAACTGAACATTAACAAAAGTGGAATTGGTTAACACGGAAGTGTTCATTAAGGCCCCTTTTCTGAGACGCAGTATAAAATAACCAGACCACATCAATATGCACATGATCACAGGATATAAAAGAATACGAGAAATTATCATTTACCTCCATGCATATCATAAAATAGTTTGAACGAGCATCTGAAAAAATAATGATTATGTCCCTTTTCTCGTGACGCTCAATCGACCAATCGTATTTTCAAAGAGAATAACTATTATGATCATACAAGCAAGTTTGAAGACATTCCGATGAAAACTGCAGGCTCTAAAGTGTTATGAGTGATTAACCTACTAAATTTTCACGAGACGCTTGAGAGATTGGGCCCATTTCCCAATCTCTAAAGCGTCTCGTGAAAACTTAGTAGGTAAATCACTCATAACACTTTAGAGCCTGCAGTTTTCAGTGTGATAGTACAATCAAAACAGTGACAATTATGGGCTTAAGAGCGTTAACGAAGATTTTCTAGATAAATTTTGATTTGGTCCCTTTTCCCGTGACAATGGCAGAATGGGCCAGTTTCAGAAAGGAACCCTTGTTATGACAAAGTCATTCTGAGAAAGTTTGAATACAATCGGATAAAACTGTAGACGCTAGAGTGTTAACCGGTATTTTCTAATGAAATTTTCATCCAGTTCCTTTTCGCATGACGTTAGTTGGATCGGCCCATTTTTGAAAGGTACCATCGTATGGTGCAGTCATCCTCAGGAAGTCTGAAGTCAATCGGGTGGAAATTGTGACATCTATAGGGTTATAGAGGATTTACTAATAGAATTTTTCAATCAGCCTCTTTTCCCGTGACGCTTGGTGGAACGAGCACATTTTCGAAAGGAACCGTACTTCTGATGGTACAATTATTCCGGGCACTGAGTTTGAAGACAATTGTTTGAAAACTGTAGGTTTAAGGGCGTTAACGAGGATTTTCTAATTAATTTACATTGTGGCCTTATACCCGTGACGCTCGGCGGGACGGGCCCATTTTCGAAAGAAACCATCTATTTGATTATACAATCATTCTGAACAAGTTTGAAGACAATTTGATGAAAACTGTGGCTTTAAAAGCTTTGGCGATGATTTTCTAATGGAATTTTCAATTGGCCCCTTTTCCCGTGACACCTGACAGATCAGGCCCATTTTCCGAAGGGAACCCTCCTTGTGATGGTACAATCATAAAACCTGAGTCCATCAAGGCGTTAACGAGGATTTTCCAATTAAATTTTTATTATGGCCCTTTTTCCTGTGGCGCTTGGCGGGTCGGGCCAATTTTCGAAAGGAATCATCATTCTGAGCAAGTCTGAAGTCTATTTGATGAAGACGATGGAGTAAAGAGCGTTAACGAAGATTTTCTAATTAAATTTTCATTCTGCCCCTTTTCCCGTGTCGCTTGACGGAAAAGGCCCATTTTCGAAAGGAACTTTACTTGTGATGTTATAATTCTGAGCAAGTTTGAAGATAATCGGATGAAAACTTTGGACTTTAGAGCGTTAACGAGGATTTTTTATTTCAATTCCCGACAGACGGACGGACGCCGGACGAAAAAACCGGTATCTCTTTAGCTCTTCTGACCTTCGATGGTAGAGCTAAAAACTACCTTGAGGCAAAAGGTGAATGAAGAGTTACAGATATCTATATCAATTTCATCGGATCAAGTGAAAACAAGAAGTCCCTCATTCATGGTCTCTTTTTCAAGTCATACTCTCGTGTTGCCTGCGTTACGGCCCCTAGATCTCAGACCTAGTAAGTTTCACGAATTTTAACAGATCGCTGCTGCCAATCAAACAATCGATTGACCAATAGAAACACATATTTATTATGAATTCCGTCAAATTAAGTAGGTTGTAGTAGTACCTCGGTGGTACTTAAGACTGTACTTTGTTGAAATATGAGCCAATTTTATCCAACAGTCATGCGTGTTCTGTACAAATGACCCCTTTCCACAGTGTTCTGGCTATACCGCTATAGCTATGACAGTCTTTTGTTGCTCAACTGCTTGAGCTCATAAATAGATACATTTTTGATATAAAATATACCTGGTCATGCTGCTTTTTCTTGGCTAATGAAGTGTCTTTAAAATTTGGTTTCAAACACTTCACATGGACCTTAAACGTCGAAACTACAGCTTGAACAATCAGTTACGACGTTAAGGTTACCCTTCAGCGGTTTGTTTCGTGTCCGGATTAAGTTTGTTTCGTGTCCGGATTAAGTTTGTTTCGTGTCCGGATTAAGTTTTTTCGTGTCCGGATTAAGTTTGTTTCGTGTCCGGATTAAGTTTGTTTCGTGTCCGGATTAAGTTTGTTTCGTGTCCGGATTAAGTTTGTTTCGTGTCCGGATTAAGTTTGTTTCGTGTCCGGATTACTTTATATTTTGAAGATAAACCACAGTTAGCTATTTGAGAGGTGTGTTGTAAGGAAGGTCAACGGGCTTTGCTAGCTACAGTTAGTAACATCGAGATATTAACAATCATTCATATCAAAACCATTTAAAATCACTCGCTCAGCGCTCCAATCATTCTTAAAGTTCTTGTCTTTCGGATGAGACGTTAAACTGAGGTACTTTACACCGAGCACATTAACTTGAACCATGGTAGATCTCGGCAGTAAAATCGTGATGAACCCTTGCACTATCCCACATTACAATTAACCGTCTTTTTGGGGCGTCCCATCCGTTGTCGAGCCAAGGGTTACGAACGTTTTACTTGTCTTATTCGTATTCGAGAAGAAGATGTCGATTCGATACCCCTTGACTCGTGAAGATGGGGGCGTCCTTCATGAGGGCATGAGCTACGGTAGCGACGATAAATGAACGGAAATACACTTTAATTTATTCTAGGTGTTTTCAACTTTTCGAGAGAATACGAGAGGCAGTAAAATTTTTAAAGGTTTTTCACGCACTGCTACCCAATTACAGCCTGGTAGTCTGAGGCAGTAATTTTTAAGTTTCTTGCCTAAGAGAAACGCATCACCTTTACCAGGAACCGCACCTCGGAACAGGAGATTGGTGTTCTAACCGCTAAGCCGCCATCGAGGCAGTTGCTGCCGTCATTAAAGCCATTACATAGACTAAACATGCAATATGTATTAATTGTGTACAAATGATGCATTTATACCAGACTTTGTTTACCTTGATCATTTAAAAATAAACTATATTACGTTTTTGAAATTAGCCCTATCATATCGAATCTTCTTTTTTCCATAAATTATTTGCGTTTCATTGAATGCCGGCTTCAGGCTTAAATTTCAATTTGACTTTTTAATTTGCTGATAGTGACCCAGGGTTCTCCCCAGAAAATTTTGAAGGCATATGCACGCGGCTATATTGTCTGATTACTTTGTATTTCTGTTAATAATAAAGGATGATTACAGTGGTTTCACTGGATAAGGCTTTTTATATTTGTGAAGCAGAACTTCTGTTTTGTTGAATATATAATTTGATTTGAACTTATTTTTTTCTTTGACACCTTCATAGCATCTCTACATAAATAACTTAACCCCAAAATCATCAATAAAATGTTGCATGATGACTCAAACACCCCCCCCCCCCCACCCCCACCCACCCCCTCCCTCCTTCCCTTTGTATCCCTTCCCTTTAATAGAATATATTGTGTATATATTGTGTACTAAAAGACTTTTACAAGAGAAATAAAGAAAATTGGAATATTTAAGAAAATTAAACTAGTCAAAGTCAAAGAAAACAGTAAAAATCAACTGCACTTAGGCTGTGTTATGCTCATATATTTGAGAGTTCCAAGGACAGCACTGCATGTATTGTCAACTTTTATAGGTCTCTGATAATGTATATAAGGACTTTTTAAATCCTTGGGAAGTCCTCGTGCCAAGAATATCCTGTACCAAAACTCCCTTTTAAGAAATAATAGCAAAAAGACCCTATCTCTCTGATTGTCCGTTAATATCCCATTAAAATTGTCAGAGTACAGTAGACCGTCTCGTCTTTGTTATGTATGCGCTTTTAATTACCCTGATCATAGATGGGCACCGAGAAGCCATAAATTTATTCAGTCGGATTGTTGGACACATTTTCATTGTCTGCCTGGTCTTTCACTTTATCATTGCTTACAAATGGCCAGTTTAAAGTAGAAAAAGTTGTGTTACTTTGTTTGCTTTGTGGTATTCGATTCTATTTCTTAAACTTATTTAAATAACAATTATACGTTACTTCAGGAATACACAGAAATAAAAAAAAAAAAAAAAAAAAAAAAACACTCACACACACAACCCCCCCCCCCCATAAATTCTTGCTTTCGTCATAAATTTTTCATACGTAGGTCTAGTATTGAACTTTAGTTGTAAAGTTTTATATTAAGCCTTAAAAATAAGACAATTTGAGAAAATAAAAAAAAATGCTCAAAAGATTGGATTGGATCGATCAAAGGTTGATTAGAAATGCAGTCGGGAAATACCGTCTTCAAAATTCTTTTTTTTTTTTTTTTTTTTTTTTTTCAATTAACAACGTGCAAAGTTTTTTTTCAATAACACTATTTTTGCAAAAGAGATCATGTTATAGCAGTAAGGCATTGGAATATTGTAATATGGTATTGGGTTATGGTAAAAGGGAAGATTAAACATTATTCTTTCCCATGCTGATTTCTGGAACAATCCGGGATCGATCGTTCAGTTTGAAATTTGTCATCTTTTATCGTTTTGTTAAAAAGAATTACAAAAAAATATCCTAACCAATCTTCTCCTCTATCTGTCTGAATTTATCTTTTCCTGTCTCTTTTCTTTTTCTGTCTCTCTTGCTTTTTTCCGCCTCTCTGTCTGTCTGTCTCACTCTCTGTCTGTCTGTTTGTCTGCATGCCCTCTCTCTTTTTTGTTTTCTCTCTCTCTCTCTCTCTCTCTCTCTCTCTCTCTCTCTCTCTCTCTCTCTCTCTCTCTCTCTCTCTCTCTCTCTCTCTCTCTCTCCCTCTCCCCTCTCTCTCTCGCTCTCTCTTTCTCTCTCTCTCTCCCTCCCCCCCCTCTCTCTCTCTCTCTCTCTCTCTCTCTCTCTCTCTCTCTCTCTCTCTCTCTTTTTCTCTCTCTCTCGCTCTCCACATTTTTGTTCCGAAAGTTTCCGATTATGTAGTTATACTTGTAGTAGAGTTTATTTTATAAAACAAGAAATAAAAAAAAAAATAAAATAAAATAAAACAGAAGATTTTTTGTATACAAATAGAGTAAAAAAATCCTCTACGAATCCTCTACGAAAATGACTTGTTTTTTTATAAGGTTAAACGCCATTTTTAACACTATCACAGTTATATTGCGGCGGCTGGTGACCATCACATGATTTTCTTTCGTTTCTCACACCAGCGGAAGATTAACAATATTTCGTCCGAGTCATCAACTGCTTATTCCTCTTAAGAATACTACTTATCAAACGTGCTAGGTTGGAGAATAATGACTCGTGTCATAACGACTTTTGTCAATTTTGCCGCATGAATCTTGCCAAGTCGTTGTTCGAACTCTCAACCCAGGATTTGCAGCCAAAATCGTTACCGTTGAGCTAGCCTGACTCGACTCTCTTAAAAGTTCGGTATTTTATTTAACAAGCTAAGATGTTACACTGGTTGGGAAAAATAAAAGCATCTTCCACTGTAACCATAGCAACGCAGTCAAAATTTGATATGTCCAACAATTAATTACATGCAATGGTCATTTCATTCCCATAAATAACACATCTGGAACCATGTTTGCGGCTCGAATTAAACATGTGGCCTTAGAGTCTTTTGGAAAGAAAACAAAATTTGAAGTAAATACATGTAGAAGGAAATGCGTGGAAGCTCTACGATCTTTCTTTTTGGAAAGATGAGTTTGGGGTGGGGTGGGGGTTCAGAGATATGATGATGCGTTGTTGAATGCTTTCACGCCTAAACTTCTATAAATGATAATGCAGAACATTAGTCAATGTCTCGCTGCCTTTCATACACAAGATTATACATTTCATCATTTACGCAAAAAATGTCACTTTAACGTTCGAAGGCTCTTATTTAAAAATGTATACAAATCCTGACTAGACTGTGCAAAATGATCGGACTGACCGAGAGTAAACTTTTTACTTTTGGAAAATGTTCTAAATCTATTCAGTATTCATGTATTGAAATGCAAACGATGATTAGCGAGCGACATGCTGAGTATAGCAAACAAATATGGCAGATTTTTTTTTCTGTCATGGTTTATGATGAAACATTGTAGCATTTATCTATTTATTTTAAAATATCAGTTTTAAAGCGCCAACGTCCGGTATGTTCAAGATATGCCGCACGCTATCCTGAACACTGTTTATGTTTAACGTTTTCTATTTCCTCAATGTTCAGCTAACTTTCAGCTCACCTGAGCACATAGTGTTTCATGGGGAGGAGCCTTTTTTGATCATTGAATGTCTGTCGTCGTAATTGATCTTATTCTGCAAAGGTCGAAAAAGCTACCTCGAAAATATGATTTCTATAGACGGTGCAACTAAGGTTGGGTTTTATTGTATTTTTTTCATGTATAACATGACAGTTGGAGCACCCAACATTATATTCCTGGTATTTCTCCCATCAGCACTACCATTAAAAATTACTTCCTTTCCTGGCCCTCAGGTGGGAGATGAATGTAAGAATAGATATGTGCCGCCGTTTCGGTCATATTTAGAACACCGTTCACATTTCACTGAGTAGTGTCAAGTTCAATTTAACAGTCATAGATAAAATCAAACCATTGCCTGGGAAATTTCAAAACCATCCATGTTACAATTCTCAAAGTAGTAAAATTGGTTTATCGTAAGCGGAAGGCTTAAACCTCGTATCTACAGCTTGAAAGAACGTGAGTTTCGAGGTTTTTGTCGTACATTGGTAATATTGTTTTCGAGACTTTATAATACAGTTTCGTGCTTATATGTTCATTCACCATTTTTTCTTTGGAGGTAGGTATACTATTTCCGAAATGGAAATGTCACAAAATCGAATTATTTGAGCATATTTCTGCAAAAGGAGATCTAGTACTATAAAAGATTAAAAAAGGGTATCAGCTAATTTCTGTGAGTACTTGGGTATTTAAGATTTTTTATATATATATATTGCACAATTTAGGCCACCAAAACAATATTACAAAAAGTGTTTACAAAAACATATAAGAGAATAGCGATAAAACTTAGTTAAATTATTGCACTGAAATGTTCAAAATCATGGTTTAAATTCTTGTAACAATAAATTTTGGTATATCGTCGGCTAGAGACTTAAACCTCATTTTTACGGCTTGAATACACTGGGGCTATATGAGATTTTGGTCGCTCACAGACGATATGATTTTAGAGTCCCGGTAATAACCGGTTGCGTATCATGCTAAGGTTTTCATATGGTATTTAAAATAACATAACCAAAATAGACTGCATTTGCAATAGTTGGGCGATCCGTTAATTATATTATGCAGGTCAGCAAGAACATGGATGTCGAATAAGGGGGCATCAAACCATTACCTGGTATCCCCATTTTTTCTCAAGTTTGCGGAACTTGCAAATACATATTCTGCATTTAATAACTGAGTAACACTAAAGCATTTCTTCTTCTCTGCTTTAAGCCTAGTTTACATTTGCAACGATCGCCTTACGATATTGCCACGATTCACAAATCGTGCGGTGTCCGCAGGGGTTTCATAAAGCTGTCACAAGAATCATTGAGGTACCCTTGCGGCCATCGCAAGGTAAATGTGCGACCTCCGCACCGAGAATTGTGCGATTTGACAACTTTATACACTGTAGACAGTGCAGCCGCCGTACAACCATCGTGCGGAACCCGCGCGGGGGACCCTTGGATGATCCGTTCTATATTTATAGGCAAAACATCATACGGTAGCCTTTCGATGTCCGTGCGGCGATCGTGCGATGCCTAGACTACGTGTCTACGGACTACGCTCTCCGTACGGTCTTGCAATTTTAAAAAATTGTATTCCTATTTTTCATAAAAAATCGCAAGGTTCTGCGACACCCGTAAAACCATGCGATGATCGCATGGACACCGTATGTCGCCGCACTGGCGTCGCACGATTTTTGAATTGTGGCGAGTTACGGGCGCCGTACGGGCTCCTTAATCCAAATGTAAACTAGGCTTTACGGACACATACCGGTATAAGAAATTGTCAAAATAGAAATATGTCTTAAATAAGACCATGGTTTTAAGATGAGCAGTTTTTTCGAGTCCGAATCTCCCATATGGTAATTAGGACTCGCAAAACTATCCGATAAAGTGCCAGGAACCCTCTTTTTTTATGACTCTTGTCTGCTTTGTACTAGTCGACTTACAAAATTCTGTCCTGCTCTGTTGGTTAAAAAAGATACGCAATTCTAAGCACAATGTATTGGTTAAATAACGAATCTATGGAAATATTAAGAACAAGAGGGACGTTGGCCCTGGGTCGCTCACCTGAGAAAAAAGCTTCATTACCTAGGTATGTCCATGCAACCACAGAAAAAAGAGATTTTCACTTATTCAATCAGATAACATTTGAAATAATCCCCCCCCCCCTGCTCCTCCCCTGGTCATTATTTATTCAAGCTTTTTTCATAGAAGGTCTGTGATCAGCAAATCTATGCCAAATATACAGGCTGAGTCTGAGACTTTTAAAGTTTTCTTTAATGAGTTGAATAATCCATGTCAAATATAAAGGCTGTAGGGATTCAAAATTCTCAACAAAGCACCCCCCTCCCCCAAGATGCTCTGCACTTGGTGAATCTACAGTCATGATTTTAGCTAATTAAATTAATGTCCATATGCTGATCACCCATACCAATTTTCAAGTCTGTAGGACTCTTGGTTCATTAGAAGAAGTTTAAAGATTTCAAAAATGATCCAAAGTACTACCCCCTCCCCAAGACACTCAGCACCTGGTGACCCAACAGTTCTGATTTTAGCTATTTTTATTAATGTCCATATATTGATCACCCATAACAATTTTCAAGTCTGTAGGGTTCCTGATCCAGAAGAAGAATAAGGTTAAAGATTTCAAAATTGATCCAAAGTACTACCCCCTCCCCCCTAATGCTCCGCATCTGGCGAACCTAAATTCATGATTTTAGCTATTTTATTTTAGATCCATATGCTTATCATCTATGCCAATATTGAAGTCTATAGGGCTTCTGGTTAATTAGAAGATGAAGGTTAAAGTTACAAAATTTTCACAAAAGTACTCCCCCTCCCCACTGGTGCCCTGCACCTGGTGGCATTACAGTCATGATTTTAGCTATTTTTATTAAGGTCTATGAGCTAATCCTCCATGCCAAGTTTCAAGTCTGTAGGGCTTGTGGTTCAGAAGAAAAAGAAGGTTAAAGATTACAAAATTTTCACAAAAATACTACCCTCTTCCCCCTGATGCTCCGCACCTGGTGAATCTACAGTCATGATCTTAGCTATTAATATAAAGGTCCATATGCTGATCAACCATGCCAATATTCAAATCTGTCAGGCTCCTGGTTCAGAAGAAGATGAAGGTAAGAGATTACAAAATTTTCACCAAAGTACTCCCCCCTCCCCCCTTGTGCTCAGCACCTGCCAGCCCAACAGATATTATTTTAGCTATTTTTAGCTCCACTGGCTGAAAGCCACTGGGGCTATTGTCATGGCGTTGTGTCCGTCGTGCGTCCGTCCGTGCGTCCGTGCGTCAGTGCGTCTGTGCGTCCGGTCGTAAACTTTTTCTTTAAAAATCTTCTCCTCAGAAACTACTGGATGAATTTCAACCAAACTTCACAGGAATGATCCTTGGGTGACCCTCTTTCAAAGTTGGTCAAGAAATTTTGATCCAATGAAAAACATGGATTTAATGGGCGTGGCTAATTTCCAAATATGGTAAAAAGTGAGTTTTCTCAGATTCTAATTGATGGATACCAATGAAATTTTACATGAATGATCCTTGCGTGACCCTTTATCAGTCTACAAAAGATTATTGAGATCGGATGGAAAATATGCATTTTATGGGCGGAGGTCATTTCTCTATATGTTATATAGTGGAAACTTTGAAAATCATTTTCTCAGAATGTAACTGATGGATATCAACCAAATTTTACTGGAATGGTCCTTGAGTGACCCTTTATCAGTCTAACAAAAATTATAGTGATCGGATGAAAATTATGTATTTTATGGGCGGAGGTCATTTCTCTATATGTTATATAGTGGAAACTTTGGAAATCATTTTCTCAGAATCTAACTAATGAATATCAACCAAATTTCACTGGAATGGTCCTTGAGTGACCCTCTATCAGTCTACCAAAAATTATAGTGATCGGATGAAAAGTATGTATTTTATGGGCGGAGGTCATTTCTCAATATGTTACATAGTGGAAACTTTGGATATCATTTTCTCATAATCTAACCAATGGATATCAACCAAATTTTACTGGAATGATCCTTGAGTGACCCTTAATCAGTCTACAAAAAATTCTTGTGATCAGATGAAAATATGCATTTTAAGGGCGGATGTCATTTCTCTATATGTTATATAATTAAAACTTTGAAAATCATTTTCAACATCAGTAGAATCCAAAATATCTAAAAGTCTAGTCAAAACTTTTATTGCTTTACAAGAATTTCAAGCCTGTGGAGCGACTCAAGCCATTCGTGGCTTTCTAGTTATTAAGGTCTATGAGCTGATCCTCCATGCCAAGTTTCAAGTCTGTAGGGCTTGTGGTTGAGAAGAAGAAGAAGGTTAAAGATTTCAAAATTTTCACAAAAGTACTACCCTCACCCCCCTAATGCTCCGCACCTGGTGAATCTACAGTCATAATTTTTGCTATTTATATAAAGGTCCATTTGCTGATCATCCATGCCAATTTTCAAGTCTGTAGGGCTCCTGGTTCCGAAGAAGAAGAAACTTAAAGATTACAAAATTTACCCAAAGTACTACCCCCTCCCCCCTTGTGCTCCGCACCTGGCAGCCCAACAGATATTATTTAAGCTATTTTAATTAAGGTCTATGAGCTGATCCTCCATGCCAAGTTTCAAGTCTGTAGGGCTTGTGGTTGAGAAGAAGAAGAAGGTTAAAGATTACAAAATTTTCACAAAAGTACTACCCTCTCCCCCCTGATGCTCCGCACCTGGTGAATCTACAGTCATGATCTTAGCTATTCATTATAAGGTCCATATGCTGATCATCCATGCCAATTTTCAAGTCTGTAGGGCTTCTTGTTCCGAAGAAGAAGAAACTTAAAGATAACAAAATTTACCCAAAGTACTACCCCCTCCCCCCTGGTGCTCCGCACCTGGTGGCCCAAAAGTTATAATTTTAGCTATTTTTATTCAAGTCTATGAACTGATCATCCATGACAAGTTTTAAGTCTGTAGGACTACTGGTTGAGAAGAAGAAGAATTTTTAAGATTTTCTAAAAATTTCACCTTTTGTTGCCATAGCAACCAGAGTTTTTCATGGATTTCAATTCTTTTAGCTATTTTTGAAGGGGACCACCTAAGCAACATTTCTGTAAAATTTGGAGTTAATTGGCCCAGTAGTTTAGGAGGAGATGTCGTTTAAAGAAATTGTTGACGGACGACGGATGACGACCGACAACCGACGGACGGACGCCGGAGGAAAGGTGATCACAATAGCTCACATGAGCACTTCGTGCTCAGGTGAGCTAAAAAGAAAGGAAAGCAAGAAAAATATATGATCAGTAAATTTTTCTCGCAAGTCAACATGTCTGAAAAATGCATAATCCTTCCTGATATTTTTTTTTATTTCTACATGTGCGCAACACCCAGACTCAGATCTGTCTCTGCATCCGCACATTCTGATCAAAGTCTTCAAATATCAATCTCTCAATTTCTCGCCATTACGCAAAAATAAAACGTTTTGAAATTATTATTATTACTAAAGGTTACATCACATACGATTGTTTCATAATATTTTCTTTTATAAAAAAGTCTCTTGGTAGTACATTTAGCAACATACACTTTAAAATCGGATTTTAAAACAAAATGCATGTGAGGTGTATCATTTTGATTACTCGATTGGTATATCAGATTCTTGATTTTGTCAGACATACATAAAAGTATTGGAAAGTTTAAGATGTTTGGCAAAACTGAAAACAACCTACAGTATGAATTGTAGCTATGGCAACGGAGGTATTTTGACATATCTCACTAAATTTGTGAACTATTAATTACATGTAATGGTCATTAATAAGGGCAGCTGGTATTGAATCCATATACATGTAGCTTTAGATTCTTATATTACATGGATAACATGTATTCGAGGAAAATGTTTCGTTTTCACACCAAAAATAGAAAATACATAATTCTAAATGATCTTGTAAAAAGAGAAGTGAGTTGCAAATATGACCCGTCAGGCGAAAAGGAATCTTCTTGGTATTGCGTGACGAGTCGATCATAGTCAGACTGTGCGGACTGTTCACAGGCGTAACATTTTGCCTTTGGCTTTTTTTCTGAATCTGTGATGATCTTTCTTCTTTCCAGTAAGAAAAACTTTGAAATGCGAACACCGGCTGACCTCTACTGGAACCAATATCTCTCTAAGATATTTATTTTACGAAGTTCCCGGGAGGTCATTTTTGCATTACTTATCACATAAAGTGCAAGTATTGTTTATTCCATCTCGCTTTCTTTCATTAACTAGTTCCTTAATTTCGATAAAATATTTTCATTTTAAATACAAAATAGAAATTTCAATAGCTTCAAAAATCAAACAGGGAATAGTTATGATTCCTGTGCATTGTAATATCATTTTAAAGGATCTTTTCACCACTGAAGTTTGAAGTTGATATAGCAAATGTACATACAGAGATGCTCCGGAAAAAAATCTGAGTCATTATAATAACTCAACAATAATCCCAAAATTATGCAACAAAAATGTTGTGGTTCTTATGCACCACTTTTCTCCTTCAAAGGTCTAAGGCCCGGTGCCACTGCACTAACGGATGAATTGAGAATGCAAAGCGTATGAAAATCTTACAATGCATCGAAAAGATGATTTGTAAGCGTACATGTGTATGTATTAATCGTTTAAAATTTATTGATCCGCGTTGTCTTTTGTCTTTCAGCGTACGAGGAACATACGACACATGCATCCGCCCTTTCATCTTGTCGTACCAAAAACTGGGCTATATTAGAAAAAGTAGACAACAAACATTTTTGCTCTCCTTTACCACCAGTTTGCCCTTATTTTTTTGTTCAAAACTTTATAGCCGCCGTCATAGCGCAGTTGGTAGCGCGACGGACGGTCATTCTAGAGGTCCCGGGTTCGATCCCCGACGGTGCACTCATTCTTTCCGACAAGTTGTCTCTCACCAATGGGTTGATAATCGTAGACCTATGTGAGATAGTAGCTGGAGGCTAGGAAAGGATGTAATGGTTGTACTGGTGAGAGAAATGCCAGGAATCCATTGTTAGGTGCACCTGCCGCCGCGATATAGCTGAAATAATGTTGAAAGCGGCGTTAAACTCCATTCAATCAATCAATCAATCAATCAATCAAAGCTTTATTGTGTCTAAAGTCAATATACAATCTCTATCAATATTTACTCGTTTGTCTTGGAAAGAAAGCGAATGAAAATTTGTCCTTATGTTAACGGGAAAGAAGAAAGAAATAAATGAATCTTTTAACCCCGTATATAATTCAAATATGGAGGCTTGATTCTGATGTTTATTTTCCCCTTTTTTCTGCAATCCAAATTAAGAGCGCTAGCAAGGACTCCAATCTTGCTACGAGAATACCCATGGTTATCTGCTTCTACAGCTAACAACATCGTGAAATTGACAAGGTGAAATTTTTTCGAATGATTTAGGAATGAAATTGAATGAGTTTGTGGATCGAGTTTTGAGTGAATTTAATGGGAGGTATTCCTATATCGCAAATTTTGTTCAGGATGAACCCAATTAGCGATGTTGATGTATGTTTTCCAAAATTGAAGACATCGCCTACTTGGGGTACTCACGATGATCGGCGGGCTTCCTTACTAGCATAACAATATCGACGATGGATTCTTTAACTCTCAACGATTTTTAACCTACAACTTTATAACGTTAAACCTTTTTTTGTATTCAAATTATGGGTTGCCCACCAGCCTGTCATTTTTGAAAGCGAACTCAGTATGTCCGAAATTGAACGATCACTAGCCTGGATTCTGCTCGCGGTGAGTGCATTTAACATACTGTACATGAAGCTGTTTTTTACATGAATTGTGACCTGTCTGGCAATAAGGGGTTATCTTGGAAGTGCGAAAAGTAACGATCCAAGTCAGGCTTTACCAGCTGTGCGGACTAACTGTTTTAACTCAGACCGAATGGAACTTCCTTCGATGGTTTCATGATGCTTCGAATCAAAAGGTAAACAGGGTGTGCAATTACATGTATAACTTAACTTACATTTTTGATTTTTTTTATTGAAATTAGGCGTTACGTCGCTTTGTAACAATTTTCCAGTCATATCTCGGAAGCTGGGGCTACTGACCATGAGTTCCTGGTATTACTCTTACCGAATTGCCGATATATTCTTTCCGAATCTCCAGCCAATCATTCCACATAGATTTACGATTTTAAGCCCGCTGATGTAATACATATATCGGAAGCTTTGGGATATAAGAAATATGATCCTCACCCCACCCCACCCACCCCATCCTCACCATGATTTCGAGCCTGATGCGCTCCGACGGTGGCTCTACTTAAGTAAGCGACATTTTATTACATGTCCTTCATTATCACGTCGGTTTATTTAACGACAAATTCTAAACTTTGACATTTTGGGGAAATCTCGATTTGTCAGTTTTCCTTAGTGTATGACTAAGTTTCGTTTTACAATAAACTTGTACTTTGTATTCACTAGCTAAATGTTGTTCAATGCTAGTGCTTTAAAAAGTGATATCCTTTGTACTTGATACATATAGAGAAAGTCAATCACATTACACGAAAATTTGCTATCCTTTAAATATCAAAATTCAGTTTTGTCACTAGTATGATTATAGAGGTTTCTTTCAGTCAAAACACGGATTTCAAATTTCAATTCAAATGTTGTTGTTTGAAATAGATGTGAAGTTAATGTTTTTGTTGTCAAGAAATATTTTTGAAACATGAGAAATTTCTTAACTAAAGTGTTCGTGTAATGTGTCTATGTATTTGAAATGTGTGTGCTCATAACAACCTCCTATGCTTGATGGTGATCACCATGGCAACTAAACCAAGAATGCCAGTTTCGTAAAATTTAAACATAAATAATTGCTTTAGGTGTCAGTAAAATAATCACCTGTTTCTTGTCTATGCATGTATGGTAGAAAATTTGCCGGTACATATAGAATGGAAGCACTCTACCTTAAGTTGTTTTTTTTTTTCAAACTATGAAAGTTGGTAATTACAATTTGTTGAATACTATTTCTCTTTAAAAAAATAAATTTTCGACCTAAAGACATACATGCATTATTTTTAAATAAAAGAAATCACAGGCTGTAATTATAACCCTAAACAGCTCTTTAGTTGTCACAGAGTTCTAGAAAACAATACCCTGTCAATACTTTTACAGGTAATGTCCCCGGTAAATAAATATGCACCTTCGTGAGGGTTTGAACCAGGGACCTCTTTGTCAAAAAGCGAGAGCTATATCGCGTTGCTATAAAAAGCTAGCTTGTACGACAAGGCAGAACAAAACCCCTTACACATAAACCGGCTACCATATATAGTTAAAACAAAAGCAATCATTACATCATAACTACAGTACAAAGTTTAGTTACAAGGCAGACGAAATTTATAAAAGGATTTTGTTAAGAAAAAAATACGTAATTAACAACAAAATTCAAGTTTGGGTTTTACTATACAACTTTGCCAATTGCATATTATCAATTAAATAAATCATTCGAATCTTCTTCAAAATGTAAGCGGTCTGGAAATAAGATCTTGAGACAAACTAGACACTAACACCAGTTATTCCTGGATATTGATGTGCAGTGGATATAACAGGACATTAAGAATCAGCCCCGACCCCTAGCTGACTAAAGAAAACAAACCCCGGGAGTAATGGCTATTAACGGATAATAAGTCAGATTTATGGCATTAGTCCCAGTGCTCAATTCACGTATCTACGGTCTCCGGTGCATTTCTTAAAAGGGAGCAATATTCTTCGCATGTGTATGATTGAGGAATGCCCTTCTCCTGAAATAAGTAAATCTAGGTTCTATTACAGTTATTTTCTATTGTGTTCACAAAGCCTTTTCCATATCTTATTTCCCCCCAAAAATATCTCCAAGAGTGTTATTTTATTCTACAATAACCATTTAACGAATTTATAAGTTGATAACTAGTTGTTGAGAGAAGCCAGTTACAGGACTCTTAGCACTTTGATTTTACAAGGTTTTTTTTCTTGTTTGTATGTGTAATATTTATTTCCCATATCAATTTCTATGACCTAATTTAGAAATAATAGAATTATCTTGATTTCAATTCTGTAATTGAAAACAAAAATGTTTTGGGTTGAACATATCAGGGTACGAATCTAGTTAAGAAATGGCGTCCATGTGGAGAATTATCAAAGGTTTTGTTTCAATTTTCTAACTAAAATTTGATGTAATGTCCATATAAATTGGATAGTAAGCTTGAGGTGAGTGAATTTTGAACCGTTACTGCCTGGGATGTGTCTTATTTCGCCTAAATCTCGGCTGTAGAAAGATCGCGAAAACTGCATATTTTTGCCGATCTTTTGTTTAATATATTAAAAATTCACATTGGTTAATCTAGTATGACTTGAGCAAATAGTTGTAAAAACGATTTTTTTCCATTGTTTCCGGTGAATCTCGGTAAAAATTGGCAATTTTCGGTAAATAAAGTGAACATTGAATTGAACGTTTTCGAATTGATTCTCTGTTACTGGAAGTTGGGAACCAGTAAAATTCAACCAACCGTGACGAAAAAATCGATTAATCACCAATTAGGGTCTTATCAATTAGGGACACTGTGTAATTGACAGTAAATACAACTTCCAAGAACGCGATTATGTAATGACCGCGTGTCTGCAAACAGTTTTATTGCTCGTTTGACCCTTTGTTCAGAAAGAAATTAAGCTGTATCGGTGATCAAATTTAAGCGTTTCAGCGCTCTCAAGGTATATCGGCAACCTGTTAAATTTCTGGAAGGCGTATCGGGGCCTGTACGCCATAAGGGCGTGGGGAGCACACTGAATGATACATTGGTAAATTGCTTCTCAACTGAATGATTATTGAGCATTTAAAGTTTTTCGTAAAAATGTGCGAAATAAATAATTGATTTTATAATGGTTTAATTGTGGCAATAAGTCAAATTTGGTCCGACCCTAAGTTACTACGTGGGGGTTTGTTGAAATTGAATGGGCCAAGTTAAACGGTCACCTTCAGCGCTCTTACCATTTTAGGTAAACGCGTTGAGGAATATCGTGGCGGGTTTAAGAGAAATATGATTCGAAAGTATACAGAATTTGTAAGAGATGCTGAACGACTCATCGTCATTTCAGAATGGTTTGGAGTGTAGCATTTCCCTCCCCCCTAAACCTGTAGTCATTCTCACGAAGGGACAATTTGTCATACACCGCATACTAGTTCAAAATGGCGTCCAAAACAGTGCGTCATCTATTATTTCACCTTTTATTCTGCATTTTATTCCTTCTCTGTTTATTTTCACAATGTTTGGCCGATGTTCTAGAGACAGAAGCAGTTGATTTCTTCAAAATTGAGGGCAAGGTCGAAGTTGTATCCACACAGAACAAAGATTGGTTGACGAACACCCGGATTTTGGTAGATGGGGGAGACTACATTTCATACTTGAGGTTACATTGCGTCTTAGAAATAATAGGGACACGTGTATTTCCATCTATTTAATATGAAAAGCGATCGCAGCCTATCTGAAATATTGTTTGTTACAAGAGAGAGGGTGTGAGAGAGAGAGAGAGAGAGGGGAGGATATGTAATGGTGTCCTATCAACTCGGCCTGTATTGTTTCAATGAAAAGTAGCCCCAAAAAAGTAGTGTCCCTAATTGATAAGACCCTAATTGGTTGAATTTTACTGGTTCCCAACTTCCAGTAACAGAGAATCAATTTGAAAACTATAGTGACGTCATTGCAGTGATTCGGCCTGTTAAAAACTTGGCCTGCGTAAAACTCGGACTTTGTAAAACTCAACTCAGCCTGTGTATAACTTATATAGTGTTTAGCCAAGAAAACGGATATATAAGCACACTTATCAGATAGTTAATCAATGTGTGAAATGTACTAAAAGGAGGTGCAAATTCATAACCGGTGACTAAAATCTACGTATTTAATATGCATATAACTTGTCATCTTCTTTTGTGCTTAGTAAAAAATAATTCTAAAAATAAATTTGAATAAAAGGTGAATGAAATATTTAATTATATCTATTTTATCTAATATTTAAACAAATGCCATATAATAGTAAAATAAGACAATCATTACTATTAAAAACCTTTTTATCGAGTGATTATTAATTAATCAATATCTATTAATTTTTAAAAAGCACATAAGGTCCCCATAATATTAACATTGCATCACCATACATGTATAAACAGGCCGAGTTGAAGAGTCAAGTTGATGGGCTGAGTTATTCACAGGCCGAGTTGACTGTGAACCATATGTAATTCATAGTTTAGTGGGAATGTATGAGTAGATTTATGTTTCTGATGCACAGTCTATTCCTCCGATAATTCGTGTTCCTTTCATCATTTAGGAGATGAAGAGATTATTTCTTAAATTCACCGATGTATGAAACTGAAAAACTGATCAGACAGTATGAATATGTGATGCAGATTCACACACTATTTTGATTAGGTTTTGAGTTTTACACCACTATGAAATCAAGACATAACTTCTAGATTTCCTTAGGTTTTAAAATCGCAAAAACGTGAAAATTTATAAATAAAAGTAGAAATTCTTTTTGGGGGGCTACTTTCCATTGAAACAATTTTCCCAGCCAATAAGAAAGCATTAACCTTTTTAACATAACTGTAATTAAATCAATATCTTTAAGAAAATAAGGTTTTTGGCGACGGGTCCATGTAGGCGTACCAAACAACAAAATCCACTCACAAAAACATAAACTTCTCTCCCTGGCCTAAAAAATCAACTAATTGTTACATTTCTTGTATTGGATGTTAGAAGACAACTAGGGTCACCATTTTCTATATTAAACTCGTTGAAATCGCAAGAACAGTGTTGCATGTATTTACAAGTTCACTAGTCTATGATTGAACTGTTAAAGGTTTTAGACTATAGTGACGTCATTGCACTGATTCAGATTGGACACAATTGTCTCGGGACAAAATGGCCTTAAAACTGAAATCTCTTTAGGCCATTTTGTCCTAGACTGAGAAAAAAATTAGGCCACAATAGCTTTACCAAAAACCATATATACAGTCAGGAAAATTTGGCAAGGTTTTGTAAACGCTAATTAGTATCATGAATTCCTTGGCCTCTGTCATAGTATTACTACAAGGTAAAGTTACAAACTTGCAATTTGTGAGTGCAGTATTAAAATCAAATTGAGCTATAGCTCCGGCATTGAATATGTTTTTGCTTGTCTCCTTCAGCAAATTGTGATTGACTGTTATTAATCAAAGACCCCGTAATTGGGTCTTTACCTAAAGGGGTAGAATGTCTTTTCTATAATAAAATGCTTAATTCACAATGGTTGTCATTTTTGTCAATTATTCATATTGAAAGAGAAACATTCTTCACAAAAATGATGAAAAAACTATATTCAATTTCTGGAAATCGTAACTTATTTGTCAATTCTATTTCAGTATGATGTATAAATCTTTAATTCTGATGGCTGTAAATTGATTTGCTTGGCTATGATGTATAAATCTTCAATTCTGATGGCTGTAAATTGATTTGCTTGGCTTGCTGAATTAATTTCTCCATGTCTGTAAATATCCAAATAACGGCTTGTCCGGCTTCTAGTACAGTTAACCTGTCACCTACAAATTCTTTTTGTTCATGTTTAGATAAACAGGATGTAATCTTTGAAATATTTTGGAACCCCATATCTAATTCCAAGGGAGAAAACATCTACACGTATTTTTTGCTATCAAAACGGGACTATCTTTTTTAAGAATATTCTGCTGCAAAAATTGAGCAGACAGAAATTTCACTAGCACAAAATTTTTATGAAGAACAAGAAATTATTGCACATTTTTTAAGAGATAGTAAGGTTGAAAAAGTGTTCATTAAATTTCACTGAACATCAAGGTTAAATAAATGTAACAACTTTGGGAATTACATGTTACTAAATATAGAATCAATCAGTTGACTGATATTCACCGTTTGATTTGAAACATGGGGCTTTTGATATGGAATATTCCAGAATCAGGCATCACTGAGAAAACTTTCCCGGAGCAGAGAAGAATGTGTTATTTTTATTAATTTATAGATTGACATTTCTATCTTTGTCTGATTTCTTTAAAGTTTTGTTGGCCTTTTTGTCCAGTAAACATATTTCCCTCGGCCCTAATGGCCCAGTTAAACATTTTTTCTCGGCCAATAAAACTTCTGTTTGGCCAATGGCCTACGCCAATCTGAATCCCTGCATTGGCCATCATTGATGACGTCAAAATATTTGTTGTCATTTTAACATTAACATGCATGCATCATGTAAATCTTAGGTTTTAAACATGTTCCAGGCCGTGTATGTGTAAGGACTAAAGGTAGGGTTGTTGAAATTAGCCTTGTCATTCTGTAAAGCAAAAGCTAATAAACATTTTGTGGGAATTTCCATGCGAACTGCTTCATTTATTTTACTTTTGGTAGAAAATAAAATTAAAAAAAAAAACGTCGTTTTTTCGGGATAACTAATTTATTTTCAATTTTTTATCTCACCTGAGCACGAAGTGCTCAAGGTGAGCTATTGGGATCGTAGAATGTCCGTCGTCAGTCGTGCGTCGTCCGTCGTCCGTCGTCCACAATTTCTTTAAACATCTTCTCCTCCTAAACCAGTGGGCCAATCTTGATGAAACTTGGCAGGGATGTTCCTTGGGTCAAGCTCTACCAAAGTTGTTCAAATAAATGAAATCCACCCTTAACTTTCCCTTTACCCTTAACAAAAAGGGTGAAAATATGAAAATCTTTAAAAATCTTCTTCTCTGAAACCAGAAGGCAGACAGCTTTCATATTTGGTATGTAGCATCATCTAGTGGACCTCTACCAAGTTTGTTCATATCAAGACCCTGGGGTCATATTTGGGCTTTGCCCGGGCCCAACCCTTTTTACATAGAATCAAAAAGCGAAAATCTTTAAAAATCTTCTTCTCTGTAACCAGATGGCAGACAGCTTAAATATTTGGTGTGTAGCATTATTTAGTGGGCCTCTACCAAGTTTGTTCATAAGAAGACCCTTGGGTCATATTTGGGCTTTGCACGGGTGCATCCCTTTATCTCTTATGAGTACGAAGGGTAAAAAAATAAAAATCTTCAAAAATTTTCTTCTCTGAAACCAGAAGGCAGACAGCTTTCATATTTGGTATGTAGCATCATCTAGTGGATCTCTACCAAGTTTGTTCATATCAAGACCCTTGGGTCATGTTTGGGCTTTGCCCGGGCGCAACCCTTTTTACATAGAATCAAAGAGCGAAAATCTTTTAAATCTTCTTCAATCGAAACCAGAGGGCACACTGCTTTCATTTTCGGTATATAGCATCATCTTGTGGGCCCCTACCAAGTTTGTTCATATCAAGACCCTTGGGTCATATTTGGGCTCCACCCGGGCGCATCCCTTTCAGCTTATCTGAGCATAATGGGTGAAAATGGGAAAACCGTCAAAAATCTTCTTCTCTGAAACCAGAAGGCAGACAGCTTTCATATTTAGAATGTAGCATCATCTTATGGACCTCTTCCAAGTTTGTTCATTTCAAGACCCTGGGGTCAGGTGCATCCCTTTTTACATAGAATCAAAGAGCAAAAAGGCATATCTGTCTTGCTCTTCGCTGAAAACGTTCCATGGTATTGATCTTAGGCAATTATCTTCTTTTTGACATCTGCCTATCTAATTAATGTGATGACTCAGGGGTCATAGAGACTCAGGTGAGCGATCTAGGACCATCTTGGTCCTCTTGTTAATCTTTCATATACAAAGGATTCGTTAAGGTATTTTTTTAAATACAATTTTTTATGTTTTTTTGGTCCTGCAAGTGGATTCACTCTGGGATGAAAATGACACGTTTGTTTCGTATGACAGTAGAATAGAATAGAATAACACACGTTACCATAAACGCTCGCTTCACGCTCACAGCCTTCGGTCATAAGCGAGCGCAGCTTGCTATTATTGCTACCGTAGCACATTCCCATATGGTCAAAGCCCTTAAAAGACGGTTAGTTGACTTGTCAAGGGGGATAATGCCATCATAATGGAGGGTTTACATGACGAAACTACTTACAGTACTTCACAAACCTTAGACAATGTAGGTTGTTATGCGAGACCACTCTCACCACTGTCCAGCAGAGCTTTGTAGGTTTAAATACAATGTATGACACCTGCATCAGGGAAGATATTCTTTGGCTTAGTGGTTAGTGCATTGGATTTGTAAACCGCAATATTTGAATATTGGTGTCCGCGTGGGTTTGAGGCTGGCTCACAATGGATACTTTTCAGCTATGCTTCGGTGGAGGATAGTTCGTTTATAACATTGGGGCTCATCTGAGATTGGCCATTTAGCCATTTATGTTGGCATTGTACCGGCTTGGTTAGTTCAGAAAGCACATTACTGCCTAGATAGGCTTATCGTCATCAATATATGATGAGTCTAAAGGAGGAGTGTGTTATGGGAGACCTTTCTCACCACTGTCCTGCATAGCTTCATAGGTTTTACCGTTTAAATACAATGTATGACACCTGCGTTAGGGAAGATATTCTTTGCCTCGGTGGTAAGGACAGATAGTACGTAACAAGGTGTATTCTGACATTCAATGGATGGAAACTCGGCATAATAAGGTATTAGTTCTGATGTGAAGTAAAAGTTTTTAACATTGATCATAGTCAATAGATGCTTCCAGTCATCAAAATCACCAAATGCCTGCACCTTTTAATTATTAATGCGCAAAAGGTTGGAACTACTTTCTTTTGACAATCATCCATTTCGTGAGGCACATAAATATTTACCCTTTATCCTATTCAGAGTGAATGTGCATTGCCAATTATACCCCTTTTTGGGCAAAAGTGCATGTGTAAAGCTGGTATAATTGGAATACTGCTTGTACCTCTGTCTCACCCTGAATGCAGAGCAGAACTTGATGCCCATGGAGAATAATACATTTCTGGCATTTCAAAGAAAAAGAAGATTAACTTTTCTTAAATGACCCATTTTCACAACAAATAGCGGATTGGCGATCCAACAAAGCTGGTAACTACATTTCGAGGGGTGAACGGAAAACTGTCGTAACTGCATTTTTTCAAAAAATGATTTTTTTGATTAATTGACATTCATTTACCATTATACACTTTTTGAAAAAATCACAATGTTGAATTCCTTCATTAAATGACTAAAATTTTGTTTGTGCAAAAGTGTCGTAAGTGAAAGCTTATTTTTTTACAAACGGAAAACTGTCATAACTTGAGTTACATACACTTTTCCATAACACAATTTACTATAATGACTTAAAATATTAACGGAAGAGTGTAGTTAATAGGTTAGTATTGATTCATTTTCTAAGTTACATTGATGTCATTTCAGCTGAAATGAGGACAGCAAAATGTTCTAAACTAGTGACAAAGAAAAATCTGAACTATTAAGGTAGTGAACCCATAATAATTCCTCAACATTTCAGAACGCATTATCTTTCACAATGTTAACCAAGATTTCTTAATGAAGTCATTGGGGAACCTCCTTTAACACTGTTAATGTTCATGACATAACTATTACGGGTCCATAACCTTAAGGAATACTGAAGATATATTTGCATGTGCAAATACATGGATGTGGACCGGATGTCCACACCCCTTTATTTGTATAAATTGAAACTTTGTTTACAGACCCTACAAAAGTCTTTGGTTGATAAATTTTCCTAACTGGCAACATTCAGAGAAATACTTGGTTGTAAATAGAAACAAGAGACACTCTTTTTGTGACAAGGAAGTTTTAATCTATCCTCAAGACTTCACTTTCCTGAGAGGGGGTTAGAGACTTTAAAACCCCACTGCTACCCAATTCTACAGCAAGGTTGATGGGGGACGGTTATTAAGTGTTTTGCCCATGGGTCTCTAATCATGGACCTTCAGAAAACAAGCCTAGCTTCTATATTTCTCAGTCACCAAGGAAGCTTTCTCATGCAAACTAAGTTATTATTTCTAAAATATTTGGAAATTGTTTTGTAATACTGAAGGCAGGGTAGGAATTAATAAGTTCCCTAATGACAGCAAAACCAACCATTATTGGGCTCTATGGTGTGTGAATGTGTAGAGCATTAGCTTAGTACAAAGCAAAGAATTCCCAATTTTTCATATTATTCTTACAATGTCTTTCTTAAATAATTAAATAAATGCAAAATCGGCAATTTGTGGACCTAACAGTTTGGTAAAGAAGTGATTATGAAAGATTTCCCCCTTATACTTATCTGTATGTAAAATCTGGAATCCAACAATTGAGCTTTTTCAATTCTCATTGAATTTGAAAAACAACAAAAGTGGGGATGTATAGGGCAACACTGCATGCAAATTATAAAGCTCCAGGTATAATTTTCTTTATGCTGAGAATATTCAATTTTATGTGAATTCACGGAAACCATGGTTGACAAAAGGATGACTTTGCATGTAGCATGTTTAAGAAATATATGGCTCATAGTATTTGGTAATAATGTAGGTATTTGGTAATAATGTATTTAAACTATCAAGTGCGGAAACATTTCTGAAATATTTTGCAAACATTCACTTTGAACTTGGGTTCCCCTAATAGTAAGGACCATTTTCAGCTCCACTGGCCGAAGGCCAGCGAGCTATTGTCACAGTGGTGTGTTTGTCACAGTGTGCGTCAGTCTGTCCATCCTGGTGTAAACATTTTCTTTAAACATATCCTCCCAAACCAATGGGCAAACATTAACAAAACTTGGTAGAAAATGTTCCTTGGCTTATCCTCTTCTAAAATTGGTAAAGAAATTTGGATTGACCCCCAAGTTTGGGCGTTGAGGGGCGTGGCATTTTTGCTCTTGAAAATCTTGAAAAATCTTCTACCCCCAAGCTGACAGGCTGATTTCAATGAAACTTGGCATGGATGTTCCTTAGGGGGGACCATTCACCTAAATTCCTAAATTTTTCTAATTTCAACGAATCTTGGTATGCATGTTCCATGAATGACCCTCTACTTAAATTGTTCCTAAAAATGTGTTAAGGATGTTCTAATATTTGCAATCACCTTAATGTTTTAATAAGATAAGTAAAGGGTATGCAGGTTTATTGTGATGAGTATTTTGGTGCAATGTGGGCCAGACCCATTTAATCATTATAAAATAGGTCTTAAGAGATTTCAAAGTGTTGTTTTCATTCAAAGTAAGCTTTATGTAAGGAAAGTCTAGAGATGTTTAAGCCAGTGGAGCCATACAGGCCCTCTTGGGCCTCTTGTTTAGATAATAGTGATCCAGTAGAGTATTTTAATTGAAAAAAGGTCATCAAGGAGGATGTGAACCTCAAAGAAATTTCCAACATCGGTGGCTATGTTGCTTTAACTTATAAGCATCTTTCCATCACTTATTATGTACATATAGATACACTTATTCCAAATTAAAATTCTGATCATTTCTTTATACTAATGTTTGTAGACTTGAACAAGCAACACAATATTGCCATAATTGACTAAATAACAACTATGTTTATAACACTGGTGTTTTTTTTAAAATGTTTGGGAGGAAAATTCCTATATTTCTTCATCCCTGTTTTACATCTGCAGATTTGCACAGATTTCCTTCTTATCCCAATCTAAATCTAAACAAGAGCCTTTCTTGACACAAGCTTTGCTTGACTTTAGGTGTTTGGTTGTGACAGATTTTCAGTTGAATAAGAGGAGTAAGATGACCCTTAATCTATCACCTGACTTGCAACTCAAGCAATCATCTGGAAGAATCTCTTGAATCTGTAGTTTGAGAAAATCTATTTCATTGACAAGATTTTATCCTAACTTCAATGGTTCATTAACCTTTTTTTGGGGGGGTGCACAGTCTTCATTTATCAAAAATATTAATACTTTGACCCAGAATTTTACAGAAATAAAAGGGATCTCATGATTAAACAAACATTTTCAGCATGTTTGAAAAAATTGAACATAAATTACAACCTCTACATTGATAATCTCTTTTTCCCTGACACAAGCAGGAATACCGCCAAAATCAATCAGACAAACCACTTGTGCCAAAATTGTGACCTATGAAATTTTAACTTAGAAATTATCATTAAGGACCTTTTTTCCATGACATAGGTCAGAATGTCACCTAAATCAATAGAGTGGTAAAAAGGAAATTATTGTTAAAGCCTATTTTCCCATGATATAAATGATATTGCCATCAAAATCAATAGGGGTCAACCTTTTGATCTGAAAACATACTCAGCAAGGTTGAGAGAGATTGAGTTAAAATTGTGACGTCCAGAGTGGTAACAAGGAAATTGTTGGCGCTAGACATTGAATGAGGCACTCTGGACACAGACATTCAAGTATCACCTTGAGGATGATATGCTCAGGTGAGCTAAAAAGGAATGTTATTCTTAGAATAACTAAACTGTCAAAAAGCAGACTATTATACCCCTTCAAGTGCTTGTCAATAATGAAAAGCCATTTTCCATCAAAGGGCCATAACTCTGTCAAAAATCAATGTATCATAACTAATATTACCCCCTAAACATAATTTAGGGGGTATAAATATTCAAGATTTAAAATTTAACTTCTATGTAGAATAGACTACTCTAATTCTGATTTAAAACAAGATGTGTTTGTGAAACACGAATGTCCCCGTTTTTTTCAAAGTTTGACCTTGACAGATGACCTTGACCTTGTCACATGACCTTGACTTTGGTACCAGCGGATGCGGATCATTGAGATCTATCATCATGCCAAATATTAGCTTTGTATCTTGAATAGGCTTGAAGATATTGGCAAGGTTAAGTTTTCGGGTTAAGTTTTCGGACAGACAGACGGACAGACAGACGGACAGACAGACGGACACGAGTACAACAATATGCCCCCGATCTCTCGATACGGGGGCATAAAAATATGCAAATTTGAAAAATTTTCAAAGAAATATCTTTGATTATGACTGAGATATGGCCAACTCAGAGGTTAAAGTTGTCAAATCGCTAAAGCCTACACTGGCAGTTTCTCAACTTATTGTACCAAAACAATCAAAATTCAAACAGGATTATCTAGGGTATTCCTTTTCTGCATGTATGATCTATTATGACTCTTAAAAGGATTTGGCATAAGGAGCTATATTTGGTCTTCAACTTCCATTTTTTTTCACCAAAAAATATCCCTTGATACTCAGGTGAGCAACATAAAACTGCAACAGCCATCATATTCCAATGTTAAGAGAATAGATTTTGCACTTCAATTTATATTGTAATGTATTATTTTAAGAAATAAATTATCAAATGTTGTTAAATTGAACAAAATGTTTATGGAAAACTGTAGCTAACTGCTTTTACGACAGTTTTCCATAATTTCTTTTATCAGGTTTTCATGATTTTCAGTTGTAAAACTGTCGTAAGTGAATAAACATTAAATATCAAACAAACTAATCTTTTTTTCATAAAACAAATTGTTGCAATTGAAATTGTACATATTCTCAATATTTTTTTGCTTAAAAACTCTTGTGAAAATGAAGAATAACAAAATTGAACAGTTTTTCCTTTCTCCTGTAAAATTTTGTGAAAGTGACTTCCGACAGTTTTCCGCTCAACCCTCGATTTCAGAACATGTAGTTGCAATGTGATGGTAGCTATACAACAAAAAATGATTTATAACCATTTATTGCTAAACTTGACAACTAAGACTTTTCTTAAATGCTCCGTTTCACTGCGAACTTTAAGTTTTAACTGTCAGTAATCTGTTTTCAAACTCGCGAATGAAAGGCAGACCCATTATTGGTCTACCAATAGTAAGTGAGGTCAAAAAGGAAAACTGACTTTTCTTAAATGCACCGTTTTACTGCAAACTTAAAGTTGATCCATATATTGGTCACCAATAGTTTGCAGGCCTTTAAACTGGCGCATTCTAAGAAATGTGAATCCAATTATCATTAAATCTGTTTAAGACACTCCCCCCGAAAACATTCTGAGTCCCTTTTTTCAATGCATAAGTCCCCCCCCCCCCCCTCCCCCCCAAAAACCTTTTCCTGGGGATATCTTCCCCTGAAGGGTATATTTAAGCTTGTTGGACAAATAATCTGTATCTATATATTGGTCTTCCAATGCTCCACGTAATGAATAAAAAAGACATCTTTTCAATGTAATTTTGTTTGTTTGTGAAGTATTGGTAGACCAATATATAGACACACATTCATTCTCAAACAAGCATAAATATGCATTGCAGATGAAGATATCACCGGGAAAAGGGGTTTCTTTTGGGGCCAAATACAGAGAAAAAAGGGCTTGGGATGTTTTTTGGGGAAGTGTCTAAAACAGAATAAGATGAGAATTGGATTTGCATTTCTTTACATGCACTTATTTTATGATCAGCAAACTTTTGGTTGACCAATGTATGGGTCAACTTTGAAAGTAAAGGGTTTGCTGTACCCCTACATTTTTCTTACTACCCTCAATTTTGAACTAACAGGGTATATGTACCCCCTAAATGAAAACCAGTGAGTGGGCATTCTGATATAAGAAAAGTCAGTATTCCTTTTTGAACTCGCAAGCTATTTGTAGGACAATAATTGGCCTGCCTTTCATTTGCAAGTTGAAAACAGATTACTGACTTTTCTTAAATGCTCCGTTTTACTGCAAACTGAAAGTCAACCCATTTATTAGTCTACCAATAGTTCACGGACCTCAAAACAAGCCATTCTAAGAAACGTGAATCCAGTGAAATAGAGCATTCAAGAAAAGTCAGTATTCTGTTTTGAAACTCACAAATGAAAGGCACACCCATTATTGGTTTACCAAAAGTTAGCGGACATTTAACACATTTAAATATTTTTTCTAACCAAATTCTGTTTCAGACACTTAGCCCCAAAACATTCCAAGTCTCTCCTTGCTCTGCATTGGTCCCCCAAAAGAAACCCATTTCCCGGTGAAATCTTCGCCTGCAGTGCATATGAAAGCTTGTTGCAGAAAACATTTGTGTCTCTATTGGTCTACAAAAAGTTTGCAGACTGTTTGCAAAGTTTGCAGAATCAATCAAACACTTTTTCAATGCTATTCTGAAAGGGTGCAAAGTATTGGCAAAGTATTGGTAGACCAATATATAGGCGGCTCAGAATAATTTCTAATATAAATGGGGCATTTAAGAAAAGTAAGTATTTGGTGGACATCTATCTATTATTCTGTGTGTATATATTGGTCTACTTTTAGTTCGCAAGCACCTTTAAATACATTTAGGAAAAAATATGGAATTAATCAGACATATGCGTACTAGTACTCTGTTAGTAGATCAATAGAACACTACAAATATAAGGTTTTTTCAATGTCAAGAATCTTACAGCGCAAGATATTGATAAGTTTATCCATATAAATAATACATAATAATTATTCACTATTAAATCTGAAACTAGTATAAACCGTGGCACTACTCTTCAACAAGTCGTCACGCTGACTGATCTTGTGAAAAGTTCTAATATGGTTTATTAGGAGTATGGTATACTAATGAATTTGGGGCATTCAATTTAATTGTTGTATCATTGTATATGATCTGCAAATACAGTTGTGTTCCTGACATGAGATGTTATTTTAGGGGATCAATTCAGACAGCTAAAACAGACTTTGGATGCTTGTGGTAAAAGTTGAAAAATATATTTGCATTTTGTGTAATGAGTGCATTTTCATAAATGTGCGCTTGATTCATGCCAGGATTGCTGTGTTTCAAAATGTGAACCAAATTACGCATATTAATTTAATCCTCTGCTTAGAAAATAGTCCCGCATTATTGTTTATTTTATGTATTGGCGATTTTTGTAAAAATTATAGTTCTTACGCGAACTAAAACTTTATTATGCCGGAAACCCATTCCCTGCACTTTAGGAATAGTTGCCTGAGATTTTTATGTAGTAGCCGATTAGTACTGATGAAAGAGTTTGAACAATAATTCATTTTTTGGTAATCAAATTGATTTAAGGATGACAGCAAACAACTGATTATGTGCTTAGGAATTGTCAATCTAATTATTATGGCTTAGCGTTAAATATTTGTAACACCCTCTATATTTATAGGTGGCAAAAACTGTTTGTTATTTCACCATTGATTTGCTTATTCTTTAGTGCTCATATTTATCTACCAGATGGTTATATCCTTGACATAAAGATATTTTCATTATAAAATACAGTAGAACGTTTATTAATGAGACTAATAAAATTGTGGCCCAGTACACATTTTGTTTACAAAGAAGAACATAATATTGCTTGAACATGTGAAATTTTGAGTTATCATGTGATGTTAAAACTCAATAGAATCGTCTTATTGAGATGATTCAGATGAGTTTTAACAACATAGAACTCATTTACAATAATTTTGATACCAGTGATATCTACTATCTCGATTTAAAAAATGGGATTTTGAAAATGGTCTCTAGATTCTTAATAAAAATGGTCACTAAAAAGATATACAGGTTGCTCAGACAAGATTGACCCTATTTTCTAATTACAGGAGTGATGGAAGCTTTGTTGTCAATGGTTTGCCATCCGGAACATATGTGGTCGACATATCAAATCCAGATTACATATTTGAGTCGAGTAGAGTGGACATCACAGCTAAAGGAAAGATTCGTGCCAGACGGGTAAACCTGTTACAGCCAGGCATTGTGAAGACAGTGCATTATCCTTTAGAATTTAGAGAAAGAAGAAAGGCCAATTACTTTCAACAGAGAGAACAGTGGAAAATAACAGATTTCTTATTTAATCCAATGGTAATGTATAAAACAAATTAATTTTTATTTAGTTTGCATGGGGGGGGGGGGGCCTACATGAGGTCCTACATTGGAGATGATCTTAAACCCAACCTTTTTAACCATTATCAGGGCCTGAGGTTATAAAACTTTTCTCAGGCTCAATTCTAACTTTTCTCCAATTTCAAATTGTGAATAAAGCCGTAGTTCTGATTAATTACTCATTTTAATGTATTAACATAAAAGATGATATTAGTAAGTTATTTTAATTCAAAATTTGAGAAAATTGGGCCTGAGTAAAGTTTTATAACCTCAGGCCCTGATGACGATTCTATATTGATTAAAATTTGAAGATATGCATACCAGAATTTCAACTTTCAGAAATTTTGGATGTCATTGTCTTTCTTGGTTGAACAGTGCTTATGCTAGTCATTCGGAACACCACCCGGCCAATCTCACCATCAACCTCGGATGTACATAGACAGACTATTTTTGAAAATTACGGGAAAACCATTTAAAAACTGGATGACGTCAGTTAAAATGGCGTTAGCCCTCGAAACTGTGAGTGAAAATGTTTGACGTCGCCAACACTACTCGTTTAAGTCACTGACGTGAAACCATCGAATCCTAATATAAATATCTTTAGATTCTTAAATAACGGCTGAAAAAAATCTTAATTTTTGAGAATGATTCGTCAAAACAAAATGCACGATTTCGTTACATACCCATCCACCTTACATACGTCCAATGAATGTTGTAGTTTACGGAAATGGCCGAGTGATGTTCCGAATGTGTGCTAGACTGCTAGTATATCTATTTTGGGAATCATTTATGAATTACGTGATTGTGAATTTCTAGGGGTCAAAGCTGTTTTGCATGAATCCCAGCTGGGCCAATTTTTATCTGACATTTGACAAAAGTTGTGACTGGAGTTAATTTATCATCTGTATAATAAGTACTTGGTAAAGATAGGATGAGTAACTAGTGGCTCAAATGTTGTGTTTTTACTGTTGATAGAAACCATAGTTAGGTGCAAAAGCTGTGCAATATAACTGCAATAATGTTGAAAAAAGTCATTTATCCCAAACAAACAAAAAATCAAAGCTGCTTTTGAATGGGCCAAAACAATATGAGTGGATGATAAGTTAGCATTCTGGGTTATGCTGATGGGCTTTCATGGTCTCCTTCATATCATTATTACTGTATTTCCTCTAATAACAGCACCCTCCCTAATTTAAGCACCCCTACATTTTTTACTTAGAAATCCCAATTTAAATTACTTAGTTTAAGGAATTATTTGAGACTTCTTATCTAATTGAGATGTATTTCCTCTATACAATAATTTATATAGGAAATGGACCACAAAGACATCAATTTTAAATATATTTTTAAATCATAAAATGCGTACTAAATAAAAGTTCCAGGACCTTGTTATGTATAGATCCAGGGAGCGTTTATTAGGAGAAATATGGTATTTTTTTTTATAAAAGTATGAAGGAGACAAGGGTCAAAAAGGCCTGATTTACGGTCATAGTATTTTTTAAATTATTGAGGACCAATATCCTGGTTTTTGGAGCCAAGCCCTGTAGAAAATATTTTCCCCACTTTTTTTTGATGGTCGTTATAAGGTACACTTTTGGGGATTGGATATTTTCGGAAATGCAGACTTTGTTAATTGTTAAATTGGTACAGCTAAGAACATTCTAAGGACTCGTGTTTGACCCTTAGACCAGGATTTTGACCCTCAGAAATCTTAAAATGTGTTATTTTGATCCATAGAAAAATTCTCCTAAGAGGGGTCATTTTGAACCCATTGAGAGAAAATTCTAAGTGTCAAAACTGTTTTTTTGTCTCTCAAATTTTCAATGATGTATCTTGTATTTTATTTAGAATTCTACCTAATCAAATTTTACCTCTATAATATGACAAATAAAGGCTAATTCACACTGACACCTGTAAAATTCTACTCACAATTTGCCTTTTCTGTCATCTGACCATTTAAGAATAAGTTTTGACCCCAGAATTTCATGGTTCACAAGTAATTGACTCCTCAATTTCAAACATTTGCACGAGCCCTGATTCTGAAATTTACGCTCATCATGCTCTTGATCATTTCAAATCACTCACTCAATGCTCCAAATTGGGAATTGTAGTAAATTTTTGATAAAAAATGGTGTGAAATTGATCAACAGTACTTTTTCATTGATTCTATTTGTTTGTTTGAATTCTGAATTGTTTATAAACACAGACAAAACTTTTTTTTATAGAACATTATGTCATCATATTACATAACATTGATCAATTTCAATCATATCATTCAAAGTCGCTCAACCCACTAATTCAATTTTATTCCAAAAATCATTTCCTTTGTCAGTTTGTAAATGATGTAATTTAACTAGTTCACAGCAGGAAAAATTTCAAAGGATTAACTGTTACAGTGCGTAAGTATTGATGCTTGATCTCATGTTTATTTCCCCCTTGTTTTATTTCCAGGTATTAACAATGGTGTTACCTTTACTTTTAATCATGGTCTTACCTAAACTGATGAATGCTGCAGACCCAGAGGCTCAAAAGGTAGTGTAGTGCTTACTAATCTTTTCCAGGGAGTAAACATCCTGGTGTTTTTATAAGCGTTTAATTATTGATGAAACACAAGAAATTGCTGGTGGCAAGCAATTCCTCTTTTGTCAACAATGATTTCTACCATATAGCATGGTTTTGCTTCCTAATTGTAGTCTGCTACTTCATTTAATTTGGTTTAAAATTTCAAAAAAATGGGAATGAGCCTATACTTTATCATAAGATCAAATGTCACAATTAATGCCAAATATACCAAAAGTTCAGATAGAGGACTGTTCAATAGAGAACCAGCCCTAGCTGTCTTACAGACACAAAATAATTATGCATGGGTGTGGAATTCCCATGCCTGACACGGTCTTTTCCACTCGTGGACAAGTACATACCAGGGCATTTGTTGGAAAAATTTCAATTGATCTAGATTATTCACCCTAATGTTTGAAACAAAGGGTAGAAAACATTGTTTTTAATCGAAAAAATGCTGGGTAACAGCATTTTTTTCATTAAAAACAATGTTTTCTCAATATTTATTAATCCTTTTTTTGCGGAAAAGTTCATTTTCATCCAGGCCAAGTAGAGAATTAACCTCAACTAGTCCATGGATAAGTGGAGAAATTCTGTATTTCCACTCCCCTGAATAAGAAAAGAAAGATACTGCGCTGGTGAATCAATTGTATAAGAAGAAAATTTGAATTCACAGACGCTACTAATAAGAGGAGTGATATACATGTAATACTTTGACGGAAAGTGATGGGCAGATTAATCAATTACAAGCGATAATTAGTTGGTTTGGGCTTCCAATTGTGATAATAGACTAAGAAATTTCAAAATGGATTAATCAGGTCCTAACTCAGAAATGAAAGCCATTATATTTATACCCCCGCAAAACGAATGTTTTCGGGGGTATACTGGAATCAGCCTGTCTGTCTGTCCGTCCGTCTGTGCGTCTGTCCGTCTGTCCGTCCGTCTGTGGACACGAATAGTAGTAAATTTGTGTCGCGAACTCCTCCTTCAGTTTTCCTTCAAAAGCCATGAAACTTTACAGAAACATTCATCACATGTTGAAGTTTTGCAAGACGCAATTTTCAGGTCGCAACTTCCCCTGGTTCATGAATTATCTCCCCTTGAACTTAGATATTTTTTCCTATTTGTTACCATGTACTTATCATTTTGTGTCGCTAACTCCTACTTCAATTTTCATTCAATAGTTATGAAATATTATACAAACATACATCACATAATGAAGTTTTGCAAGACGCAAATTTCAAGTGTAAACTCTCCCAGGTTCACTAATTATCTCCCCTTGAAATTAAGACATTTTTTTCTATTTGTTACCATTTACTTATAATTTTGTGTCGCGAACTCCTCCTTCAGTTTTCCTTCAAAAGCCTTGAAACTTTATAGAAACATTCATCACATGTTGAAGTTTTGCGAGACGCAATTTTCAGGTCCCAACTTCCCCTGGTTCATGAATTATCTCCCCTTGAACTTAGATATTTTTTCCTATTTGTAACCATATACTTATCATTTTGTGTCGCAAACTCCTCCTTCAATTTTCATCCAATAGTTATGAAATAATATACAAACATACATCACATAATGAAGTTTTGCAAGACGCAAATTTCAAGTGTCAACTCTCCCAGGTTCACTAATTATCTCCCTTTGAACTTTGACATTTTTTCCTATTTGTTACCATGTACTTATAATTTTGCAAGACACAAATTTCAAGTGTAAACTCCCACAGGTTTATGAATTATCTGCCCTTGAACTTAAGACAATTTTTCTTTTTGAACACATATACTTGTAATTTTGTTTCCCAAACTCCTCCTTCAGTTTTCCTTCAATAGCTTGAAAACATTTATCACATGTGTCAGTTTTGCAAGACGCAATTTAGAGGTCTCAAATCAAAGAGTTATCTTTATATTTGAAGCATTTTTTGCTTCTTCTGTCAAAGTATCTCATTCTCTGAAAGCACTTGCGGGGGTATTAAGTCACATTCAGTGACAAGCTCTAGTTTGTTAATGGAACTGACATCAGTTTGATGTCTCAGCATGAAACAGTTGTAACTGCTTGTAGGCAGTTACAACTGTTTCACAGAGAGCCATGGAGTTGATAGAAAAATCTGCAGGATTAGATTCTAGGTCATAAGTTTTAACTCAAATTTTATATTCTATTCTCCAAAGGAATGATACTTTGAGAGCTGTTATAATTCCCCAGAAAATATTGTACAATCGATCACAAGTTAATTTACTCTTCCAACTAAAATACAATTATTGATGGGGATTTGACACCGATTGCCCAATACTATTGAACGATCAGCGTGAAACAGATGTAACTACCTAAATGTTTATAGGCAGTTACTACTGTTTGGTGCTCAGCCATTGACATCTGTCTGTCTGTCTGTCTATTCCATCTGTCCATCTATAGTCTATCTTTGCTCAAACATAAGAACCAATTGACCGAGAACCATGTATTTTTCTACAGTTGTGAATGACTTCCAAAGTAGCATATTGTACCTCTCAGAATTATTACAAAAGAAATGATACAAATTTTGAAAATGTTTTTCAGGAAATGCAGTCCCAGATGAAAGCGTTCAACGATAAATCCAGCATGCCAGATATGTCAGAAATGTTATCCACATGGCTAGGTGGTGGACCAACAAATAAACCAAAAAAGGAGAGGAAAGCGCGATAACATTAGTGTGCAATAATAGCTTTGTTTGTTGTGTACCTGTTCCATCATTATTGGCCTCCATTCATTGTATAATATCCAGATTTTCAATCAGAAAGTGTTTTAATAAATATGATCCGTCGCACAAAATAGGACCACTAGGTTTTGTGTGAGGTGTTGACCCTAGTCAGACTGCACTAGCTGCACAGCCTAACTGGAGTTGAAATATTTTGCATTTTACCAATTTTCTGAATCTAGAATCATCAATCTACATGTCCAGGGTTGAGGGCAAGACAGTACTAAGTGTATATACACTTAGTACAGTCTTGCTCTCATTCCTAGATGTACCTTTTCGTGAAAAAATTTTCGAAAAAAGATTTCTAATTTAGATGTTCTAGAACCAATCTCGTTTTCAAATAATCATTTTACAGAGTTCCGAGACGGTCCCTTTTCCTGTTATGGATCACAAATAATCCCTTCCATTACTGTCTATGAATTTTATATCCTTGTGACTTTATACTTAGGAAAATGGTGTGGAAAAAGAAGAAATGGTTTGTAAGTTATTGCTTTTCTAGTTTTCTATGCAGGTCAATTTAGGTATGATACAATTCAACATCTAAACACAACTCGGAATCCTTGTTAAGCAAAATAGAAGGAAGCAATGATCATATCTATCGATCTTTTTTTGTGATATTTCCAGCTATTTACATGAGTGCCAATGTAAGACTTGGGGCAGCCTGTGCATCTGCATACTTTGATTACTTTGATTAGTCTTTTCTTGGTGATTTTAGACAGATGCAGACTTGAATCTTACATTTAATCTACAAGATAATCAAATATAACTTATGTTCTTCAAATTTTTTTAAATATTTGGGTTTTTTTTTTTCTCAATGAAAACAATATTGAGTCCCCAGCTATTTGAAAGCCTCTGCTCTAAAAAAGTCCTGTAAGAAATGAGTTTCATTATGGAAAAATCTTTAACATCTTCACAAGTCAAGGGGTATCGAATCGATAACATCTTCTCGAATACCCCTTGACTGAATGAATAGGTGAATTCTGTACGATTTATTTTTAGCCGACCAATCAAAAGGTCAAACGCGATTTCTGTAACTGCCAATCAAAGAGCTTCTTACAAACAGCATCTGAAACATTTAATCTCTATGGCAACCTTTTGTATACCGATGACTGTGTAGATAATCCCTTCGTTCCTGGCTTAAAGAAAATGCGTCGCTTTTTTTGTATGTTTTTATTTGGTGACTGGTTGATTTTTAAAATCAACAAAATCTGATCCAATTCCTTTTATCATAATTCATTCGAATGCTAAGCTTTTGTTTTCATTATTATTGAACATTGTCTTTTTTCTTAAAATATTTCTTTGTAAACTAATATTACTCTATTTGCTATACATGAAAAAAGAAAAGTGTTGTTATTAAATTACACCCTGTCCTTAATATCGTGCATTTTTATCAAAACTTAAATAAAACATATGCGCTTCCAACGGTCAAGTTAAGGCACTCCTAGATGACAAAATCTTAGACTGTTTCAATTTTAAACACATTCTAATTTCAAAAAAAAGAAGACAAAAAATTTTAGGTGAGGGTTTTTAATCCTTATACTTTTTTTGTCGACTTAAAAATAACATGAAATGGTTTTGAGTTAATCTATTTCCACCACCACATACACAGTAATGCTCTGCCGCGTCTTGAATTAAATTCCGTATTATAATTGAGAATAAGAAAACGAAGTAACAATTTTCAGCAATATAGAAAAAATCTTAAAATTGTTCAAAAGAAGAAAAGTTTTGACACCCCCCTCCCCCCCTATAAAAAATTGACAACATAAAGATATGAAAAAAACTGGCCAGTTTGTTATTTTTTGTTTTATATTGAAAGCAAATAAATTTCCATAATATATAGAATATAGTCTACAGGCAACCAAAACTACTTAATCATAACTTGAATAGGCTGTAGCCACGAGATTTTTGACTGCCGCAATACACGAAAATTTCAAATATACATGTATAAGAAATGAAAATCAAACAATCCCTTTTTTTAGAAAAAAATATGTAATTCGAATTTTATTGATCATTGCACGGTATTGCTTTGTTTAAAACGTCGCGAATAAATTGTTTCATAGCAAGTTTAAATTTGAAATTTATCGCAACCTTGTGACTACCTACAACACAGGTATCTTTCAAATTAAAAAAGATACATATATAAAAAATTCTATTTGCTTAGGTCATCTTATGTGCTTAAAGAAAAAACTGATGGAAAATACGGGGGAAAATTTCTGAAATAAAGAATTAATATGAAAGTTCAACTTAATTATCATTTCTATGTATCATTTCTTTAAGACGGCTTAATTATTGAATTAATTTCAATTTCCAAAATTTCGCGCACTTCAATGTTGAAACATTCTGCTTTATTGGAGTTCCCCTTCGATGAGGTTTAAAAACAGTGCAAACTTAAACCGGTATTAATGGATTAAATAATTTAAAATTACAAATAAACATTGAAAAACCGTAATACATCGCGGGCAAAAAACTGAATTTGAGAACCTTTCAATGTACCATCAAATTATTAAAAAGATATATTGTCACACTAGTTATAAAATGAAAAGTTGAAGGAATTTGGCACAGCCTTTTTGATTGTGTGTCACTTAAAACTGAAGGGGTTAAGTGAAATTCTAAGGGTTTAATTCACATCTGGCATATAGCCGCGGGGCATAATGACCTAACAAACCTCCCGCTATCGGAGCTTTTTGTAAGAAGGTTACTGATTGGTCCGTCGCGTTTTCCGTTCTGTGACGTCACTCGTACAGAAATTACCCATTCAATGAGCCAAGGGTAAGATAAGTAAAACATTCGTAACCCTTGGTTCGACAAGATGAATCTTTAAATATTTGCTTCATTATCTTTAAATATAAGAGATGAAGAGAGAATTTGCATATTCATACAGCATGATTTGGTTTTGAGTTTCAAATCTACATGATGTAAAAAAATACTTTTCATTTCTTAGCTGAGGGACGAGCACAAAACCATTGTGATGAGAGACTATAGTTAAACTGGCATTACAGTTTGAGCTAGTTACATCATGAAATTGACATTCATCTAAATCAAAATCATTCTAAATTGCTCACTCAGTTCACCATTAATTCATTCCAAACACTCACTCAAACCATTCAAAATTGCTCCAAAATGAGATATGAGCAACAACTACATTCAAAATAAATTTAGCTAGAAAAAAATCACAATTTCACTGACATAGTTGAAATTTTAAGCGCCTCATTGGTTCTTGAAGAAAGAGGAAGCTTTTTATAAAATTGTGTTTGCATATTTTATAAAAGGGAGGTAATAAATATAGCTAATTTTGTTAATCCTGAACAAAATTAGGGATATTGGATTACCTTCATAAATTTCACTCAAAACTCACTCATTGCACTTACATGCATTTAATTTCATTTCAAAAGCTTTAAAAAATCATGCACCTTGTCAATAGTTTTGCACCTATCATTAATAATGTTGTCTAATTTTTCTTTTTGGTGGATTATCAAAAAATTTTGATCGATTTAAAAAATTCAACGCAAAAAATAGTAAAATTACAAAAATATTTTTTCATTTGATCATTTCACTGTATGTTACACAGGAAAAGTTTCATGTCTTGATGCTGCCTTTTAAAAACTTTGAAAATGACACACTGCAAGACAATTTTTGTTAATTTGTTCACATTTTATTTCTTTTTTGTCTGGAGGAAAGAGAATGATTGTTTGTTTTTCATATCAGATCATTGTATTTTTCATTCTCTGAACAGTGAAAGCTGTATTCTCATGAGTGTTGAAGCTTTGAGTGAAATGTAGCTTTTGTTGTTCTAAAAAATGAAAGATAAATTTATCTTCACTGTAACAAAAATGATCATGCATGTATGCCTAGTGTAACTATACAGGCTGCTCATTAATACTCTTCAAACACTTGTAAAATTGTTGGGAATATCATGCACTGACTTATTTCTTTTTAAGCAGGGTTCAACACTAAGAGAAATCTGGGAGTCTGATACTCCTTATTTTCCAGTTGGGACTCCCTTATTTTTGTAAGTAAGAAGTCCGATGGTCTCCTTGGTCAAAGAAGAATAATTCAACAAACAAATTAACTGAATTTTCTAGCTCTGTTCACAACAAGAGATGTTGCAAATAACATTTCAGAAGGAACATGTGGAAAAGAAGAAATTGCTTTTAGCAAGCAATTTCTTCTTTTTCACAATTTTTTTCCAGATATGAAAATTCAGACTCCTTGCTTTGAGTTTGGACTCAGTAATTCTTATGGTAGAGTCCTGTGGACTCCTTACTCACAAAAGTTAGTGTTGAACCCTGTTTAGCTCGGCTGTTTTAGGAGAAAACCTGAGGTATTATTATCACCTTTGCATTATTGGTGTTGGCGTGAAAAACTCAGACCTTCATTTTATCTATGTTATCATTGAAGATATCTTCATGAAACTTGGCATGTGTGGTCACTATCACAAGAGCTATCAAGATAATCAAAGGCAATAACTCTGGAAGCATTTTTGTAAGAGTTATGCCCCTCTGTCCAGTTAGATATTTTGCACCATACAGCACTTACAGCCAAGCATTGCAATCGTAGGTGGTGCTTTCTTTTTCCTACACCTCTCTCTGTTTTGGACCAGTCTAAAATGTTGTCATCTGGTGACTCATTAAGGTGAAATGTACAAAATATACCGTTTATATCAAGTTATTGTGATGTGTAATGTTAAATTCATCAAATGTCTTTAACTTCAATAAATGTTTTTTAAACAGAAACGGTAAATGTTCTTTTTACTTAGATACTTTTTGATATTCGCATGCAAAATGACATAAATAAAAAAAACCTTGTTTATTTTCTATTTCATTTTCATAATCCTTAGATTTAAATAAGCCAATTTCACAGTTGATTTTGGATTCATTGAGTCAAATTTATTTACTTATTATTGCAAAAAGTCAGCCTTTATATTGCAATTTAATAGTAAGCTTTTTCTTTTTTCAGATACTTTTGAATAAATATTTTTAAAATCAAGATCAAGTGCCATTTTTAGCTCCACTGGCCGAAAGGCCAGCGGGCTATTGTCATGGCGAGGTGTCCGTAGTCTGTGCGTCCGTGCGTCCGTCCGTCCGTCCGTAAACTTTTACTTTAAAAATCTTCTCCTCATAAAGTACTGGATCGATTCCAATCAAATTTCACAGGAATGTTCCTTGGGTGACCCTCTATCAGATTCCTTCAAAGATTTTTAATCGGTTGAAAATCATGGCTGTAGTGGGCGTGGCTAATTTCCATATATGGTAATAGGTGGCTTTTCTCAGAAACTAATTGATGGATATTTACCAAACTTCACATGAATTATCCTTGATGGGCCCTCTATCAGCCTACAAAAAATCATTGTGATCAGATGAAAAATATGTATTTTATGGGCGGAGGTCATTTCTCTATATGTTATATAGTGAAAACTTTGAAAATCATTTTCTCAGAATCGAATCGATAGATATCAACCAAATTTTACATGAATGATACTTGAGTGACCCTTTATCAGTATAGCAAAAATTACTGTGATCGGATGAAAAATGTGTATTTTATGGGCAGAGGTCATTTCTCTATATGTTATATAGTGAAAACTTTGAAAATTATTTTCTCAGAACCTAATGGATAGATATCAACCAAATTTTACATGAATGATACTTGAGTGACCCTTTATCAGTATAGCAAAAATTATTGTGATCGGATAAAAAATATATATTTTATGTGCGGAGGTCATTTCCCTATATGTTATATAGTGTAAACTTTGAAAATCATTTTCTCAGAACCTAATTGATAGATTTCAACCAAATTTTACTAGAATGATTCTTTAGTGATCCTTTATCAGTCTATTAAAAAATATTGTTGCACAAAATTATTGTGATTAAATGAAAAATATTTGTGTAACAGGTAGAGGTCAATTTTGTTATTCACTGATCATGAGTTTTTTATGCAGAAATATTTCAGCATATGACCCTTATTTACTTGGAATAAACATTCACTCATTTATTCGCTTCAATTCTCATTTAAACAGCTTTATCATCCTCTTATAGTCATTATTTGGATATTCAGGCCTGTGGAGCGAATCAGGCGCTCAAGCGCCTCTAGTTAATGTCTAAAGATGATTTTCTATTTGTTAAAGGAAAATGGTAATTTGTTGAAAAAAAATCAAATGTGCGAAATTAATGTGTTTTTTTTTTTTATTTCAAAACCATCCTAAATGTACATCAAAACAATCTCTGGTATTCAAAACCCGGTTGACAAGTTGTGAGATGACTTACTCAGGTGAGCGATTTAGCACCATCCAGTTCCTCTTGTTTCTTTAGCTCCACTTTTCAAAAAAGCCAACTGTTGCGACATGGTTCTGTGTCGATTATACATATGTAATTATGTATTTTCACTCCCTTTCTAGAAACTAATTCTGAATGTATAATTAGTGTGATTTTAAAGTTACCACCTAAAAAAAAACCTGGATCTTTCGAAATGTATTGTCCTATCCAAATACCATTTGCGATATTTACTCTAGGTATAAATGTGTGCGCACAAAGTAATTATTGTGTTGATAAAGCGTTTTCAATTTTTACAAAATACCTACGTGCAAATTGGGTAACTCTTACGTTGTTGACGAGTATTCAAATTTATCATAAGCTGTTTATGGATTATGCTAGCCACAAATCATACCGAAATAAGGACACTTAAATTCTTGATAGTTTTGCTCAAATGAGACGTTTGACTAACGGATTGTTGTTTTCTTCAAACTGGAGGCCGAATAGGATGCCCTCCCCAAAAAATAATGAAACTTGCCCGTAGCCATAGAATAGCTTGGCTATGGATGATAGGCCACGCCCAGGACGCCAAAGGTGACGTCAACACGAACTGGTGGTAAAATCATCCCATGGCGTGTTCGTGATAGGTTCCGATCGGCTTCGAAAACGGCACGGGACATCAAAAGGGATGGATGTGTGCATCTACTATACGTCATTGTTTAAAACAGGTCGTGTTACGCGTTGATAAAGCCTTCCGGTAGAACACTTCAACGCCAGACCGTCATCAAGATTCTGTTAATTCGTGTACTTTGTATCGGAGATAAGGTAATCGACATTGACAAAGTGTTCTTTTCACAGAAGAATCAAGTCTCAACCTCGATATTGTCGACATTGTCAATGTGAACGTCATGCGTTATGTTGTGGTATGCGTTTGGTGGTGGGAGTATACATTAATCTCGTTTTGGCTGATGGAAGTTTACAACTAAACGTTATGTTGAGAACATCTTGAGACCATTTTTTTGTCCGTTCTCGATGAAACACGTCGACATTGACGTTTTCCAACAGATCAACGCTCGGCCGCATTTTGCAATGTTGATATAGGTATTCTTAGAGTCAATTATTTTAATCCGCTTCTTCGTATTGTCTTCTCTTTCGATCGCAATCCTGAAGGGCATGCGTAGGCCGTTCAGGATGCACAGTGTTTGACGATTGACGTCATATCGAGAACTGGAAGCAGCCCTTCAACGCTCTTTCGGACGAATGACATGCCATTCTGTAATAACGTATACATCGTGCGATAAGAATTTATTGTGCAGAATCAATGCAGTTCTCAATAATAACAGTGGCCATACTCGTTATTGATTTAAGTGACTTTTCAATTTAAGGTAGGCTTCTTCAGGCCAGAAAAATTAGACGTTTTCTCCTTGACACTGATTAATCAAAGTACTGAAAGTACTGATAAGTTGGAATGCGTTCCAGAGACGGAGACCTCAAGCCCCACTCTGCCACGCCCAAATTTATAGGCCAAACAAAGTTCCTTGAACATTTTTTAAAAAAAGGTCACCCCAGAATCATTCTGGTAAAGTTTCATTGGAAAGGGCCCAGTGGTTAAGGGGGAGATGGCGTTTAAAGATTTCGGGCTCAAAATAAGCCCCGTGCTGTCACGCCCATAATTATGTGCCAATCAAAATTCGCGAACATTTTTTAAAGGGTCAACCAAGGAACAATCTGGTAAAGTTTGATTGAAATCGGCCCAGTGGTTCAAAAATTTCGGGCACAAAATAAGCCCCGCCTTACCACGCTCATATATATAGACCAGTCCGAATTTAGCAAACACTTTTGAAGAGGGTCACACAGGGAACATTCTTGCAAAATTTCATTGAAATCGGTCCAGCGGTTTAGGTGAAGAAGTTTTAACACAGTTGACGACGCATGGAGCACGACGGAGTCAGAGTGATTCTAAAAACTCCCATTGAGCACGTTGTGCTCAGGTGAGCTAAGAAGGAAGAAAATGATACGGACCTTAGAGCCGACTAATGAACGCTTTACACTCAAAACGGTTACTATGTTATTTTTCAAAAAGCTTCTACTCCATTTGAGTTATCATTGATATTTTAACTTGGAATTGTCGCAAAGTGGACATCAACAAGCGCTTTATCCTTGATGAAAAGTTTTTTTTACAGGGAATTCTTTTACTTCATGAATTGGAATCTCATAAAAATTTTTTGACAAAGTTAAATTGTGACTTCGACCTTTATGACTCCAAAATTTGGTTCTTTCTTGGGTCATTGACAACATTTGCGTCAAGTTTTATGTTTTTGAACGTTCAGAAAATGAAACTATACCTCTAAAAAAGCTATAACATAATTCTACGACAAACAGGTCGCGACATTACCAAATAAGCAGATCACGTGATTGGCTAGTGCTTTTGTCAATAGCTGACCTTATTGCACTTGACTTATCACATGGTTTCCAAATATAGTAAGGCATACATGTGATACTAGTAGATTTGTACACAACTTTCAATTATTATCGTTTAAAACATAGATAAGCGTGTTAATAATATACACGAAGTAATAGTTGTGTAATTGTACAGCATTATTACTTTTTCATAAATAAACTGTATGTCTTTGTCAAGTTGAGATATATGAAATAGGCCGAAGTGTATTCAAATCCTGTTCACGTGATATGTGTTATCAAAAAAAAAAACGAAATGAAATTATCTTGTGTTTATTTTGCGGTTTTGTTAAATCTAAGTTGGAATTGCTCCGCATTCCAACTTAAAAACCATTGTTCAGGTTTCCCCAGCACTCCGTTGTCAATTAATTAGATAACTCTTTTGCTACAAATAAAATGCACAATGTTGTATGGGTGTTATTGTTGGTGGTATTTTTCTATTGACGCTGAGTATATTTGATTTTAATTCCTTAGGAATTGACATGGAGTGGTCCTATCAAATACCTTCAACAAATTAATTGATAAAGTCTTAAACAAATCGTTTGGTACCGGCCAAATCTTCATCAAAACAGCTTTTAAAAAAGTGGTTACGGGCTGTTGCCAAGTGTAAGAACCAACAGATGCATATAAGTGCAATCGAATAAAATAAAGAATTCTGGTTGGTTTAAATCGCATCACGTGGGGAAATCCATTGCACTTTATTTCTGTATAAAATGCAATAGGTCTTTCGGGAATCCCCCGAATTTGGATCTGCAAGTCCTGTGTTGTAGGAACTCGAGTTAACCTAGTTCCCGATCAACAACGCAACATTGCTATTCAATCTTCTATAAATTTATATATTTTCGAAAGAATTTACGATTACAAGCATGCAGTTCTGATTCTGAGCCGACCTAAACTTGGAAAACTGTCACCGAGTCGACGAAGATCTTCAAGCAACCATCTCAACTAAGACCGACCACGCCGTCTTCGTTTAAATATACATACTGACTTGGCAGAAACAAGCTTTTTTGTCATAAGTACCTCTACGAATTTTAATGTTGTCTTTTATTTTTGTATCATTTGTTTTATACTATATGACATTTCACTTCGATAGCGAGATAAACAATACACGATCTAAAAATAGATTGTGTAATTTATACGCGCAGGGATAGACTTGAAGCTTTAATGTTTGGCTGAGTATCTTAATAGTTTCTTCGATCTAGATGATAGCAATTATAAGGGACGAGTGTCTTTTCCACTGCGTTTATTGGGGTATAAAGTGCAATTGCCTTAGCACATGGCTTAATCATAACGCCCGTAGGGCGTTATTTGCCATGTGCTAAGGCAATTGCACTTTATACCCCAATAAACGTAGTGAAAAAGACACTCATCCCCATAGTAAATGATAAGGGTTTGAACTTAAATACTAAAAATGTCTTCTTGAGAGTGTTAAGAGGATGCAAGGGAAATAACCCATATTCTTATCAGTAACACTCTTGATCGAATTGGTTCCCCTCGTTAACGTGTCATTATAATGCCTTTAGATTTTGTTTAATTTTATATCTATAATACAGTTAACAACATCATGAAATTGGCATCCATCTCAATCAAAACCATTCTAAATCGATCACTCAGCGCTCAATTCATTCATTCCAAACACTCACTCAAACCATTCAAAAACGCCCCCAAAATAACGAAGACCAAAAACTTCATTCAAAATGAATATGGACAGAAAACACATCGCGATTTCACTAATAATCCACTTATTGAAAGATTGAGCGCCTGGTGATCTTTTCTAGAAGAAAAAGGAAGCTATTTTTAGAACTTGAATGCAATTTAGCTTACATGAGCACAGCGTGCTCAATGTGAGCTTTTGTGATCACCTTTTGTCCGTCGGTCGTCGGAAGTCGTCAACGGTTCTTTAAACATCTTCTCCTCAGTAACCAACGGGCGGAAAGCCTGTTGGTGGACTTCTAATATAAAAAGATTTATCATGGAAATCACTTTAACTTTACAAATATCTTTGTAATAATTATACTTCAATAACTGTAAATAATGTTATGCAGTAATTTAAAAAAAATAAAATAAATGTCACGATTTCGGGATTCCTTGTTGATGTCCGCTACTTTCAAATTGCTAGCGGAAAATAAAAATGTAGTTGTTTTTGACGTCATTTCAGCGGTCTAGTGCTCTTATGTCAATTGAACGTGCATCGCTGACATTGAATCACCATGTCCGAGGATCATGTGCTTCTGCTGCGATGGCGTCCAGAACTGCCCTGTTATATCTCGCTTTGTATGTGAGTACATTTTCAAAGCGAAGAAATGTTTCTAGAAAGATTTCGCCCTGCACGCAGGGCTGAAATGTCCAGTTAAACCAAAATATAAATAGAGATGGCATTTGTTTCATTTTAAGATTGATTTATCGTTCATTGAATTAAAGATATAGATCTATTCCTCTTACACGAAAACCAAACGACATGTGGCAATTTTAGGCTTAACTCTCTGAAAGGGCATTATTTTGCGCGTGGTTACCAGGTGACGTCATCTTTTTAATGGATCGTGCTTAGACCACGTTCAGAATTTCTCTTATAGATTTACTAGCAATAAAGCCTGTGCGTGACATTTCTAACAATTTCAAATTTGTACCATTCAAAGACTCTGGTCAGCCTGTGCATCCGCACAGCCGACCAAAGTCTATACTATGCTCTCTGTAGAAGGATGAGTTTTAAACATATCTTTAGACAGTCAGGCAATCTTCTAATTGATAAATGTAGCTGTCTATGCTGTTTAATGATTTTGAACCGCGCATGCAAATCAAATTGTTGGAAACGTCACGCACAGGCACAATTGTTAGATATAGCCCTGCGTTCAGGATCATCGAACGGTGAAAACAGTTTTCCAATTATACCCCGCTTTGCACGTGCGCTTGCGTGCAAAGCGGGGTATAATTTGAAAACTGTTCGCAACGTTCGGTGATCCTGCGCATGGCTGTTTTACGTTAATACAAGAGTACAAATTCCACTACACAATTTGATTAATATTGAATATAATGATAAATGCATTCTGATCGCTAATGCATTTGAAAAAAAAATGTGCAAAAGTACCCCGCCGTATTTCAAAACCGGTCTCTAATAACATTTTGTAATCCATAGAAAGATTATAATATTGTCATATTATTAAGGCTGTTAGGTTCAAAGTTCTTGCCTAAAATACATTTAACTGTCATTAACAATTTAGATAGATTTATCACTTTCTGTCAGTAAAACGATAGTGTATATAAAAAAGAGGCCTCCTGCAGATTGTAGCTACTAAACTTTCAAATGTAAGATCCAATAACCTACAGTTAACACCATCGTGAAATTGACATTCATTCCGATCAAAATCATTCTAAACCGCTCACTCAGCGTTCCATTCATTCATTCCAAACACTCACTAAAATTCATTGAAACATATAGAATCAACAACGTCATTCAAAATAAATTTTGATACAGAAAAATCGCGATTTCACTGACATAATTCAAATTGTTAGCGTTTCTTAGGTTCTTGGAAAATAGGAAGCTATGTGTAGAATTTGTATGCATTTTTTTATTAAAGGGAGGTAATCAATATCGCTAATTTTGTTCATTCCGGGCTTGAACATTGTTTTGTTTGTTTTGAAATGTTCCTTTCTGAATTATCTAGATGAATTTCAACCAGATTTTGTTGAGATGTTCTACGCATTAATCCGTGGACAATCTATGAAGAAAGAAAAGAAATAGCTGGGCAACCGATTTCCGCTTCCCTCGTATTTTCTTACCTTTTTTGAATTTCTGAATGTATATGTCTACTATCAATGTTGCATTTTAAAGCATCGTGAAACTGACAAGGTGAATGATTTTGGAATGATTGCGGAATGAAAACGGCGGAGTCGGAGGAGCTAGTTTTGGGATAAATTTAAAGGGAAGAAATACAATATCGCTATTTTATTTTCCAAATTGGACGAAGTTAGCGATATTTCATTATCTCCTTTCAATACAAGCTACGTACGTTCCCATTAAGTTGTGTCTTCGGGGATCAATCTGTCGCTTAAAAACTAAGTGCAGCCAATAATGACATGTAATCATTTCATCCTATTGAATGCGATATTGATTGTTTAAAACGATTTCGAATCGTTTTTGAACGGGTTCTGAGAGTTATGGGTAATTTGAGTGATTGTTTTGAATGAATTGAATTGTACACTGAAGAGCGGTTCAAAATGGTTTTGGTCGATGTAAATGTCAATTTCACGATGTTATTAATTGAATATGTAATCAGTGCTAATCACAAATCTTTCTTTGTACTGTGACAACTGACCGTCGCAGGCGAATATTGAAGGGCAAATCTATAAATGTTTTGAAATCCGCCTCTCTCCTAAAGGCTATTTAAATATTTTGTGACGGTCAACTAGAGAAAGTCTTTGAACTGTGACATTCAAACACTTACAAAAAGATTGACAAGCTTTGAAAGAAGTGACAGAAAAGTGCAATATAAGTTGTTCAAGCAGTGTATATTGATATTCTTGGTTGGGCCATTTTTCGGTCATTTAATTTATACACGGGAGTACAATACCTTTTAGAATTCCAGTTCTCAGACTCGAACATGACATAAACGACTTACCAGGGGTTTGAGTTACGCATGTTTTGCTAGTCTTAGACACAAAATAAGTAGCAAGGACCCTTAGATTTATCTAATGCGAGTCCCATAGATACACCCTCCCCACGTTGATCAATTCCAGAAAAGATTGGAAACCTGTTTAAAGTAGTCGTCTTAAAATAGTTAATTCTTTTTTGGAGTTGGAATCCAAATATTGATTTCCTTCGGGAAATTGAAATAGAAGGTGCAGTCTGGCCATTGGATTTCTGAATAGAGAATCGTTGATTTTGACACGATTAAGTCAAGGGTAAGACCGGGTCGCTCGTTAGCAAATTGTCAAATCGACCCCCTTGGTATAAAAGTATATGAATTAATGATCGAAAAAAGAAGACCCATTGCGGTTTTGTCGAAAAGTAAATTGAGAACAAACTTTCTCTTTAAAGGTGTCACTTATGAAGTAGGTATCAATTTTCGAATTTATTTTAAAGATGTATTCACAGCGACCTTAAAATAGCAGTATCAAGTAACAATATAAAGAAATCACGTCGATGGGCGACCAGAATGGCGCATCTTCAGTTTTATACAAACTGTAGTTATGATATTTTGTCACCAAACGACAGTATGGAATTTCTAAAATATAACCTAAATAAAACTTGGTCATGAAAGTTGTACAGACCTATATACAGTAATCAACCACTAATTGTGTCAACAAAAGCGATCGCTAAAGAGAATGATCGCTTATTACAATTTTTGAATACAAATTAGAAAATTTGAATATGTGTGTTATTGCAGATTTCTTAAAACTCCCGTGTTGTTAAAAGTCATTAGAGTCGTCTATATCAGACGATTAGAATCGTCTCCAGCAGACGATTATAATGAGTTTTAGCAACACAGGATTCGTTTACAATAATTTTGAGCCAAATAACATTTGTAATTATATACCTGTTTGAAATAATTTACATGACCGCTTAAAAGAATGATATTTACCGAAATTACCTAAATTTTCCTCTTGTCAATCCATAAATCCAATCATTCATATATAATAGATTGACCGTTAACCTCTTACATTTTTTACTATTTTCTACATTTTCGTAAACGTCGTAAATACAAAGATGCGTTAAATCATAACCCACCGTCGATTTGATTCATGCAATGAAGACGCTGAGCAAATATTGAGGTCTGAGGCATAGGCCAGACATCATCAGCCCTACGTTCTGGATGCTAAAACATTCGCAAACGTTTAGAAAAAGTATCCCGCTTTGTAAGTTAGTTCTCGTACAAAGCGGGATAAGATTTCTAAAGCATTTCACGAACGTTTTTATCCTGAACTCAGTGCTCGCAATCAACATTGTCACTCGTCTAACGAGTAAGTTGTAATTGTCTTGTGGAGAGGGTTTTTTTTAAATTTTTTTTTTAACATTCTCAAGCATTTCTTCATGTATTTCCAATATTGGAGAAGAGGGAGGGCTCTTTACCACCTTCATAAAACCTTTTCCTGCGTTCTTCATGCAAAACTTTTAAGAATATTTAGAAATGATATCCCGCTTTGCACATACATGTGCAAAGCGGGGTATCATTTCTTTTATGTTTTGCAACGGTTTCCATCCTGAACAAATAGCTGATAACTATGTTAATAAATTTATCCAAACTAAGTGCAACATTCATTCTTAAAAACTGCAGTCAAAGTAGCGCAGATAAAGTACCAGGTAACTCGTCGTATATCAAAGCTAACCGTTTGTTTGACATGGGCTGATAAGCGTGTAAATATTTATTGAGGACAATCCACTTCTGCGTTGAAAGAGGTCTTAACATCCGCAAACATTTGTAAAAACGTCTTCATTAGGTATTGACACTTTCCTTTGTGGTTACATAGATTGAAAGCTATTCAGAAAGTTCCACGACAAAATCAGCTATAGTCAGTTAAAATCAGTTATACTTTAAGGTGGGAAGATACGAAATACAAATAACATATGGTGGTTCAACATTTCAACATGTCTCTTAATCTGGCCTGTGTTCAATTAAACTTTGAATTGCGCCTTTCTTCGTAGCAGTATTAAAAATGATTTGATAACGCTGAGTTGACGTTGTAAAAAGACTGTTAATTTTATTTTGTTAAAAAAATGTCGCTTCGCTAATTCGAACAATGCCAATTAAAGGAACAAGACAGTTAGACGTCAAACTACTATTATCTTACATTAGACGTTTTTATGGTCATCTCTGCATTATCTTAATGAAGCAAACTGGTGACTATATACCTTGGTGTTCTCATTTGAATCTGCTTTTTAAGGAAAGCCCACGCAATCGGCATACAAGCAACGTTTTATCGTTCTAGTCGCGTGACTAATCTATTGGTATTAGAACTGACCGCTTGTTGTTAAACTTCCACACTAATAAAAAAAGTCCAACCTGTTGCGAAAGTTAATCAAAATGGAAATGAAAAGGATGATCACCCTTTCAGTTTCACGGTAACAGTCTTTTCTAAATAATTATTGATACATCTGCTGTCCACTTCCAATGAGAACTGGTTCCCTATCTGTTTAATAATTTGTGTTCAACTAGACATCTTAGTTATAATGCGTAAATGATGAATTTTATTTTCACCAGTCTAAAGTTACATCAATAAAAGGATCTTTGAATTTACAGTCAACCCACTTTAAACGATTAAAATGAACGAAATTAGTGATTATCTATAACCGCCCTTGGGAATACCCTACCTTATTCATAATAATAACAATGCGGTAAATTGTGCCAAGATACGCCCGTTATTCTGCCGGATGGCCAAGTATGAAAAACAACAAAGGGAGATAATTATGAAATAAGCTAGCTAGAGTAACTGTTCTTTGGCACTCCGTAATATCGAGGGAAACATAGCTGCAAAGTTTCAAGCCAATCGGACAGAAGGTGACAGGGTTATGTTCCGGACAAACAAGTAGAGGCCGAAATAAGTCAAATTAGTGACAAAATGTAACGGAATTTTAAAAGTCACACGAGAAATTCTTTGACAAAGGTAAAGATATATTTAATTACTTGAACATAAAAGCAATTTCTATATTTCCCGATAAGATAACAGGCAAGAGAATATTAATTGCAAAAGGAATGCTTTTGTCGCATGTTATTTTCAAATCCCTTTTTTGAGAAGAAATTGTTGAATATTTCAAGGTTTATAAACAGTGTCATCAAAAAAACAAATCATAATCTTTATGCTTGTGTCGCGTCAGTTGGATTTGTACAGTAAGAACACTTAAGGTAGTGGACAAGTTATAGTTCCGTATAATGAGGGCGCAGACACGAAAGCGCGTCATATCGTACGTGAGTTTCTGTGACGTCACAGACATTACCCAGGATGGTGCAGCGAAAAGCAAAATCAACGAAAGGATGAATTGGGCATTTTATGATTTGATAACAAAACGCATTACTTAACTGCGTTTTGTCATCGAATTATCATATGCCCAAAAGATCTCCGTAGACGAACGGAAAGAATTAACAAGATGTGTTTTTCTTCTAGCGTATGAAAATAACTGAAGTACCACCAGAAGCCGAATTACCGAAAAAAAAAAATCCCAAAATTACTTCACTTACGTCCGAGATACGTTCCAGTTTACGGAAAAGTCCGAGCGATGTTCTGAATTTAGTTTTGTGTTGAGTGTCAGTTTCACAATGTTACTTACTGTATCCTTGTCTTACACATGTGTATGAGCAAATTCTAAATGACGTCATCTCGACAACATATGAAGCATGTTATCGCGATATTTTGATCATCTGTTTGTTAAAATTTGATTCTAACATACAAAACTTGTGTTAATGTGGTGAGAAATTGAACCTGTTATTCGATTATATATTGATACTTATATCAACCTCGTCTAGAACAGAAAATATGAAGCTCATATGGCTCTTTGAATAACACTTCTATTCTAGACTCAGTTAAGATCATCTTGTTTCTAACAAAACCTCATGAACGATCCATAAACAGGCAAATATGGGATAATTGTTTGGTTTATAAAGTAAGGACAGCTATTTCGAGAGAACGAAAAAAAAAAGTTGAAATAATTACAGTAAAGAACACCGTGAAATTGACAAGATGGGTGATATTAGAATGGTTTTTGAATGAAATTGACTGAGCGAGAGGGGTGAGATTTAAGTGAAATTAAAGGGAGGTGATCCAATATCGCTAACTTTGTTCAAGATGAAAAAAAAATAGCTATATTAATTACCTCCCCTATATAAAATATACACACAAGTTCTATAAGTAGATTTCTATGTCTCTCCTACCCAATCATAACCTCCCGATTCAATGAAGTAAATGAAATTATGGACTTTTTCAAGCAATTTTTATTTTGTATTTAGTTGTTGATCTAATATTTTTAATGATTTCGGAACGTTTTTGAAAAGTTTAAGTGAGTGTTTGGAACGAATGAATGAAACTTGAGCGATTTTGAATGATTTTGATCAGAATTAGAGTCAATTTCACGATGTTACTAACTGCATGTATTCAACCATGATATCTTGAAAGCGCATGTTAGAGTGACGCGCCACAAATTGTACTTGAACTAAAGGACAAAAATAATTTTCATTTCTGTGTATTTTGAATAAGGTTTTCAATGTTAGATGAAAAGATAAAAGGAGAAAGTTATTTGACATGTAGCGAAGGTTTTCATTTTGTTTAAATTACGCAAGATCTATTGATAAAAAATATCATTTTCTGTATTAATCCTGTCAGGAGAAAATGACCCACATGTACCTTCGATATTGGAAGAGTATACTTGAGCGAAGCAAGATTGGGCTACTGGGGTTCGTTTATCAAACATCGTACGGCATAGACATTTTAGTACGATCATTTTGGGTGGAAATTTATCATACATGTACGATATGTCGTTTGACCTTTCATTAAAGGTAGCACAAGGTGTGGGGCATATACCCTCAAATCGGGCAAAATATGGTATCTGATTAGGGAAACCTGAAAAATCCAAGTATTTCATTGTTAATGACCGTTTGTGTGCGTGTTGTAGCTGCTGTCACAGATGCAGTTAAGAACATCGTGAGATTGACTGTGATTTAATTAAATTCATTCGAAATCATTCACTCAGCGCTCCAATTTTTTTTATTCCAAACACGAACTCAAATCTTTTAAAAACGTCCCAAAATCACTAAAAGTACTAGATCAACAACTAAATGCAAATGAGTTTGGAAGCGTCTGATTGGTTCGATAAAGCACACATGCTATTCATAGAACGTGTATGCCTTTTATTAAAAGGAAGTAAGAAATATCACAAATTTTGTTCATATTTAAAAAAATAGCGATATTGGATTACCTCCCTTCGATTTCACTCAAAACTCGCTCCCAACACTAATTCAATTTCATTCCAAAATTATTCCAAAATCATTCATCTTATCAATATCACGATATTCTTCACTGTACCTCTTTCTTCCCCAAACCGAAAATCTTTATTCACCTTCAAGTTTATAGTTGACAACATCGTGAAATTGACAAGCTGATTGATATTGGAATGATTTCAATGGAATGAAATTAATTGAGCTAGAGGAGTTCTTCTTCTTCTTCTTCTTCTTCTTCTTCTTCTTCTTCTTCTTCTTCTTCTCTTCTTCTTCTTCTTCTTCTTCTTCTTCTTCTTCTTCTTCTTCTTTTCTTCTTCTTCTTCTTTTTCTTCTTCTTCTTCTTCTTTTTCTTCTTCCCTTTCTTCTCCTTCTTCTCCTGCTCTTCTTCTTTTTTTTTCTTCTTCTCTTCTTCTTCTTCTTGTTTTTCTTCTTCTTCTTCTTTTTTCTTCTTCTTCTTCTTTTTTCTTCTTCTTCTTCTTTTTTCTTCTTCTTCTTCTTTTTTTCTTCTTCTTCTTCTTGTTTTTCTTCTTCTTCTTCTCCTTTTTCTTCTTTTTCTTCTTCTCGTAAACTTCTTCTTTTTCTTCTTCTTCTTTTTCTTCTTCTTCTTCTTCTTCTTCTTCTTCTTCTTCTTCTTCTTCTTCTTCTTTTGCTTGTTCTTGTTCTTTTTGCTCTTCTCTTTCTTCTTCATCTTCTTGATTTCTTTCTTGAGAAATATGAAAAAATAATTTAAATTGAAATGAAATTAATTTGTCTATGACGAAATCGAGTAACAAATCAGTTGAGTTTGGTTTTATTTGAATTAACAGATTTTTGGCAGATGATTGGAAATTGGTCTATTCAATACTGTAGCGAGTTCGATTTGTAAAGGGTAATCCAAAAATAATTTAATATCTATGGTACTTGTTTTATCTCAACCTTCAACATCGGCTTTCAATTATGTATTTCTTCATGTATGTACACAGACTATTCAATCACGCAAAAATTTGGCATATAACATATGTATTAGAAGTTTGCCTATTTCGATAAATATTCTGGCTAGTCAAAATTAGAATTGCAAACCGGACTGGTCCGATTCTGGAGGTTGGCTTGATTCCAATCTTGACTTTCGACATATACAGTTACTTACACCGTGAAATTGACATTCATCTCAATCAAAACCATTCTATATCACTCGCTCAGCGCTCCATTCATTCATTCCAGAGACTCGCTCGAACCATTGAAAAACGGTCTAAAATCTCTTAAAGGATAATATCAAAAACTACATTCAAAATATATTTAGATAAGAGAATATCACGATTTCACGGACACAATTGAAATTTTAAGCGTCTGATTGTTTCTAGAAGAAATGGGAAGCTATTTAGAGAACGTGTGTGCATATCTATACAAGGGAGGTAATACATATCTCCAATTTTGTTAATCCTGAATAAAATTAGCGATATTGAATTATCTCTCTTTAATTTCACTCAAAACTAACTCCTCCACTCATTCAATTTCGTTCTGAAATCATCAAAAATCATTCAACTTATCAATTTCACGGTGTTCTTAACTGAATCATGTGGTAATTTTCTAAAAATATCTGGCTCTCCCCTGGTTAGTAGCGCCCTTTCAAATCTTCGACATTTTGAAAATATCAAATATTTAAAAAGAGATCTATAGTATTCAAACATCATTGTAATACCACAATCGAGTGAAATTCTTGCTCAATTTCTGTTTAAGGTTATATTTTTTTTTCCATTTCTACTTTGTGTTCAGTCTAAAGTGAAATAAAGCACTACTTCAATTTTAGGAATAGATCCAAAGTCAAGTTTGAATGAAGTTATCTTCTGATCCACGTTTCAGTTACGACATTTTGGTCCCCAAACGGCCATTAATTTTGTCTTGCGATTGTACAAGTTCAGATTAAAATTTGTTTCCATATTTTTTTCACTTGGCCTTTACATTTTTTACCCAATACATTTGTACTGTGTCTGTACTTTCACTCAATTCAATACGCGAGTTCATTAAAATTGGCTGGATTATGAATAGAATGAACCCATTGGACTTTAAGTAGAGAATATTTCTTTATTTGCACCGGAATTATGTAGCATGTTTTCATTCTATCACCTTTATTTATTTTTTCCACCGTATTGGTTTATCAATATGTAGCCTGGCGCACGAAAAGGAGGCAGTCGGGGAAAGGCGAAAAGTGTCGATACTAGCCGAACGGCACAACTCTCAAAACTCAGTAAAAAATGTTAGGAAAAAAAAAAGATTGCATTTATTAAAAGTCTTTTCACAGTAAGGTAGAATGAGCATTCTTTACTCGGGTAAGTCAACCAATTGCGTAAAAGTTTCGAACCAAGTCAGCCTGTACAATATGACAAGGGTCGAGGCTTCACACACTACAGATGGTTTTGGTGGTTTTTTTTCGCCTGACGTATCAAATGTTTATGTGACCTGCTAGGCCAAAAGGGACCATCTGACTAGTGCTCGAATTGTAGATCCTAGTCAGTCTACGCGGACAGCGTATACTGACTAATATCAAAATTTCTCGCTTCTGGACCATATTTTTTGAACATGCAATGACCATTCTACCTTCCCGCAAAAGAATTTTTGAAATGCGACCTCCCGTTGACCTACAATGGAATATCTTTTTTCAAACATTTAATTTACTTAGATTCCAGATGATTCTTTTTTCACCCGTGAGTCACAAATTCTTAATTTTAGGAGCAATTCAAAAAACACCGACGATTATTATTATTATTATTATTATTATTTTATTGTTGGTGTTTTTAATATTATCATTTTATTTTTCTAATTATCATCATTATCATTATTATTATTATTATCATCATCATCATCATCATCATAATCGTTTTTTATAATAATAATAATGATTATAATAATGATAATAATGGTAATGATAATTATAATAATAATTATAAACTTTATCATATTTTATTTTATTTTAATTTTTTGGATGAATGAATGAATGAATGAATGAATGAATGAATGAATGAATGAATGAATGAATGAATGAATGAATGAATGAATGAATGAATGAATGAGTGAATGAGTGAATGAGTGAATGAATGAATACTATTATTACTATTACTTTTATTACGATATTCATTTGCATTTTATTTTTCAAAGTATTTCGTTTTTCGTATTGTCGTTTGTCGGGGCAACCAGCAACTGGATTTGACAGAGCTTCTATTTGATTCAGATCTTTCACTGAGTGAAAAACTTTCACCTACGCTATTGGAGCGTTTGGGTAAAATGCGGATTAGCATTATAAACTGTTTATTGAAAATATTTTTCAATAAACTGAACTATATGGAGCGATTAAAAATTTTGTAATAGAAAGATTGCGTTTGGGTGATTAGATAAATTGAATTCGCGAGTTATTTATTTTATCCGTTGAATGCGAATGTGATTACTTTAATGCCCGAATTGGTCAACATTGCCCCACATGGACCAAGGTTATTTGGTAGTTTGTGAATTTAGGCATAATCTTATGAAGAAGCATTCTGTGATATGTTGAGTGAATATTTTGGATAATAAACACGAAAAGGTATGTTCAGTTTGTCTTTAAATTATAATAATCCAATTTCAGTCGTGTCCATCGAAAATCGCGCAATCTAAATGAATGATAATTTATTTTTCATATCTCAATGATAAACACGAACATTGAGTATGTATTTATTTTGTAAGCTTGTAGAAAAAAGCTCCACAAGAAATATGCCTCTTTAAGGGGATTTTTTTAAATATTTTGAACCTTGGTATCACATTATAAAATTTGATATATATTTTGTTTAATTGCATGTAGATATGAAATTAAAACTTAATCACATTTCATGGGCGTAGACACGGGTGCGGCAGGTGCGGCATTCGCCGCACCAATAATTGCCGTAGATGCGGCATGCCGCACCAATAATTGCCGTAGTCTACTACTAGATGCGGCATGCCGCTACAATAAAACTGGATTATGTTGACCGCTAAATGACTGAAAATGTATGTGAGCATATAACGGATGAATAAAACGTTTATAAGACATGATGTCTTATAGTTCTTTTAATCCACCATACACAACGAAATGCCAGCATCCTGGGATGACTCATCAATAATCTAAACTTCCAAGCGTCTGTAGAATGGTAATTCTGTTTACTTCCGTTTTCTGTTGATCACTGTATGGAAACACTGTACGGTAGTTTGCAACGGTATATTCAAAATGGCGGATAGGCGTTCGTGAAAAAGTAAGTGTTCTTTATTTTTGTTCGATATTACTATAATCTGTCATCCAATAGCATAACGACAAGATATACGTAATCAGTTTTGAATACATCATCCATCGTACCTAATGATTAAACGTCCTATAGCACAGTCCGTGTGTAATACAGCTTCAAACATTGTGTTTTGATGACATTTAAAATTGAAGCGCAAAACGAAAGTAGAAATGGCCATATTTTCCTTAAAATGACCGCACCGGCAAAATCAAATGTGGCGGTGGATGGAGACAAGATATCTCCCTAAATATGACCCAGAATGTATTGGATCTAGCCCCTTGTCTAGGAAATATAGACACTTGAAAATTCCGATGGTGTACGCTACAGTTAAAACCGAAACTAAATCGCTGTACAGTGCGGTATATGGATATATTTGTACTCACCGGTTTAAATTTCGAATGAAAATCTGTACGCAACGGTTTATATAAATCATCATGTGAAAATCGTTCAACGGATGAAATAGCACGAAAAGGTGAAAGGTGACTTTGATACTATTTAATCTTAGTTAATACTGCAGAAAGACGAATATGTTCTTTTTCTTATTTTATTTTGTTTTGCCTGAAAATGAAGAAACCCGTCGAAAGAGTAATTAAACACAGTTTTGAATCTAATCTAATGTTTCTATTTAATTCTCCTGTTCTTCCGAAATAATTTTGTAAGACCCTGTACACATCGTTAAGATTAAAGCGCTTAACAAAGGCATAAAACTTATCAGTATTTCAGACATTCTTCTCGATGATATAATAAGACTGAAAAATGTTAAATGCGGCTAGAAATACGGTGAAATATGAAGCAAAATCGCTATTTGTTGGGCTATATAAAATTTTCTTTGGCTCACTGGTTAGGGTGTAAGTTGCTTGTTTTGTAATTTCATATTCTTAGGGGCGAATTTATGAGCTATCTTTTGCTTCAACGGGGGTGCTTTTAACGATGTCACGTGACAGTCAATAGCGCGGGTAAGGCATGTGAAATCGATCATTGTTAATTGTGCTTTCGAACTTTATGAAAGAAATGGTTGCGTTTTTAACTGTATTAATTCAATTCGAAAAACAAAAAAGCCGATGCACAACAATTTGACGAAATACTAGTCTCCCCTATGAGTGCGATAAATCAATTGTCCAAATAACTTTGGAAGATTGGAAGGACGGAAAGACACGCAGCTTGGCAACTATATGCTTCCATGAATTTTCTCTAAACATTTAAAATTTCTTTTTAATTAAAAAATGTTGTGGAAGGAAATTACAAGATATTTGTCTGAAAGAGATAACTAAAAGAAATAAAACTATTTTCTTATGTGTATCAGAACTATTGAGTATTAAATAATTTATTTCGATAAGATTTCTTCTAACTGTAAGCTTCTAAAGCTGAAAGTTAAAAAAAACGTAAGCATTTCGTATGATATCAGAAACAATAATCTAGGTTCAAGCTTATAAAACTGTTTTGATTACTAAACTGAAACTTTCTATGACATAGAATTAAGTAGATACATAACATTAGATTTAAAATGGTGTGTAATGATACTCTATCAATTATTTTTCTTTGTTTCAATGCAAAACAAACAAAAAACAACAACAAAAAAGAATCATAAATTAATATTTCATCATCGAGAAGAATGTCTGGAATATACTCCGACATTTTTAAAGTTTGATGCCTTTGTTAAGCGCTTTAGTCTTAACGATTTGTACAGGGTCTTACAAAAATTATTGAGGAAAGACAGAAGAATTAAATAGAAACATAAAATTAGAATTTAAAAATGTGTTAAATGATACACTTTCGACGATTTCTTCATTTCCAGGCAAAACAAATGAAATTAAGAATAAGAATATATTCGTCTTTCTGCAGTATTAACTAAGATTAAATAGTATCAAAGTCACCTTTCACCTTTTCGTGCCATTCAACCCGTTGAACGATTTTCACATGATAATTTATATAAACCGTTGCGTACAGATTTTTCATTCGAAATTTAAACCGGTGAGTACAAATATATCCATATACCGCACTGTACAGCGATTTAGTTTCGGTTTTAACTGTAGCGTACACCATCGGAATTTTCAAGTGTCTATATTTCCTAGACAAGGGGCTAGATCCAATACATTCTGGGTCATATTTAGGGAGATATCTTGTCCCCATCCACCGCCACATTTGATTTTGCCGGTGCGGTCATTTTAAGGAAAATATGGCCATTTCTACTTTCGTTTTGCGCTTCAATTTTAAATGTCATCAAAACACAATGTTTGAAGCTGTATTACACACGGACGGTGCTATAGGACGTTTAATCATTAGGTACGATGGATAATGTATTCAAATCTGATTGCGTAAATGTTGTCATTATCTTACAGGATGATAGATTAAATCAGCATCGAACAAAAATAAAGAACACTTACTTTTTCACGAACGCCTATCCGCCATTTTGAATATACCGTTGCAAACTACCGTACAGAGTTTCCATACAGTGTTGATGTCAAACATGCGATTCCCCGTGAGTACATGGTGAGTTGTTAATGTCATTATCGATTAGTCCTCGTACTAGGGTTAACCCTTTCTTGTTTAATCCCTGCTTATAATTACGTGCCTGTGATTTTATGATTGAGAAAACATTGTGAAAAAAGAAGAAATTGCTTTTGACAAGCAATTTCTTCCTTTTCCACACTATTTCTTCCCTACTGAAATTGTGATCAAGTATAGTCTAGAATGCACCAAATCGCACCGTTTTTTCAAAAATTTTCCGGGGGGGCATGCCCCCGGACCCCCTAGAAGGGCTTCGCGCCTTCGGCGCTCGCATTCGCTCCTTCGGAGCTCAGTTTTGCCGCACCAATGTAAATAACATGGCTACGCCACTGCATTTAAATGCATGCAGTATGATTAGACTAAGTTTTATCCCTAAATGAACTTTAAATAACTATGTCCATGCCAAATGATCCTGTGCGTGGCATTTCCAACAATTTGATGTGTGTATGATGGAAAGACATTTAGCAACCTGGACAACCCTGCTCTGCATTGAAAAATAATTTGCGATTGTATAGCCAAAATAAGTCAGTAGACTAGATATCGATTAAGCACATCGTGAAGACTCTGATCAGGCTGTGTAGATACACAGGCTGATCAGAGTCTTAACAATGCGTAGCTATGAAACTGTTAGAAATGTCTCGCACGGGTTCAAATGTTAATGTTTTGGATTTGAGTGAAAATAGCGATGATGAACACAAATAATAAAAAAGATGAAAAGGAAAAATGTTGACTTTATTGAGGTATGAAACTTACAACCTAATTTCACTTTTCATATACACGTGTGATTAGGGGTTTAGTTTCATACCTCCATTAAACTTAAAAAAAAGTCTCTTCATGTCTTATTATTTAATTTCTTGAAGCAAAAAGGTAAAGATTTATCCTCAAATACATGGATTGTTTATGTGACTACTTTCAGTGGAGGCTTACAAAAAAACTGCGTACATAGTATGGTTTTCATCGTGTAATGAAACCAATTTTCAGCCAATCATTATGCACGATTCTCGGTGAACACAACTAGAACTAAATTATTCATAATTTGTTGCAATACTACAATGAGGCAAATTCATTCAATTATTTATTTTCGTCTTTTTTCAAGCATGTTTGATTGGCTGATGTTTTTTTTTCGTATACCTACGAACGAACATTTCAGAACGCAGATATCTTAATTAAAAGGATATATAAATTATATATTTTCGAATTCTTTGGGGTAAAACTTAAAGAAGGGAGAAGAGAACACGCACACTCAACACACCTTATCGAAACGCGGGTTCGTACGGTGTGATCAGGGTTTTAGTTTCATGCATCCATGAAAACGAAACAAAGAATGATATGAGGAATCGGAAATAATTCTAAGCAACAAAGTCAATTCATTTACCTTAAGGTAGTAGACCCGTAATAGTTTCGCAACAATTCGGACCACAAGTTCTTTCACAATATTAACCGAGGTCTCCTAATGACAATCATTAAGAAACCTTGGTTAACATTGCTAAAGTCCATGACTTCCAGAACGTTGTGGAACTATTACGGGTCCACTACCTTAAACGCCACGCGTTTAATACTAGTAGAATCCAGATATAAATGAATTATAACGAAACTAAAATTGATTAGAATGTATTGACAGTGCATGTATATTTAAACCATATTACAATGTATGTCATAATAAGTATTACATGTTCAATTGTTGATTCTTTTCTTCCATGAAAATGTGCAGTCTGACATGAATTTAAATCCTAAATGGCATCAAGGTGGGTCTCGACCTGTGACGAAGTTGTCGATTCATATCGTCCGTTTGCGACTAAACCTCTTAACTACAGATTGATTTGGTTGCAGCTAAGAGGTTTTGATCGTTCAGGAGGATAATTTTCGTTTCGTTTATTAGTCTTTTTAACTAATGTGAGACCTACATTTAGCTAAAATCGATTTAGTCCCAAAACACCCTAACTTCATATTGCGCCATGCTATAGTTACGATGTTATAAGGATAAACAATATACGAAATACTACCCAACACGTTTCGTACAGAAACACAGTCATGCGTAAAAATATTAACCATGCATATTAATCAAAATTATGACATAGTGGGTAAGTTTTGACTCATATGATTAGAATTTAATCTATCAAATTTATCTTTGTGAAAACTCATGATATAGAAATTCGCATTTTTTAGTTGAGCATGTGCATGTATGTGGCATGTTTAAATTTACAAGTGCGTTTATAATGCACTGACGAACTTCTAGTGGAGCTTGGGCGAGTAGAGATTTTGTACCCGAGTACCCCAGTTCACGTTACCAGCGGGTACTCGTGTACCAGGGGCCTGTTTTACTTAATATCTTACGACCGTTTTTTCCGTAAGTCAAAAACTAAAGTTGCCTCTACAGTAGTAACTAAATATGGAATTCTGCCATGCATCATTTCGTTGGATTCGTCTTCTACAGACGATTCCATAGAGGATAGTCGTTTGTTTCAGTGTAAGATCGATTTATATTTCATTAAGTGAACAACAAAAGCTATATTTTTACGAGTACGAGTAAAAAAAATAGAGCTTTTGTTGTTCACGACATGAAATATTAATCGATCTTACACGAAAAACAAACGATTATTCTATTTCTTTAATGTAAAAACGAGACAAAATGTGAAATTTCTATGACATATTTTCGTAAAGCGCGTCATTTTGCATTTGATTGCTATGCAACGGTCATTGTGACGTCACTTATTTCGCCCCGCATTGATGACGTCAGATAGGATGAAATGCACAACAGCAGGGTAGTAGTTTTTGATAATTTCACTGTTTTTGCGGTGAGATTATCAGGTGATAATCTACCGTTATTTCTCGATAAACCACCGAAAAGCATTAAAGAAAATGAGATATTGCAAGACAGAATCTAACAAGGTATGAAAACACCAGGTACTAATTGTGATTTGTCTTACGATTGATTATTTCGTAAGAAGTTTTGTAAAACAGGCCACTGATGATTACTGATGATTTTATCATCTGAATGCAATTGTGGATCCAGAAGTTGTGTAAAAGGGATTCGAACATAAGAATTTCGACATGATTTTCGGGGACGAAGGTGTTGCGAGTCCATGTCTGGAAAAACAGTAGCTAGGACTCTAAAACTATCTGATGTAAGTCCGTAGGACCCTCTGGAAATCAACTTCAGAAAAAATTGAAGACTGTTTCATTCATTCCAAAATCATTTATCTTGCCAATTTCACGATGTTTTTAACTGTATGTTTCCAGCACCTTTAAGTTTATTGTAGATGTCATGTAGTGGTCAAGATATGTAACCACTTAGTGATGTGCAGAAGCCCGTTTCAATATACAGTCCTTAGAACATTGTATGTTTTATAACAAAGGGGGTCTGTTCGAGATTTAATTACAAAAGTTTGTCATCATTAACAATTCATTTAAGATCGATCGAAAAACGCGGAGGTAACTCTCAAACATGTACATCGCACGACATTGTTGAATTAAGAAACATTTCGTCGATGTAATTCTAAAATCTTGCTACTACCGCTTGATTAAAGCTGTAGTTATGAGGTTTTGGTATTACAACGACGATTTTCCTAGAAGTTTTATGTGCGTTACAACAGTCCTCCGTTTAAAGTACGTTCGCAAAACCTTTAGAAGTGAAAATTTGCGTGCACAGCGGGGTTTAATCTGAAAACGTTTGCAAACGCTTTTGCATCCTTGTAAACCGGTCAAAGATTCCGTAAGAAAACTTTTCGTATGGACACTGCAGTGGAACCGATATTCATCTTTCATATTTCATCTTTAACGTGGGGTGGATTTGAGGTACCGACGTTTCTGTAAAAGATACAGTATCTTGCTTTCGAATTTTGAGATTATGTCAAAGGTAGTTTTCGATTCCTGAATAAGCCTGTGCGTGTGATTTCCAACAATATCAAATATACGCAAAGCAAAGCTTCTTGCCAGCCTGTGCAGCCGCACAGTCTGACCAGAGTCTTCACTATGCGTTTGATAGGTAGATAACGTCTTAATCGCTCTTTAGACCGTCATCATATGTTTTAATTCCATTGTATCGTGGTCTAATCTGCACAAAAATTGTGCCTCGCTTACGTGTGAAATTGTTGGAAATGTCACGCACATGCTCAAATGTCTGTACAGGGGGGCAACATAAGGCATTTTACATAAACAAATATGGCCGTTTTCGACTGAAACTGAAGTTCGAACCATCATAACTAATGTGACGTCATAGCACTTGCAAGCCCCACTACAATCTTGATTTGATATTTTGGAGAAATATTTCATGGAGTTTCTAAATGTTCCATTATCGTTTCATAGGCGTAACTAGGATTTTTTAAATTTATAGGCACTCAAAAGGTGACCACCATAGAATATATAGGATAAATGCGATATGGTGACTGTGACAATAGATGAATATCCTCCGCATTCTCCCCTTTTCTATGATTTTAGCGTTGGTGAATAATCAAAACATCGTTACTACAGCGTGAATAAGCTGTATTATGTTCATTCATCAAATACGTTTTTTCGTAAAAGGTTTATTTCTATTACGCACGTGCATAATGTGCGTAATGCTAGTTACACCCTTAGATGTATCACAATTAAGATAAACAAGAGGGAAAGAATGACTCTAAACCGCTCACCTGAATTTCATTGGTCCAGTGGAACTCATCCAAGTAACTTTCTGACAAAGTTTCATTCACATTTGCCTAACTGTTGAAGGGGAGATGCAATAACAATAGTTTGAAGTGAAAATAGACCCTGCCCACCCATTCATTACTGAGAAGACTCAAAATAAGCCCCGCCCTGCAACGCTCATATTTATGGACCAATCAAAATTTTGCAAACAAATTTTGAAGAGAGTCATCCAAGGAACATTCTGGTAAAGTTGTATTGAAATTGGCCGAGTGATTCGGGGGGGAGATGTCTTTCAAAGATTTCAGGCTCAAAATGATACCCGCCCTGCCACGCCCATATTTATGGGTGAATCAAAATTTCACGAACAATTTTTGAAAAGGCCAATTGAGGAACATTCTGGTAAAGTTTCATTGAAATCTGTCTAGTGGTTCAAGATTAGATGTCTTTCAAATATTTCGGGCTCAAAATAAGCCCCGCCCTGCATCGCTCATTCTTATGGGCCAATCAAAATTACGCGAACAATTTTTGAAAATGGTCTCTAAAGGAACATTCTGGTAAAGGTTCATTAAAAATCGGCGCGCTGGTTCAGGAGGAGAGGTCGTTCAAAGATATCCAAGTGAAAAAATGCCATGCCCTGCCACGCCCATAATTATGGGCCAATCAGAATTCTGTGAACAAATTTTAAAAAAAGTCACACAAGGAACATGCTGGTGGAATTTCTATAAAATTGGCCCAGTGGTTCGGGAGAAGAAGGTTTTGATATTGTTGACGACGCACGACGGACGCCAAACTACGGACGATCCTTAAAGCCCCCCTTGAGCACGTTGTGCTCAGGTGAGCTAAAAAGATGACGGCGATCACAAAGGTAAGGATTGTAAGACAGCGTTTTGTTTATTACTGCACTCCGTGTTACGTTCTTTATTCCCTATCTACTCAGTAATTCCTTTTGTTGAGATCTTTTCCATTAATCACGCAACTACAATGTCATCGTCGATGAATACCGGTTTAAATTTGTTCTAAGAGTTTTTAAAGTTTTTTTTTCTCTTTAAAGCACACTAACCTAAAATTGCAACGCTATGTTTACCTATATTGAAATACCATTAGCTGTTTTAGAGCGAAGTACCTACGTCAGAATACATGCAAATGGAACTCATTCAGACGATCGAAATATAGGAGAAGCCAATGGCTTCTAAACGTTTTCCAAAACAGTATTAGAACAATATGCTCTTGCTTATTGACTCATGAACGTCAGATAGGCCCACAGAGTTTTGTCGCAATTGGGATTGACTTGTTTTTTTCTAGTGCAATTATCAGTAGAGTGTATTTTGCTGACAAATAGTTGAATTTGTTTGAGGACAGATAAATTTATGTCAATTTCATTGAATTAACAGTGTAAAAGATGAATAAAGAATATTTATAGTGAATTAATAACAAAAATGTTATTCTTATTGAAAATTGTTCTTTATATTTGTTCTCACGGCGATTTGATAATTTTATGCTAGATAGAGCGAAAAAATTGATAAAATTTATTAAGTTATTCTGACAGGTTAAGTGAAGCTTGGCTACTGACAATTAATCGAAGGCTTGGTGCGAAACAGTTGTTACTGCCTATATTTCTTATTTCTCCTTCTTCTATGAACAACTTAGGCTAAATTAGACGATCAGTTGTTTTTTCTAATGTAAGAGGAGCATTAAATGACGTTATGGGAAAAAAAGAATCCCGGTGATAACGGGAATAAAAGAACTATATCCGTAGAATAATTTTACACCGAGCATGCCCGGGTTCTCTGAAGTTTCGCCCTGTATCCTTTTACTTTCGTAGGCCAATGAATAAAAGCGACTTCCTGTACCTTCGATAAGGTTGATTTATCAAAGAACTACCAAGACTCAGCGTTACATTGGCCAGTGACGAATTTCAAAACCGTATTCAACAAGGCCACCAAACTCTCACTCCTTCAAACATTAGGTATTATATTCGAGTCAGAAAGTACCATATACATGTGAACCGTGACGTGGGACCAGCTGGGAATTCTGTCAAATGAATATTTGAAAAAGAGATTGGGTCCAACATAGGTCAACTAGAGGTCGCTAAAATGCTAAATTTTCCTCCCAAGAAAAAACTAACTTTTTTTCCGTATGTTTGCTTCTTTCAAATTTTGTAAAGCTTCGTGCTAATTTTGTAAATTGCCATTATGTTCAAATAGCGCATCGAAAATCTAGAATTTTATGTCATTTTAATAGCTCTTTTGGATATCAGTATTTTCAGCTAATTTCAAAATCAAAACCGCTAAATGACGAAAACCCGTTTGATCCAAGTGAAATGAAATTATCCTAAAGATATTCGCATGTTGCAGGATGAGATAAAAGATTGATCTTGATTTTAAAAATGCTGAATTAAAATAACTATAAAAAATAGTTAAATCCTTTTCCCATCAGCCCAATTTTTTCCCTGCCTTTCGCGTTTCTTATTAGGACCATATGACAACAGTATGAAATAAATATTTGAAACAAAAATACAATGATTCCAGTAGAGGTCAACCGATTTTCCCAATTCAGATTTTTTCTAGTTGAAGTTATGTGAAGTGATCATTCTCGATTTAGAAAAAAGACAGTCAAATATGAAAAGTTTCAGCCAAATGTTGACGGCACAGTCTGACTAGAATATAAACGCAACGCACTACCCAGATGGTCATATTCATACAAGTTGTAAGCAGCTCCAGTTAACAACATTGTGAAATTGACAATGTGAATACGTTTGGAATGATTTTTTTATGAAATTGATCGGGTGTGATGAGTGGGTTTTGAGTGAAATTAAAAGGAAGCAATCAAATATTTTTTTCATAATTTCATAACTTTTCAGGATGAACAAAATTAGCGCTATTTTTAATACCTCCCTTAAATAAATTATGTATTGAAAATCCATAAATAGTTAATATTTCTTCAAGCACAAATCAGACGCTCATTTAAAAAAATTCTGTTTATCGCCACTTTTTTCTTGCTTTATTCATTTTGATTGAAGTTGTTGGATCTTATCTGTTAAGGATTCTTGAGCCTTTTTGAATGATATGAGTGAGTGTGAGTGTTTTGAATGAATGAATGGGGCGCTTAGGGATTGATTTAGAATGATTTTGATTGAGATGAATGTCAATTTCACGATGTAACTTACTGTAGCCGAAATAAGTCATATCGCGGAGACTGAAGCCTCTTACCATGGGTGCCTCGTATTTCTCATGGCAGTACAATTACGACGTCTTCTCCGAGCCTCCGGCCTCTCAACCATATGATACTTACGATTGTCATTCAAATTTTCAGAGAAAAAAACATGTATATGTGACCCGTCATTCGAAAAGGGGCAATCTAGGCAATGTGTAAAATGTATATAATAGAAAAAAGAGAATGGTCTTGCAGTAAATGTAGGTTAATTTAAAAATGCCTTCATATGAAGATATAATGATCATTCTAGATGCAGGAGATCAGTCCAGTGTTTTAGAATCGACGCTAGTCAGTCTGCGCAATAGGCACAGTCTGACTAAGATCGACCCATAACCCACTACCCGTATGGTCCAATTTCGCATGACTCATCGCATATATTATTGCCGCGCTCGGTGATCGAACAGCGAATGGTGGAGGGAGGTACAATGTCAAAGACCGCTAGAAATTATTTTATTTACACATTTTTCTCATAAATTTTTACATTTATGGGCGCCTATCAAGTCAACAAATTTACCAATATGATGTATAATGGTCAAGCAGAAATACATTAATTAAATGAAAACGGGAGTTCATTTCAATGAGCAGGACATTAAACGAAATACGAAAACAAGGGGGCCATTTGTATTTTTCACGTTAATGTCTTTTTTATGTGGTAAATGTTTACTGATTCATTGGTTTTTCCTCGATATTGATAGGACTGATTTGTTTTTTCATCGATATTTTATCGCAGGAAAGTAGGTTGAAATTTATGTGTGGTCTGAATCTAATATAATTCAAAATACTAAATCTATAAACTTCGGTCTAATAAGAAGACATCCTTTCATTCAATAATTCATTCATTAATCCAACCATTTAATCATTCAATCATTCATTCTATCATTCAACCTTAAATCATTCAATCATGCGATCATTCAATTATATATCGATCATTCAATCGATCATTCATTGATTCGGGCAAGCAAGCAAGCAATTAAAACATCAACGCCTAAATTGCAAAAACATAAATAAAACGGCCAAGGTTTCGTGATCCTTAAACGATTCAAACATAGAGGTCATATTTCCCCTTTAAAATAAGAAATCAATTAATCCATTTCTTCTGCATTCCGCATTATTGATTCCATTGGAAATTGAAGACTAATTGAATTAGACGTACTTGATTAAGTATTTCATGATTTCTAAACTATAAATATAGTTTGTCGGATAAGATTTCATGTCGAAAATATCTGATTGTTATCGTGGAGAAAGTTTGAAATAGAATAAATATGATCCGTTCTCAGGGAAAAATGCCTTAGTACAGTTAGTTACTGTCGTGAAGTTGATATTCACCTCAATCAAAACCTTTCTAAATCGCTCACTCAACGTTCCATTCATTCGTTCCAAACACTCACTCAAACCATTCAAAAACGCTCAAACCCATGTAGAATCAACAACTTCATTCAAAACAGATTTTGATAGAGAAAACTGACATAATTGTAATTGTTAGCGTCTCGTAGGTTCTTGAAGAAATAGGAAGCTATGAATAGAAGTTGTATACAATTGTTATTAAAGAGGGGTAATCAATAATGCTTATTTTGTTCATCATCTCTATAGGATTATCCCGATTAAATTCACTCAAAACTCGCTCCACACACTCATTCAATTTCATTTCTAAATCATTCCAAAATCATTCACCTTGTGACTTGCTGTTAACTGTAATTGTCAATTTCGTCGTCAGGTGACCAATGGGGCCTGTTTTACTAACTATCTTACGATAATTTTTCGCGTAAGTCGAAAATCAAAGTTGCTTGTTCAGAAGACACTTAATAGGGAATTATGCAAGGCAGAATCTTACAATGAATGAATTCACCAGGTACGATTTGTGATTTAGACTAACGATCAATTTGTGCGTAAGAAGGTTAGTAAAGTCTACTTTACATTTGCTACGGTCGACGTACGATATTGCAGCCTGCGATTTCTTGTATGATATGTTTGACATCACACGACTTCATTTTCAAAGGCGTAAGTGTTCACAAAATCGTGCGGGTTCCGCACAGGTTTCAAACAGCTGTCACAAGAAACTTTAAGGTACCCCAGGCGGCGATCGCAAGGTATTCGTGCGATTTGTCAACTTTATACCTGTAAATCGTGCGGCCGCCGTACGATCATCGCACGGGGACTTTAGGATGATCTGTTTACGGCTAAACATCGCACGGTGGCCTTGAAATATCCGTTCGGCGATCGTGCGATTACTCTACGACGTGTCTCCGGGCTACGGTCTCCGTTCGGACTTGCGATTTTTAAAAAATTGTCTGACTATTTTTTTTTTTACAAAATCGCAAGGGTCTACGGCATCTATAAAACCGTGCGACGATTGCACGGACAACGTAAGCCACCGCACGATGTTTGAGTTACGGCGAGTTACAGTCGCCGTACGGGCTCCGTAAGCCAAATGTATACTAGGCTTAAAACGGACCCTTGAAGTGCGCAACCCCTGCTTATTCAAGCTTATTCAAGGGTTGTCGAACAGTAACGATAGGTTATCACTTGATAATTTCCGGCACCGCAGAACCAGTGAAATCACCCAAAAATACCATGCTTTCGTCCTAGTAATCATCTGCAATATTATGACACTCATTAAGAAAATGTGTCTTCATTAAAGTACATTTCGTCTCAATTTCACTTTAAAGAAATCAAATATTCGTTCGGTTTTCATGAAAGATAGATACATCGTTTATTTTGTAAAGAACAAAAGATATATACTATTTACAAAAAGTAGGGGATAATTTGTTAATCCATGAGGTTATTGTGGTTGCAAACAATTTAGGACAACCTAAATTATTTTTGGCCAAGTAGCAGTTGTCTTATGGTAAAATGGTAGTTATTGAATTCCCTTCTCTGCTAAACATGTCCTGCAAATTCAGCATTTAAGAAGAGAGGGGTATAGCGTTTATTTTAACATGGCGTCTTTTGTAATAGAAATTCTTACTTTATTTGAGCATAACTTCGAGAAAAAAAATATTTGGTGTTTATCTCTATCATGTAGTCGCATCATATTTTGTTGGAATAATGTGAGGTCTAATGAAAGCTCACCGTTAGTTGGTCAATGGTATGCTGGAAACTAGAAGAATGTGAGTCCAGACTGCTGTCAAACCCTGTGTCTCACAGTCAGATATTGTCACGATATCAAACGATTGGCTTCTTTATTGATGATTCAAAAAAGGGGCCCTGAAGATGTATGGATGCCCAAGCTGACCAGAATACCACAAATCAAACTTACAATATCCTCTACTTTTTGTGAACGGTATAATTTAACTCACCGCTTCACCACTCGGGCAATAGAATTGTTGTCGTTCACTCATTTTTGTGACTTGATTTTTAGGGTAAATGCATTTAATTCCGTCTTAAGAACTTACTTATACATGATTTTACAAAACAATCGGATAGGACGATGCCTGAATGGCAACTCTTTCGAAAGACAACGTTGACATTTCAAAATAAAAGCGAAAAATGTGTGAAAACTGTAGAAAGGTCTGGTGGCTGCTTAGAACTATTGAGTAGTGTACTAGTAAACCATTTCTATGACTTTCCGCTTTGCACTTACATTTTCAAAGCCGAGCACAATTTAACTTGGGCACTGCCTCTAATGACCCAAGCTGTTCTCCGTTCAAGATCCGAAAGTGTTTGCGAACGTTTTGAAATGATACACTGCTTTGCAGACTTTGCAAAGCAGTGTATCTTTTTTATAACGTCCGCGAAAATTTTCTTCCAGAAGCAGGGCTAGTTGATTATTGTTTTTGTCTATGCTTCTTTGTTAACATATTCGAAAACAACACCCAGCTGGTTAAAATTCGCGACTTCCAAGCCTGTTTTTTTCCTTTGCCGTCGTCATAGCGCAGTTGGTAGCGTGTCGGACTGTCAATTTAGAGGTACCGGTTTCGATTACCGACGGCGGCACCCATTCTTTCCGACTGTTTGTTTCTCACCATTGGGTTAATAATCGTAGACCTATCTGAGATAGCTGCTGGAGGCTAGGAAAGGGTGAAATGGTAGTACTGGTGACAGAAATACCAGGAATCCATTGTTAGATGCTCCAGCCCCCGCGATATAACTGAAAAGTTGTTGGAAGCCGCGAATAACTCCATCCATTCTTCCTTATTTTCTCTTACAAGTAGCAATGTGATCCTGATTCATGATCATGATGGTAAGGCGGTTACCAACGATAAGTTATAGTTATTTGCTCATCTTTTCCTAAGGTTGAAAAAGCTTTCAAATTGTTTTACAATGGATCATGCATGTGGCCATAGTCTTCTCGGAGAACGGGCGTAGAGGATTTTAGAAGAGAAATTGAACGATAATAAATTACAAGTTATTTTTAGATTAAATATGATATGAATGCATATTGGGTCATTTATTATGTACTATACACGGTGGCTTGTCAAAAATATGAGACGAGTCGCTAACAGACTTTTTAAACAATAGAATAAGATTTGTACAGACTTGGATTTGAAAGCTGTTGTGGATTTCGGGTCAAATCTGCCCTGCGTTCAGTATGACAAAACGGTGAAAACTGTTTGAAAATTATACCCCGCTTTGCACGATAGTGAACGTGCAAAACGGGGTATAATTTTCAAACAGTTCGCACCGTTTTGTCAACCTGAACGAAGGGCTAGTCAACACGCAGAAGCGACCCCTTGAGTTCTGTAGGCTACTTTAAGTACCACGAAAAAACACTTATACGCCCACTCGGGAATCCTCGGCGATTCTACGGAATAGACCTCGGGAATAATAAGGCCGCAGCCATGAAAGCGCGTCATATCGCACGTGGGTTTATATGACGTCACAAACATAACTGTGGATGACTTTGCGAAAAACGAATTCAACGTTAGGTTACAATTTGGCATAATATAATTTGAAAACAAAACGCAGTGTTTTACAGCGTTTTGCTTTCAAATTATAACATGCCAAAACCGATCTCCGCAGACGATCGGTAAGCAATAAAGGAATTTGCTTTTCTTCAATCGTATTAACCAAAGAACCACTAGGAGCCGAATAACCTTAAAAATGACCCAAAATTACTACACTTACGTCCGAGTTTCAGTTTACGGAAAAGACCGAGCGATGTACCGAATGTTATACGCCATGTTTATGATGATGAAACGTTCACGAACATTTAAAAATAGGCCCCGTAGCCCACGTATAGACAAATGAAAAGTATAGTACTATGTATGTACAGTTAGTTACATCATGAAATTGACATTCACCTCAATCAAAACCATTCTAAATAGCTCACTCAGCGCTCCAATCATTCATTCCAAACACTCACTCATACCATTCAAAAACGATCAAACCCATTGAAAAATATATAATCGACGTAATTAAAAATTAATTTTGACAGAGAAATATCGCGATTTCACTGACATAATTCAAATTGTTGGCGTTTCATAATTTTTTGAAGAAATTTGAAGCTGTGCACAGAACTTATATGCATTTTTTTTATTAAAGGGAGGTAATCAATATAGCAAATTTTGTTCATCCTGAACAAAATTTACGATATAGGATTACCTCCCATAAAATTCACTCAAAACTCGCTCCTCACACTCATTCAAATTCATTCCCAAATCATTCCAAAATCATTCACCTTGTCAATTTCACGATGTTGTTAACTGTAATGTAACGCAAATAGTTTCGTTTGAAGGCTACTCATGCAGATTGAAACATCATCAAATTGACAAGCTGAACATTTTTGAATGACATTTGAATTTTATTGAATGAGCGATTAATGAATGAAATTCAAGGGAGCTAATACATATCGCTTATTTCGTTCAAATTGGGCGAAATTATCGACAATTTATTACCTCCCTTAAAAGATTTAAGTTCTTTCTATAGGTCTTCGCTTTCAATTTAACAACAAATATATATACTTCATACTAAATACTGGGAATGTTTTGTTAGAATTTAATGGAATTATAAAGAATTGTGGATTATTATTGGGGAATTTCGAATGATTTCGATACGATCCTGAATAGTTGGCGGGAGTGTTTGGGATGAATTGAGCGATGAATGAGTAATTTGGAATGGTTAAGAATGGATGGTTAATTTCATTATATATTTCTACCTGGAATTTCAAACTTAGGCTGAGTTAACACTTTCCTGTTTTACAAAATTTTGGACCTGTCCAAATTCAAAGGTTTTGCAGGCGAAAATTTAAAGTGGATTTGATTAGAAAAATTACCATTCAGTAGGGTAGAAAACAGTGTTGAAAAGGAAGAAATTGCTTGTCAGAAGCAATTTCTTTTTTTTCACAATGTTTTCTCAATCATAAAATCACAGGCACGTAAAAAGCAGGGATTAAACAGCAAAGGGTTAAACGCACGCGGTCCAGGCACCATAAAATACACCTTCTATTAATCTAAACAAGTTTTAATGGAATAATCTTATAATTACGGACAGAAGGTCTTTGATATTATATAGAATATATATCGTCACTTTTATCGCGACGAGTATAATTTTTCTGTGCTACAGCTAAATCCATTGACTTAAGTATTAAAGACGTACCAAAGCCGACATTTTCGCCACCAATTTCTTATTTATGGACTGCGGGATTTCGACAAATTATGCGATTAGACCCCAAGGTCAGGCCATTGTATGTTTTCAATTGCTCCAGATATGATTTTAAATGAATAATTAATAACTTTATTCGACTGAATGAGATAATGCGGTGTTATCGTTTTACTCAAATCTACTCCATCTATTGAGTTTTGTTATTTCGGCTATTTTAGTGACATGCCATACCCGGGTCTAAATTAATTTTCTTGCTACATTGTTGCAATGCTAGGATTGAAAAGAAAATGCTTGAATTAAAAGAAGGAAATAAAGAGATTGGTACAGTTAGTAACATCATAAAATTGACAAAATTCGATAAAACCATTCAAAATCACTAACCTAGTGCTCCGATCATTCATTCCAAACACTTACTGAAATCATTTCTAAACGCTGCAAATCTTTCAAAAAAAGTTCGAAATTGTTCTAAACGATCGACATTCAATTCAAATTGATATAATTTTTCCACTATTTTATTTCAAGGCGTCTGATTAGACCTTAAAGATACCCAGATGGGAAAGTACGTACATCTTTAATAGGAACGTAATAAATATTCCTCGTTTCGTCTATTTTAAACGAAATTAGCGTTAATCTATTTTCTTTAATGCTTTTCGGTGGTTTATCGAGTAATAACGGTAGTTTATCACTTGATAATCTCACCGCAAAAGCAGTGAAATTATCAAAAAAATTTACGCTGCTTTTGTGCAAATCACCCTATCTGACGTCATCTATGCGGGGCGAAATAAGTGACGTCACAATGAACGTTGCACAGCAATCACGTGCAAAATGACGCGCTTTACGAAAAATTGTCATAGAATTTCACATTTTGTCTCATATTTGCATTAAAGAAATAGAATAATCGTTTGTTTTTCGAGTAAGATCGATTAATATTTCATTTCGTGAACAACAAAAGCTATATTTCACTCTCGTGAAAATATAGCTTTTGTTGTTCACTCAATGAAATATTGATCGATCTTACACTGAAACGAACGATTATCCTCTATATCTCTCTTAAATTTCATTCAAAACTAGCTCCACACACTATTTCAATACCATTACAAATCATTAAAAACATTCAATTTGTCCCTTACACGATACTGTTAACTGTATATTTCTTCCATGGGACAGTACTGTCATATTGCGATCAAATGAAAGCTTTCGAGTGTGATAACATCCCGTATGATATTTTTTTATGATATCACATAGTTATTTTTAGAACAATGATATAATGCGGCCATTTTTAGAAACTTGCATTTCTGCTAGAAACATCCACGAAAACTAGGCAAATGGGGGTTATAAGAAAAATATAATACATACTTAGTGTATTGTATGAAAAATATCTAACTCGGTTGTGAGAATTGATAATTGTCTCGGCAGAGCCTCGACAATGATCAATTCTCCCAACCTCGTTAGATATTTTTTCTCATACAAAACACTAAGTAAGTATTATATATATCTATAAAACATGTAAAAAGGGAATCATGAGAACATTGTTTTGATGATAAGATACTTTTATTTTGATAACACCATGAATGCATAGGGCGAATGATTTTGGAATAAATTCCGAAATAGGTTGGATAAGGAAAAGGGGCGGGTAATACAATATCCCTAATTTTGTTTGTTTGAATGGGGTTTAACGCCGCTTTAAACAATCTTTCGGTTTATCCTAGTGGCTGGAACGCCTAACAATGGATTCCTAGTATTTCTAACACCAGTACTACCATAACCTCCTTTCCTAGGCTCCTCCGGCTAACGCTTGTAGATCTGCGTTTATCAACCCATTGTGAGACAAATAGTCGGAAAGGATAAGCGCCGTCGTCGGGGATCGAACCCGGGACATTTTGAATAATAGTCCGACGCGCTACAACTGCGCCATGACGGCGGCTCAAAATTTTGAAAAAAAAAAAAACAAAAAAAAACCGATGTATGCATCTAAAAATTGCATCTGTTTAAGAAATCTATGTACTTTTATATAAAATGCGTCTTCATGGACGATTCGATATAATTAATTAGCTAATAGAAAGGAAAAAAAATGATAGATTTGATAAGAGTTTTGAAACAGTTTGGACGTTTCTGGAACGCTTTCGAGTGATTTCGGGGCGATTTGATAGCGATGGAAGTGTCACGTATGACAGTGACACCGTGAAATTGACATTCATCTCAATCAAAACCATTCTAAATCTATTACTAGGCGCTCCATTCGTTCATTCCAAACACCAAATCGAAAAATACAAAAACGCAAAAAAAATCACTAAAAATATAAGATAAACAACTATATTCAAAATAAAAAACTCGTGATTTCAGTTAAATAATTGAACTTATTTAAGCATCTAATATGTTCTTTAAGAAATAGAAAGCTGTTTATGGAAGTTTGTTCATCCTGAATAAATTAACCATTGGATTACCTCTCTTCCAAAATTATTCACTTTATCAATTTCAAGATGGTGTTAACTGTACATCAAAAGTTCATCCTGAACAAAATTTGTGATATTGGATTTTCTCCCTTAAAAATCACTCAAAAAATCGTTCTTCACACGCATTCAATTCCGTTGCAAAATATTTCCAAAATCATCCATTTTGTCAATTTCACGATATTGCTTACTGTATGTTCGCTCAAAATAGCTGACTTGCAAGTCAAAGGGCGTAAATAAGGAATATTTTGTTAGACAGGCAAGAATCAGTGGATCATCTTTATCATCATTATTTCTATGATTATTATCATTATCTTTGTTGTCATGATTTTCATTATTATCTTGATTATTATCCCCGTTTTCTTAATATTTTCGTCATTTCTATTGTCACCTATGTATATCTATATTAATTAGCTTTGAGCGGACATCAAACATTGTTTGTATGCTCAGAAAGTAAATGCTTCTTCACGCGTGTTGAAGGCAATGGAGCGTTGTATGTTTTTTGCCGAAATTTGGTATGGGTTAATTTAGGATCTACCGCACAAATGCTTCCTTTGCGGTTAAAAAGAAGCAATCTCAAAATTGCGAACGTCTAGCTGATAGAAGTAGAAATGCCCTTACTGTTATCTGATAGCAAGGTAACCCGAGTTAACCACAAATCTATTCACAAGCGCGTTGTCAATTATCGAATTATTTGAATAAACTCTCCAAAAACAACTTCGTCGATTTGAAATGATATTTTAGGACAAACAAAAATGAAAGTTTATCGCTTTTTCCCTCCCGGGGTATGATTATTCTTCCCAGATGGTATATCTCCCACATTTTCATATTCTACCCAACTTCTGCTAGGGATCAAAACTGAAAGACTATATCAGTCTATGTATGAGTCTTCCAACAATTTGTAATATACGCAAAATAAAGACTCTGGCCAGCTTGTGCATCCGCACAGTCTGCCAAGAGTCCTCACTATGCGTGTTGTAGATAGATTAGGCCTAAAAATATCTGTAGACCATCAGGATATTTTATATTTACAGTATGTGACTGTCTACGCCACTCAGTGTTCCAAATTGTTGGAAATGTCACGCAAAGGCTCATATTTTGTTTCCCTAGAATTATATTCATTCATTTTCAAACAATTTTTCCATCTCCTGTCCATTTGTTAGATCGATATATATCTTTAGAAAATGCATTTAAGTTCTATAAATAGATTTAATTTGCCATCACGAACCAATTAGATGCTTCCAAACCCAAGCAAATCAATAAAATCATGGAATTTTTCCAGAAATTTGAATGTACTTGTTCAGCTTTCTTAAATGATATTGGAGCGTTTTTGAGTGAGCATTTTGAAGGAAGGAATGGTGCACTGAGTGAGTGATGGTTTTGAGTGGAGGTAGTGTCAATCGCACGATGTTCTTCACTGTATATAGGGCAGCTTATTTTTCATTGAAGACAATATTAACTTCGGGATTACTTAAGTGTCAATCTTCCCAAAGACGGGTGGTAATTCACTAATGTTGAAGCTGTTTGAAAAACGACTCAACACAGCTATGTACATTGATTCTTTCAACCCCTACCTCTTTAATATTATGATAAATAACAGAAGGAATAGCTTTTGCTTATCATTTTATCTGGTTTATTTAATCAACACTTTAGGTGTTTTGTATTTTTTTTACATTAATTACATTAATAAAACAGCTTTTGCTTATCAATTTAACTCAACTTTTTAATCAATCTTTTTAGGGGGCGGTCGTCATCTTACTTATGTTCCGTTTTGAACGGGGTTTTACGCCGCTCTTAACAAACTTACAGATATATCGCGGCGACTGGACCACCTAACAATGGATTCCTGGTATTTCTCATTACCATTACATCCTCTCCTAGCCTCCAGTTGCTATCCCACATAGCTGTAGGTCTACGATTATTAACCCATTGGAGTAAGACAAATGGTCGGAAAAAATGAGTGAAATTATCAAGCAACAGTCCACCGAAATTCCTATAATCCCTAAAAGGAAAGCCAAAATATTTTTTTATTCATTTCTAAATGAATATTGATGGGTAGGCGTAAAACCATTGTAAGTGCCTATAAAATATAGGCACTTACAATAGTTTTGCGCTGACCTCTCGAAATCTGAATCAATTAAATAAAGGTTAATAAAGCTTTAATTCTGTAACTTGTATCAATTAGATTTCACACAAAACGTTGGAGTGGATGAGAATGTAACGTCTTCGTGTGAAAGCGAGATCGCATCATTATTTTCTCCTCAAAAGCACTTGAAACTTCAATGGTCAATGGGAAACAACATTTTGGTGGTCATAACATGCATTGGCACGGACTAGACATTGTAATCTAGACATTGTAATCTAGACATTGTAATCGCGTTTTTTTTTTCTTTTTTTTCTTCTTTCTTTTTTTTTTTTGGGGGGGGGGGGGGGGGTTCGACACATATTAATTTTGATTTTTTTGTTTTATTTCTTTTTATTATTATTTATATTGTTTTGTTTTGTTTCGTTTTATCAAACTTTCCACTTTGCCTTTCACGGTAAATATTGCCAGTGGGTATTTGGTATTCAATCTTGAATACGCTTTGGGGATTTCAAAAGTTTGCATGCGTTAACCATGCATTGAAGACGCCTTTTTTTCTTTTTTCTTTCACCACGGACCCAAAGTGTGACACCTCAGGGGAAAAGATATTTTTTGCAAAATGCGTAAAAAGTTTTGGCTCTTTTCAGGTTGCGTCGATTGCGCTGACTAGTCAGATAGATACAACTTGCTGTAATCAGATTTCCTTTATCCACACTAGATATTCTTTCCTACGGAAAATCTATTTTCTAAATAAAATCTGTGACTTGTGCTGCTCGGTTCAATCTCTTTTTTTTAAATTACATGTAGTTCCTTTACTACGGAGTTCCCAGAAGGTCTATTTTCGCATAATAAACCTCGCCATCTCTCAAAGGAATAGAAGAAATTCAAGTGCTAAGACGTCACCGTTTCGTCGTTTTGCGTCAGACCGAAATGGCGTATCTACATATAGTTAGTTACATCGTGAAATTGACAATCATCTCAATCAAAACCATTCTAAATCGTTCACTCGGCGCTCCATTCATTCATTCCAAATACTCAGTCAAACCACTCAAAAACGCTTCAAAATCACTTAAAAGATAAGATCAACAACTAAATTAAAAAAACAAATAAAGCTATAGTTAAACCGCGATTTCACTGTCACAATTGAAATTTTAAGCGTCTTGAAGAGATAGGAAATCATTTATAGAACTTGTATGAAGATTATATTAAAGGGAGGTAATTATTGTAGCCAACCAATTTTGTTCTTCCTGAACAAAAGTACCTATAGTGGAGTACCTCCCTTGAATTTCACTCAAAACTCGCTCAGCACACTCATTCAATTTCATTAAAAAACCATCCCAATGTCATTCACCTTGTCGATTTCACGAAGTTTTTAGCTGTACGACATTTTGGTGGCCCACCTATGTAATTTGGATTTTCTTATTCTTAAGGACCAAGGGAAACCCTGTATTAGTCTAAAGATCATTAACAATGTTTCAATATTTACTCTAGTAGACAGGTAAAGTTTACTTTTGATCCCGTTTCTGATGAACTTATAGCTACTGCAAACATTATTAGAATGAGAAAGTGGTGGTCAAAAATACACAAAACGAGTGTGATTGACACGGAATCGATTAATTTGTTTAATTGTTGGTTCGATATCGATCTTGCCAGTACATGTAGGAAGGATGCTAGTCGATATCGTCGAATCGATGCTAAAACCTCCTAACTGCAATTTGTTTAAAGCTGTAGTTGCGAGGATTTGGAATTGGATTAAAATAAGGAGAAACGTAACAGATAACTTTATAATCGATTTGACGCCTGGTGACGTCTATTTACAATGTTTGGTTTTTTCAATTCGACATTACATATTTTCAAATCGTTGTCTTCAAAAAACGTAAGTGCTTTGCCATGCACAACACAAAATACCAGTTCGTTTTACCCGCTTGATGTAAAAACAATGCCACACTAGGCATCTGTTAAACGTCTTATGCGACCATTAATTTGTCATTGGGGGGGGGGGACTTTGGCTTGAACCTGCGATCTCGAGGATTTTCATGGAGTGCCCAATACAGGAGGGCGCTCAGAATTTTGAAAACGTAAGCGAAACTACAAATAATACCCTACTTTACACGTGCACTCACGCGCAAAACCGGGTACCATTTATTAGTGTTTGCAAGCGTTTTTACTTTCTCAACGTAGGGCAAACATTTCACATGCATGTTTCGTTTTTCATAAACTTATTTCGATCTGTCTTCGTTTCTATTTGTAAAATATATGTACTATTTGTATCGAGAAAAAGTCGTTTAAACACAATGTAGGCCAATTTCTAACATTTTTTCAACTTTAATGAAGTCGCTGGCTTTAAACACTTGAATCAACTGAAGTGGATTTTTTCTATCGCTTAAGATCAAAGAAAAACTTTGATTATTGAAAATCTATAGAAAAACGATTGGAATATTTGTTATAAACTTAATTCGGTCTTGCTGTTGACCAATCGTCGGACCATGCGAGTTAATCGGCTTAAGAACTCGCCCGCAATGGACAAACATTGGAATTACTTGTGAAATATTGTGTGATGTTTATCGAAGAGGGCGAAAAAATGTTTAGAGGTCTCGAAGTATTCAGAATACGGAGTACATTTTTGATTCAGTTAATAAAAATAATTCTTCTTGACGCATTTTGTGTGCAGTGTTTGGAATTTCTTTGAATTACCAGGATTTATTTTCTTACGTACGTATACATGTTTGTTTGTTTTCAATTATGGACTTTTCAGCGGTGGATCGAGGGATTCGAGTAATTAGCCCCGTAGTATCCCTATCTATATAGATAGGGATACTATGGGACGAATTGCTCAAACTTTTAACTTCAGATAAATTTCATTTGTAGAATTTCAAGTTTGTGTGATTTGAACACTACAAAAAAGTGGTTGTTTTCCTTGTGTTGCAAAGGTTTTGATTGATTTTGTCCACTACGACGAAGTAATTTAGATCACGGACCCTAAATAAACATTCAGAGTCCCTGTTGGGATACAGATTAGTTGGTTCGAACACTCCGACCCCCTTCCCCCTGGATACGCCATTGACTTTCAGTATATTACAGTGCATTTTGATTTGGGGTTCGTGCTTAAACGAAAAGATCCGAACATGTTTCGTACGAAGAATCACCTTCTTTCGACGAATTTAATAGTAGATCTAGCCGTAGTGATATTTTGACGTAGGGATAAACAAGAATTTTGCATTACTAGGAAGAAACCATGATACCTAAAGGGACTCAGGTTTTGCAAATCTGATACATGTATTTACCTTTGACATAACTGCACTACAAAATCAAAAACTTTTAAACATTCGTTGAACTTTTCTGAATGCCATCACAAGGTGAATCTATTATCCGAGATTTTTTATGGTCCGGACTACTATTTTCTGAGCCTCAGAATTGCAAAATCCGAGTTTTACGTCTAGCTGGAAAAATGAATTGCTCACAAAAAACATTTAAGAAGAAAGTATTTCTTTTTTTTTCACAAGATTCTGAAAGCGTAAATTAAATTAAGTGATGAAAAGAAACCCGATTTCACCGGTGATACGCGTTAAAATTGTCGATGCGTGAAATATACCTGACATATTGGTGTTAATGGAGCGATTTGTCATTATAAGATGTCGTACTCAATTACGAAGAAGTGTGAATCAAACGGAATTATTTATCAGGGATATATTCTAAGAACTATAACCTATCATTGATGTAAGGTTTGTATTGTAAGACTTTTTTGGAAAGCGTTTTCTGGATTTAATCTAAGAAGTTCAGTTGTCAACAACTCGAAACTGACAAGGTGAATGGTTTTAGAATGATTTAGGAATGAAATTGAATGCGTGTGTGGAGAGAGCCTTGAGCGAATCTAATGGGAGATAATCCTATATCGCAAATTTTGTTCAGGATGAACAAAATAAGCGATATTGATTTCTTCCCTTTAATAAAAAATGTATACAAGTTTTATACATAGCTTCCTGTTTCTTCAAGAACCTATGAGCCGCTAACAATTTGAATTATGTCAGTGAAATCGCGATTAATCTCTACCAAGATTTATTTTGATTGGCCTTATTGATTCTACATTTATCAATGGGTTTGAGCGTGTTTGGAATGAATGAATGGAGCGCTGAGTGAGCGATTTAGAATGGTTTTGACTGAGGTGAATGTCACCAGATTTCTTACGGAGCTTACAAAATTTCTTCGTACTGATCAATTATTATTCATGAAGGTATGAAAGGTTTCTTTCTATAATCCGATCAAATCCAATTTACGGGATTATCGGTATTTCTGAAATAAAAAATGAAGTCTTTTTTAAGATTTATTTAAAAGAAATTTATTTCTTATACTATTTCGTAAATAGTAAATTCATTAAGCCGTTGCGAGATATGTGTAGATAATTACAGTCGTGCATTAAGTAAAGGTTCAGATCAGCCTATTCATTCACGCAGCTGATCGTGTGGTGTCCGTGGTCTAGAGTTACGGCGTCTGCCTCTTGGCTCAAAGGTCATGAGTACGATTCCCGGGAGCGGCCAACGATCTTGGTTCTTTCATTGGCCCACAGATTCGGCGCGAGTACGAGTGAATTTTCCAGGAAGCAGAATCGAGAATAAATATAAGTTGCAAGAACTTGTTTCCCAATCGATGTAAAATGAATATGTTTAAACCATTAAACAGGCTAATTTGAGTTTTTACTATGCAATTATGCTTAGTGAACTCTTACAAAAAAAATCTAACCACTTTGGATGCTTCGGTTGCGGGTTGAAAATGTAAAATAATTGGTTGGTTACTCACGCAGTAAACAGCACCATAAAAACTGTGTGATGTATGCAGATAAATGATAATAAATGACAGCAGGTGCGTCACTAATTGATTGATTATCGATTTTGATAATCGATTTGCACATTTAGTGATCTATGAATCGTTCTTTGATGTCTTTATTTGAAAAAAAAAATCTGCTTATGTGGTATAAATTTCTTGACTGAAAAGCTTGCAGGAATATTAGGCTTTTTCTTTATTAACTCAGGGAAAACACGATGAAGGGTCGAATGACTCTTCTTTCCATCCTAATATTAACTCCTTCTAGATCTTATTCTACACTTTGAGAGAGAGGCAATGGGCTCTAATCACTGCTACCCACTTTTAAATGGTGAACTGGGGCTCTGCATATAAAGTTTCCTGCCCAAATACGTTACTAGCCGCCGGTTGGGCTCGAACGCGCAACCACTGGGCTACGAGTTGAACGTGCTGACCAATCGGCCAACGAGTCAGACAACGATAACAATTAGATTGTATAAAACACAGTTGTATAGCCTCTATTAGATAAAATACGCTGTAGTAAGAAGACGTTTTTCGTATTTATGACGAAGCATTAGATTCCTTTAACAAATATCTCTGCGTCTTACTTATGAATAAATGATTTGATAGATTTTAGATTAAAAGTTGATATGACTCTGCGATATCTAAAGAGGTTTGCAACTTGTAAATAAACTTTTACCAATTCTAATCCACTACATTCATTTTTACAATGACACGTTTGACGAATGCACAAAACGACATTCCAGTCTAATCAACATTAATCAATAGTTAATTGATCTATTTTATAGATCGACCTATGACCCTAACTTGTCGATTTTTCATGACAAGTTTTCGATAATGAAGTTTGTTTTGCTGCAAAGAGTAATTAAATATTGACATATGACAGCCGGGATTCGATTGTTTAGAATTAAGACAGACAGACAGACAGACAGACAGACAGATAAGATTAAGACAGCGGCTGAGTGTCTGTGCGATACTTCCTTATGAATATCTAATGTGTTTCTGCATTCAACAATTGGCATTTAGGTTCTCGTTATAGCTACAATGGCATAACATGCATGATACTAATTTCCACTTGGTGTATTTTTATTGTATTTAGATATATTGTGTAAATCGACATGTTACAGTTAACAACATTGTACAATTGACAAGGTGAATTATTTAAGACTGATTTAGGATTGCAATTGAATGAGTGTGTGGAGCTAGTTTTGAGTGAATTTAATGGGAGGTAATCCAATATGGCAAATTTTGTTCAGGATGACAAAACCGATCATTTTGACCAATTAAAATAAGCGATAAATGTATACCTTCCTTAAAATAGAATTGTGTATTTGTCTGATTGTGCGTCTTCCGGGACAAATAAAACGCTAAGATAAATACACCAATAAAAAAATCATACAATTTTAAGATCGATTTGATTGAATAAAATGATCATTTTAAACGATTTCGAAGTGTTTTTGAGTGGTTGGAGTGAGTGTTTGGAATGAATGATTGGAGCGCTGAGCGACTGATCTAGAATGGTTTGATCAAGACGGCAGTCAAATTACAGTTAGCAACATCATGAAATTGAACATGTGAATGATTTTGGAATTATTTAGGAATAAAATTGAATGAGTGTGTGGGGCGAGTTTTGAGTGAATTTAATGGGAGATAATCCTATATCGCAAATTTTGTTCAGGATGAACAAGATTAGCAATATTGATTACCTCCCTTTAATAACTGTTTGCATACACGTTCTATTCATAGCTTCCTTTCTACTTCAAGTACCTATGAGACGCCAACAATTTGAATTATGTCAGTGTAATCGCGATTTTTCTCTATCAAAATCTATTTTGAATGACTTTCTTGATTCTATATTTTTCAATGGGTTTGAGCGTTTTTGAACGGTTTGAGTGAGTGTTTGGAATAAATGAATGGAGCGCTGAGTGAGCGATTTAGAATGGTTTTGATTGAGGTGAATGTCAATTTTATTATACTACTAACTTTAACCGTGTGATTTACTGTATTATATCTAGAGCAACTTGAGATGACCAAGTGGTAAAGGTTATTTTCTTTACTTTAACACTACTTTCAAAATCATTGCGGGTGTTGATGTACCTATTCGTTTCTACAGTTATCATCATAGTGATATTGACATTCTAAATCGCTCACTCAGCACTCCGTTCATTCATTCAAAAACCTCACTCAAACCATTCAAAAACTCCCCAAAATGACTAAAAACACATAAGATCAAAAACTTCTAAACAAATATCGATTCCACTGAATTTATTGTAATTGTATGTGGCCGATTGTTTCTTGAAGAGATATCAAGCTATTTCAAGAACGTATATGCATATTTTGTTAAATTGGGGTAGTAGATATCGCTAATTTTGTTCATCTTGAACAAAATTAGCGATATTGGATTACCTCCTTTTAATTTCACCCAAACATCGCTCCGAGCACTCATTCAATTGCATTCCAAAATCATTCAAAAATCAATCATCTTGTCAATTTCACGATGTTCTTAACTGTAAATCCTTCACAAGCTGCCTATTCCACCAAGGCTCACTAGTTAATTTACGCCAATAGATGTAAGAAAAGTGACTCGTTTCACGAAGATTTTCTCAAATTTAGGATGAAAGTTTTCAGAGCCAGGGGATGAGCCCTAGATTCTAGCATTGACTCGTGATCGACTAAGCTTACTGTAAACTAGTAAAGCTATTCGCTTCGTGATCAGAATATCACTTATCCAAGTCCTAATCGTCATCGCGCGAGAAGCAACTTATGGGCAGCCAAGTCTATCCAGCTATGAAATTAGGATATAGTGCGATTTACAAATACATGTACTTTTCCGTCAGAGTCGTGAAAAAGGAATTGTGTGCTCGAGAGTGACTCTATAAACTTCAGTTTTCGGCGGAAACTCGCCACATCCGAACTTAATCGATTTGAACGAACTACATGTATATATAAAAACGCGCGATAATTAATAATCGAATATCTCTCATTTTTTAATAAATACCAAACCCAAAACTGAAATATCTGTAAACTTCCCCATTTTTTTTTTTTTTTTTTTTTTTTTTTTTTTTGCGCTCTTGGGCTTGTCTTACTAACCTTCGTACGATCATTTATTGCGTAAGTAAAAAATTAGAGTTGCTTCTACAGTAGTAACTAAATACGAATTTCTGCCATGCATTATCTCATTGGAATCGTCTTCTAAAGACGACTCCAACGAGATACTGCAAGGCAGAATCTAACAATGAATGAAAACACTCAGTACGATTTGTGATTTTGACTTACGATTATTTTTTGCGTAACAAGTTTAGTAAAACGGGCCCCAGGATTGCAGGGAGCTAAGTGCCATTGAATCGTCGACTTCCTGAATACCTCTGTCGATAATTGCATTCCACTTTTGTTGCGCAATATTAACTCTATATGCCTAATATACTTGATATTATTATATTCTAATTATTCTAGGTAATAATTTGATATATCGCTATTGGAAATTCCAACGGCGGAATTGAAGTATGACGTTCAGATTTAAGGAGATATAGCCTGTTGAATTTCTGGGAATATCGTGCACGTATTGAGATTGTGTAAATCTATTGCATTTGACCTTCCCTGTCCTCAAGATGCCGAAGAAAATGAACGAATTGCACTTTTAAAGTTTCAGTCGCAAGAAACTAGTTTGAGCACGGTGTTGGCCAATTTCCAGCATTTTTGCTCTTTTTTAATTAGGTATCTTAATATAAACACCTTAATTAATTGAAAAGGACTTTTCTATCTCTTACGACCAAACAAAGCTCGGGACACATTTTGATATTCAGAAAAATTTGTCATTCAACTTCTAAAATTTTAGACACATAAAAATAAACGTACTTCATTTTTTTCCCCTCCACATCAAATTGCCACATTATGTGTGGCGATCTATGAGCAAACTGCAATGTGTATCAGCACAAGTTACAGTTAGTTACATCGTGAAATTAACTTTCACCTCAATCAATACCATTCTTAATCGCTCATTTTCGCTCCATTCATTCCAACTACTCACTCAAACCATTCCAAAAACGCTCAAGCCATTTGAAAAAAGATAAAATCAACAACGTCATTCAAAAAAATTTTGATAGAGAAAAATCACGCTTTTAATGACATAATTGTAATTTTTTAGCGGCTCATGGGTTCTTGAATAAATAGGAAGCTATTTATAGAACTTGTATACAAGTTCTATTAAAGGGGGGGGGGGGGTAATCAATATCGCTAATTTTGTTCACCCCGAACAAAATTTACGATATAGAATTCCTTCACATTAAATTCACTCAAAACTCGCTCTACATACCCATTCAATTTCATTTCAAATCATTCCAAAATTATTCATCTTGTCAATTTCAAGATGTTGTTACATGTAACTGTATGCAGTGATTCGTTCATTTGTTTGAATTTTTGCTACCGTTGTTTGTATTTTAATATTTTCTGTTCATATCGGACACTTTTGATAACAAATAAAGACTATTTGTACCTGTTGGGAAAACTAAACCAGCGAGCTTAGAGCTGGTTATCACACCACAGAGAGGTTTTGCCGCGCATTGTATTGTAATAATGATTTTTAACTGTAAAAATCTTAGTATTGAAATTGGATCAGTCATATATACAAATCAAAGAATTTTTTATTTTCATTTTTGAACAAGGGTAACAGAAAATATGTAATATTGTAATTTCAGAGTAATTTTCTTTTAATTTCAGGTGACATTTTGATCCCAGTCGCAGCAGCCATATTGGATTACGTCAACAAAAGCCGGTGGTGTGTGAGAATCGATTACTGGCGTAAAACAATATCCAGGGGGTAGGGTGAACAATAGGACATTTTTACCACACTGAATCGAAGTAAAAGTATTTAAAAAAGTGGTTTAGCATATTGATGCACGGAAATAGAAATAGAAAATTTCGGAAGGAATTAAATTATCCGAAGACTTTCAGAGATACACGGTTGAACAGTTCAAGAACTTCTGTGGAATGCTTAGCGTGTGGCATTATTTGGATATACAATGTGTAGAATACAGTGTGTAGATAGATCAGGCAGCTATGTTCGGATTACGGGTACCGCTTTCAAAAAGCTTGACGTCTACGGACTTTGATGGAGTACAGACCATTCTCTATAATAGGTAAGACATTGTTTTTAGACTTGCAATTAAAAGGGGTATATCAGTTTTAAAATTAATATTAAAAAAATCACGCAAACCCTATCGTGCGGTCAGGATGACACAATGATGTAAACTGTTTGCAAAATATACCCAGCTTTGCACGTTACCTGCGTGCAAAGCGGGGTATAATTTACAAATAGTTTGCACCGTTTTGTCTCTCTGAACGCAGTGCTATTTTATACGCCTTCGAAAGCTGCGATCTAAATGTATTGCAATGTACCTGTAGCATTATGAACAAGTCAAGAATTTATTCGAAGCTTAACACAATGCAGTGGCAGATCCAAAATTTCTGTAAAGGGGCTTCGAACATACGTAAAGGGGTTTCGTTTTCCTATTTTTACACACTTATACTCCTTACCCTGCTTAATTCAAATGTTTTTAAACACATTTCCTAAGTTTGTGTCAGATATCAATGACTGCTTCGTGATTTTTTTAACCTGGCACAAAAAATCAAAAAGAAGGCAGGCAGTTAATGCTTGGACCAGGCTGACAAGTGTTCAGCCTGTTCTTAGTCTACACTGCCTGTTAACGTTTTGTTAATAACAGGAATAATTCAGCAGGGGAAGAGTTAATCTAAATTATGCATGGAAATTAAATAACTGGGCTTCAGACCACCAGACCCCTCAGGATCCGCTATTGCGATGCAGATAAATTATTCTTAAATAATTATCTAAAATGGAAGTAAAACTGTTGAAGTTGTATGTGAAACTCTTTTCTATCGGCTCTTGTATTGCTAGGCACGCGTGGTACTCGTTGAAGAACTTTCACATGTTAAATCATAAAGGTAATTTGTAAATTTTTGCCCAACCCTATATAAACGCAATATAAGAGAGATTAATAGCTACTTAGAAAGCATTCAGTCCACTTGAAAACGTGTTTGATAAACGAGATGGAAAGAATTACGAATGTATATTTTGTCCTCAGATAAAATTGAACGATATAGATTTAGCGTTCTATATATAAACTGAACCACAAAAGAGACGTCGCATTATTTAGTTTTGTGGAAAATATTGAAAATTAAAAGACATTGATGTTCTTTGTTGATAATAAATTCCACCAAATTCCAAGTTGAAGGAAAAATATCCCTTTTGCCAGTTTTCATTAGGAAACCTCGGAAAACAATGTCAAACTTTATTACTTCCGAGACATTGCTGAAATATTACGGATCCACTACCTTAAGTGATCAAGTGATTCCTAAATGGTTCCTTTGCGCGACGAGTCTCATAAACATATAGATCTACTATACAGCTAAAGTACCAACGCAAGACACAGAAATTTATTATGATTTGTTTGATTTGTAACATTTCTATGCAACATACCTCTACCTGCGACATTTTGTAGAAAAAAATATTGACAAAGTTGATTTAATTGTTGCGTTGGCTTAGGACAGTATTTAAAACGTCATTTTTCAAACCATTTTTCATGTACATGCATATTCTAGCCCGAACCTCAAATTTGCATATTTCACTAGCGTGCTTTTCTTAACATAGCCGTTTAAAAAAAAGGGAAATGATAAATAAATAAATAAATGTATATAAATGTTTAAGATAAATAAATAAAAAAAAAAAAAATAAGTATGCGAAAAAGATTGTCAAGAAAATCGAGGAAAATAGTTTAAATAGACCAACGGATAAATAATGAGTGAGAAATTTAAATGTCCAGTATTTTTTTATATTCTTGACAGTGATATTTTGAAATGGAAAACAGTACATGAATCAGGGCTCGTGCTTGACCGTTAATCAAGGGTTTTGACCCCCGAAAATCTTAAACTATCTAAATTTGACCCCTAGAAATTTCTCCCAATGGGGTCATTATGACCAAACATGGTTTTATACCTAAGATTTTCACAAATTACTACATATGGTTCATATCATTACAAGAAACAGTTAAATAGACTCTTAAATATGCAAAATTCTTCTTATGATTTGCCTTTTCTGTCGTTTTGACCCCTTAAAATTAAGACTTGACCCCCCAGAATTTCTTAGGTGAGGAGTCAAAGACTTCCTTATATCAAACACTAACACGAGCCTTACATGAATATGATATCCGGCCTAAATGCATCGACATGTATAACATATTCGCTGCTATTTTTTGCGTCAACAGTTTCATTCTTTTTTTCTCGTGACGTTTCTTACCCACATGGAGTAGCTTGATAAATTGCCGTTTAAGATGATACTTGAGAAAGTGTTTAGAATAACAAAAATGCAAACAGAGCACTTCAAAATCCCGCCGGGACCCTTGTCTTTGCAAGAGAAAACTCATATTTCAAAGCTTTTCATAGCCGGTTTCAAAAGAGCGTGTGAACGGTTTAAAAAAACACGTTACAGTTAACATCATCGTGAAATTGACAATGTGAATGATTTTGGAATGAAATTGTATGGTTGTGTGGAGTGAGCTTTGAGTGAATTTAATGGGAGGTAATCGTATATCGCAATTTTTTTTTCAGGATGAACAAAATTATCGATATTGATTACCTCCCTTTAATAGAAAATGCTTCCTATTTCTTAAGAACCTATGACACGCTTACAATTTGAATTATGTCAGTGAAATCGCGATTTTTCTCTATCAAAACTTATTTTGAATGACGATGTTGATTCTATGTTTTTCAATAGGTTTTAGCGTTTTTGAATGGTTTGAGTGGGTGTTTTGAATGAATGAATGGAGCGCTGAGTGAGCGATTTAGAATGGTTTTGATCGAGATGAATGTCAAGTTCACGATGTAACTAACTGTAATGCGGTACGTCGGATACCGTCTTGAAATTTCGTTTTCATCCAACATTCCATTTTTCAAAGCACAATTCTAATCAAACAGTTGATGTGCTAAAATGTCAAGAATGTATTTTAAACAGTGATGAATTTGGTCGCAGTTCAAAAGAGAAAGATACCATCCACGGAATCTCGCTCACTGTCGAGACGATTCCAAGTTATTTTCGATATGAATCGTGCTGAATTTAAATGAGCCTGTGTGTGTTACATTTCCAACAATTTCGAATGTATGAAAAGCATATCCTCCGGTCATCCTGTGCACTTTGTAGATAGATAAGATCTAAACCTCTCTTCAGACGACTAGTCCTGCGTTCAGTATGCGCAAACAGCTTGTCATTTTTACCCCGCTTTGCACGGGTAACATGTCGAAGGTCGAATAGAAAACAAAATGAAAAATAACTGGGCCAGAAATATTGTTTCTTCTACCGTGATCTGTCCAGAATTTCAACAGATTCCGACGATATTCATAAGTAGTTTGAAATGATGCCATTCGATGTGAATATAATGTTGGAAAAAAGAAAAATAAACGCTTATCATATTCGTTTACAAGAATTTAGATCAGCAACGCAGGAAATACGAATTTACTCGTATTTTTGTAAATGGATAACTCATACTTATACCCTACTGTACAAGCCTAAATTTTCGAATGGCTTAGCTTGTGTCGAACTTGATCGGATTCGTTTAAATAGACGTTTTTCTTACGGTTACGAGGGAAATTCATATACACTTGATTACATCGTTAAGCAGACTAACATACGGTTCAAAAACATTCACAATCACTTGCTCAGTGCTCCAATCATTCATTCCAACACTCACTTAAATCACTAAAAACGCTCCGAAATCGTTAAAAAAAAGGCACAATTCGAAATCGATCAAAACGACTAACATTTCATTGAACTCGGTCCAATTATTCAACGATTTCTTTACTGGTGTCGTTTAATTGGTGTTAAAGAAACAAGAATTGGAAAGAATTAAGGAGGGGGTGGTAATAAATTTTATCTTATAACTATACAAGTATCCGTATGATAACATCCCGTATGATATTTTTTATGATATCACATAGTTATTTTTAGAACATGATATAATGTGGTTATTTTTAGAAACTTGCATTTCAGATAGAAACACCGACGAAAACAAGACGAATATAGGTTATAAGATAAATATAATACATTCTTAGTGTATTGTATGAAAAAAATATCAAACTCGGTTGTGAGAATTAATAATTGTCTCGGCATAGCCTCGACAATGATCAATTCTCCCAACCTCGTTAGATATTTTTTTTCATATAATACACTAAGTATGTATTATATATATCGCTAGTTGGGACGAAATTAACGATATGTATTATCTCCCTTAAATTTCACTTAATCCCCGCTCATCACAGTCATTGAATTTCAAAGTCATGGAAAATCATTAAAATTGTCAATTTTACGATGTTCTTAACTGTAGGAACCATCCAAACGACCTAACTACATTCAAGTGGCCCAATTCGCCACATTAAGTAACCTATCTCTGATCAAATTATAACAATAACATCTTAAATGGGAGACACGTATTTATTTTGGAAATGAATCAAAAGAAAAACACTTGAAAAGTGACAGGTGAAACAAGTAGTTTGATGTTTACATTTTTTCTCTTTCGTAAAAATGGCACAAGAATGTGTAACAAGTCTTGTCGCTTTATCGCTAGCCCGTTCAGAGAGCAAAGGGACGTATAGATATTCAATGGTGACCCGTCGAGCATTGCAGGACCTTTCGGAAGTGTGTTATAGTCGACCTAGTCAGACAGTGCAGGATTGCGCAGACTGACTAGGATCGAAAATTTTCGCTCTCTTCGCACTTGGCTAATTTTCCTAATCTAGAATGATAATTATACATGTACCTCCCCACAAGAGAATTTTTCAAAGGAAATCTGATATTTTTCCAAAAGTTTGTTTTTTGCATAAGATTCGACTCTGGCTTCCACTCTTGTTTCAAATTGGTAACTAAATCAAAGTTCCCGAAATTAGGCCTGATATACTCCTCGTAGGATGCAATACGCAAAGAGAGTTCTGCAAAGTAATAAAAAAGCATTACGCAAAGTAAATTCTGGTTAAGATTTGTCAAGGATATTGTACGATATCGTAGCCTGCGATTTTATGCTTGTTTTTTTTTTCTGACGTCGTTGATGTACGATTTTATTTTCTATCATGGCATATACAGGCCTATACACAAAATGGTGCCGATCCTGCACGATTTCTTTTTCGATCGAAATTTGATCACGTGATCCCCGCATGGAGACGGTGAAATTAGTTTTCTAGATCAATGTGCAGACCGTGGGGTAGTGCGAAAGATTTACAACCAAAACATACCATGCCCTGCGTTCAGGATGATGATACGGTGCAATCTGTTTGCCAATTTTACCCCGCTTTGCACGTGCACCTGCGTGCAAAGCGGGGGTATGAATGGCAAACAGTGTGCACCGTTTCGTCATCCTTAAAACGGGGCTGATCAACGTGTTGCTGCGATGCCATGCCATGCATCTAAGAGTTACAGCCCCCTGAGGTCTTTCGGCCAAATGTAAAATCCGCTTAAGGTTTATTAGAAAACCGTGCGTTAATCGTACAGTAAAATGACGATGAGCGCAATACGAACTCAGTGCACACACGTACAAATTAACTGAACATTTTAGACAAATGTGTACTTTCAAACACTTCATCTTTATTATTTTTTTTCAAAAAGGAATGGCAAATGAATGAAATACAACCCCATTTATTTTTACCTTCTTTTTACCTTATTGAAATAATGCTAAGATAAGGAATCCCAAACTGACTTGACACTGACATTTTGCGTTAAAGACGCGTTAATTGTGTAACAATAGTAAGCCGATATATCTGATGGGTTGGTATGCCAACCATTTTCAGGTTATTGTCACTTCATTTTCACCCTCCTCTTGCGTCATTATTATCCCATCTTTGTTTACAATGGTAAGAACGTACAGGTCCGATAAAAAGATTTGACATGAATTCAAAAAGAGGAGAGAAACAAAAAAGAAAAAAAAAATCTGCGACATTACTTTAAGATATGAATTTCAAAAAGAGGAGAGAAACAAAAACAGCGACAACAACAACAACAAAAACATTTTTTCTGCATTTTTAAAGACATACATTTAAAAAGAGGAGCATCGCGCAGCCTGTCCAGAATCGACCTTTTTCGCACTTCCGAATGGTCCCTTTGGCGGCTATTGCTTTCGGAAAGGGAAAATTAATTATGGACATTGAGTGAAATTGGCTCATCGAGCGAGACCGACAATGCAACTATGTTGTCTGTGGGCGGTCGAAATGTGGCAATTATAGCTTTTTAAATCTGTAGTTACAACATTTTTTTCTATAATTTTTCAATTTATTGATAAAGGAGCCACGCCGCTTATCATGAATAGGCTACTGATCCTGATTGTGCTCTTCAAACAGTATCCCTTTGAATCAAAACTGGGAGTTTATTTGAACAGAAACATTTAGGATAAGTACAAAAAAGCTGCATGGCTCTTTAATGACCTTGGTCGAATTCAATTTATGATCAATGAATGAAATGTACGAGAAATAAACACCAAATGAAATAAACAACATTTGAATAAATCACGGAAATTACTATAAAATTTGAATTTACTACAATAGAAATCGTAGTAAATCTTCCGTTCATTTACATCATTTTCATATCTAAAAGTTAATTGAGAACATTGCTCTCATTTTACTGATAAGGACTTTTTATTTATGAGATCATCCTTTTCAAAATGGAAATGAGTAAGAAATAAATTTCTCTTGTTAAAAGAATACGAGTAATTATAAGATATTGACATCTAAATTAATCGTTGAATCACTCTTTTCCTACAAAAATCAAGGAAGAGACTGATAACTATGACTATGCATATGAAGTCAAACAGATGAAGGAAAAATATTCTTAAAAACGAAACTAAATGATGCGATGTGATACGATACGGTACAGCATGACACGATACGATATGATGCGATACGATGCAAGGCGATATGACGCGATGCAATTCGATGATATTCGTCGCACTTCTAGGCGATGCGATTTGATGCGATACGATACCGTGCTATACAGTTTACGATACGATACGATACGATACGAAATAAAACGATACGATCTATTTTCCCTGTTATAAATCGAGCCATGAAATAAACTTTTATTGAAATATTCAAACCGGTCCAATATGCGAAGGCTGGCCAGGAACGATTATTTCACTTTTTTTCTTCTAAAACTGATATCCATTTCTTCAATGCTTTTCGGTGGTTTATCGAGAAATAACGGTAGATTATCACTTGATAATCTCACCGCAAAAGCAGTGAAATTATCAAAAACTTATACCGTGCTTTTGTGCATTTCACCCTATCTGACGTCATCTATGCGGGGCGAAATAAGTTATATCACAATGAACGTTGCATAGCAATCACGTGCAAAATGACGCGCTTTACGAAAATATGTCTTAGAAATTGCAAATTTTGTCTCAATTTTGCAATAAATAAATAGAAAAAATCGTTTGATTTTCGAGTAAGATCAATCAATATTTCATTTCGTGAACAACAAAAACTATATTTTCACCCGTGGCTCTGCCACTTGTGAAAATATAGTTTTTGTTTTTCACTCAATTGAATATAAATCGATCTTACACTGAAACAAACGATTATCCTCTATTTAATTCTTCAGACTTGTAGATGATTTAAGATCCTTATCTTAAACATACACGGCGAAATATTTCGTAATATCATGATACATTATTACTTAATCGGCTAATCTAATTAATTTCGAACCCAAGTATTTATATCTTAAGAAGTGTGTTTTGGATTGTAGGCCTAAGTTTTTTATAATCGACTTAAAATTCCGTTTGATGGCTTAAGTTATTACGTTGCAACTTAGCATAAAGTCCCTCCCATAAATATTCCGTCCATGCGTTAGGGTACGCTTGTTACGGTAATTTGAAAATGGTACTACATGTACGAGGGGTGCTCAATAAATAGATGGACAAGTTGAGTATCTCAGTCACAAACCATCGTATATTTCCGAAATTTTGGCAAAAAAAAACAACAACAACAAAAACAAACAAACAAACAAAAAAACACCTCATTCTATATATTTGTCATTTATAAAAACAATATTTCAAACATACACGTATTATAGTCATATTTATACGGTGTGTCTACGAATTTATTGATCAGTCCTTGTATATAGTTATCACAATTGTACAATTGCGGCAAAATTCTGCAGTGGCTCATTTTCTGCATTTCGTTTTCTTCGCGGACTTCAAACTGTAGCTAAAGCATAGCCAACGCGGACCGGGCTCGAACCCGCGCGGAACAGAAATATTGCAAATGTAAGTTTACGAGACCAAATCGCTAACCACTGGGCCAAATAATATGAGTCTGTGCATGACATTCCCAATAATTTGACAGCTGCATGAGATAAGACATTTAGTAGTCCGAACAGTTACATAGTGTAATCAGAAGATAACATCACCTACAGATCTTTTGAGACCTTATTTATCTACAAAGCGAAGAGTGAAGACTCTGGTCAGTCTGTGCGGATGCAATTGGTTACAAGTCAAAGTCTATATCTAGCCTGTGCACCCGCACAGACAGTGAAAAATATTCACTTTGTCATCTGTAGATAGGTAAGGTCTTAACAACTCTTCAGATGGTCAGAAAATATTGTCATGCCGGCACTGCATTTATTTCCAGGCAGCTCAAAGTCTGCCCATCAACCATCATATATAATTAAAATCGTACAAATGTCACACATAGGCTCATTCGAAATATCAAGAGTTTTGGGGGCGTTTGAACGAACATAAAAAACCAAAGTAATCGAATCGGATTAAGATTTTGTTAAGATTTAAACAACCTGTAAAAATAAGAACATTTTAGTCTCGATAATCTTGTTTTTCTTACTTATTCGGGTTGGAAAACTCTATTGATTGACAAACACCCTGATTAAGTGGGGGACACTCTGTTAAATCGTTCAAAATCCTTTCTGCTTAAGATATTTCATAATTTTTAAGTATGTGTGCTCGTGACATTTCAAAGATATATACACAAAGATAAAAGTGTTGCAACAGCTAAATTATGTAGATATTGTAGAACTTTCAATTAGACAGACAGACAGACAGACATATTTATTTTGACGTATACATATACATAGTACATAGTCACAACACATATGCATATAATGATTTGTCACGTTTTAAACAAACAGTGGAACACATATATACATAGGCAAATCGGAAGGTTGCATGTAAAATGAATACCTGCTGAAAAAAATAGAAATGAGGATTATCAATCGTTATTTACATCAATTGACACTGACAATAATATTATTTCTTCGTAACAAAGCTTCTTTGATAAATCTGGAAATCTTTAAAGGCTCGGACTTATCTCTGGAGCAAATTAATTTTATACATTTAAAAACAGAGGGGCGCATGTAATACTTTGCATTGATATATTGTTTTCTTAGATCAGAAAAACATCTACATGCACAAATAAAATGACATTCGTCCTCGACGTCAAGTTCATTACAGCAAAGACAGCTAGACATGAGCCACATTAAGTATGTATAGGGCATTATTTCCGTCCCTGATATGTAAAGTAGTATTTTCAATGCTGAATCCACAATTTTATGACAGATGCTACAAGAGCGATTGCTGCAGGGATATGCTACGTCTTATCTATGGTAAGAGAAGTAGAGTGGGTGCCGTGAATACCAGTTCGTATAGATATACACGGTATTGATTGTACAAAATTTGCGATACTCACTCTTGGATTAGAGACAGTCAACAGGGGTCCGTTTTACTAAAGATCTTACGAAAACAAAAATCGTACATGTAAGTCAAAATCATAAATCGTACCTGGTGATTTCATTTATCATTATATTCTGCCTTGCAGTATCACGTTTGAATCGTCTTTTGAAGACGATTCCAAAGAGATGATGCATGGTTGAATTTCATATTTAGTTACTACTGTAGAAGCAAATTTATTTTTTGTCTTACGCAAAAAATGATCGTAAGGTGTTTAGTAAAACAGGCCCAAGTTGAAATCTCACCCAGCTAAGTCGATAAGTATAAGTTAATCATGTAAGAATTTTGGTTGAAAAACACACTCGTTACAAAGCCATATTTTGCATGAAATTGCTGACTTGGTTAAATATTACCATATTTTACGTTTCATAAAGCATTATTAGGTTTACTGAAAATATTTCCTTGTGTCTTTAAAGCGCCAAGTTACCACAGTTCGCCTATATGTAGAACTACTTTTTTTGAAATCGTACGTTGCAATACTTTTTAATTTGTTTATACATGTCTTTCGTGCTTTTAGGTGGATTTTCGAGAAATATTGGTAGATTATCATATGATAAAATCACCGCCTAACAAGTGAAATTACCAAAAAACTTATACACAGATTTCGCTCATTCTATCCTTTCTGACGTTATCTAAGCGGAAACCAATAAGTGACACAATCACGTGCAAAATGACACGCTTTAAGAAATTTTGTCCTAAATTCTTCACATTTTGTCTCATTTTTGCACTAGAAAATAGAATAATTGCTTGTTTTGCAAGTAAGATCGATTCATATGTCATTTATTGAACAACAAAAGGTCCACCACTTGTGAAAATATAGCTTTTGTTGTTAACTCAATTTTTTTTAAATCGATCACACACTTAAAGTTATTCGTTGATGCTGACGGAATGTCTATCGGAACTTATAAATGGTTTTCCTGTTTAAAACTTTTTTTATGAATTCACAGATAGATAACGCGGGTGGAGTAGATGCTTTCAAACGTAATCTTGCGGTTATTCACACAGAATATTTAATGACGTAGCTTCATTGATGGATTATCGACCACCAGTTGGATCTCTACTCAATATTTAAACCCTTTTTGCGCTTTTTGAATTATTGACGGGGTCGAATTTAAGGAGGTTGCATACAATCGTATAGGTAAAATGGCGAAATTGATAATAATAATAATAATAATAATAATAATAATAATAATAATAATAATAATAATAATAATAATAATAATAATAATAATAAAAATAAAATAAAATAAAATAAAATAAAATAAATATTAAGATGGATAGGCTCTACATGGTGGCAAATATTGTTAAAAACGGGAAAAGGAGAAATTTATAACTCTTTAAAACATTTTGTCAATAGTTTTTGCTAACGTATGATTATAATCCGTTATGAGTGGCAAGGTCCAATAGTAAGGTCCTTGGATTGTACGTAGAAGAAAGCCGGACACATAAGTAGCTTAAAATTGCCGTAAGCCTGGCAACTTGGGCAATTCCAAACAAGGGCGTAACGCTATCAATATGTACATTACACAAGTGCGTAACAGGAATAAATCCTCGGCCTTCGAAAGATGTCCGATTGATGAAAGACCATAACATTCAAGCTTATTCAAGCTGTCGTAACGATGTCTTGATTATTCACCAATGCTCAAATGATAGAAAAATGGAGCGGATGGATGACATTCATATTCTGTCACAGTCCACATACTATCATTGCGCCTTTATCCTATATATCATATCCTTCATATTCTATATTTGTCGCCTTCTGAGAGCGTATAAATTCCAAAATCCCAGTAACGTCTTTGCTATACTTTGGAACGTAAACGATCCGGTCGTATATTCCATTCATAACTCGAATAGAATCTTCAATTATCTCCTACATGTACCCTTTCAACTGAGAGCGCGGTACCCCACAAAAAAGACTTATATCTTTTGCATAAATAAAAGAAAGAAAGAAAATAAAGAGAGAAATAAAGAAAGAAATAAAGAAAGAAAGAAAGAAAGAAAGAAAGAAAAAAGAAAGAAAGAAAAAAGAAAGAAAGAAAGAAAGAAAGAAAGAAAGAAAGAAAGAAAGAAAGAAAGAAAGAAAGAAAGAAAGAAAGAAAGAAAGAAAGAAAGAAAGAAAGAAAGAATGTTTGATTAGCTGAAGTTACCAGCTTTGGTGCACACAGATAATAATGTGGTGGGGGTAATGGGTATTAATTGTAATTCAGTAGTTATAATGCTACCGGTTTGCACCGTGGAATCAAAGTACCCGGATTGTCAACAATAAAAATACCAGGAAGAAACTTTGTAAAGTTTTGCGTTCTTCAATTCGATGTAAACTACATAATGATTTAGTATTCTTTCGCTTGTCGATCGTTTTTCTTTTATGCTAAATTTCATGATTACTTCTAAAAGCTCCAATGCATTCAACACCGATCAAGGGGAAAGTCAAACAATTTTAACTGTTTAACTTACTTAGGGCCCCAGACTTCCCAAATTCAATATTTATTATTAGAGGTAAAGGCATTTTCTGATTAAGATGAGGGGCCCAGCCCAACAACTTCTGGGCGACTGAGCCCCTGCTAGTTTTTTCCCTGCCGATGATCACGGGCACTTGGATTCAGGATTTTACAACAACTTACAAACTTATAAATTATTCATTTAATTCACAACAGTGCTGTCGGCTCGTCCCGGACACTTGAGTTATTAATTTACAAAATTTCTGAAACATTATGCTTTTCCACAAAAAAAATCAATATACAACTGAAATTATGAATCAATAGTGGCTACTGAACATAATACCACGTACACAACACTTTATCTAGACCAAAACGTTGCAAAGAGGTGACTGGTCAAAGTCAACTTAACCCATTTTCTGAAAGGCACACCGACAACTCTGCCCAACGTATAACTTTTCTCCAATGTTATCTGTTTGTGCAAAATCCATTTTATAAACAATTATTCATTAAGTATATTTAAATTGAAAATCATAATATTCAATCTACATTCAATGGTGAGGAAATGTGAGTTTACACCCGCAATTAAAAAATAAAAATTGAGTATAAAGAATCATTCTTGCACATATTCAAACAATGATTTGATTAGATGATAATAAATACACAAAATAACAATTTAAAATAATCAAGATAAACAGTACAAGCTAGCTCTTATGGCAACTTTGTAGAGCACTCGCTTTGCGATGTAGAGGTTTCAGGGTTCAATTCCTGACAGAGTCGAATATCTATCTGCGGGTTACATTTGGCGCCCATTGTAAATAACCCACAATGAGGTGGTATTTATTTGATAAAGCAGTTGATGATGTTGAATCGAGCAGAATCGTGTAATCGAGTATAAGGAGTGTTTGTATTGACTTGCCATAAAACCTAGTTTATATAGAGACATGGTAGAGCACTCGCTTTGGGATGTAGAGGTCCAAGGTGCTAATCTGGATAGAGTTGATTATTTATTTGTGGGTTAAATAAAGTCTTACAAATTAACTGCATACTCCATAATCATTACAAGAAACATGTACTTAATTGTGCATAATTCTACTAATGATTCGCTTATTCTGTTGTTTTGACCCCTCAAAAATCAGTTTTGATTCCCAGAATTTCTTTAGTCAATGACTCCTCACTGTAAAACACTTACACGAGCCCTGAAAGTGATATAAAATTTTGTATATTATTTTAAAATCCATTTATTCCAGGTATCCCCCGAGTGGAAAAGCCCTTGTCGGACAAGTTGGGCATGGGAATTCCACACCCCTGATAGTTATGAAAGTAAAAACCACATCATACTCATGTATGAATCTGCTTTGTGTATTCATACAGTGTGATTAGATTTTAGTTTCATACCTAAATGAAACCAACAAATACTCTCTTCATCTCTAAAATGATTATAAAGCAAATCAGGGTCAAAACGTGTGTCTGACATAGGCCTTGAACCTATGACCCTGGGATCACACATATTTTGCCATATCAACTGAGCAAAGAGATCATGTGTCATTATCCTATCCAATGTTGAATGCTAAAATAGTATGATACATGCCATTTCTCCTGATATTACTGAGTAAAATTTGAGTATTTTCTATTTTCAGTGGTTTAAGAGAGTCTTCTCATTGGTTGTCCAAAGCAAACAAGAAGGGGGAGATATTCGTTTTAGAGCTGCAGGACTCTTCAGAATCACAGGACATCACAAACAGTGACAAGGATTGTCTGTGTGTATGCAGTGACTGCGCCACTGACGACACAGGGTATGGGACTGACACAGATTTGTATGCCAGCTTTAGAAAAGGCGACGACACCGACAGCTTCTGTCAAAGTATAAGAACTTTATCGGAACTCAGTGATGCCTCCGATGTTTTAAGTCAAAGCAATTTCAAGATTCAAAGAGCAGATAATTTCCCTATAGATCATGGTAAAAGTTTTGTCAAAGCTGAAGAGGATATTGATAGTTTATTCAGAAGTGTTAATTTGAGCACTCCTGGAAATGACTTGAATTGTGAGGCAAATTTGCTGTCTGTTGCTGATATTTTCTGTTCTGATATAGACAGTGTTTTTCAATCCAGTTCTACAAGTGTGAAAGGAAACAGTAAAAAACAGAGTAATGCTAAAAGTACTACAGGTGTTATGTCTGAATCAAATGACTTTGTGAATGCATCTTTTAATGAAGAAATACCTGTGTTTGGAAAAGAAGTACACAGAAAGAATATAAAGCCTCAGGGAAAATGTGAATGTGCCTTTAAAAATCAAAGATCTTTGAAAGGGGAGTACATTGTCAATATAAAACTACGACCACTTCATACAAATTTAGGTGGTTGTAGCACTGTTGAACTATGTGAGAATGTTTTGGGTATTGTACCAGGGCATTATGGGTCAAATCAGGGAGCCAATCAACACCATCGAAGGAGGGATAGACGGATCAAAGTAAGGGGAATACTGCCAAACGGTGTTGCTGCAAAATGGCCAGATATCCATGTTGGTATGTGTATATAGTTGATAATTTGAAAGTTGTTGTCATAATAGAAGTTGAAAAATAGCATTTGTAAGAAATAAATTTTTTTCTTTTTAAGTCAGCACTGTCTTTTTTTGAAAATACCTAATAACACTTTTGAATAATAAATCCTTTCGTAGGTATCTTTAATTTAAAGATTGATATAAATCCCTTTTACATCTATGCCTAAGAAAATTAATACTAAACTCAATTTGTACACTGCCAAAATCAGCATACTGTTTTGTGCAAATACATTTAAGTGTGTTGAGTCTTTTATTTGATACATTTTTGTATTATCAATATCAGTATTGAAGCAACTTCAAGCCAACTGTATTATTGTTATTCATTTCAGGCGACTGCATTGTGTCTGTAAATGATCAAGATGTTACTTGGGACAATTTTAAACAAATTTTACAGTCTCTTCAATATCAACGACAAGTAAGTGAGATGACATTGGAATCAATGCCCCTATGGGGTAAAAATTAGAGAAAGAAAGAATGACCATTGTATGGTTACCTTAATAATTGTATGGTGTGATATTCCTCTAAAGGTCTAATAGAATAAGTATGATGAGCGTAGGAGATTGTAAAGAAAGCTTTTATTTTTTTGTTTATGTTAAAACTAAGTAAACATAAACATTCAAAGACAAATGAACTATTGAAAGAGCAACAGATTTTTATAGAATGTTTGTCTCCTTAAGAGTTCCTTCAACAATGGTATATCATTGTGCAAGTGAGTATCATACCCTGAAACATATATGTATTACCTTTTTAGCTTGACTATCCCTAGAATTGGGGGAGGGGGGGTGTTGCTATTTCAATCACCCTGGCATCGGTGTAATGCTTTGGTTAAGTTTTTATGTGCAAGTGTTTAAAATCTCTGTTTCTATTAAAGCTATTGCTTTGAAATTTTACACATACTTCTGTGACTATAATAGCAGCCTCTAGACAAAGATTCATTACTCTGATATTAAATTTAGTGGAATGTTTCCCTTTTTGGACTTAAAAATTCCTGGTTAAGTTTTTGCGTGCAAATGTTGTATATCAGTTATAGTTCTATTTCTACTTAAGCTATTGCTTTAAAAACTATGCACATGCTTATTTTACCATAATATCAGCCTATAGACAAGGATTCTTTTCTCTTGACTCTCATTTAATTGAATTTTCCAATGTCTATATTGATTTGCTGTTACTAGCCAGCACTAGTTATAGTCGAGCTTTGCTGTCCTCCGACAGCTCTTGTTCTTAAATCTTAGAAGTATTTTTGCTACGAGCAATTTCTCCTTTTACCACAATATTTTCCAAAGTAATAAATCATATGGAAAATTTCTGGATTGTAGGCAATTGTGTTAATACAAGTACTTTGCATTTCCAGTAGTCTGGTATCTTTTTTTATTTGATTTCAGGTAAAACTAGTGCTAAAAAGAAGCTCAAAACAGAAAGATCCTTCTTCTCTAATGGTGAAGAAACAGTCTGCATCCAGTCGGCTAGTCAAGCTAGTGACAGGAGCCAATGTGAGCATAGCTAATATAGAGGAGGTGATCACAGGACAATGGGAACCCTTTTATGGTGCTATGTACTTGTCATTAGAGGGAGTCAACTCAGACAATATGCAAGCGAAGGTCAGTGGTTTGATTCTTGATATATAGCAGGGGTGTGGAATTCCCATAATCAACTTGTTTGACATCAGGTTTTCTATCTTCGGACAAGTACAATTTTCAAAACGACTTGTTCGTGGACAAGTGAAGGCAAGGGCATATCTGATAATGGTAATACATCAGTCATCAGGGTAAAAGACTAGCAATTTTTTCCTAGGGGCCAGACTGCCAAATTTCGGCATTAAATAAAAGGGTTATAGGCATTTCTCAAAATGTTTAGGGGCTAACCCCAAAACCTAGGGGTCATGGGCAATGTTTATATCAAATGTTTGAAAACATTGTTTTTATCAAGAAATTCCTTGGTTCATTTTCTTCTTTTAAAAAAAATGTTGTTCTTAAAAATCTCTTTTTTTGCAAACAAGTTCATTGTGATTCTAGACACGTAGAAAATCATCATTTACTTGTCCAGGGGCAAGTGGAAAAAAGTGTATTCTCAAATCCTTGTATAAAGGATCTGTTTTGAGATATACATTCAGTAAAGCCATTGTGAAACCACGTCTGGAACTGAAAATATTTTAAGCAAACCTTGGCAAGCTTTATTATTTTTCTGTTCTTGACTGTTGAGATTGATTGTTTAAAAAAGGGGGTAACAAGTTCATTTTTTCACACAAGCAACTTCTATTTTGCTTTAAAAATATTTTCTTTACATCAGCACATAAGAAACTGTACCTGCATAAGACTGGTATACATGTTATTAAAGGTATTTTCCTTAAACATACCCTGTAATCAGGATGACAGAAAGGTGCAATCTGTTTGCAAATTATACCCTGCTTTGCATGCAAGTGCGCATGCAAAGCAGGGTATAATTTTACAAGTAGTAAGCACAATTTTGTCAGCCTGAATACAGGGCTTGCATGTATGTTTGTTTTAAATCTACAAAATAGCAATCTTATCTTCTCTGAAATATAATTCTAAAATGTTTCCATTTCCATTACAGGAAGATATTGTGTATCAGTTTCCAAGAGTCGACAACAAAGTGATTGACAGTCGGGGCATGTTTATTACACTAGCAGGTACACTGACAGATGCAACAAATTCAACTGTCCAAAGGTAGGTAAAATGTGAAAGTGGGATGAAATGTGAAATCCCTGGAAATGTGAATTCCTAAGAAAATGTGAAACAATATAAAAGCAAAAACGGAATTTGAAATTTTGACATGTATCATCATTTTGTTGACTAAGGTATTGTTATTCAGTATAGTTTATGCAAAAAATTCAACCTTTTTGCCGCAAAATGATTAAATGAGAAAAGAAAACAATATTTTTGAGGGTTTTACTTTCTTTAGGGACAAAAGAAAGCTAATATAAAATTTCAACCTTTTTTTTTTGTCTGCAGCTCCTTTAATTTTGATCAGTCCAAAAGTTATATTAACTCTATTTCTTAGGTTACAGTTTGGAGAGAATATAGCCAGTCTTAAATCTTTATTCCTCAGAGAAACCCTATGTTGTGGGTACTCATTGGAATTGTCGTGACAAGACAATTCCAATGAGTACCAACAACATAGGGTTTGTGCTATAAATATGGAAATACTTTGATCGAAAACCAAAGACACTCCTTCTATCTTTAGCTCTGTGTACTTCATTTCAGTACAACATTGATGGTAGATGACAGCCCTGTTCATGTTGTATACCATTGTGAAGGCCAGAACTTGTTTGTTGTTTCTGCACCAGAAAATAGGTAACATTTATATTTACCCCAAAAAAATTTAGGTGATTCCTGCTTACCTCTGTTGTTTAGGTCATAAGATGCACCTTGCTTTCTAGATACATTCAGGTTTCATTCAGAGTCGTTCTTTACAAAGAATAAACATCAGCTAAAAACTTTTTTCTGACTTACATAACAGTTTGTCAATAAACAGAATGTATAAACAGAACTGCCTGTATATAAAAAAATGGTTAGAATAAGAAAGACATGCAAAAAAGCTACATAAATTACTAATTATAAACTGCTTTATATAACTTATCTGAGGATAACGTAGGTATACAAAGCAAATGAAAATGAAAAAAGAAAAAAAAAAAAAAAAAACTGATCAAAACTTTTACCTTATCAACAGTATAAATCAGCACTCTTTGAAGACTGAAATACTAGCTAAAGTTAGTTACCATGAAAATCAACTGCATTTTAAAAAATATCATATAGAGAAACTCAGTTTTAAGTAAAGCTGACTCTTATCTAAAAAATCTAAGATTTTCAACTGTTTAATTTCAGGTTTTCCTTGAACTACCTCACATCTCTTGTTCAGGACCTTGTCCGAGTGCTGGAAATAACCCATGGTTCTGTACAAGAGGCCTTTACGTCCACTACACACCACCAACAACTAGATTGTTTCTTTGCTCTCCTGCACCAAAACCAATTGCCAAACTCACCAACTGGTAAAACGGGTTGGAATGATTCTAACAGCATTAGTCAATCAGTAAAAGTACTACCTCTACCAAATGATATTAAGGTCAGTATATTTGATCATTTTAAATCATTTCCATACATATCTTTGACCCAAGATCATTTCAGGAAGAAAAATATTTGGCAAAATATTGTGAAAAAGGAACAAATCGACAGTGGGGGATCAAAATCTCGTAACTCCAGCTTATTCCAGCTGTAGTTACGAGATTTTGAGCCCCAATCTGCGAAATATCTCCTTTTCTCCCTTTATTTCTGCCAGAATTTTACTATCAATAATCAATGGTTAGGTTTTCTAACAACATTAGTCAGGCAATTGATTCATGAGAGAAACCAAGAGCAGAATGTCCAAATTATTGCTGGCTAACTGACCATGTGGGTTTGTCCTTTGGCGAGTCATTTCAGAGCCCCATGAATGAGTGAACTTTGCTGTGATATGACTGTATGAAAGATTGTAAATGTAGTGCTTAACACCATTTCATGTTAAATCAAGACCAAATGATATAAAGGGCAGTGATATTTGTGACTTGTTGCCAAAACCAGAAACTGGCCCTAGTAGGGCTCGTGTTTGACCCTTAAACCAGGGTTTTGACTCCCAAATATTACATTTTGACCCTCAAAAATTTCCTGCAGGGGGGTCATTTTGACCAACTGAATTTACAGTGGTGAAACCTTAGCAATCCAATTTATTTTTATTATTATTTCATATATTTATTTATTATTTATTTATTTACTATTACAAAGGTTCTATATAAATGACCAACATAAACAATTAAGTGTGTCTACACTTTATTGTTTATGTTGTTTCAGTTATATATATTACTACATAGACTAATTTTGCTCTTTTTTGACCCCTTCAAAATCAGTTTTGACCCCCCAAAATTTTATGGTCAAGGGGTCAATGACTCCCTAATTTAAAAAGCTAACACAAGCCCTGCCCTACCTTTTAATAATTGTAATTGGATCAATTAACTTGTTTTAAAGCCTTTCAGGTGTAAGATTCAAATAAAAAATATATATATATGAAAGCAATATAAAAACATATTTTTACCAATAACCTATTATATTTCAGATGTGCTTTGACAGAGTGCTATCTGAATTTGAAGCTGCTGATTTTGGTGATATGGTAGGTTGCCCTCTTTTTCACTTGTTTTCTAAAATTATATCATGTATTTTACAAAAATGTGTGTGGTTTCATTATAAAATACCACATTTGTTTTTCTTATAAATATTTCCATTTGTATTTGGACAGAAAATGATTATGTCACTATTTAAGGTCATGATGAAAGATTTTAACTGTCTTTTGCCTCATGATACTTAACAGGTTTTCAGAAAATATAAAAAGAAAGAAAAATAAAAACTAAACTAGTTTGACCTACTGAGATCAACAATTTAGCAAGTCTTTTATGCATAGAGACATGATATTTTGATGAAGCACTTTAGAGATGCTTCATATTCAAAACTAACTTATGAAGCAAATTTGTAGACAGTACAAATTATCAATTGGCAACAAGTGGTAAAAGTACACAGTGAATGCTTTGTTTTTAAAGGGTTATACATCATGCATATAGGAAATCAGTTTATAAATTCAACATAAATTAATCATTTTTTAGCTTAAAGCATTTTAGAATAAAGGCAAGATATGTTTTGTTGTTTGATTTCAGGGTGACAGTTACTATGGTTGTAGGCGGAGTTACTCTATCCTGGGAAGCTGTCTGTTTTATAAAGTAAGTAATAAGATTATGTTTTAAAAGTAGAATCCTGCCCTGCCTTCAGGATGAAAAAATGATGCAAGCTGTTTGCAACATAAACCCTGCTTTGCAAGTGCATTTGCTTGCAAAGCAGGGTATAATTTGCTCCATTTTGTCATCCTGAACATAAGGTTGGTTCTTTTTCAACCTGAGATTTTTTAGGACAAAACATTAAATGGCTCTAACTGAAATGTTGCTCCAAATAAATATTATTTTGCTGTGACAGAACTTATGAATAAAAATTATCAAAATAAATAATTTGCCGAATCAGATAGTTTGCACATACTGTAAACCTAGGATTGGTTTTCTTTGTTTAAGTTAGCTTCATCTGTGGAAGGGTTCAATCAGCAGACGTTAAATCCTGCAAATAAGTCACTGGTCATTGAAACTTGAACTTTTCTGGTAGCGACTTCTTAGAAAAACCTAGATTTATAAGCTCGCCCGGGACGAAAGACTCGGAAGAGCTATTGTCATACCCTCGGATATCTGCGTCAGCGTTGGCGTTGGCGTCAGCGTCCGCATTAGGTTAAAGTTTTTTATTTCTATCAATATTTATCCTAGAGGCTTTATTTTTTACAGAAACACTCATTAGGGCATAGGCTTTCATTTGAGACCAACATCGAAATGACCTTTAGACTGTGACCTTGACCCTTTCAAAAAAACTTTAACCAAAAACTTTAACCAAAAACTTTAACCAAAAAAACTTTAACCTTGCTTATATTTTCTGTAAGCTTTTAACTAGAGTCATCATTACTTAACATGCACACTCATTAGGTGATAGGCTTTCACCATAGACAAAGGTCCTTGACAATTTGATCTTGACCTTGACCCTTTGTGGACTTTAACCAAAACACTTTAACCAAAAACTTTAACCTTGCGTATATTTTTTTAATGCTCTAATCTAGGGACATCATAGCTTCATATATACTCACCAGGTGATAGGCTTTCACCAGAGACCAAGTTCCTTTACAATTTGACCTTGACCTTTACCATTTGTGGACTTAGAAAAACTTTAACTGAAAACTTTAACCAAAAACTTTTACCTTGCTTATTATTTTTGAATGCTTTAACATAGGGACATCATTACTTCATATACATACTCATTAGCTGATAGGCTTTTGTGAGAGATCAAGGTCCTTGATAATTTGACCTTGACCTTTAATGAACTTAGAAATACTTTAACCAAAATTCTTTTACCAAAAACTTTAACCTTGCTTATATTTTCTGAATGCTTTAACCTAGGGACATCATTACTTCATATACATAGTCACCAGATGAAAGTCTTTCACCAGAAACCAAGGGCCTTGACAATTTGACCTTGACCTCAACCTTTTATGGACTTGGAAAAACTTAAACTGAAAAACTTTAACCAAAAATTTAACCTTGCTTATATTTTCTAAATGCTTTACTCAGTTACATTATTACTTCATACACATACTCACTAGGTGATAGGCTTCTACAGAGACCAAGGTCCTTCACAATTTGACCTTGATCTTGACCTTTTGTGGACTTAGAACAATTTTAAAGAAAAACTTCATATTTGATACAAAGAAATTCCATTGGTAACCTCATCTGCTTGTAGGCTTTAACTTTACCCTAACCTTATACATGCAATTAAAACAAAAAAGTTTTTATATTTCTTAATTACTTCTCAAACAGATATACATGTATATTAGATCATGGACTTTAACATTGAAAGAAACCACTTTGAACTTTGGTCTTCGGTCAAGCGCTGTTTGTGACAAGCAGCTGTTTGGGCGAGCTACGTTGTCCGAGGACAACTCTTGATTCTATTTCTATAACATTTATCAACACTTCCATTCATATGGTAGATATTAGTTTTTTCCCTTAAATGTGTTTAGTAGCTCAAACTGGATTGATAATAATTACCCTTTTGCCTTTTAAGACAGGACAGCTACAATGAACTTGAAATACATAGTCTAAGGTATTTTTTATGTGATGAGCTATAGAACAAAGGAGCTGAGTTTTAAAAGTTGTACCATCTATTAAACTTTGTCATTTGATACATGTGCTGACAATTGTTAAACTGTGACCCTGTGCGTGACATTTCCAACAATTTCAAATGTGGGCTAGCCATTGCAACCGCACAGTCTGCCCAGAGTCTTTGCTCTTTTGATATATAAGGTCTGGGAGTATCTTTTGACAGACAGACAATTTCTAATTGCACTATATGACTGTCTAGGCTGCTCAATGTTTGCAAATCATACTCATGTCAAATTGTTTAAAATGTCGTGCACAGGATCCTGTACAATGTGTTAATTTCAAATTGTCATTTAGATTTATCCTTTCACACCTGGTAAGCAACAGCCAATGGACAGGCAAAATGCATTTTCTGTGTTGATTATGCAAGTCCAACAACATTTGGCTAGTATTTCAACATAAGAATATTGTTTCTATATATGCCACAAACAAGCCTGGATGCATGAAAACACAAATCTTTCTAGACACATACTTTTTTTGGTTTACAGTTATACTACTTTGTACAATTCAAAGAGGTATTTACCCAATATTTCAAACATTTGAATTGCATCATTTTTGGCAAAACCAAATTATTTAAACAATTATTTTATATCTGATTGATTTATATTCATTACATATCAGATTGTTTAATATTCATTACACATTTTGTGACTGTACATGTTATTTTTCAGAACTACCTCATTTCAAACCACCTTTCAAAGGATGATTTGATTGACTTTACCACGTACCTGCAATATCACTCTCTCTTTACGGTGACCTCTGACCTGTCCATTGGTCAGCTGGTGTCCTGGAAGGAGGTCCACCCAACAAGGCATTGTCGTAGTGTCCCTGAGGAACAATCATTTGGTTACACAGAGCCTCTAATTGCCAAATGGTTCTGGCTAATAGTTGGTTATGTAAGTATTGTACAATCAGGGCTGGTTTAGACTAATAAACCAACCCTGTATTAATTATGAAAACATTCACCAAACATTCAAGAAATTCTACCCTTCTTTGCATGACTTGTAACATGCAAAATGGGGAAAAACTCTAAAACATTCACAAACATTTTCTTATCTTAAACTCAGAGCATGTTTGTAATTCTAGAAAGTCCAAAATTATTATTTTTTGAACATGAAACTTTTCTTTCTGAGAGTATGTGGCCAAATGAAATATTCAGAGTTTCATTTTCTGGTTATGAACCTATATTTCAGATACATTAAACATTGAATTAAATTCAATGTAATTTCCTGCTGTCATATCTCTACAAGAGACTCATCTTTCTCATAAAGACAATGAAATGGACAATTGAGAGACCTCACCATGATCCAGAAATAGCCTGTTGACCCTTGTACTTTCAAAGTTTTATCTATGATAGACTTGTAAATATCTAGACCCCATTTATATAAGACCTGAATATAAGGGGTTTGAATATATACTAAATTAATTATTTGAAATGTGAAATTAGAAAACCTCCTTTGTGTCTATTCAAAATATTTCGTGTGAATTCTCTATGTAGGTAAAGACTAGATTGCATTTCTTTGTATACTAGGACAAATAAGAAACGCCAGGATGCATAAAATATGCAACATTCATTTTATTGCTTCATCTAGAGTAATGAAAATTGGTCATATTTATGTGTCGTTTGCTGTCAAACGGTACCCACATTTAAAACTACACAATACCTTACCTCATGCACAATGAGAGGCACATGCTCAAATGCAAGAATCCTGTGCAGAGGAAGGTCAATGAGTTTACCCAAGGAAGTTTTCAGTCTATTTGATACTCTGCAAGTATTCAGATCAATTTTTCAATGATTACTTCAAATTGAGCAATTTGCATAGTTGCCGCGATTGTCAGAAGTCGAGTGGGGACAAGCTAAAGCAATGCTTGTGCATGTTCAAGGCCAACAGCAGGCTGCTGCACATTATGGTGTGCATATTGCCGCGATTGTCAGAAGTCGAGTGGGGACAAGCTAAAGCAATGCTTGTGCATGTTCAAGGCCAACAGCAGGCTGCTGCACATTATGGTGTGCATATTCGACCCATTGAACATCTTGTTCATTGTCTGCAGGTGAGGGGGATGGTCAACAACCGACTGCAAATTGGACCTCCACATGTCACGAATCCATGTCAGGATAGGTTTATGACACTTTCTCACGTAATTGCCATCTCACAGCTAGTGAAACTGTAAATAACACTGAAGGCAGTCATAATCGCCATTTTAATCTCAATACAATTCGAAACCGCATTGGTGACAGTGACCTTAGAGCCAGACGTCCCTATGTCCGTCTGTAGCTAACTCCTGTGGGTCGCCAACGCTGTTTGGCTTGGTTTCAAGCACTCTTACCATGAAATTTTCCTGTGTAACAATGAAGAGCAATGGTATTCTTCATCATCAAATCCTGGTTCACTCTCTACTGTTTGGATGCTCGACTTTGTATATACTGACGTCTCAGCATACATCACATCAACGCATGCATCGTTGAAAGAACAGGATAGGTTTGGTGCTGGTTCGGTATGTGTATGGGGTGACATCTCTTATGGGTTTAAAACACCATTGATTGTGATTGTCTTTAATTTAAAGGGCCTCAGGTATAGAGAATCATGTCACATGGGTGCAAGCACGGGACCTGATATTGCAGCAAGACAATGCTTCCCCCCTTGTTGCCAGTTTGCCAGCAATTTCTTGTCAACAGTAACATACACCAAGACATACATTCATTCCAGATTTGTCCCCATTGAACATTTGTGGGATAAACTGGTTAGGAGGGTAAGGAGACATTCAAATGCTCTGACTAATCATGCCCAGCTCATACATTAAGAATGGAATAACATCCCCATGGCCATGATTAACACCCTGGTTAATTCCATGCAAAGATGAAACAGGGCTGCCACAGCTGGAGGACACACAAGATACTGATATGTCCAGCTGTGATTTGCAAAACTAAAAGGGTCATCATTTAAAGGGGGTATTTTTTCACATAATTAGAATCGGAAATTGAATGAAACTTCAACAGCTGGTTCCATACAGATGACATTTCATACAAAAATGAATATAATAATCCAATAATATAATTCATTCCTTAAAACAATCATTTTAGATTTCCCTGCGTTTCTTTTTTGTCCTAGTATATATTTTCTTTTAAAGAAATCTTTAAAAAAGATACTTTGTTTACTTATTGTATCAGTTGAAAGAAAACACAATCACATTTATATGAAGTATTTCTGTCAAGCTCTTGGTGCTGAGCAGGGGTGTGGAATTCCCATGCTTGACTTGTCCTGCATCTGGACATTAAGGATTTAGTGGTAGGAATAGAATACTATCAAAAGTAGCCTTAAAGTTACACCTAACCTTATGAAATCCTGTTCTAAGTAATCCATTATATTTCTTTTGCAGAAAAACATGATAATGTGTATAATGCTGGAGAAGGGAGGCTGCACTGCAATGTAAGTACAGTTAATCTTGCCTGAGGGAAAACATCTTAAAAGCGACCATTTTTAATTAGCAGCCGTTTTCCAAATCCCCTTTTTTAAATCAAACTATCTGAAAAAGTCTAAACTATTGCTCTGTAAATAATTGTAAATGAAGCCCATATTGTACTAACTCATTAGAATCGTCTCTAGTTGAGATGATTCTAATGTTTACACAACAAAAGATCACTGAGCAATGCAATTATATACATGTTCAATAAAAGTTAGGTCTCTTGATTGAATTGAAAACCTGTTCCAAGTGACTACTCACTGTAACAACTGCTTTTTGTTGGTCCCATGAGTGGTCGCTCAAAACACGTTAATCTGTGCTAAAATTAAGTTGACTTTCACTTCACTTAATTTTTTGAGCCTACAGGACTGACAGACGTCTAAGCTAGTTTGTATTTTAATCTAGCAAGAGTGTCAAGAGTGTTCAGCAGCTGGACCAGTGTCTTGATTTTATTTCCCTTCTTAGTGACCAATCATGTAAAAAGAGACCATCTGGTAATTGCTAAAGTTAGATTTTTTGATAACCATATTGGATCCAATAGAGCTTAACCAGATTATATTGGAATGAGTATTGATCATTTTAGATTCAGAAAATGGCCAATATATGAAGAGTATCGAACCTAGTCAGCCTAAACAGTTTGTGCAGTCTGACTAGGGACAACACTTCAAACACTACCACAATGATCCCATATTGCTAGATGGGTCACAAATGCACAGTGGTTTGTGTCTCACAGCATTTTTATTGAAGACAGGTTTACCTGTCTTTCAATATAGGGATCGTCGCCATCGGATTTTCATAACAAACCTACACGTGTCATTACGCTAAAAAAAGTAGACCCATTCATAAAAATAAACGCGGCAAAAATAATCAATACTGTAGCAATATACCGTAAAATTTTGGTGCTGACCTAAATTCTGGCCGGGACCTCAGTGGAGTGAAAACGTGATCTATGCAGAAGTTGCCTGCAGAAACGTGTTTTACATTCGTAAGTGGTGCTGTTTTAGGGCGTTTTCGGCTGCAATCTTTAGCATTTGCTCCAAATTTTCAATTGCATCCTACAACTGTTTTTATGCGTAGCATTGGCAAATTATTTTCAGTTCCCCATTATAGACTCCCTATTTCTCGTAAAATTGTGTGTTTGTGTGTCCTTAAGGTTGCTTTATTTATCCGTCTCCCGGGCCTGTCGTAGTGTAAATGGATAAAAACTAAAATAGCACAAGGCTATTTGAATAAACTCGTAAACCCTTGGCATTTCCTAGGTTTGAATTTTTACTTGGATTTACGGAGAAATTTCGATGGCTTATCAAATTACTTTATTATTAGGTTTGTTTTGTCTATCCATATTGTACAGCATTCGGAACATCACTCGGTCATTTCCGTAAACGGCAACAGATCGTGATCGTGATATTCACTCGGCAATCATCGGGCGATCTCAGAAGTCTCAGATCTATCTAAATGTAGGTTACGGAATCGGCCGAGTTGTGACGAATGCGTTAGATTGGCCGAGTGGTGTCCCGAATGGCCTATACAGTAGTACCACGCATGCGCGAGCCCGGTTTTGAGTTTCCGCTTTTGTTTTCGACAATTTTCTGACAATAACAAAAACTGTTTTGGAAAATGGAATGGATTTATTTGTAACATTCTGGAGTGGACTTTGAAAGAATTCTACTCAAGGTGATAAATGCTGTAGCTCGGGATTTCATTTAACGATCTGTCATTTTGGCAGTTTTGTCAAAATTGATAGTTCACCGGATAGTTCAATCCAAATCTTGATCTAGAAAAGCAGTCCCGTGGAAAAGGCCTGAAAGGTTGGTTGTCTTAACATGTTTATATATTATTTTGTAGTAAAAATAATTTTCTACTAAGTAAGACCATATGCAAGGAGAATAACCTGAAATGGAGATCGAAATATCTCAATGGAAAAATAGAAATAAAATGTTTCAGTCCTGGAAGAAACTTAAACGGTATTCATAAAAAAAAGCTACAGCTATTGTACGGGAAAATAATTCTTCTTGGTATTGACTTTGACTAGTAAAAGTATAAGAATATTGGTATTACTTTCATTGCTTCTTCTATGTGGAGATAATTAGTCAAATCCTGGATCAGATACCGGTAATAAATGTAAAAGTTTGAACAAATTTCCAATTCAGGGCAATATTCACCATGGCAATGAAATGTTCAGCTCTTCATCAAGGGGTAAGCAATGTGTGTCATGTGGATTAACATTTTATTTAAGATTTTTGCACATCCACTTAATAAGTTTGACTGGAAAAAAAACGGATTTGGATCATATTGGATTGCTGAGGATAATCTATACAATTTTATAAATTTTATAAATTATTCATAGGGTTGCAATAATTCATATGAGTTTTTAGAATACAGGAATTGCCACCATATTTCTGTTGGTTAAATGAATATTTTTCATTTAGGATATTGAAAACTTACACTTGGGGATGAATAGCGATTATGAAGGGAGTTACCCTCTTGTTAAGCTTGAATTGGCTAGAGGGATAGGTTTATCTGGAAGTGATGAGTCTTCAAAGTAAAGCAAATTCATTTGTTAGGAAGGTGCAGTTTCCATATGTAACCATCAATGATTGTTTTAAATTTTTGATTCCCACTCAAGAGATCTTCTCAAAACGCCACAATTTTCATTCCAATTGTTAATATTCAGTCCTGTCTTCAATTCAGGCCTTTCAGGCCTTTGATTGATTGCTAAGCATTGAATTGTTTTTGTCTGTAGGTTTATAGGCAGGTATGACTGAATAATAGATTTGTTATTTCTGCAAAAAAAAATATATATATATAAACTGTGAACTGAAAATTAGCACTATTTTTAGCTCGCCCGGGACGAAAGTCTCGGAAGAGCTATTGTCATACCCTCGGATGTCGGCGTCGGCTAGGTTAAAGTTTTTTATCACTATCAATATTTATCCTAGAGGCTTTATTTTTTACAGAAACACTCATTAGGGCATAGGCTTTCATTTGAGACCAACATCCCTGTCGAAATGACCTTTAGACTGTGACCTTGACCCTTTCAAAAAAATTTTAACCAAAAACTAATCAAAAACTTTAACCAAAAAAACTTTAACCTTGCTTATATTTTCTGTAAGCTTTAACCTAGAGACATCATTACTTCATATGCACACTCATTAGGTGATAGGCTTTCACCATAGACAAAGGTCCTTGACAATTTGACCTTGACCTTGACCCTTTGTGGACTTAGAAAAACTTTAACCAAAAAACTTTAACCAAAAACTTTAACCTTGCATATATTTTTTTAATGCTCTAACCTAGGGACATCATAGCTTCATATATATACTCATCAGGTGATAGGCTTTCACCAGAGACCAAGGTCTTTCTCAATTTGACCTTGACCTTTACCATTTGTAGACTTAGAAAAACTTTAACTGAAAACTTTAACCAAAAACTTTAACCTTGCTTATTATTTTTTGAATGCTTTAACCAAGGGACATCATTACTTCATATACATACTCATTAGGTGATAGGCTTTTGTGAGAGATCAAGGTCCTTGATAATTTGACCTTGACCTTTAATGAACTTCGAAATACTTTAACCGATATTCTTTTACCAAAAACTTTCACCTTGCTTATATTTTCTGAATCCTTTAACCTAGGGACATTATTACTTCATATACATAGTCACCATATGAAAGGCTTTCACCAGAAATCAAGGGCCTTGACAATTTGACATTGACCTTGAACTTTTATGGACTTGGAAAAACTTAAACTGAAAAACATTAACCAAAAATTTAACCTTGCTTATATTTTCTAAATGCTTTACTCAGGGACATTATTACTTCATACACATACTCACTAGGTGATAGGCTTCTACAGAGACCAAGGTCCTTCACAATTTGACCTTGATCTTGACCTTTTGTGGACTTAAAAAAATTTTAAAGAAAAACTTCATGTTTGATACAAAGAAATTCCATTGGTAACCTCATCTGCTTGTAGGCTTTCACTTTACCCTAACCTTATACATGCAATTAAAACAAAAAAGTTTTTATATTTCTTTAACTACTGAAACAGATATATATTAGATCATGGACTTTAACGTTGAAAGAAACCACTTTGAACTTCGGTCTTCGGTCAAGCGCTGTTTGTGACAAGTAGCTTTTTGGGCGAGCTACGTTGTCCGCGGACAACTCTTGTTTATTTGCATGTTCAGTTAGTCATATATAATTGGGCAAGTATAACTTCCATCATTAATTTTTAAGTGGCATGGCTGTTATAAATACTATGGAAAACATGTTGGAAAAAAAGTAAATTGTGTACAATAAACTGTTTCACATTTTCCTACTCTGATTTAATCACTATCGGATACTTTTTGCTTTTCTGCATAATTTTTTATCATTGAATAATTGACCTATGTCAAGCTGAATAAAAACCTCTAAAAAAGCCAAGAATACATTGAAATCAAAGTGCTAAAAGCACTGACTGCACAAATTGCCAATTTTTATTCCAAAAAATATTATTTTCAAACTTTTTGGATTAACAAAATGAAAATCAGGTGGTGTCGACCAGGATCAGACTGCACATATATGTGCTCTCTGTTTATACCTCCTACCAAAGCAGGATTATTCTAGGTTCAGTTTGATAAGAGTTAACTTGTTTTCAGACTTCATTTTCATTTTCCACCTATGTTTTCAGAGATGAGAGTGTTTCCTCTCCAGATCCATTCCTTATAGACCAGGCCAGGGCTGTCTTAATGCAGCTATACTCACAGAACCTGCCAAAATATTGCCAAAACAGGTAGGGTTAATAACATTGTGAAATTGACAGGGTGAATGAATTGGAATGATTTAGGAATGAAATTGATTGAGTGTGTGGAGTGAGCTTTGAGTGAATTCAATGGGAGGGATTCCTATATCGCAAATTTAGTTCAGGACGAACAAAATTATCGATATTGATTACCTCCCTTTAAAAAATAATGCATACAAGTTTTATACATAGCTTCCTATTTTTTCAAGAACCTAGGAGAGGCTAACAGTTTGGATTATGTCAGTGATATCTTGATTTTTCTCCATCAAAAATTATTTTGAATGAGTGGGGTCAAAACTTTATGCACTTTGCTTATTTTCTGAATCTGGAATAATCAATCAACCTTTCTGTGAAAGAATTTTTTATTTGCGACCTCTGGTTGACCTATGCAACCCAATCTCTTTAGAATACAATGTGTTAATTTTACAGAGCTCCCAGATGGGCCTTTTTTGTGTGATTGGTCACATATCTAAAACATTTGATTTTCCTTCAATAAGAATTCAATTTTCAAGCAAAGGTTCTTCCACCACTTTGTGCCTTACGCTTGTAAGGAACAAAGCAGAATGAGGACCATTGGCTTGTAAAGATATTAGAATATATCAATGGCTTTTGGTTTTCCTAGCTCTATCTTTAAAATTCTACCCATGTGAACGAAGGATGCCTTATTTTCAAAAGGGATCTTTATAGTAAATACAATGGATTCCCTCAGCGTCCCATTCAAAAATTCAAGTACTGTAAAACTTGAATAAAGCGACCACTAACGGAACCAAAAAAAACCAGCCATTTTAGAAAATGGTTTCTTAGTACATGTTTGTTTACAAATTAGAAACAGACTTATTTTATTGAATATGCTCAATTTGCAGGAATCCTATGTTGTTTAAACTCAATAGAGTAACCTCATTGAGACGATTCTGGTGAATTCAACAACATAGGATTCATTTTGAATATTTTTTAGAACAAAAATTATAAGCAATACCTTCTTTTTAAGATGTTTTGATTTAAAGAAGAGGATTTTGAAGAGAATTGCTTAATAAAAATGGTGGCTGAATAGGGGCGGTCCCATGAGCAAGATTAACTGTGGTTACTGTGGACCTCTGGAAATATCATCTAGTTTACTTTTACAGTATTACCTCCCCTATTGGTCCCTTGTTATGCAAGCCAGACGTGGTTCATCAGCAACAACAGTCAGGAGACTTACTATCAAAAACACTCAAGAATCTACCTCACAAGGAAAATGGCAGAACTAGTCTTTCGGGCAGCGTCAATGAGAATCATGGGGCCTTGAGACGAGTCTTTCAACGTCGGAAAGATTCCATAGGATCTGATAATTCTAGTGAAAGTAGCGGAGATTCTGTTTTTAAGGTACATTTTGCTTTGATTGACAGATTTTATATGAAAATCATTTAATACAGGAATATTGAGAATATAGCATAAAAAACAAATTTCCTGTCTAGATCATGGGAATCACATCACATCACATTGTGAAATTGATACTCATAATACATTCAGATCAAAATGATTCAGGGCTTGAATCATTCATTTCAGACTCTGACTCCAAACAATCAAAAATACTTGTTCAAATTGTTTAAAAACACTTCGAAATCATTCAAAATATTCAATATTTTAATCAGATTGATGAAATACTTGCATGATTATATTGGCTGGTGTTTATTTTTAAGCATCTGATTGAATGTTGTAATATGATATACCTGTTCATTTTATTTGCACTTGCTTATCTGCGAATGTTACAGACTGATTAGTACATGGCATAGTTCTTGGTACATGTACATACAAAACATGCACAGATTACAAATAAATGGATATCATTTTATAACAGAGATCTATAATAAATTGTTGGTTCTTTTGAGCACCTTGTTTAAAGCTGCAATTAAGAGTATTTTGAAGAAAATCAACAAAAAACTGGTTTGGAAACATTCTATTTTACTCAAAAAATATACCGATTGGTCAGTGCAATACTATTGTAAGTGCCTATATATGTATAGGCACTTACAATAGTGTTGCACCGACACCTCGATATGCTGTTCAAATCATACTTTAGTCTACTGTAACATGAAATGTAATAACTTTTGTATTTCAGTTTTCAAGAGGAGGTAGACTTTTTCCAGAAAATGCAGATATTTTACAAAATATCAATGAAAACAGAGAGGAATATAGAAATAGTTGCTCAAAGTGAGTAACAGATTTGTCTTTATTTCTGTGCTTTTTGCCATTCTTACTAGTGAAACTTTGGACTGTTAGGAATAAATTTGTGAAATAGTGTTTGTAAATGTATCTATTTGTAATAGGTCATGTTCCTTTTGAATATTTTCACTCTAGTTCAGAGCAATTTATTGCCAAAGAATATGATTAACAGCAAGTTATATAAATTGAAAATTGATTCTAACTACATGTATACTTTTTTCTCTCAAAGAAATCATTAGTTGCCTTCAATTTTCTTGCAAAACAATTTATCAATTTATTACCAGTACATCTTTTTTTCCTGAAAGTCATGAATTTTTGTTTCTACATACAAAAGTGGGGTTTTGTGTAATCACATTACAACAGCTAGAATTTGACTGCGGCCAATTGGTTGATAATGGTGGATCTATGTGGGATAGCAGCTTGAGGCAAGGAAAGGATGAAATGGTAGTACTGGTGTGAGAAATACCAGGAATCCATATGTAGGTGCCCCAGCCTCTGTGAAATAACTGAACAATTGTTGAAAGCAGTGTGAAAACCTTTTTAAAAAACAAACAAAAGTAACACTTCAGGAGTTCAGCAAATATTCTTACTGTATTTTGTGTTTGTCAAGGATGGTCAATGTATGTGTCTCGCACAAATGTGGAATTATGAAAAATGTCATGCTTACTTTATTTCGTATATTTCAGATTGACAGTGGGTGCTGACAACAGTTTATTTCACTTCCAGTATTATGACAATTTGGAGGGTGTTTGTATATCCTCCGAGGCTGATAGAGATTCAAGTTCACAACTTAACACTGATGTTTATAATAACTTTAAACAGGCATGCCAGACTATCAAAAAACTCTTTGATAATGCTAGAAAAGTCAAGGTATGTTTCAAATTTCTAAATGGGAGTGTTATTTATCAAGGTTTTATTTTGTATCCTTGCATAAAATGTACATTTTTGGGTCATTAAAGGCATACGCTTATTGACAAAAGCCGGGGGTTAACAGGAGAAAATGTGGATTGGTCAGGGAATTCAAGAGCGGTTATCGCTTACTTTTACAGCTTAAATATCCATGATTTGGTCTTATACACTTTAATCAATTTCAATGATTCTTATATTTTTTCTGCAACATTAGTTTGTCATAAAAACGATATTCTATGAATTCTGTTTAAAAAAAACTATTAAAAAGATTAGATCTAGAACACTGTACTCATTGATAAGTAAAATGGGTGAGAATTATTCATGTCCAACATTATTATAGAGCATACCTAAAGATGTTAAGTCTAAATCCCGTGTTAAATTGTGTGGTGCCATAAGTTTATCAAGCAATGTTAGTATAAACAAAATGGACAGTGTAATGCATGACGCAATTGTTCCTGCTTATAGGGTTGTAACTGGTTTTATATCGTTTCTATGAAATATTTGTGCAATTTCTATTTGAATTTATACTCTAATCTATCTTTTTTATGTAATAAAAGGGTCAATTTGTGTTTTTTGAGAGGTTAACATTTGCAGAGACCCTCAAAATTCTTTAATGCCCTTGTGCTTCGCACTCTGGGGTTAAACCATTTTCAGACCTCTGCAAAATGTCAACACCCTCAAAAACATGAATTAACCTTATGTTACCCTTGCTTTTTTAACATTCATGTTTTAAATACATCACATCCAAGTACATCTTGGTTGAATCACTTTTTATTAGCTTAGTGGTAGCAGAAAGACAAAGTCCAGCTATTTTCATCATAATGACAGGATGAGGATTTGATAAGTTGTTGGCATTATGTAAAAAAAATTCAACCATCTCTGTTGTTATTAATGCTAATCATTTAACACTTAGTATGCATTTTCATTCTCACAAGATGATGCATTAACATTTGAGTACATGTTTAATTGTCTTCTTCCTTTAATTTAATACAAACCACTCTTGTAAAAAGTACTCTCAAAATACAAAAATATAATTATATTTATATATATATATATAAATTAATTCAAGAGATTTTTTTTATTTAAGGAGCAAACCAAAGATGCCAAAGACCATATAGTAGGTTTAAACGACGACTTCACTTGTGTGAGGGAAGAGGGAATAATGTTCACCTGTGATTCACCTGTACACGACAAGAAACAGACACCCCTGTGCTACTGGGTCGTTGGGTAGGTTGACTCTTTGAATCAATAAATTAAACATTCAAGGTTGTGAGTGACTATACATTGTAAAAGCACTTACAAGCATTTGTCACTGGGACTTCAATAGTGATGGGCAGATTATGTGATTATAATCGATAGTCAGTTGGTTTGGGATTTTTAATGTGTTAATCGACTAAGAAATTTCATAATCAATTAATCAGTTCCTAACACATAAATAAAAGCCATGATATATTATTTTCAAAACAAAAATCATTATGATGGCTCAGCAAGAAACAGTTGTAACTGCCTATATGTTTATAGGCAGTTACAACGGTTTCATATTGATCCATGAAGTTAGTAGAAAAATCTACAGAAAGAGTCTTTATGTCATTAGTTTTAACTAAACTTTCCTATTCTATTCTTCAAAGGATGATACTGGGAGTTGCTGTATTATTATTTCTGATAATGATTGTACAATCGGTCATAAGTTTTTCTTCCAACTTAAAACCAATTATCATTTGTGAATTCAAACCGATTGCCCAATACTAGACTTCAATAAGTTGTAGTTGTGTTGTCATTGAAACTAGTTCTTCAACGATAATGGATAAATTTGATTTTAGGTTTAAGGAAGTGGATCTGTAATAGTTCTACAACGTTTCGGAAGTCATGAACTTCAACAGTGTTGACCAAGGTTTCCTAATGATTTCATTTGGAAACCTTGGTTAACGTTTTGAAAGATCGTGAGTCTTAAATTGCTGTGGAACTAACAAAGGTCCTCTACCTGAAATGTTAAGTGTTATTAAAAAGGGACCATCTGGGAATTAGGTATAATAAATATTTGTAAAGAGGTAGGATAGGGCAACTGAAAGTCACCTTAAAGTATTTCTTGGACAGAAAGGTAGAAGGAGCATTCCATATTTAAAAAATCCCCATGAGAAATGTTTTGACCTTAGTCAGCCTGCCCTTTTTGATCTTCTTGAGTAAAGCTGATTTTAACAAGTCAAGAAAAGAAATGTAATTTAGTCTGACGTTATTTCTTCTCCACAAAGTGTTTCAGACTTTTTCTTAACAATACAACAATAATAAAAAGTTCACTTGTGATAAGCAAAGATCCATTATTTTAGCCATGCTGTTTTCTAAAGAAAATCCCTGATATTTCTATACTCATGGTGTCATGATAATCATGGTTGTTTTTGCCATGGCAAAACTTTGACATTTTGTGATGGCAATACAAGTACATAAAATTTTATTATGAAGGTATTTACTTTGCTTACATGTTCACCATCAAAAGAGAAAAGCTGTACTAACAAGATGCATTTGTTTGAAATATGCCCCCTTTTCAACTTAGACACATTCAGATCTAGAGCTACAGGTAGAGGGGCTATTTTAGGGTTTGATCATAATATTTCTTTTATTATACCACAAACTCTATGTTATGGGTACTCACTGGAATTGTCTCATTGAGACAATTCAAATGAGAACCAATAACAAAGGGTTTCATTGCAAAATCAAAAAATTTCCTGCTGGGTTTACCCCCTCTTATCTGTACTGCTGCAAATTTCAATTAAATTTGTATTTTTTCAGGCGATGTTTGTCAAGATCACAAAGAAGAGAAGTTTATGTATGTTTCCACGAATCAATACCACAGACTGTGATAGAACTGGCCTTTAAAATGGCTCTAGGTTATCTGCCAGTATGAACTTGGTTAAAACTTTAAAAGGTCAAGGTCACTCCATGAATCTGATCCACAGACTAATAGAACTTGCCATTAAAATGGCTCTGGGTTATTTGCCAGTATGATCTTTGTAAGATCTATAGAAGGTGAAGGACACATAGAAGAGGCAGTTTAAAACAACATTTTGAAGTTGGTCTGGGTTTGGCATTTCTCTTGTTTACATCATTTCATTGTGTTACCTTTAAAAATGCTGGTAGTAATTATGCTCCACTGTGAAGAAGAGAGGAATATTGCTTTGCTCTTGTTTGTAGGTTGGTTGTTCCGTCCGTAGACATTTTCTTGTCTGGAGCATTTCGGTTGCGAGAAATCCTAGGAATCAATTGTTAGGACATCTTTTTCTTTCAAAGTGACAGAAAACTTGTTTAAGGCTGTGTTGAACCATATTCATACAAACAAACAGACATAACCTTATATCAAAATTAAGTGAAACACTTATCTACCTAGGAAAGAGTCATAGAAAAAGACAAAATGCTTTCATAAAGCTGTGTATTTCCAAACTATAATACCCAAAAAAAAGAATATGTTTCAAAATCTGTCCTGTTTTCAAAATGGAAACATTTGCACAAAAAAGTATTTAAAAATAGTATCCTGCTTTGCATGTATAAAAACATACAAAGCAGGTTACCATTCTTAAATGTTTGCAATTAATTTTGCACCCTGAACACAAGGGCTGAGCTTCAGAAAAGAAGGATGAATTTAATTTCATTGTTATAAGAAAGCGAACCCCATGTTGTTGGTAATCAGTAGACATGTTGAATGAGTACCCACTGCAAAGCTGGATAATTTACCCTTGTCTTGCTGCATAGAAAACTTGAAATAAATTGCATTAAAATCAAAGTTCTGATAGGTCAGTACTTCTTTTGAGAAGATTTTTTTTACAATCCCTGTTTAGATAGGAAAACATGTGAATAGACTAAGATAAGATAGCATATATGTGTAGGGTGATCTTTGTTGAAAGCTCCTACCAAGGCGGGAATTGTCCAGATTCAGCATGACAAGGGTTAAAGAATAACAACTTAATATTTTGCATAGCTCCATCTTCTCTACGGCCTTTTTTAATTCAAGGTAGAAGACCCGTAATAGTTCCTCAATGTTTTGGAAGTTATGAACTTAACCAGTGCTAACCTAGGTTTTCTAATGATTTTCATTAGGTAACCTCGGTCAACATTGTCAAAGTTCATGAGTTTCTGAAATGTTGCGGAACTATTACGGGCCAACTACCTTAATAAATTCATACATTCATTGTAAATCATTATGTATTGCATTTATGCATATGTTGCAATGCTAAATTATTCATGAGTGTGAAGTTCATTCATGCTGAATAAATAGCTTTGAAGATTTCCATTACCATCAAAGAACTGAAAGCACTATATTTCCACATTGTATATCAACCTTTCTTTTCAAAAATTGAATAATCAAACTGTTCAGGGTTGAAAATAAATGTGTTTAAGATCAAAATCAGATTGCACACTGATCCTTGTCTCCTGTAAAACAGGAATATTTTGGGATCAATGAAAGTTAAAGGCACATCTTAACTAATCATTGTAATTTTATTATTCCTGAGATATCAGTCATTAACAGCATTTGATCAAAAGAAAATTTCCTCTTTACCATGAATTTTTTCTTTATGAAGTGTTTTACAAAATAATTATGTTATCTCAGGGTTAGGATATAAACTTCATTTGATAAAGAGGATTCCCTTTTTATCTGATTCATAGCAATCTACTGTTTATGTAAAAAATAGATTCAAAGACATAACAACTCGAAATATTTGTAAATCTTGTTATTTGCAATAAAAGTTTTGCGGAATATTTTCATTTCCGAATATTCACTGGAAACACTAATCATTTTGGCTGGGTTGAATAAACTTCATTTGATAAAGAGGATTCCCTTTTTATCTGATTCATAGCAATCTACTGTTTATGTAAAAAATAGATTCAAAGACATAACAACTCGAAACATTTGTAAATCTTGTTATTTGCAATAAAAGTTTTGTGGAATATTTTCATTTCCGAATATTCACTGGAAACACTAATCATTTTGGCTGGGTTGAATAAACTTCATCTAATAAAGAGAATTTCTTTATATTGGATTCATAGCATTCTACTGTTTATGTTAAAAATAGATTTAAAGACATCAAAACTAGATACATTTGTAAATCTTGTTATTTGCAATAAAAAATTGTGTGGAATATTTGTATTTCCAAATTTTCAGTGGAATCATTTTTGCTTGGTTGAATAAAAATATCATTATATGTCACATTACTCAGTAGGCCCTAACCCTTTCCTGTGTTTAAAAATTTTGGACCAGTCCAAATTCAAAGGTTTTGCTGACGAAAATTTAAAGTGGATTTAATTTGAAAAATAACCATTCAGTAAGGTAGAAAATAGTGTGGAAAAAGAAGAAATTGCTTATCATAAGCAATTTCTTCTTTTTTCACAATGTTTTCTCAATCATAAAATCACAGGCATGTAAAAAGCAGGGATTAAACAGCAAAGGGTTAATCTGGGGTTGGGGTGAGGGATTGGATGGTTTTAAGTGCAAAATAACTGTTGGAAGTGCCTATATATGTATTTATAGGTACTAACAATAGCTTAAAATTCCCCCTCAATATGTTAATTATGAAGCAATAGTTATTGGGATGTGTTATTATGTTTATCTCAAGTTCATGAATTTTACCAATAAATTAATTCTAAAATAAGATTTATCTTGTTTGTGTATAAATCTATTTATAAAATGGTAGAGTTAATAACAATTACATGTAATTGACAATCATTCCGATCAAAATCATTCTTAATTGCTCACTCAGCTCTCAATTCATTCACTCCAAACACTCACTCAAATCAATCAAAGACGGTCAAAAATCTTTAAAAACATTTTGAAATCGACCAAGACTTTCAACATTTAATTCAAATCGATTTTATTATTCCATCATTTTATTGGCTTGTGTGGATTTGCAAGTGTTTAATTTGTTCATGAAGACACACAAACAGAAAATTATGTATATTTTATTAAAGGGAGGTAATAAATATCGCTTATTTTGTTCATCCTGAACAAAATTAGCCATATTGTTTTACCTCTCTTTAATTTCGCTCAAAACTCACTCCACACACTCATTCAATTACACTCCAAAATCATTCCAAAATCATTCATCTTGTCAATTTCATGTTGTTCTTAACTGTAATACATGCAATCTTCACGTCCACCAATTAATGGATTGCTGCCCCTTGCCCCTTGATGTCCGCCATGAAACAACTCTCACACATATGGAAACAAAATTTATCATGCAATGGATTTGCACTAACCTGATATCAGCTGTCTGATAATAAACATGATAATAGACAGTCTATTTTTAGAAATGATTTATATATACTTTCATCCTAATTTCTTTGAATTTTAAGGGTTTATCATAAAGTAACGCTGAAAATTGATTGCATAATAGATAGAATAACACTTAGGTGTCTTAAAATATCAGTTATCTAGTCTTGACTGCCAGATTTTATCATGACTCAGCCAAGCATTGTCATGATAATTCTCCCAACCTTGACCAGATAACGTTGCTATTATAAGGCACTAACATATTATTCTCTATTAATCTGCAAATTATATAATTAAGAATATCATGAAATTGACATGGTGAATGATTATGAAATGATATTGAATGAGTGCAATTAGTGAATTTTAGTGAAATTAAAGGGATATAATCCAACATCCTCTTTTTTGTTCAGGATGAACAAAATTGGCAATATTTATTATCTTTCTTTGATAAAATATGCATGCGAGTTTTCTAAACAGCTTCCTTTTTTTAGCTCACCTGAGCACATCGTGCTCAATGTGAGCTTTTGTGATCATTAAATGTCCGTCATCCATCGTGAGTCGTCCGTTGTGCGTCGTCCTCCGTCAACAATTTAAGTGTTTACACTCTAGAGGCCACAAATATGATCCAAACTTCATGAAACTTGGTCAGAATGTTGGTCAGGTCACAAGGATGAACCCTTTTGAAAATGGAAAGGATCCATGCCATATCACAGGTAAAGGGGCCTAAACGACGATTTTCTTGTTTACACTCTAGAGGCTACAAATATGGCCCAATCCTCATGAAACAGGGTCAGAATGTTGGCCAGGTCACAAGGATGAACCCTATTGAATTTGGGAAAGATCCATACCATATCAAGGGAAAAGTGGCCTTAATGACAATTTTCTTGTTTACACTCTAGAGGCCACAAATATGGCCCAATCTCCATGAAACTTGGTCAGAATGTTGGCCAGGTCACAAGGATGAACCCTATTGAAATTGGGAAGGATCCATACCATATCACGGGAAAAGGAGCCTTAAATGATAATTTTCTTGTTTACACTCTAGAGGCCACAAATATAGCCCAATTTTCATGACACTTGGTCAGGTCACAAAGTTGAACTCTATCGAAAATTGGAAGGATTCATGCCATATCATGGGAAAAGGGGCCTTCTTGACAATTTTCTCTTTTATACTCTAGAGTCCACAAATGTGGTTCAGTCTTTATGAAACTTGGTCAGAATGTTTGCCAAGTCACAAGGATGAACCCTATTGAAAATGGGAAGGATTCATACCATATCATGGGAAAAGGGCCCTTAATGACAATTTTCTTGTTTATGCGCTAGAAGCCACAAATATGGCCCAATCATCATAAAACCTTGTCAGATTGTTGGCCAAGTCACAAGGAGGAACCCTACTGAAATTGGGAAAGATCCATGCATATCACGGGAGAAGGGGTCTTAATGATTATTTTCTCGTTTTAACTCTAAAAGCCACAATTTTGGCCCAATTTTCATGAAACAAAAGGTTTTTGTGTTTAAATTATATCCTTTATGACATCTGCCTATTTAATTGATGTGATGTCCCAGGGATCAAAGAGACTCAGGTGAGCGATCTAGGACCATCTTGGACCTCTTGTTTCTAGAAACAATCAGACATTTATAATTTCAATTATGTCAGTCAATTTGTGATTTTTTTCCCATCCAAATTAATTTTGAACGTAGTTGTTGCTATTGTTTTTTTAAATTGATTTTGGAACGTTTGTGAATGATATGAGTGGGTGTTTGGAATGAATGAATGGAGCGCTGAGTGAGCGATTTAGAATGGTTTTCATTGTGATGAATGTCAATTTCACGATGTTCTGAACTGAAATAATTAACCCAGGGCAAATCGATGGAAGGAAACCTGTATAAATGTACCTAGTACAGGTTGATAAAGCTGCAGTTAAAACGTTTTAGCCGCCCATCCTCAAAAATAGTTGGGACAAAATTGCGAACATTAATAGGGTTGTGAACCTTGGAAGTCTTTGAGATGAACAAAGAGGATTGATAATCATTGGCTTGCAATAAATATTAAAGTTAAAGTTAGGTTTATAGTCTGTTTCTATGCCATGGCATATTCAACCGACTTCACACTTTAACCCCCGATCATCGAATTGCAAGTCGACTGTTAACAAACGGCGCACATCGGCAGCCACAGCACATAGACTTACATTCTCACAGGTACCCATTTGTACACCTGGGTGGAGAGGAGCAACGTGAAGTTAATTTTTTGCTCAGAAAAATTCCCGTGATCTGGCCGGGATTCGATCCCGGGACCTTTCGATCCCAAAGCCACCGTCCTAACCACTAGACCACGGACTCCACAATATATAGATATATAAATATTATAGATCATATGATATTCCAATGCCTCCTAGACATGAAGAAATAAGTAAATCGATGGTGTTGGACATAAATTTTATCTGAAATTTTAATTATCTATAGTTAAGACATGAAGATGGCCCACACAGTGGCAGATCCGGGGGGTTCGAACGAAGCCCTTCTGTATCCAAATTACTTCATAAAAGCGGCTAAATTATTCAAAATTTTGCAATACAAGAAACACAACACCCTTTTTATAGTGTGTGAATCACGTAAAGTAACTTGAAATTCTAAAAGATTTCCGATTTATAGAATTTGAGCAATTAGCTCTATAGTATTCCTATCTATATCGATAGGGATACGATGGGACTAACTACTCGAATTTTAATCGACATCGAACCCCCTTTATAGAAACCGTGGATCTGCCACTGCCACATACGAACATGTATAAGAATAATGACAGGGAATGACATGATATTGCACTTTCTATATAGACTGTTGGACAATCATTTGTATTATACAACAGATCTGATATACATTGATAATGTAATAAGCGTACAGTTAGAAACATCATGAAATTGACATTCACCTCAATCAAAATCATTCTAAAATTGCTCGCTCAGCGCACCATTCACTAATTTCAAACAATCAATCCTTCGCCATGTCAATTTCACGATGTTGTTAACTTTGATAGATTATTGTCAATCTTCATTCATCCCGAGAGTTCCCGTGTCTTCCCACAATGAATATGGCGGGAAAGTGTTTTCATCTACATCCGGATATAACGGCATTTTAGCTCGCACCATTTCATTTATCAGTTTGTACGAGGGAACCATCTCAGGTCCGTGTAGGCCTATAACTTTTGAGGTACCATCCCAGTGGTTACCTAGCAACACCAGTTTCCGCCCGACTCCTAGATGTTCGGACACTGCTTCAACAATTCGGACATGATGGTCGTTTTGTCCGGTCATATAGAACACGTCGTCCAGTGATTGAATGTTCCTTGATGCGTCACCATTGCTTGTCTGCATTAATGCGTAAGCCATCCGGCATACCTGTTTCAGTGTAAAAATAGGCGAGAAATGAGAAATTTGAACATATTGATTTTGATATAAATTGTTTTTAAAAAAGAATTTTGATAGTCCTCAGTTACCAAAGATCCCTTTCGTGTGACAAAATTAACGGTTAAGCGAATACATGTTGTTCGATCCTCATTCGATTGCGCCGAAATTAGGTGCGAAGGAAAATCGGCCATTCTTTCTCGAAATTTTTACTTCAACGAAAAGAGTCGTAAATCGATTAAATACAACGATTATCTTAATGTTTGTGCTAACAATAATGAAAATAGGTCAGATCTATTTCTCGTTCAATATGCAAATTCCAGAATGATAAACTCTTTAATCATGTTATTTGCTTGATCAAAAGAAATGAGTATGTTTTGGAAAGTTCACTCTAGTTTGCAATAAACATCTTAATTTTATTCGGTTCCGTTCTAGAATCCGTTCGTATTTTTTATTTCATTTTTCTGTGTGCGTATGGTGTATGCCTTAACTGACAATCGGGTGACTTCTACGTTCAATTGTCATGCCAAGCCAAATTGGTTTATAAATATCTTAGTCACATAATACTGTTAATCGAAAATGCCAACGCATGATGATACATAGGCAGTCATAATTTCTTTAAGGTACAGTTCAGAATCGTTTGGAACGAAAAAGGAGCCAAATAATCCTGTCGTCCATTTTCTTATTAAGCCACTTAATCATATGTGTCTCTACAGACGCTTTTCAAAGAAGACGGGAATTATTTCCCACAGGCCATTTAGATCAATCCTTTTTCGATTGTAATATAACCTGATGCCGTCTAAAATTATCTAGAAGTGACCAGCCCTGTGTTCAGGATGCTGAAACGGTGCAAAAAAGTTTGCCATTCATATCACGCTTTGCACGCGCACTTGCGTGCAAAGCGGGCTATAATTGGCAAACTGTTTGCTCAATATCGGCATCCTTAACGCTAGTCAGGTGTTTCTTTTTTCATCTAAGTATATATTGTAGACACGTATTAGCTTTCGATTTCTGAAGACCCTTATAAGTTCAAAATTTATATCTAAAATAACATATTTACACAAAAATACGTGTCCGTTTTCAACTATGATATAATAACAATAATCATACATGTACTTACATTCGATGAAAATGTACACACAAGGTAGTTACATTTAGACAGATAATAAATATCATGTATAATCCCGAGTACCGACAGATCCGTCCCGCGATTCTGGGGTTTGGCGTCATTGGCTATACTTCTGTTGCCGATAACTTCGTATTGTGGATATCTGAAACATAGAATTGGATCTATTAAAGTTTGTACAACAAAGCTTAATGGTTTGGGCATTTGTTTGTTTGAATTTGTTTAAACACTGCTTTTAATATGTTTTCGGTTATATCGCGAATGCTGGAGTACCTAGCAATGGATTCGTGGTATTACTCGCACCAAAACTACGATTTCATCATTTTCTAGCCTCGAGATGCTATCCAATTTAAGTTTTGCGATTATCAATATATTATTCGTCGAAAATATGTCTTAGAGGATTTGTGCGGCCGCCGGGGATAGGACCTATGACAACCCCATGATTTTAGATCGGGGGGTTGATGGGCTACCGACTGTACTTATACAACGACGTCATTGGTTGAGGGATGGAGTCGTAATCTTTGAGTGGTCACCCCATGAGGCATGTTTGTTTATTTATGGAAATAATGTTATAATATTACCTACGTCGCGGGAGTGGAATAACCACGTTATATATTTTTGATATTACACAGGTGTTTTGTCACTAGTGGAATAAATGTGTAAATGAGCTTAGAACGGTCATTAACGTTATATTTTCGTCTTAGTGACGTCATACTGGATTTGCTGACGTTATTTATTAAACGGCATTATTATGTTTCGTTGAATATCTTGAATCGATAATTATCTTAATTTTCTCGTTTTTATCACAAAGATTAGAGTCAAAATATAAATAGAATTTCAAATTTGTGGTCATTGAATACAAATTTATTAAACTCGCCATCTAAAACCGATCAAAACTCAGAGCAGTTGGTCTGGTTTAGCAGACCATAGGAAACAACCCTGTATCCTGCAAATTGCCAAGGGAAAAGATAATCGAGTCAATAACCGAACAACATATGTACTACGTAGCTTTTTTGTTCTCATGCGCGCGCAAAATATAGGTCTAGAATACGTCATCAACTTTTGTGAGACACGAAGTTCTTTGTGTGTTCAACACAGTGCTTGCATATCACTACGCTGTGCTAAAATCAAAGTACTGATAGTACTGAAGGCGAGGACACTTGATAGACGAAACATTACACGAGGTCATTTTTCTGGAATACAACGTTGATTATTCACCTTGTCCTTATCATGTTTACCAGATATTTCTTACTTATCACTGCCTAAATCACTGCTGTGTTAAAGATACATAGCTTTTAAATTTGATCTCGACGGATGACCTTGCTAATAGGGAAAGAAGAGAATGCTGCTAACTAACACTTTCTCCTTTCTTCCTAATATCGTCTACCCTTTCTGTTACAAATTTTACTAATTTGCCCATATATTGTTTGTAATCTGCATTCCTTTACAATCTGGACCTGTCTAAACATTTTTGTCTTGAAATGGATTAATCTGAATTAGAAAAATAAAATAAAAGCCTTGTCCCTTCCTTAAACCCTTAAAAAGACGACAAACTTTAAGACTGGGCCAACTTGGAACAGGTTGACTGTGCCAACTTGGAACAGGTTGCAGCCAATAAAGCAACACGAGTGTAATTTGATATATATCTAGAGTAGAAATTAAAAAGGGAGGTATGAATATAGGCTGGACCGTATTGTGGGAAAAGAAGAAATTGACCCTATCAATTTCCTGTGTTCCCACAATAAAATACAACTTCTTTATTATATTCAAATCAATGTAAAAGAAAGAGCCGTCGAAATTGTGCCCCTAGAAAAACAGCATTTCTACGATTGTTAGACGGAATTATGGAATGGATAAATTGCCTGATAAGCAAACCAACCAACTCAACTAAAATTATAAAAACGCGAGTTGTGCCTGTCTGCAAAGCGGTATCGGGCGTAGTAATCTATATCTTGGGAATTAGTTGTTTTTGGCGGACTCAGCGCTATATAGTGAGCATGTCGTTCGACATTTTCCTTTGAAGTGAGTTCGGAATGTGGCTTACGATCCCTATGGGTACATGGAACCGTTGGTTTCCCTCGCCTAAAAAAGCCTTGCTAAAAAGATTCAAAAATTGGAGTGCATGCCTTCAAATGTCACCTTGTCACTTTATAAACCAGGCCTCCAGCGGTATCAGTGCTTTGATTATCCGTAAATAGATGACTCGTTAAATAAATTTGATTTTCAGACCGAGGCATAGAAAAACCATTCTAGCACTCATGTATGATTTATAAAATGTTAAAAGAAATTCTGAAATCAATATCTAACGAAAATTGACATCATCGGACCTGTTGTGCAAAATTCCAACAGCTACATGACGTGTGCATATAGCCTAGCAATATTTTTGTAAAGGGATAAGTCACCAGCCCTGTATTCAGTTCGCAAAACGCAAGAGAAATAATACCCCACTTTGCACGAAAATCTACGTGCAAAGATTGGAAATATTACCTGAGCAGTGACATCGACTTTTAAATAAACTTTTTGCATGGCACAATAACTCATCAAGGGGGGCAACTGTGACATATCATTTTGAACTCCTTTCATAAAACGCAAGAGATATACCGCAGATGACACCAACATTTTCATATTTTTTAGTTTGATCTTGGGTCGTAGCCTTGATCTCGGGCATATCCAAACAAACACTGCGCATGATACTTGTACTCACCATACACGGCATCTATGCCAAGAGTTTCTTTTATATATAAATCAATTGTAAAATGTAAAAGATGTGCACCGAACACTTATTAGTCACTTGACCTTTATTCGTGACGAACTTGACCTTCAACTGCGACCTTGGGCGTATCCGAACAAGAGGACACGTGAAGTCAATCTTGCTCGAACGACCCTGTCTTTAAGTTATCGCACGGGCCCTCCCTGGCGACCTTTTTCATTAAGCGACCTTTTTCAAATACCTCTTTTTGAATTAAAAATATCTTAAAAAGTCGATATCACTGTTCAAAAAATATTGTAAAGGAATACTCTGTTATTATAACTCATTAGAATCGTCACAATGGGACGACTCTACAGAGTTATAACAACATAGGATTATTGGGAAATTCGCGATAACATACACATTCAATCAAATGTATTATTTCTAGTTTGTAGACACTTGATTTACTAAAAGACTTTTCTCTTTAACGACCCCTTTTTGGTTGTCCCGTAAGTGGTCGCTTAATTAATACAAATTTAAAAAAAAATGTATACACTATTTTTGTATCGAACGCGACTGAGCGAAACTGAAAATCAATCAATATTTAAGTATATAAACAAATAATTCTGTGCCTGACGTCTGTTGACAGAGCTTGCGATCCATTGAAAACAAAGAAAGCAAACAAACAATGCCGTGTGTGGAGTTTGTTGGAATTGCCATCGATCCGTTAAAAACCAAGATGATAGACAAACAATCCGTCTCTAATGTCAGTGAGCGGATGAACAGCTAACAACATCGTAAATTTGACAAGGTGAGTGATTTTGGAATGAAAACGGAATGAAATTGGGTGAGTGGGAGGAGCGAGTTTTGAATGATTTTCAAGGGTGGTACAGTTAACAACATCGTGAAATTGACAAGGTGAATGATTTTGGAATAATTTAGGAATAAAATTGAATGAGTGTGTGGAGCATGTATTGAGTGAATTTAATGGAAGGAAATCCTATATCGCAAAATGTGTTCAGGATGAACAAAATAAGCAATACTGATTACCTCCCTTTAATAAAAAATGCATACAAGTTCTATTCATAGCTTCCTATTTCTTCAAGAGCCTATGAGACGCTAACAATTACAACTATCGCAGTTTTTCTTTATCAAAATCTATTTTAAATAACTTTATTGATTCTATATTTTTCAATGGGTTTGAGCGTTTTTGAATGGGTTGAGTGAGTGTTTGGATTGAATGAATGGAGCGCTAAGTGAGAGATTTAAAATGGTTTTGATTGAGGTGAATGTCAATTTTATGGTGTTACCAACAGTAAAATACAACCGATAAAATCTTCCAATTGAACGAAATTATTGACAATGTTTTACAAATTCTACGTACTTTTTTTAATGAATGCCTCCACGAAAAATCAGAGTCTTATAAATCAATACTAGAAATTGAAATAATTCAATTGTTTGATCGATTCGATTAAAATGTTGGTCATATGTAAACGATTTGGAAACATTTTTAACAAATTTTGAGCGCTTTGAGTCATTATCCAGAGTGAGTGTTTGGAATGAAGTAATGGTTTACTGAGCGAAGAACTTTGAAAGGTTTTGACTGAGATGAGAGTCAATTTCACAACGTGGTTAACAGTGGCAATCCATTGTTAACAAAGAAGACATCCACACTTATTTCTCGATTACAAAAAACTTACTCACTTGTCCTGAATCTCATCTAATACTGACGGTGTATCCGTTGCGATGAATATCTTACGTTGTAATGTAGGTTTTTGAATTGCACGTGCATCGAACCATTCCTCAACATAGCCCATGTAATTTTCTATAGAATGAGGTTTTGCCTCGCCTGATTTATCCGTTCGTCGTATGTGTAATCTATCAAGATAGAAAATGATCAGACTAGCCTATGTTTAAACTTATGTGATGTGATGAACTTACAAAGGTACATTTTTATCAATTGGACGGATAATTTTATCTCAAACATAGAAATCTAATACGCGTAATCTTTCAAAACATAATAATCTTGTGTTGAAAATAATCTATTTAAGAAAACCACCTTATTGAATTATCAAAAGTTGCCCTTTTACAAAATAGGTTCCATTCTAAGGCCTATGAATCCAACTGATCTTTTTTTCACAGAGCTCCCCTTGTCTTAAATACGAACAGCCATAAGTCCATATGTCCTTGCCTTACACATGTATGTGTAGTATAACATTCTACTAGCAGATACAGTAATCAACATCGTTAAATTGCTGATGTGGATGTTCTTGGAACGATTTTGGAATAAAATTTAACGGGTGTGCCGAGTGTGTTTGAGTGAAATTAAAAGGAGGTAATCTAATTTCGCTTATTTTGTTCAGGTTGATCAAAATTGGCGATATTAATTACCCCCCCCCCCCTTTTATAAAATATGCAAACGAGTTCTATAAATGGGTTTCTATTTCTTCGAGAACCCATCAGACGCTTAGTCTTTCAATTGTATCAGTAAACTTGCTTTTCTTCAAGTTTTATTTATTTTGAATTAGTTGTTGATGTAGTTGTTTATATCATTTTCAGTGATTTTGGAGCGTTTTTGAATGGTTTGAGTGAGCGTTTGGAATAAATGAATGAATGAATGAATGAATGAATGAATGAATGAATGAATGAATGAATGAATGAATGAATAAATGAATGAATGAATGAATGAAGCACTAAACGAGTTTTAATCGAGATGAAAGTCGATTTCATGATGTCGTAACCTGTAAGTTCAAATAAACATGGACTATTACTTCCTTCTCAAACTAATACAAGATCCGAACTTGCAAACACCATATAAACCTAAAACTTGAAAGAACCGTTTTGGATTTATTTAAAATTTGTTTGACGGTTTTTAGATTTTAGAACGAAAATTCGCCTTTAAAGGCCACCTTTACTCAAGCATTCCATTTTGAGGATGTTAATGTAAGTGACCGGTCACGCGAAATGGGACCACCTGGGATTTTGTTAAATAATTGAAAAAGAGATTTTATCCAGCATAGGTCACCGAGAAGTCATATCTCAAAAAATGTTTCACTGGAAGGTAGATTGATCATTCTAGATTCAGAAAATAAGCACGATGCAAAAAGTTTCGACCCTAGTCAGTCTGCGCATTGCGCGCAGTCTGACTAGGGTCGGTACTTTGCGCACTACCCAGATGGTCCCTTTTCGCGTGACGGGTCACATTTAGGAAAGCTTGATTGTTCAAAAAACCTTTGAGGCATTAAAAGTTAAACGGCACTCACCCAGCAATGTGCTCGCGACTGAACATTTTAAGGTCAAAGTTAGACTTTGTATCCTTTGTAGGTCTAAAAATGTAGGCAATAATTTGTCCTATCCACCAAGCGGCTGGGTCTCCATGGAAACGTTCTAGCCTGTCCGCCAGATCGTCTGGCACGGCTAGGGGCCAAAACTCCGGTTTGTACCATATATTATCAATATTTATGAACACCGTTTGGGCGTTTTCAACACCTGTAAATAACGAACTACACTACATGTACCATTTACGGGTACCTACGCTCGGCTATTTGGTGCTGGATGGAAGATATAAAATTTAAGTCGAAAAAGTGGCATAATTTGCACGAACTGTACAAGATGTCAATATCTTTGCACGTCGACGACAACGACGACAATGACGACAACCCAAAGGCTATACTAATAACTCAGAATTCTCTGAAAGTAGCCAGGCTAAAACTGGCAACCCAGCTTCGTCAAATAATGACAAAATGGCTTATTACTCGTCAGTTGGAACCATCCACAAATGAACTGAACTGTTAAGTAGTTTCGGATTTAGGATAGAAATATTTCACTGGTGTTAAAAACAAATTATAACGCATTCAAATCACGACAAGATCAACTAAAGCTATGATCAGCAAAGTATATTGTACTTGCATTTTCTAAGACTATTCAAAAATAGATTTGAGAAGAGAAATTCAAATCCCTATAGACAAATTATTATCAATATAGTTTTTTTTTCGAATTTCAACAGTCTATCTAGCTTGGGCGTCCAAGTCTATTTAGCAACCATTTTATTTAGCAGTCCATTTCAGAATCCTCTTCTTTAAAACCAAATATAAGAAATAGTAGATATTACTGGCATTCATTGTTTCTGAATCCTATGTTATCAAAACTTCATTAGAATCGTCTCAATGAGACGATTCTTTAGAGTTTTAACAACATAGGACTTCTATGAAATACGGTTTTACATAATGATATCACTAATTTGCAAACAAAAGTTGCACTAATCAACCTCTCTCTTAACGACCGCTTTAGGTTGCCCCGTAAACGGAAGCAAAAACGAGTGCACGTTTAACTGTATTAAAAGTCATACCCTTTCGCCAAGCTTTCGGGTTTTCCATCGAATAAGTTGTGCACGTTTCACTGAGTGGCTCCAGTTGGTTTGGAATACCTTGGGGAATGATCAGTGTCCTTTGAGTGGCGTAGGCTACGATCAGACACATTGCGTAATGGTTAATTAGACATCCAAATCCTGGCCCACAAATTGATGTCGAGCATACCAGCTTTCTGGCTATAGAACAGCCTGGTGGATTCTTTAATGGAAAAAAATGTCTTCTTTAAGGAGAAATACCACTGTACTTATCATCATACAGATATATACATGTACTTTAAAAATACCGATATATACATGTACTTTGAAAAGGTATTTTTAAAAATAATCTTGCTTCTAATGATATCTTCACTTTAAATAATAATAGAATATTATTGGAAGATATTGAGAAAAAAAGAAAATAATCGGTGTCATAATTTCCGGGGGTATTTCTACGGTAATTCAACTGTACCCCTTTTCATTCTTTGGGGGAACAAACCTTTTTTCGGGAAGACGAGCAAAAACCTCTGGCGAAATTTTTTAGAAACTACTTTTTACCCACTTTTAAAGTTAAGAACATCGTGAAATTGAATATGAATAGTTTTGGAATGAAATCGAATGTGTGGGAAGAGAGAGTTTTGAGTGAAATTTAATGGAAGTAATCAAATGTCGCTAATTTTGTTCAGGGTGAACAAAATTAGCTATATTTATTGCCTTAATGCGTAATTTCCTGTTTGTGTGTCTTCGTGAACCAATCAGACACTTTAAAACCCACACAAGCCAATATAATAATAGAATTATTTGATCCATATGAGTACAATGTTGATTGTCTCGAATGACTTTGAATGTTTTCTATTGATTTTGGAGCATTTTGAACGATTTGGGTGAGTATTTGGAATGAATGCATGGGGCGCTGAGTGAATGATTTTGTCTGGCTCGTTGGCCGAGTGGTTAGCGAGCTCGACTCGTACATGTATCCTGGTGGTTGCGGATTGGAGCCCCACCGGAGGCGAGTAGCGTAATTGGGCAGGACACATTATAGACACGGCCTCAGTCCACCCTGTAAAAGTGGGTAGCAGTGGTTAGAACCCATGACCTCTCTCTCAAAGTGCAGGATAAGATATTGCATGAGTTAGGATCACGATGGAAATAAGAGTCATTCTACCCTTTATCGTGTTATCCTCGATTAAAAAAAAGATCTGAATGAGTGCCAATTTTACGATGGTTTTAACTTTAACATTACATCTTGATCTAATTCACTGTTGGTTGATCTGCAGTGTGATTACTGTCAGTAACAGCGCGAAATTGACGTTCACATCGAACAAAACTATTATGAACCGCTCATTCAGCGCTCCATTCATTCATTCCAAACTCACTCACTCACTCATTCAACCAAATCACTAAAAAATTCGAGATCGTTCAAGACAATTAATATTTTATTGAAATTGGACAAATCATTCCTCGTTTTTTTCTGTTTGTGTCGAATTTAAAAGCGTCTGGTTGGTACGAGAAGATACAAAAATTTGAAAATACGCAGATTTCTTCAAGGAGGTAATAAACATCGCTAATTTCGTACGACTTGGACGAAATGGGCGATATTTAATTATCTCCCTTAAATTTCATTCAAACCCGCTTCGCACACTCATTCAATATCATTTAAAAATCGTAGCAAAATCATTCAACATGTCTATTTCACGATATTCATTTTTAACTGTGAAATCGACGATTTTCAAAATCGACACAAATCAATTCTGAAAGATATGGGGCCCGTTTTCCTAAATATCTTACGATCCCTTTTTGCGTAAGATACAAATTAAAGTTGATTCTACAGCTGTAGCTAATTACGGAATTCTGCAATGCAATATCTCATTAGAATCGTCTTTTATATACCATTCCTATGGGACACAGAATCTCTACAATGAATGAAAACAACATTTACGTTTTTTTTTTTTAAATTTGACGTACGATCAATATTTTCGTAAGAAGTTGAGTAAAACGGGACACAGGTCTGTTAAATGAACATCCATGAGCTTTTATAAGCACTTTTACGTGTTTTTTTTACCTGTAGATACCTCAACCTATTTTGTACCAGTCTGCCAAGCTTTAACGACTCCCTCAGCCGCCATTCTTCTAACCTGTCTACGGTCTTAAGTCTGTTAAGATCACTTTTTAAAGTGCTGAAAATATATATTATTTGTGTAAAGCAACTTTAGGCGTTTAAAAAGAATATTTTAGTTTCATACTGTTTTGAAGGAAAGACACCAACCCTTGCGTTCATTATACGAAAAAATGTTTGCATGCGCTTTTTAAATTGCACCCTGCTTTGCACACAAGAGCATGTACGAAACGGAGTAAAATTTCTGAAACGTTTTGTTAACATTTTCGGCTTGAACGAATGACACATTTCTGTGTGACGCAGCTTCAAGACTCGATGCATAGCATATACTGTGTTATTAATAAGCCGGTAGGGCGGGGCTTAGCCTTGACGTAATTTGACGAATTACTTTGAACTTTTAAATAGTTTGGGCTCATTGGAAAGTTAGTCGGCAATTATCGTGAATGCGTGCAAATAACTGAATCCTAAAACCAAAAGGATTCGCTTGCTTAGGGAAAGTGAATGCATTTTATCGTTTGGTTACTAATGCCTCGTAAATTCAGCTTGGGAAAGTTGAAGTTACGAGGATTTGGTAACCAACCTACGCTTAACGATCGCAAGTTGATTGTATCTACTATCTTTAGAAGCAAATAATAATGAATTAAGGCTGATTTACCTTAACATTAAGTGCATCGACCCTTTACTTAGGCTCCGCCCTGCCAGGGGAAAAATCGTAGATTATACCCGCACGCAAAATAAAGGGCGATTATGAATTCCGTGAAATAAATGTTTGACACCGCAAAGGTCAAGTAAATACAGCAATTCGAAAGCAAAGACATGGAGAAGTGTTTCGTTTTAGTTTCTGCAAAATTCGGATTCTTTTGCCCAATTTGACAGGCACATATGTGCAGGCTGATCTTTGTTGTATCCTGTCTTGCCAAAATAGTAATATTCTTGATTCAGCATGACATGGGCCAAAACCAATCAAACCTACAGAACGTTCTCTATAGTGCGTTTGACTTCTATATAGTCCGTTTGATTCTGTATATGGATCAACGTTTGCGCCAATTGCATGAAATTGCGTTGATTTAATTGTTTGGTTTTTGATAAAACCTCAATTTTAGCTTAATACAATCTCCGAAATAAATTCGAATTAAGATGAGTTCAAAATTATTATTTTGTCTATCTGGTTTATGCTTATGTTTTCGCATTTGCCGCACCTAAATATGAGGGGTGAGGGAAGGCTGTTTAGAAGTAGGAAAATTTAAACATATGGAATAATCACGTGGTTTTGTACTGAACTTTTGACAAACAAATCATCCTTTTTTCCTTATTTGGACAAGATTTAAACATGTCGACTGTCATTTTATTTTAAACATAAATATCACGTGATATAAAAAATCAAAATAAAACTTAATCACAACATGTATGAATCCGCTTCGCGATTCATACAATGTGATTAGGTTTTCAGTTTCATATTCCAGTGAAGTTAAAACTAAAATACTCTCTTCATCTTAAATGAAAAAAAAAACGTGTTCGACATTAATCATAATACCTACCTTTGGTAATCTCTGCTAGCATTTAGTATTTTTAAAATATTTTGTTTAACATCATCAGATAGGCTTGCATCTCCTTGGATTGCATTGAGCTGGTGTTTCAAATAATACCAAAACTCATTCGAAGTTGTTTCGAATTTACGTCTAGCTTTCTCCAATTGTAAACTGACTGGAAAACCAGAACTGAAAGAAAATATATTTTACTTCTTTTGTGTTCAAGATGGAAAACTGTTCGCGAAATGTTTAAAATGCAACCCCGCTTTGCACGTTTACGAAATCTCTTGTACTAAACGTGTTAAGCGGGGTATAATTTTTCAAACGTTTCTCCAAAATCTTCATCTTGAACGCAGTATAGATTTTTTTATATATTAGTGAACTTTGAAAATTTCTTTTCTACTTTCAAAAAAATATAGTTATGTCACGATGGCTGGTGCACCTACCCATAGTTTCCCATCGATTCTCACTCCAGTACAACTACAAAATTTCTTCCGAGCCAATATCTGCTCACCTCACTTAAGCGTACGACTTATCATACAACCAACCATTTGGTGGAAGACAAAATGATTCGTATCACAATGACTTTTGTCGGAAGTCGGATAACAGTTGGTCCAGTCGGGAGTCCAAAATAAAATGTGACCCGTCACGCGAAAAGGGACCATCCTGGAACTCCGTAAAATAAACATTTGAAAAAAGAGAAAGGATATAGCACAGGTCAACCAGATGTCGCATTTCAAAAATTCTATCTTGGGAAGATAAACTGATCATTTTAGATTCAGAAAATTAGCAAAGTGGGAAAAGTTTCGATCCTAGTCAGTCTGCGCCATCCGCGCAGTCTGACTAGGATCGGCACTTTACGCACTACCCCGATAGTCCCTTTTTCGCGTGACGGGTCACAAATAAGAGGATGGAGAAGAGTATTTCTATGGAAGAATATGGACAAGAATATCGGCACATGGTGCTATAATACCATTTTGCTTATTTAATCGTATCGTTGTAGTAATTCAAAGACATCATAACTACAGCTTGATTCAAACTTCTTCGCCATGTACATTGGTTTAAAACCATCCGGGTTAAAAGATATCTCGCTATTCGTCGACTTTTCGGTTAACCCATGCCGTGTTGAACTCGCACTATTGATACTTTGGCAGGATGCATAAAAAATAGCCTGCACATAATGTCACCTGAATTCCCTTTGTGAGACAGAAAAGTCTGGAAATTTAAAATTTTCACAATATCCACTGACTCGAGATTATTTCATTCAGTCTTTACAGCACAGTGACTTAACTGCAATTCCTAGCCCCGAGTTCAGGATGACCAAATTGTGCAAACAGTTTGCCAATTATATCCCGCTCTGCACGTGCATTTGCGTGCAAAGCGGGGTATAATTGGCAAACTGTTTGAACCGTTTTGTCATCCCGCCGTTTACATGTACCTATCGGTCACATTTTTCAAAAAATAGTTATCGCCATTTATCAAATAATTCAAATCTATTCAAATGAGGCCGACCAATAAGCTAATATAGATGTACACAATTGAGGTATCGAAATTCACAGTCGGTATTGACAATTGAAAACAAATATACATGCTGAAAAATTAATCTACTGTAACTTTCTAAACATCCAAGCCGATATTACTCATTTTGGTATTTATTGAAAGACAAAATATTCATGAAAACGATGATATCAACGATATGATATTCATGTGAATTTCGCGTATTTTATAACGGTAGGTGCATGTACGATAGTTTCTTACCTCGCCATGATAAAATAACTTAATTTCAGATTTCCACCAATTTTCGTGCATTCTGATTGGCTGATAAATTGGTTTTATTTCTCAATGAAAACAGTTTTGAGTACGCAGCTGTTTTGTAAGCTGTCACAAAAAGTAGTCCCGTAAGAAATTGCTTTCATATTTGATTAAGCTTACATTTATCATCCACTAAATTAAATTATAAGATATGGAGAGAGTATTTTTAAATGGAGCGCTGAGCGTGCGATTTCAGATTTTGTTTGGGCGGGTTGAAAGTCGATTTCACGATGGTACAAAACGATCAGCAACTTCATTACAGGTAGCAATGGACAGCGGCCTCCGGACTCCATCAACCAGAAGCCATTATTTGTTTATTTTACGGATTTTTGCGCATTCTTTCAATAAACCGGATTTTAACAGATTCTGCTAAAGGAAATAAAGCGAAATGATGATACATAAATTTCATCACCTAGCTACTATATAACATTACATATCAATGAAATGACTTGATTGTCGATTTTGAACCAAAAGACAATTCATTGGGCGGAAGAAAAATTACCCCAAGTATCTATTGCTACTTTAAACCGATAAAATCATTATACGATTTTATTTGTTGGTGTCTATTTTAAAGCGTCTAATTGGTCAAAGTAGACACACAGTTAGAAAAAATTACATATATTTTAAAAAGGGAGGTAAAAAAAATAATAGCCCAATTGGACGAAATTATCGATATTTGATTACCACCTGTTAATTTTATCCAAAACTGGCTCCTCCCACTCATTCTGTTTCAAACAGAAATAAATTAAAACCATTCACCATGTTAATTTGACAATGCTGTTAACTATACCTATTTGATTTCTGTCTGTTTCCAACAGTCCTGCCACCGAATTGTACCCAATTATGGTTTCGTAACTCACTCCTCAAAGATATTCCTTCAAGGGTCATCTTTCCTATGTTCACATTCAATATAATGTAGATTTCTAACACTTGAAAAATGAGGAACAGCAATATATAGTTTCGTCGAAACCATGGCGACTTTCTTCCTCTTAACATATTGAATGACCATAGGAAATGAATAACTGACAAGCCCTTATCGAATAGTCAACCACAATCATCGTTGTTCCTGAAATCAGAAAAGAAAGTGAATTTTAAGCATGAGCGTGGCTGTTTTCTAAGAATTCCACATGTGCGTTACGCTAAGACTCGGATCAGTCTGTGCATCCCCACAGTCTGATCTTAGTCTCCGCTCAACGCTCAATTGGTGGACTCAAAGTGTCCATTTTGATAATCAGTGAATATTCTCAAGCAAAGCAGGAAGGTTGAAAAACGGATTTTCTCTTCTTGTCCATGTGCAATTAACGATATTTTTCCTCGAGAAAACGTCGTTTTCAATAAAGAAATGCTGAAAGCAAGCATTAACTTCATTAAAAAATGTTTTTACAATGTGATATCCAGTATTTATTTTTCTTCATGAAAAACAATATTTGATACTAAATAATTTGGTTTTTTCATCTAGATCTATTTAGAACTACTCACAAATGTGATCTGGATTTTAGTTTCCACGGAAAATGTCCTTTTCACAAGTAGAAAAGCCCATGTGGGACAAGTCTGTTATGAGAATTTCACAATCCTGAAACGTACACCGCGAGACTGTCCATGCACTGGCCAATGATTCGCCGTCAAGCACACGTACATGTTTACATGTAAAGAATTTTTAGAAATGCAAAACGCAGCCTCACTTAGTTTTTAGATCGTCAATCAAGTTTTACGAATTCTGTCTGATAAATCTCCATCTATATCTCTTGGAAACTGATATGATTCAACACATTTTATGATGCTTGAAGAAAATTGTCTGGAAAAAAGATAAAGCACTGTTTGTGCTTTCACTAGTTCTCATTTTGTCGTGGTCGGCTGTTGTTGCCGCGAGTTTAATTTTAAATTATTTCTGTATTTTTTCTTTGGAACAACCTCACAAAATTTCTTTGAACGGTGAAAACATTAATGTCTTCGACGTCAAAATATCATTGCCGATTCTATTAATGTCGTGAGCATTACTTGATTAGCTATAGTATACACATAAACAAATTTCTAAACGGCCAGCTTGCATTTGCCACATTTTAACATATTAGGAAACCTCGGTTAACACTGTTAAAGTTCATTACTTCTGAAACATTGCGGAACTATTACGGGTCCACTGCCTTAAATGGAACTCTGTTATTATCCAACATTTATTGTAATTCGTGTACACATTCGCTAATCTTCTGTCAATCCGAACATATCCTAGAAAAAATGATCATTACAGTTAACAACATCGTGAAATCTACAAGTTGAATGATTTTTGACTGAATTTGGAAAGAAATTTGAATGAGTGCAATGGGTGAGTTTTAAGTGCAATTAAAGGGAGGTAATCAAATATCGTTTGATAAAGTTAGCGATAATTGTTGGCTCACTTTAAAAAAAATATGCTTCCCAATTTCTTCACGAACCAATCAGACGCAATTAAGATTAACTAGGTTAGTGAATTTTTCACTATCTATATATATTTTGATGGTAGTTATCGATCTTATTTTTAGTGATTTTAGAGTGATACTGAATGATTTCAGTAAGTATTTGGAATGAATTAAAGGAGCGCTGAGTAAGCGATTTAGAATGGTTTTGATTGGAACGAATGTCAATTTCACTATGTTTTTTCTGTATCCATCTTCAATTGTTTTTTCATTATCAATTCAGTATGAATATTATTCTGCGTTATTATTCAACTAACAGGGCATGTCTTAGCCGTGACGTATTTAGGGCTAGTTAACTTTTCAATATTTTGGGTTCTTTCCTACGTTAGTCCGCAATTATCGTTATTGAATGCAAATAACTGAAGTCTAAAACCAAAAGGATTTACGTGCTTAATTGAAAACAGAGATATATACTTGCATTCCTTGAAATACCGTAAAAGTTATATTAATCATCCGTTATCTAAAGTCCATCCAAGATTTAAGAAAGCAATATTGACTTTATCTAGGGTTAAACTTGGTAATCAGAGAGCATCTGGTAAACGGCCATTCACACATTTGCAATTTTGGTCGTTGCAAATGGCGTAGCCAGCTGAACGCAAGAACCCTAAATATTTCGTACACATCATGGTCTCAAAAAAAGGGGGAAATTGGGCAAGAGTAAAAAATGACTTTTTTACAAATGCCGGGTGAAAGTCGACCGAGCCGAGTTCAATTTACAGTTAAAAGATCGAAAGCTTGACGCTTTACCGACCGAATTACCTGCCCTGTGTTCAGGATGTAAAATGTTTTGCGAGCGCTTTGAGATGATACCCCGCTTTGCACGTGTACATACGTGCAAAGCGATGTATCATTTCGAAAACGCTTCGCTAACGCTTTCATCCTGAACGCAGGGCTGGCATGTTCCTTTTACCAAAAGACGAGGGTATTATAAATAAATGCACCTACAATTATCACAATATTACGGCAATGTAAAACGCATTAAGAAAGGTAAAACAATATCGTTAATTTTGTCCAGCTTGGACGAAATCAACGCTATTGTATTACTTCCATTAAAATTCACTCCAAACTAGCTCCACGCACTCATGCCATACCATTCCAAAATCATTCTGAAATCGTTCAACTTGTCAATAACACGATGTTTCTAACTGTAATATATTTACGTGTATCTTGCCACATGAATCTAACACAAAGCAGGAAGATAAGCTACAGTTAACAACATCATGAAATTGACTAGTTGAATGATTTTCCTATTTGTTGAAGAACCAATCAGACGTAACCAATTTCAATAATGTTAAGCGAAATCGTATTTTTTCTAGCTTTGAATATTTTGATAGTTTGCCCGCCAGACTCTTCTTTGCATTTTTTTCTCAAGGGGAATTAAATCATTACAAATATTACAATTAAGTCCTCTGTCTCTAAATAAAAGAGTTTTTGTTTAGCAGTTGTTAATACGAACTTGGATTAAAGAGGCATGTAATATCACTACTACAAAAATATTTTCTGAAAATGCAAACAAAAAAGCCTACGGCCAGTCTAATATTTTGATTGTAGTTATTTTTCAGTGAATTTAGAGCGATTCTGAATGGTTTGAGTGAGTGTTTAGAACGAATGAATGGAACGCTAAGTGAGCGATTTAGATTAGATTTGATTTAGATGGATGACAATTTCACGATGTTGTTAACTGTAATTCTATAAGATTATTTAATCCAGAATATATTATGTCAAGTCATGCATGAATCGTAACAACGCAGATGTCGCACGGTTGTTGATGAACCGTCCAGCTCTGTTTTCAGGATGACAAAACAGTCCAAACTGTTTGTAAATTATATCCGGCTTTGCATGCCAGTTCGCATTCAAAGCCGGGTATAATTTTGAAACAGTTTGTATCGTTTTGTCATCTTGAAAGTAGAAGAATATGAAGCGGTATTTGGAAGGACGTGGCTTTTTATCTAGACTGACTCCAGTTTTTGAAAAAAACATGTATCTACTCTCTTTCAAACTTGATATTATGTTCTGATTTTTTACCAAATAGTTCATTGAAGATGTGTTGTCCGAGATATCAAGACTGACTCAGTAATAGTTTAACATTAAACACTTCCTTGCATTTTTCTAGAAAACAACCGTCTGTAACGCTTTTCAGTAGTATATCGAGGAATAGCGGTTGATTATCCTTTTGATAAACTCACCGCCGTACTAGTGAAATTATCAAAAACTTATTCCCCTCTTTTAAATTTAAATACATGTATCATTCAGTCTGTCAATTTCCTGATGTTTTCAACCATAGCAACATAATAAAATAGACGCTTACATTAGACGCTCACATAAGATCAAAACTGATCTGAAACACTCAACTGCTACTGTACATCGTGGCCAAACGCATAGTGATGCATACATATACAAGCTAAGAACACACCATAATCGAACGGACGGATAGGCGGGGTATCAATAAGCCTTTCCCATATTCAAGATAAAAAATAGAGAAAGTTCGCGAAATGTTACCCTGCTTTGCACGTGTACACACGTGCAAAACGGGATATTATTTCTAGACGTTCGTTAACGGTTGTCTTTATGCATTCTGAAAACAGGGCTAACGCTGATTTTTTTTTCATAAAAATGAAGCAAAAATTAAAAGTCTAACATCATACCATTTTCAAGTGAAAAAAGTGAAAATTTTGGAAAGTTAAGGACTTCGATTTGAAATAATGAAGTAGGTCAGATTTTATTCAAGCCGCCATCATTGCGCAGTTGGTAGTGCGTCGGACTGTCAATCTAGAGGTCCCGGGTTCGATCCTCGACGGCGGCACTCATTCTTTCCGACTATTTATCTCTCACCAATGGGTTGATAATCGTAGACCTATGTGAGATAACAGCTGGAGGCTTTGAAAGGATGTGAGGGTTTTACTGGTGACAGAAATACCAGGAATCAATTGTAAGGTGCTCCAGCGATATAACTGGATAAAAAGGTCTAAAGCGGCGTTAAACTCCATTCAATCAATACATTTTATTCATGCACACACAGTTACAAGTAATCGTAAATTTAGAGACTGCTAGTTAAAGACACTGTTTATAAGCAAGTTTGTTTCTAATATTTTACATTAACTAACTTTTGTGTTTAAGTTATTGAAAAATAAGTAAGAAAATAAACGAATTAATGAGTTATCAAACAAATGGACATATTAATTTATCATAGAATTCAGAATTTCATACCCTATCAAAATTATGTATATCCCTTTTTATATAGTCCACGTCGTTCAACGAATATATTATTTACGAGTATGTATGCTGAATAGTGAATGGATTATAAAAATATCATCGGATGTTTAATCTGAATTCAATACAGACTTCTTTTCAACCTATTTGACGGCCATACTATTTATTCCATCGTTGTTATGTCAAAGGGATAGCTTTATTTGAAAAGACAAAATTGATTTTTTCTTCTAAACGTATTTGCAATTCATTGTTGATATGTGCATTGAAAAGTCTACCCTTCTTTGGGATGTGGTCCGAGCATTTCGTAAAAATACTATTATATCTGTTATACAGTTAATAACATTGTGGAATAGACCTTCACATCGAATCATTCAAAAAAGCTTTGGACAAAGTCGTTCAAAAAATGTTTAATAAAAACAATCCCCAATAATTCGTAATCGTCCAAAGTGGTCTTTCAAATCGACCAATCTTTCCACAATTTTGTTGTCTTCTGTGGGGTTTAAAGCAACTGATTGGTCACAAAGATTGGGAAGTACGTGGATTTTTTTAAGGAAGGTAAAAAATATTGCTTAATTTAGTCCAATTTGAAAAAAAATATTTTTCTTGATGAAATAAGCGATATTGAATTATCTCCCTTGTATCTCATTCAAATTTCGCATATCACATATAAACTAAATATCATTCTTAAATCATTCCAAAATCATCCAACGTATCAAGTACAGTTAAAAACACCGTGCAATTGAAAAAATGAATGATTTTGGAATGAATTGGGAATGAAATTAAATGAGAGTGTTGAGTGAATTTTGAATGAATTAAAAGGGAGATAATCCAATATCGCCAATTTTGTTCAAGATTAACAAAATTACCGATAACTTTTACCTCCCTTTGATAAAATATGCGTAAAAGTTCTGTAAATTGCCTCCTTTATCTTCAAGCACCAATCAGACACTATCAATTTCAATAATGTCAGTGAAATAGCTATTTTTTCCATTTATATTTATTTTGAATGTAGCTGCTGATTGTATACTTTTTAATAATTTTGAACGTTTTTGATCGATTTGAATGTTTGGAATGAATGAATGGGCCGTTGAGTGAGTGATTTAGAATGGTTTTGATTGGGATAAAAGTTAATTTCACAATGTAACTATAGTTCCGCAAGAAAGAGTGAGGTCCGAGAAACCGTTATCTCCTATCATTTTCAATGTAAAATTGATCTTTGATCACTCACTTGAAATTGCAGGTCTATATATACCTACATTTTCAAGTGAGTGATCAAAGATCAATTTTACATTGAAAATGGTTGGAGATAACGGTTTTTCGAACCTCACTCTTTCTTGCGGAACTATAACTGTACACGATGTTGTTAACTGTATAAACAAATTCATAGTGGATACTGAATGCGTGGGCATTCGATGTCGGACCAAGTGGTTTTGTCATCCTTAGCGACATTCGGAACATCACTCGGTCATTTCCGTAAACTGCAACGAACCTTGGATGTATGTAAGGCGGATGGGTATGTATAGCGGGCGCATATTAACTTGAACCTGACCTTTATGCAGAATAAATAATTAGGCACATGAATAAATTCCGAACATACTTCGGCACGTGACGATCAAGCATGGACATTCCGCTATACTGCACAAATAACAGGTATGCGTTGAGTTAGTAGTTTACCTATATGCGGGACGCCTAGTCATGTATTATTTATCTACAATGACCTGGCACTCATTAAATATTCCTTTCGACCCCTATTGATAGTCGGTAAATATGTTACTTAATATAGACTTATGCTCGTGGAGTTAAGATCTAAAAATATGTATCACAACTAAATGGGCATATGGAAATGGTAGTAGTAAGGATGATTCCCCATATTCGGGAGGTCATGAGTTCAACCCAGGCCATAACCAGAAATGTTTCTTTGTCTTTTTAGGGTAACAATTTTTTAAGTACCTATTTTGATACTTTTGATATTTTGAACAGTGTTTGCATAAGACTACTGGTATTCGGCACAGTCCATCCGTCAGCCTCAATTTGACCATAGCAAAGTCCTGTCCATAAAATATTGAAATTACTGAAAATAATTGTAAATTATAGAATTTATCTAGATCTATATTAAAGAGATGAGGAGGCACTTTTTTTTTTATTTTTTGACGGTATTAAATTAAAACATATACAGGGTTTGAACACGTTAATCGAATTCATGTTTAAGTGAAGTGTTTAGGTTATTAACGTCAAAAACTCTATTCTTTTCATGTCTTATAATTCAATACCATAACGCAAATGAATGTATTATTTGAACTTCCTTTTGGTAGAAGCTTACTAACAACTTATTATCTTTTATTCATTGAGGTATGAAACATATCTTACTCTCGATCAGAATACAATAATTTTGATTGGTGCAAACAACCAAAATTGAATGATGTAAGAATAAAAAGTATTAATCGTAGCTGACCCCCGAACTAATAATAACAAAATGATAATATGAAATGTAATTAAACAAACCGAAAAAGATCACTATCTTAATAATAATGACAATGATTAAAACATTTGTGTCTGTCGGGACTTGAACTCGATCCAACACCTTACCGGTGTAAGGGAAGGCGTCTGTAACCACTGTACTACCGCAACTTTTTAAAGAAGACGTGAACTAATATGTAAAACACTAAAGTGAAATTGAGTTACGCTGCGGGAATACTCGAGCACTGACGGAAGTAAATGAGTGCCAAGTCATTTTAGATAGATAATAGCAGACGATTCGATTTCAAAAACAATTATTGCGACTGAGAGAGGGGATTTCATATCATTTCTATTCAAAACACATTTAAAGAAATTTGAAAATTTATATATATATTTTTCACCCTCATCTAAAGATTTTTTAATAAGAAACTCAATTTATGTATTTATTCACTAGCTCATGAGGAGGACCAAATATCAACGTTACAGTGAACAGCATGTGCGATAACGGTTTAACAAAGCTAACACGTGCACTCCAACTTTACGTTTGGATTCCGCAGATAAGTCGTGTTTTGCCGAGGAGAAACGACCGGTATTTAATTTATTTAAATCACAAAGGCCAGGTTTAGGTCAATATGCTTCCACTATAACAAAATTGTGTATTATGTTAGGTGTAAACAGTGTAAGAAAAACTATAGGTGTATTTTCAAAACTGAGCTCTGACCTAGGAGTTCAGTTCATTACCATAGGTCTATGAGTAGACCTTCAGATCTAAGACAAGCACTAAATTTCATTTGAAAGGTAATTTGTATCTTTGTTATAATATGTCTGTTTTATCTATTTTGAAAGAATTGCGTGGAAATTTAACCGTTAAAAGTGGGTTTCACGGCTCACTGCTCAAAATCTACCTATAGCGAGGAAACAGCCGACGCTATCTTTAGATTTATATCTTTTACAGTAAACGACGAGTCATTCTCAAAAATTAAGATTTTTCAGCCGATCGCAAATTTAGATTTTTCAGCCGTTCTTTAAGAATCTAAAGACATTTATATAAGGACACGATGGTTCCGCGTCAGTTACCTAAACGAGTAGCGTTGGGCACGTCGAATGTTTTCACTCAAAGTTTCGAGGGCTAACGCAATTTTAACTAACGTCATCGATTTTTATCAAGGTTTTCCCATAATGCCTATAAATTGATTGATTGATTGAATGGAGTTTAACGCCGCTTTCAACATTATTTCAGTTATATCGCGGCGGCTGGAGCACCTAACAATGGTTTCCTGGTATTTCTATCACCAGTACAACCACCACATTCTTTCCTAGCCTCCAGCCGCTATCTCACATAGGTCTACGATTATCAACCCATTGGTGAGAGACAAATAGTCGGAAAGAATGAGTGCCGCCGTCGGGGATCGAACCCACGAACTCTAGATTGACAGTCCGACGCGCTACCACATAATGCTTATAAAAAGTCCGTCTATGTACATCCGAGTTTGATCGTGAGATTGGCCGAGTGGTGTTACGAATGGCTTGGCGACTCACCATGAACCCAGCGAACGGCAAGTGGTCCATTGACATCTTTTTCAAGTTCGTTCGTGCATGCAGTTGTGAAATGGGTTTCTTTTTAAAAACCCATCGTGCGAGAAAAAATACTGTCCGAATTACAGCCATTGGATACCGCAGATATTAACCAATCCTTTATCAAGACGCCCAAACTTAAACTTATGCAGGAAGTTTGATCGCTCTGAAAGCTAAGTATTTATACCCGTTTGTTGATTTCAGAATATGGAATATTTCTTTATATACTCAAAGCAGAAGAAACAAGACATATTTCAAGTTAAGATAAATACAGTTTTATCGGTCATAGGCATTTTATTTTTGTACAATATCGCTTTCTCTCACAAAGGACACACCCGGTCAGTATCGGATACAATGTTACGTAACGCCCGAAATAAGCAAAACGTAGGATTTTCCCGCGCAAATCCCTTTAAATGTTTAATGTACTAAATGAACTATCATTTCATTCTTGAAACGCCCGGGAGTTAAAAAAAACACACATTAAGAAAAATAAAAACTTGTTATGTCACGGCTATCTGAACGTCAGAGAATTGAAGCGTTGCTGACGCTCAGTGGAGGTACCACTATTGTCGATGTTGCCAGTGCCTTTTAATTGCAACAGAAACACTATCAATAATCTGCATGCAAGTTTCTGGCAAACAGGCACAGTTGCAGATCGGGCTCGGAGTGGCAGGCCTCGGATTATTACGCAAGATTAGACAGTCATTTTGAATTGGCGCACGCTAAAAACCAGTTCCAGACGGTTTCTGTTACAGCTAGGTGTTGTAAGCAAAGACACAGTTCGCAGACGACTTCGTCACCTTCGAAAGCCGATACGAGCCAGGCGACCTTACGTTGGAAGCATACTGACGCAACGTTTTCGCGCTGCTTGTCTGCTCTGGGCACAGCAGCACCTACATTGGGGAAAGACGATTTTCCGACGAGGCTAGGTTTAACATCTGTTCTAACAGTGGGGATTTCTACACTATTACATACCTGAAAGAATATAAATTGTTTTTGAAATTAACAAGATCATGCAAATATGGCGGCGAAATTTTGTTCAGACATTTAAAAGTTTCAATCCCTTGTTCTACTTAGATGTAAAGAGGGCATATTTGCTTTATTCAGGAGGTCAGTATAGAAAGATTCGAAATAATTCATGTAATTTTCAACGCTCTATGCTGTAACTTCTCAAGGCTTTCAGTATTTGATTTTGAGCAGAAATGCCATACTAGAGGACAGTAATTTAAGTTTGATTTAATAAAAGACTTGTAAATCAAAGGCTTGTTTTCGAAAACTAAAAATTTACTAAGACGTCGCAGGATATTTAATTGCATGGCAGTTTTCTTTTACAGACTCTAGAGATTTGTTCATTAAAATTCAACATAAACTGTATGTCGATACCTAAACGTTTTACAGTTTCATCACAAGTGATTTTTACATCGCTTACCCGAAAACTTCGGAAAAGTATCTGATTATTCTTAGTAACCAGTAATTACTCTCTAAGGGAGATTACAATCAGGCAATCACTAATTTCACACCAATCGGTTTGAAACAAGGCGAGCCGTTGTCGCCCATTTTGTATATTTTATCAACTGACATAAGCGAAAACATGAACTTTAACTGTCTCACGGAGACAGATATTAACCTCTTATCTATATACATGCTTTTGTTTGCAGATGACACTGTCTTATTTACTACAAGTCAATCAAGTCTACAATCTCTATCAGACTGTAACGAACGTTTAGAAATTGTACAAAACTTTATCTATCTAGGTATAAAATTTGTTAAAAACTGAAGCGTTGCGAGTGCAGCCAAAGCACTGAGTGAACACCCTTTAAAGGCCATGAATAATCTTCTCATACTATTCAAACGAGTAAAATTTGATATCAAAACTAAAGTACTCTTATTTGACCGAATGGTAGCACCGATCCTTCTATATGCATCGGAGGTGTTAGGTATATACCAGTTCAAAGATATTGACAAAATTCGGCGTGAGACAACAATCATCTACTTCGGCAGTGCTTGGTGAATTTGGAAGATTTCCGCTGACAGTAATAAGCGCTGAACGCTCTCTGAGGTATTTTATTAAAAAATAAAGAATCGAATAATGTAACATAACAATAAATAGCAATAAATTTTTGTCGTCAAAGATTAAACAGTACTTAGAAAGAACTGGTTATGGATACATTTGGAACGAACAAAATATCCCTTTGACTTTTTCCATCTCTATCAAACAGAGAATACGTGATACATATGTACAAGAATGGAACGTGTCCATGAACGCTTCTACAAAACTTGCAAAACTTGCAAGTTACGTTAAATTCAAACAAGAATTCATTTCGAGTCGTACCTACAAAATATTAACAATGAAAAGTTAAGAAAACAACTAACTCGCTTTCGTATATCTGCACATGACTTAGCGATAGAAACCGGTATATATCTCCATGTGGAAAGAAAAGACAGAATATGTCTCTGTTGTTCACAATCCGCCATTGAAACTGAATACCATTTCTTACTTGTATGTCCGTATTATAGAGAAGTCCGCAAACATTTTTTCTCACCTTAATGGTCTTCTAATACAAAATTTATCAACATTCTTAATTCTGAAAGTGAAACATTACAAAGAAAAGTGTCTAAATATATTGACTTAGCATATGAACACCTGAAGCTCAAAATTGAAAGAACTAGTCTAGATTCAAATAGCATCTAAACGTTCATATCTTTCAATTACAATATTAATCACTTTAATGGTTGTTCCATGTGATCAATGAAGTGTAAAAGAATCTATATGAATCGTGATTTGATATTGCTCAGACGTTTGCAAATTAGTTTCAGTGTATTTTCCAAATACATGTATGTACATGTATAACAAAATATAAAATGTTAATTTGTGTTATAAATGTATTTGTATATATCTTACCGTCTTTGTAAATGGCCAATAGCAAATATTTTGCCGACTTGCCAAATATAGAAATTGTGTAATTTTACTAATTTCACAATTAATTACTGTTGTATTGCATAACAGACTCGGTGAGTTGCTAAGGATGACATCAATAAGGGATGGATTGTAATTTCTGGTAAATCATGTTGGAGCATTTATCAGGTTGTTAAGCTTAAATTATCCATAATATGATTTAATGGTTCTGGATTTTGTTGCGTTGAGGACATCATAGTTTAGGTCCCCACGTACAATAATATGATAAAAGTAAATAACATTCTGTCAAGTATTTTACTAATGATATCTTCAAAGAAATTGTCTTTCATGGAGGGGGGGGGGGGGGCTGTAACAGCACAAAATACCCCACTTACGTCTGTTCGTGTTTAATTCAATGCATAGAGATTCTAAAGAGCCACACTCGAAATCTCGTATTCTCCTGATCGGTAGGTCTGCCCGAACAAACGTCATTATGCCTCAACCACGTGCCGTGATATTCCGTCGGTCGAGCTTGTTACCCGATACCAAGAACAAAATACTATTGAAAGACGCATCAATTTTTGATTCAACAATAGTAAATATATCAATCAATTTTTCATCAAAGATTTCGAGAAGTTCATGGAATTTTTGTATTTGACACTGTTTAAGTTCAGAAACCCGATGATCGGCCTCTTTTTATCAACATTTTTTACTTTTCTTAAATCCTTGAAAACATTTATGCTTTCCGAAATTCATTCATGAACGCTGCCATTTTGTAGGGTAGAATAAGGGCGCAGTATACGGTTCCAGTCTAAAAATGTTCGAATTGGTCAGGGTAAAAAAATGAAATAGTGAAATAAACAGCATTTCGAAGGTATTATGAGGGATAAAAAAATGTTTTTGATCACTTAAATCAAATGATAATGCAGGAATGAGCGATTTGAAAATCAAGGTCTTAACGGTTTCTTCTTTATTTCATTGATGCAGACTGAAAATTGGAGTACATGGCTGGTAGATCTAGGCGTCAAAATTTAGCGCAGAATTGTTGGTGGGGTAAGAGAATTCAAAATAGCTAAAAATCGGCATGGATGGGGTATGCCTCTTACAACACTAGTTCAATCTATATTACATTTGCTTTCTATTTATCATGGTATGCTTTGTAAAGAGTACCGCATTATGTCTGTGGGACATCATTGAAATAGCGCCAAAATGCTGAAATTAGGCCCGATTTGTTGTTGATGTTAGGACAAGAAATACTTTAATGCCTTGTATTTGAGGATGTGTCTATGCAAGTCTCTAATGTTGGCTGAAAGCTTTGGACCTAATTAAAGCAAAATTGCACTTCGTTTCATTCCAGACTGTAATTCCAACAGCCTCGGAATAGACTTGTGAAGCCTTGTGTGTCGGCTGCAAGAAATTCTGCTTGGAATTCTATATTGCCATCTAACTCCACTCTTTATCGGAGGAAGGGACAAAATTATCGACAAAATTGTTCTATATACATGAAAGAGGAGTTGCCTCCCCTACATACAATGATTCGTTCCCAGATAAAATCGTTCCTTGTTATTCATTATTTTCGTCATGAAAAGTACACTCAGGGGTTTGTTCTGGTGTTGTAATGTTACCCTGGGTGTATTTTATGCATGTAAAAGTTTTCTATTGTTGGGGGTTTATTTTTATATTACTGGTATTGAGCAGCAGTCAGATCTGAGCATTTACGATGACACTGCTTGAAGATATTTCAGTCCGTCATTACATTCAAAGGTCAGTTTTGATTTCTGGTTGGTTTATTATAGGATTCGACCCTTTTCACTGTTGGGTGAAGTAGAGATTTACTTTTGAAGTTTTTGTTTATCAAACCTTAGGGAATAAAGTTCTAATTATCATTAACTATCGTCCTTGGCCCTTACGAACTTCGCCTATTGATACAAAAAAATTTCCTTTTCAATAATTTCTAGTCGCCATCTTGGATTGCTTTGGAACTTAAACAGGTTTCAGATGAGGGGCGCAAATAATTTAGACGAATCTTACAGTTTTTTTTTTCGATTTGGGAACGACACCTTCGTCAACGATGATGTTAACATTGGAACACCAGGAGTGACCTCACTGGAATTTAGTTCTGGCAATCTGTAGGTCGTTGAAAAGAAGATCTTAATGGAAAAAATAGAGCGACTTGAAAATGGCATTTTGAAGTGGAGAACAGTGATCCATGTGTAAATTTATTTGGTTTTTTGCTAGTTTCGCATCTTTTCTTAAATATAGCGCTTGGTTCTATCTTTTTTGTGCACGATTTCCTTTCTTAGAGGACGGATAAGGGACAGGGGGCGTACCCGAACTGACTGTCCTCTTCATAGGTGGGGAAAGACGGTGCCTTTACTCTGGCTTAAATAGTCAAAAATGGAACCTGATAGCCCGGGTTTTTTCACGGTCTCAAAAGATAGATCTATTCATGCAGATGAAGCGCTAATGTCGTAATATATAAGAATTTTGTTGTGGAATGCGCTGCAGCACTTGGAAGTTGAGTAATTCTATAAAGAACAAAGACACTCGGGAACCCTCGGCAATTCTACGGAATAGACCTCGGGAATAATAAGGGCGCAGCCATGAAAGCGCGTCATATCGCACGTGGGTTTTTATGACGTCACAAACCTAACTAAGGACGACGTTGCGAAAAATAAATTCAATGTAAGGTAAGAATTGGGCATTTTATAATTTGAAAACAAAACGCAGTGTTTTACTGCGTTTTGCTTCCAAATTATAACATGCCAAAATGATCTCCACGGACGATCGAAAAACATTAAAGGAATAAACTATTCTTCAAGCGTATTAACCAAAGTACCACCAGGAGCCGAATTACCGAAAAAATGACCAAAAATTACTAACACTTACGTCCGAGGTACTTTCCAGTTTACGGAAAAGTCCGAGCGATGTTCCGAAAAATTAATGGGGTCTGATCGAGATGAACATATTGCAAGAATTGTGCGATCTGTGATCACCCAATCCATTCGGAACATCGCTCGGACTTTTCCGTAAACTGAAAAGTACCTCGGACGTAACTGTAGTAATTTTGCTTCGTATTTTTGGTAATTCGGCTTCTGGTGGTACTTCGGTCATTTAATACGCTTGAAGATAATCACATTTTGTTAATTCTTTCCGAATGTCTATAGAGATCTTTTGGATATATTATGATTTGATGACAAAACGCAGTAATACACTGCGTTTTGTCATTAAATTATAATATGCCCTCTTTTATTCTTACGTTGATTTTGTTTTATGCAACGTCATCCTTAGCGGGATCGTTGATGTTTGTGACGTCACATGAACCCACGTGAAAAATGACGCGCTTTCATGGCTGCGCCCGTATTATTCCCGAGGTCTATTCCGTAGAATCGCCGAGGGTTCCCGATTGCACCCAATCCCCTAAGATGAGCATTAAAAATTAACTTTTGCTCGCACTGGATTAAGTGATGTCGCTAAGCCTGTAATATCATATGGTTTGGAGCCTTCGAAAACATTTCAGTGTCACAGAAAACAGAAAGTCGCATTTGGATAGCTATTGTTTAAGAACATTCTCAGGGTGTTCCCTCGTTCAAAATATTGTTCGCGATTGTTTCGTTTAGTTTCTGTTTTCCCAGTTCCTGTTGATTAACATTTTTGTTGATAATCTGTGATTCAGAAGCTTCATTGGCGGATCTAGAGTTGGGGGCTGTCAATACTTTCATTTTCGCTTGTATATTTAATTATACCCCCCACCTACGAAGTAGAGGGGGGTATATTGGTTTCACCATGTCTGTCTGTCTGTCCATCCGTCCATCCGTCCGTCCGTCCGTCCGTAGACCTTTTCGTTTCCGGACTCTAACTCAAGAACCAAATGACCTACAATCATGAAATTTTATACAAATGTTCCTTATGACCCAAGGAAGTACCCTATTGTTTTTGGGTCATATAGGTCAAAGGTCAAGGTCACAGTCAGCCTTTGTTCAATTTTCGTTTCCAGACTCTAACTCAAAAACCAAGTGGCCTACAAGCATGAAACTTGATACAAATGTTCCTTATGACACAAGGAAGTGCCCTATTGTTTTTGGGTTACATAGGTCAAATGTCAAGGTCACAATCAATTTTTGTTCAATTTTCATTTCTGGACCCTTAACCCAAAAACCAAGCATCCTAGAATCACTTCATGCAAATGCTACATATTACCTCAATATTAGTTTCAAACACATCCTGCACTTATAGCACTTGCATTCTGACAAAGCACTTGTGGGGGGTATTAGTCCGCTCTGCGACAGTTCTAGTCAAAATTGCATAATCATTAAGAAACAAACAACAAAAAACACTCACAATTTGTAAACGAAAAGTGTTATCGTCACTAGTGACCATATCAAAACTTATTACACTTGTAAATCCCAAGATTTCACTGCCAAGAATGTAATAATCAAAGCGCTGAAAGCACTGGAGGTGGACGTTTCTGGTGACATCATGGTGAAAATAAAACGGGACGAAAAAGAAAATTGCATTATTTACAAATTACTCACGGGGAGCAACAAAGAGATGTGGACAATGTGCCCTTTTTAAATATGTACAGAAATAAATACTGCTCAACTACTTCCAACCGGGTGTAGATTGCTGGTTTGTATGCCTGTCAGCATTTGGGAGAGAAAAAGAATGAAAGACATAGAGATTGGCAAAACATATATAGGGTTAATAGGCACAGCGCCCGTGCTTGGTTGAGCGATTGATTAGAAAACAGCTATACGCGGGACCGCTATAGTTAGGTCTAATGCTATGGAAAGTACGTCAAATTTTTAGACCTAAACCTAGTCAATGTATGCATGTCCGAAAATGACTCTCTTTTGTTTGAAGTTGTCCGGAGAATCAATGTCGTAACTCCGTACATTACGAACGGTTTCTTACGTCATTTGGTCTCCGGGCCCGGTAAAGCGTAAAACCTCCCGAGAAAGGCATTGAATAATTCCCCTTGGGGCGTACCATCTCGGAAGGTATTACTCTTTATTATCAACGGCAGAAGACTTCTTTGCTTATGCGATCGTTTGCCGTTACCCATGTAATAAAAAAAAAAGAAAAAAAAAAAAAAAACGAAATGTAAATAACAAAAAGGTGCGAAATGTAGACCCCGCGTCGTGCGAATTAATATTCCTCACAGCCCCGGCAACGGCTTCACAAGGGATCCAAATGGGTCCCTAACAAAGTACCGGCGCGAGCTAAGTGAGGGGCTACAAAATGCCTTAAGATCGGCGGAAGTATGCCTTAACTAAACAGGGGTTGAGCTGGCTTAATTTACGAAAAAACGACTGTCTGTAGTAGACAAGGCAGAGATACATAAGTTAACCAAAAAAGACATATTGTGTACCCTAAATATAAGCGGAGAGCCCATCAACTTAGACCTGATGACTTTAATTTTAGCTTTCCTCCAGTTATTTCTAAGAAAACACCGCGGACTGAGTCAATTATCTTTTTTTATGATCGCGATTAAAATGGCCTAACTCCCTGTATAGCTTTATCTGAGTTAAGACAGTCTAGCCACAACTCGATAAAACGCTAAATTTCTGAAAAGTCTACAGGATTGATCACCGAAGAGAGGTTCGCCTAGAAAACATTGCACTTGTGCATCTCTTGAGCGTTTCTCCCCCCAAAAAACATTGAAAGAGCCAATGTCCCTCTTCCGCGTAAACACAGGTTATACGGTAACACGAGTTAGGCGGAGTAGGCTATCAATTATATGTAGAATAAATGTACATTGTCGATAGCAGACGACATAGTTTAATTAAATGTAGAAAGATATTAAAACCTCCAATTTGTTATTCAAAGACCCCTCAACTGAGAGCAAAAGTCTTTAATATCAGGCTCCTATCGTAGTAAAAGTATTAAAACCAAGGAGAGCGTCAACAATTGACTTTTATGTGTTCGTGATCAGTGTCGTAACTCGCTATAGTAATACAAGCGATTTACTTGTATGCGGGCTACCAGTTCAGCCACCTAGTTTTTATCCCCCTTACGCCACGGGAAAATCCAATAGGCAAATCACCGCATTGTCTAAAAATAGCATTCTTACGCGAAACAAAAAAAAAAAAAAAAAAAAAACACTTGGGCTAGGGTTGGCAGCTGATTTCACATTTAAGAGGTGTCGTTGATTAATATTCTTATTGTGTAAAATTCTTGAATAATGCCATTTTCAAAATGCACAGTTGTCGAGCGGAGGTAACTTACGGTCCTGTAAAAAAGAAAATTAAACCCAAGCCGGCACTACTTTTTTGAAAAGCTATTAAGTCGGTGTTCTGCTAAAGCCTCGTAACTACAGCTTTAAATAAACTGTAGTTACGAGATTTTAGCAGAACACCGACGATAAACAACTGACAGGATTGTTCTCACATAGTACTAACACTGGGTGACGTAGAAACGTCCCCCAAAAACTATAACTAGATTTATTGTTACTGTACAGTCCGTTTTCCAAAGTATCTTTACACCCCATGCTAAGGTATGGCGTCATATTTCTGCCACGAGCTACGAGGTAAGTCGTATCATGATAATTTTAAAAATATCGTGTTTAAAATTAGTTTTGTTGGAAATTTTATCTTGCTCATATCTTTTTCCTTATAAAAATATTGTGATATTATTATCGGTTATCTCACTTTTTTAACGTTAAAAGCACTCTACTGACACGAAGATGAAGTTATTGCGATTGAAATTCTGACTTCTATAAAAACGAAAACTCATTCGGGTTATAGGTAGATTTTGCGCGGTGAGCCATGAAATTTACTTTTAAAGGTATTAAAACAATACCTAAAAAAGATACGAATTATCTTACAAATGTATCATATGCTTTTTAAATATATCCGATATACCCGTGGTAATGGATTCAACACTTAGGTCAGAGCTCAATTTTGAAAATACACCTATACTTTGTTTTGCTGTACGTAAATATTGAAAAACTCTAAGCAATAGGCTAAAGATTAAATAAATCCGACAGCCGTAATCTCAATACAGTATCCACGAAGGTCAGCTTTTGTTTCAAGATAGTTTTATCTTGATGTCAGTAGTGGGCACTATCGTAGAAAACAACAACGACAACAACAAGATACTCGTTAAAAATATCCCGTTAATATTATTAATTTTGATTTGCGAGATAAGATTTCCTTGGAAACTTTTTCTTAACGTGATATTTTTAAAATGATCATCATGGCGTGATCTTCTTATCTTGTATCTCGTGGCAGAAATATGCCACCATACTAAGGAAAAGAAAACGGAACATAATACATATATGATTTTTCCCCTTTTTTTCCCCAAACAATGTTTGATCGGTCCGGATTGAAAGAGATTAAAGACGACAATAAAATATGCGTGGAGCTTAAAAGGAAACCAGCCCTGTGTTAACTGCAAAAACTAAACGGTGCAAACTATTGGGAAATATATCCCCACTTTACAGGCTATGCACGTGCAAAGATGGGTATATTTACCAAACAGTTTTTGCCGATTTGTCAACCTGAACGAAGGGATGACTTTGTGATAAAATACTTTCGGCAAAGGCACTACTTGTAACAGACAATTTCTCCTTTGTTTACAATATTTTCCAAAATTTGAACAACAAAGGCACTTAAAGTCCGAGTAATATTCAGTTGCTTACAGTTATAGTAACATCTTGAAATTGACATCCATCTCAATCAAAACCGCTCTAATTCGCTCACTCAGCGCTCCATTCAATTATTCCAAACACTCACCCGAACGATTCAAAACGCTCCAAAATGACTGAAAAAGAAAAGATCAACGACTACATTCAGAATAAATATAGCTAAAAATATCAAGATTTCACTGACATAAGTGAAATTATAAGCGTCTAATTGGTTCATGAAGTAATACGAAGCTATTTACAGCACTTGTATTCATATTTTATTAAAATGAGGTAATATATATCGCTTATTTTGTTCATGCTGGACAAAACTAGCGATAACGGATTACCTCCCTCCAATTTCACTCAAAACTCGCTCAATACACTCAATCAATTTTGTTCCAAAATTATTAAAAAAGCATTCATCTTGTCAATTTCACGACGTTCTTTACTGTAAGAGTTGAATTACAAACGTGAAAAGGGAATAGGATGAGGTATTTCAGACATTTGAATATTTTGCAACCTGAATTGTTTCGAAGGTCTTCTTTTTAGCTCGGTTGTTTTCGAATACCCGAGGTTTTGTGATCACCTTGGCGTCGTTCGAGTTGACGTTGTTGTAAATTGGACGAAATTAACCGTTATTTTTACCTCCCTTTATTTAAATTTACGTGTTTTTTGTGTGTTGAGTGTCTTTACGGACCAAGCAGACGCATTAAAACCCACACATTAGTCGTTTTTTATAAATATTTTGGAGCGTTTTGAATGAGTGTTTGGAATGCAGAGCGAGTGATTTAGAATGGTTTTGGTTGGAGTAAATGTCAGCATTTCGCGATGTTACAAACTGTATTACAGATTAAGGGTTAACTGCTGATACAGCACCAGCCTTCAGTTATCTCAAAATCTTGAGAGAGTGTGGGAAAGCGTCCCGGTTAAAGTAAGCTACAGATAAATGGGGGTAAATTTGGTATAAAGTATTGTAATATTTATAACCAATAAGCTCTTCTTTTCTAAACCATTTGTTTGGGTATCCATTTGAATCCTCTTGTCAGGACGATTCAAATGGGTTACCACAACAAAGAGTTATATTAACCGAGAAATTGACAACTTGTCTGTGTACTAGAACGTCTGAGCCAAGATATTATAAAAACATCTGGTTTCAATCTCGTAGGCTCAGTATAGTTTATTCTCGAGCGTTGTTGGACTGTTATACAGACGTGAAAATTCGTAGGCTTCGTAAGCTCACATAAATGGATTTACTTACCATTTTCTGCTATTTCGGAATAAAAATAAAAGTAAAAAACAAGGATATGGTCGGACGGAGGGACTTTTGGATGAATCGGGTTTCAACGCATGCCATCATTGACTGTCCGATATTTGTTTTAAACATGCGGAGAAAAAAGAGGGAGATTGTGGTATTGAAAATACGAAAGAAAACTGACCTTATGTACACTATGTACATGTACACCAAGTTATTTGGCCACGGTGATGAGGTCGGATCGACGGATTTCTGGACAGTCGGGTTACAACGCATGCTTGTCCGAAATTTGTGTTAAGTATGCGGAGAAAAAAAATAGATCGTGGTGTTAAAAACAAACATGTTATTCTTTAGTATAGCTACATGCTTCCACAGAATGTGGCCTTTGTATTTCAGATTAGCAACGACACAATGTCGATCCAGATCGATTAACGCCACACTTTCAAGCAGTTCAAGCCTTGGAATGAATTTCGCTGAAGACTGTTCATAAGCTTTATTTCTGACTTTATTCTGATGTCGTTACCTAACTTAGTGATGCAAATTTCCAATAAACTTTTTTGACATTCCATCCAGATTTTCATTCCGTTTGTATTGCTCTAACAACTAATAGAGAGTGTAATGACTGACCTCATTACTGATGTCATTATCCAATTTAATGATGTTATGTTTTTTTCTGAATTTGTGACATACAAATTTTGAATCGGACAGAGCCATGTTTTTCCCCGCACAGAATCGAAATAGTTTATGGATATTTGGATTCTGCGATGTTATCCGGTTTCATCATTTACCTGATGAATCAGTATGGTTTCTGAGAAGGTAAGAATATGTTAAATGAGAAAAAGAAAAGAGATGAAGAGAGTATCTGTGTTCTTTCAATTCTTTGAAGTATGAAACGGATCTTTTATTCAGCTGAATTTAGATTTTATTTCAACATTGCAAAATTTTGGAAAATCTTACTATATTTGCTCACGTTTTTCAATAAAGTGAAAAACAAGAAGTATAGACTAAGATCAGTCTGCGCGTCTATTTTTATTGGTTTCATATGGTTTCGTTTATATAAATTTAGATGGGTCCAAATTGAGTGTGATTAGGATTTTAGTTGTATACCTCAATGAAATTAAGAAGTATGATCTTCCTATCTTTTAACTTAATATAATGAAGCAAAAATGAAATAAATTATCGATAATTGAACATATATGCCCCTTTTTAGACGGTGTTTCGCCATCCAGCACTTAACAGCCGACCGTAGGCACCTATAGGCGGTGCTCTTGTTAAAATAAAGAGGAACATATTATTAAAAGTCAACCTTCATCACGATTTTCTGAATATAGAAATTGGCTTTCTAAGATTATCTATTTCAGCAAGGACGTATACGTATAGTAACCGTTAAGGATGTTTTGCGTGTTTATTAATACATATTTTTGCCCTGGTAGGGCGGGTCATTGAACTAAAGGTTAAGGTAAATCAGCAAACGATGAAATATGTTCATTTTATTTACACGCATAAATGATATTTGCCGACTAATTTTAAAATAACCCAAAATATTGAAAAGTAAACTACGTCACTAAACGATGAAATGTGTTTTATTTTTCTCCCAGCATGGTTTTAGAATATAGTTATTTACACGCGTAATTGACATTTGTCGACTAATTTTGAAAGAACCCTTAATATTGAAAAGTAAACTACGTCACTAAATAACGTCACATCTAAGCTCCGCCCTGTCAGTTGAATGATAACGCAGAATTCTTTTCTATATATTTGTTTCTGTCCTAAAGGTTTATCAGTAATTACCAAATCGTGATGCCAATAAAAATCGATTTACCAATCATAACGACGCTTACCGATATTGAGTAACTCGAACCCCGACAATTTTAACCATTTTGTTTCAATCGTAATTGTGGATAATCATCTTAAAATTTGTAACTACAGCTTTAGGATTAATAAATCTTTAAAATGAGCCCGTGCGTGACATTACCAACACTTTGAAATTTGCATGAGAGGCAATCATTAAGCAGCCTAGACAGTCACATAGCACAATACAAATTGTGTCTGTCTTTCCTAAGAAACTCTGAGACCTACAAACTGCAAAGTGAAGATTCTGGTCAGACTGTGCGGATGCACTGGCTGGCCAGAGTCTTTGCTTGGTGTACATTTAAAATTGTTGGAAATCTTACGCACTGACTCAACTCTTTTTATTTTCAGATTCATTTAAAACCTAAACACAACATTCAAAACCAGCATGGCGGGAAAAGATGTCTTTTGCACCACCCTGAACTATGTCTTGCGTTTGGAGGATCAACAAGGGAGGTATTTTCTTCAACTCAAGAACTGTAACTTTCACAGTGATATGGTAATTAACCTGTATATTGATGGCCTGCTTGGTGTTAGGTCATATTTGACTGACAAAGCAGTAAATACGATCGAAGAGGGGAAATGAGTTAGACAATTTTAGTACTACAAGAGTTGTCGGTGCTGCCGAGTGTTGTTGTGTACCCGGTTTTGTCTTGGTACCCGAGGACACATCAATGAATATGGTAATCTACGGAAGCAAGAATAGTTATGACGTTTTTATTAGCTCACCTGAGCACGAAGTGCTCAAGGGAGCTATTGTGATCGATCGTTGTCCGGCGTCCGTCTGTCCATCTGTCCGTCACGGCGTCAACTTTTTCTTTAAACGACATCTCCTCCTAAACTTACGGGTCAAAAGCAACCAAACATGGCAGAAATATACCTTGGGTGGTCCCTTATGAAAATTGCTCAAATGGAAAGGATCCGTGCCATATCACGGGAAAAGGGGCCTTAATGACAAATTTCTTGTTTTCACTCTAGAAGTCACAAATATTGTCCAATCTTCATGAAACTTGGTCAGAATGTTTGTTAGGTCATGAGGATGAAGTCTATTGAAAATGGGAAGGATTGGTGCCATATCACAGAAAAAGGCGCCTTAATGACAATTTTGTCAACAATATCTTTAAACAACATCTCCTCCTAAACTTATGGGTCAAAATCAACCAAACTTGGCAGAAATATTCCTTGGGTGGTCCTTTATGAAAATTGCTCAAATGGAAAGGATTCGTGCCATATAACGGGAAAAGGGGCCTTAATGACAAATTTCTTGTTTTCACTCTAGAAGCCACAAATATGGCCCAATCTTCATGAAACTTGGTCAGAATGTTTGTTAGGTCATGAGGATGAAGTCTATCGAAAATGGGAAGGATCCATGCCATTTCACAGAAAAAGGTGCCTTAATGACAATTTTGTCAACAATATCTTTAAACGACATCTCCTCCTAAACTTACGGGTCAAAATCAACCAAACTTGGCAGAAATATTCCTTGGTTAGTACCTCATGAAAATTGCTCAAATGGAAAGGATTCGTGCCATATCACGGGAAAAGGGGCCTTAATGACAAATTTCTTGTTTTCACTCTAGAAGCCACAAATATGGTCCAATCTTCATGAAACTTGGTCAGAATGTTTGTTAGGTCATGAGGATGAAGTCTATTAAAAATGGGAAGGATCCGTGCCATTTCACAGAAAAAGGTGCCTTAATGACAATTTTGTCAACAATATCTTTAAACGACATCTCCTCCTAAACTTATGGGTCAAAATCAACCAAACTTGGCAGAAATATTCCTTGGGTGGTCCTTTATAAAAATTGCTCAAATGGAAAGGATCCGTGCCATATCAAGGGAAAAGGGGCCTTAATGACACATTTCTTGTTTTCACTCTAGAAGCCACAAATATGGTCCAATCTTCATGAAACTTGGTCAGAATATTTGTTAGGTCATGAGGATGAACTCATTTGAAAATGGGAAGGATTGGTGCCATATCACAGAAAAAGGCGCCTTAATGACAATTTTGTCAACAATATCTTTAAACAACATCTCCTCCTAAACTTATGGGTCAAAATCAACCAAACTTGGCAGAAATATTCCTTGGGTGGTCCCTTTTGAAAATTGCTCAAATGGAAAGGATCCGTGCCATATCACGGGAAAAGGGGCCTTAATGACAAATTTCTTGTTTTCACTCTAGAAGCCACAAATATTGTCCAATTTTCATGAAACTTGGTCAGAATGTTTGTTAGGTCATGAGGATGAAGTCTATTGAAAATTGGAAGGATCCGTGCCATATTACAGAAAAAGGCGCCTTAATGACAATTTTGTCAACAATTTCTTTAAACGACATCTCCTCCTAAACTTACGGGTCAAAATCAACCAAACATAACAGAAATATTCATTGGGTGGTCCCTTATGAAAATTGCTCAAATGGAAAGGATCCGTGCCATATCACGGGAAAAGGGGCCTTAATGACAAATTTCTTGTTTTCACTCTAGAAGCCACAAATATAGTCCAATTTTCATGAAACTTGGTCAGAATGTTTGTTAGGTCATGAGGATGAAGTCTATTGAAAATGGGAAGGATTGGTGCCATATCACAGGAAAAGGCGTCTTAATGACAATTTTTTGTTTACTCTCTAGAAGCCACAAATATGGTCCAATCATCATGACACTTTGTCAGAATGTTTGGTAGGTCATGAGGATGAACTCATTTGAAAATGGGAAGTATACATGCCATATCACGGGAAAAGGGGCCTTAATGACAATTTTCTCGTAAGAGCTCCAAACGCCACAAATATAGTCCAATCTTCATGAAACTTGATCAAAATGCCATATCATAGGAAATGGAGTCTTAATGATAATTTACTTGAAATATCAGGTAAGCGATTTAGGGCCCTCAGGTTCCTCTTGTTACTTATTCGTTTCAGAGAGAGAGAGAGAGTGAGAGAGACAAAGGGATAGAGAGAAAGAGAGAGAGAGAGTGAGAGAGATAGAGCAGAAGGAGACAGAGAGAGAGGGAGAGAGACAGAGAGACAGACAGACAGAGAGAGAGAGAGAGAGCAGAAGGAGACAGAGAGAGACAGACAGACAGAGAGAGAGAGAGGGTGGGAGAGACAGAAAGAGAGAGGGAGAGGTGGAGAGAGACAGAGACAGAGAGAGAGAGCGAGAGAGAGAGAGGGGGGGAGAGAGAGAGAAAGAGAGAGAGAGAGAGAGAGAGAGAGAGAGAGAGAGAGAGAGAGAGAGAGAGAGAGAGAGAGAGAGAGAGAGAGAGAGAGGTGACATGACACCGTGGTTTAAAGATTTTACTATTTATCAATCAAACCTGATGTTGATATTTATTTGCATCGTCCTATCAAGACAATCCCAATTAATACTAACAACAAAGGGTTTCAATCAATTGTTATTCGCATTCATTTGATTCGTCTTACAACAACGGCTTGACTAAAAAAAAATCATTTAAATGTTCTATCTAGCGATCCAAAATGTAAAACCTATGAGAAATTAGAGGTACGCTTAACTAGCCCTTCGTTCAACATGCACAAACTTTAATTTTTGCGAACGTTTGAAACGTCTCACTTTGAACATAAGTACATGTTCAAGACGGTTTACCATTCCCTTTCAAGATTTCGAGAATATTTTTTCTTCTTAAGTGATGGTCAGACTTTCAAAAACTTACAGAAAAAAATCTATGTTTTTTTTGAAAAAAAAAATGGATAAAGAGTTTATTTCTTGAAACCATTTAAAGTATTGGTATCGAATAGCATTGTATTGTCTCTACATTGAGGGTTTTTTTTTGTGTGTGTGGAAATTTTCATTGTTCTGCCTAGGCTACATTTTTCACTATTTATGCAACAAAAACATAGTTATATCTATGTTACAAAGTACCTTGAAAGGACTCCCAATAAAATAGTTTATCGACTGGCTATCCCATTTGTCTACTAAAATGAATTAAATATATGTATAATTTAGAATAAGATTAAATTTAGATTAAAAGAAGCATTTGTAAAAATAAGCACACAATTCCATTTAAGAATAAAAAAATAAGATAATTATACTACTTATACTCCTTACTAAATTTATTCTACTTAGTTACACTTTCCAATCGCACAAGTATTCATGTCAAGTCCTATCTTGATAATGCTTAATCCTTAAAATGGGCAAACGATAAATAAGGGTCTCTGTCCGTTCTTAAGAATGAACGGTGGATATTTTTTTATATCGAAAACAAACACATTCATGGGCAATAATGCGATAAAACATTAATTTTAGATCCATTCATTCGATTGTAAAGAAATAAATCAATTGAAATATAAAAAAACTGGTGCTTTAGTACAAAGAAAATCGAAACCACAAAGCCCGATACCACGTTCGATAAATCGTTCAAATTTTGGTGGACAGATAACGGCAAACCGGCAAGTCTCCGCCAATGATTTTCTCAAAATCACACTAAGATGGCACTATTTTCTATCAGTCACCGTTGCCGCTAAAAAAATCGCTGTGTTGACTTAACGTTATAATGTATATTCCTATCAAGCAGGAACTCGTTTCATCACCAAAAAGCAAAAAGTAATTTTAATTTGTAACCAACGCCAATCTGTCTCTGCACGAGCCCGAGTCAGATTACTCAGCCGAAGTGCACCAAGCACCAAAACCGCCCCAAAAATGCGGTTTTGATACATTTGACTTTGACCGAGTGACTCAGAATTTGGCGAGTCAGTGGGATTGGGATCTCCTGTGCGAGCCCGAGGCGGACCTCCCAGCCAAACGCACGCACGTCATTCGTGAAAACCCCGAAGATTGAATTTTTGTTTGCTTTTTACTCCCTTGGCTTTGAGCAAGTTACTCACAACTTGGAACGTAGAAAGGTTGGCGGGTAACGTAAGTTCATTTGTGAGCCCTGGTCGGATTACTCAGCCGAAAGAGCATGCGTTTCACGGATGAAAACCCAAAGAATTGTATTTTGCTTTCCGTTTTGACCCCACTTGGAACTCAGAATGTGGCAAGGTATTTCAGTCTACTGGGCACCTGCCCGAGCCCGGGTTGGATCGCATAGCTGAAGTGCTTGCTCTATGCGTGAAAACTTTGGTTCATTCCATCCTATTACCTTTTGCTGTTTTGATCCGCTTCACCATGGCCGATCCTTTCAAGATTTGAAGTGTGGCAAGTCAGGGGCATACGCAAGCCTTAGATAGCATAGCCAAAGCGCACGCACGCTTGTGCGTGAAAACCCTAAAAATGTTTTTTTCACTTCCATTGACCTCTTGACCTTTACAGAGTGACTCACAACTTGGAACGTAGAACGGTGGGCGGGCTTGCTGCGAGTGAAAACCTTAAACAGCATTTTCACTTGCAGTTTTGACCCCCTTGACCTTAGATGAGCGACTCGCACTTAGAAAGAAGCGCGATGGACATGCGCGAGCCTGGGAACGATAACTCAGCCGAAGCGCAACATGCACGGGAAAAAATCTTGACTTTGACTAGACGACTCGATACCTGGAACATGGCAAGTCAGTGGGGTCTCCCGGGCACGGGCCTGATCGCTCAGCCAAAACCCGCCCAGCCCGCTCTCTGTATGTTAAAACCCAACAAATGGATTTACCGCTTGTTCTTTTGACCTCTTTCACCTTGACCAAGCGACTCGAAACTCGGGATGCGATGGAGTCTACTTTGCGAGTCAATGTATACTACATCAGCTGAAGCACATGCTCTACATGTAAAACGTTGCTTTAATTTCTGCTTTTTTTTTTTGCAATTTTGACCCGCCTGACCTTGGTCTTGGGACTCTCAACTCGGAATGTAGCAAGGTTGGCGAGTCATCTTGGAATATGCATGAGCCTGGGTTGGATCACTCAGCCAAAGCGCAAGTGCATAACGCAGGAAAATAAAAAAAAAAAAATAATCAAATAAAGAAAATTGCATCGGTTGAGTGTAATACGTATTCAAATGGCTTTAAAATTAATTTTGACAGTGGTTGTTAGTCTCATTTTACAGACTTTCTTAAAGTTCTCACTCTCATTTATTTTCTGCAGTATGTAGTTTTTACAAAGGTCTAAAAGCATATGCTTTCGATACTATGTTTTAATTTTCCTTCGTTGATATATTTTATCAAAGCTGTAAAATGAAAATAATCTTCTACAAATAGATGGAGGCGAATGGGTCCTTCATTTTTGATAAAGTTAACAACATCTTGAAAATGACATGGTAAATGGATTTGGAATGATTAATGAATGGAAGTGAATGAGTGTGTGGAGCGAGTTTTGAGTGAATATAATGGAAGTTAATCCAATATCGCATATTTTGTTCAGGATGATCAAAATTAGCAATATTGATTACCTCCCTTTAACAAAATATGTGTTAAGATCTATAGATAGCCTTCTATTTCTTCAAGAACCTATATGGCGCTTACAATTTGAACTATGTCAGTGAAATCGCGATTTTTCTCCATCCTAATTTATTTTGAATGTTGTTGATTCTATATTTTTAATGGGGTTCGATTTTTTTTAATTTTTACCACACAGAGCCGATATTTTCAAAAACTATTGATCGCTTTTTAAAACCGTCTGCAGTATTTAAAATCTGCAAAATTTTATAATTTTTAAAACGGGAAAGTCATTTTCTAGAGCAGAGGTCGTGTTGAATAAAAATGCCATTTTAGGAAGAGCAACGTATACAAACAATACAATGGTTCAATATTTAATTTGTATGATCCGTGTATTATTCAAAATCAAATTCAAAATAAAAAATGTTATACTTTGTATATTGTGTGATTACATAATACCCTTTTTTTGCACCAACTCGGCGAGTTATATTACAAGAGAAAATAATAAAATAGTGTACAAATTCAGGTGATTTCGATATTGTAATATGCGTTGTTGATTTTAAGGAAATGTAAAATCCTTCCCTCTTCACAGTCCTAACCTAAAAACCAGATAATGATTTTCACACTTCTCTAATCTTGAAAATGATAATTAAAATAAAAGTTTATTTTCTATCGTGGGTAATGTATTTGCAAGTAAAGAGGATTTGCTTGTTACAAGTCGTTCTCCTTTCAGACAATGTTTTCACACTTATGTAAGTTATCGAAGGATATGCGATAATGGGAAATTGTGCAAAATTTAATCCTATATTAATTAACATTTATTCTTCACCTTACACTTGTTAACACTTTGATGCTACATATATTACGCCATCGTCATTATCTCAACATTCATTTTCTTGCACATAATTTTCGGTTTACGAAATATTCACGTATTCTATTGTCTTATTTCTTCCCCCTCCCCATCGTCTATGGCATCTTTTATCTCCATTAAACTATTTCTTAAATTATAAAATCGTTTTTCATTGATTTCGCTGGTGTTCTGCCAAATAACATTTTTTTGCTCACCTGAGCACGAAGTGCTCGTGGGAGCTATTGTGATCTATCAATGTTCGGCGTCCGACTGTCCATCTGTCCGTCACGGCGTCAATAATTTCTTAAAACGACAACTCCTCCTAAACGTCTGAGTCAAAATCAACCAAACTTGGCAGAAATATTCCTTGGGTGGTATTTTGTAAAAAGTGCTAAAAGTATTTAAATCCATGAAAAACTCTGGTTGCCGTGACATCGGGAAATGGGAAATTCCACAAAAGCTCAAGCCCTAATGACAATTTTCTTGTTTACACTCTAGTGGCCACAAATATGACCCAATCTTCGTGAAACTTGGTCTGAATGTTTGTCAGGTACAAGAATGAAGGCTTTGGAAAATGGAAACACATTACGGGAAAAGGGGGCTTAATGACAATTTTCTTGTTTACACTCTAGAAGCCACAAATATGGTCTAATCGTCATGAAACTTGGTCAGAATGTCAAGGGTATTAATCCAATGGAAAATGGGAAGGTTTCGTGTCTCATAATGGGAAAAGGGGCCTGAATGATAATTTTCTCATTAACACTCTAGTGGCCACAAATATGGCCCAATCTTCATGATCCTTGGTCAGAATGTTTGTTAGGTCATGAGAATGAACTCTATTGAAAATGGAAAGGATCCGTGCTATATAACGTGAAAAGGGGATTAAATGACAATTTTCTTGTTTACACTCTAGGGGCCAATGAAACTTTGTCAGAATGTCACAGGGATTAATCCAATGGAAAAAAAGGAAGGATTCGTATCTCATCATTGGAAAAGGGGCCTTAATGGCAATTTTCTTGTAAGAGCTCGAGAAGCCATAAATATGGTCCAATCTTCATGAAACTTGGTCAAAATATTTGCTAGGTCACAAGAATAATCTCTGTTGAAAATGGGAAGGGTTCATGCCATATCACAGCCTTCACAGGAAAAGGAGTCTTAATGATTACTTGAAATAACTCTAATGGCCACAAATATGGCCCAAACTTTGTGAAACTTGGTTTTATGTAGAAATTATCTTCTTTATGACATCTGCTTTTTTAATTAATGTGATGTCCCAGTGATCAAAGAGACTCATGTGAGCGATCTAGGACCATCATGGTCCCCTTGTTCTGTTTTCCTCGATTACTTTTGATTGTTCTGCAACCGTTCCTTTGAGTGAAGATATTACGTCTTTCAATGTTCTAGTTAAAGATAATATCTTTTTTTTCTGTGGTCAAAATTTCGATAGAATTACGAAATTTTGATTTATCTTTCTCAAGCTTTTTATTTTCTGTTTCCAATACATGTACTTGGATTTTTTATTCAGCTTCAATAAGTGTCGTTTTAAAGAGTGGAAGCTCCGTAAGAATTTCATCCCTCTCTTTCTGTAATACGTCCGTCTCCTTTGAAACAGCAATAAAATCTGTAAAAGAAATGGAGTTTTACAGAAATATTGTACAAAATCAACTTAAATAACGAAATTAAAATATCAAAATAAATAAATATAGAAATAAATAAATATAGAAATAAATATCGCAATAAATAAAATGGTAAAGGACAAAATCGTGTCATTAATTTCTTATATATGTTTCCGAAATACATATCAAAAACAACAAATATAAATTATCAGTGAAAAATATAAGTTGTGTAAATTGTTGAAGTATGAGTTGATTGACGTCTCAAAACTATCAATTATGGGTATGCAAGGAACAAATACGAAGTAAACTAATTAATGAGTTGAAAATCAAGAAAAAAAAGAAACTGTATATAAATAAAGATCTAAGTTTTTAATTTTAAGTTTTAATCATATTTTAATTTGAGCGTCCTCTAAAACGGAAACTCTCAAATGTTTTAAAAGAAAACTAGGTGAAAAAATGTAGTAAAGTGTATATAAACCGTCTGATCATACTCAACAAAACTCAAATATTTTTTACATCAGCACTAACAGAAACTTTTAAACAATATTAAAAGATAGAATGAAAGAAAGAAAGAAAGAAAGAAAGACAATTCCTTAACTGGATGTATACAATTCTTGGTTCAGCCTATCTACTTCACATCTCATGGTTCGAATCAAATCATAACTGCTTTCGCGAGAATACTCAAACATTTTGTTTGACATATCCAAAATATAATTCATGTATCGATCCATCTTTTGTTTTTTAAACCTTTAAGAATCAAAGTGTGCTTAGCGATCTAAAAGTTCCGCCTCTATAGGGAATCGAACAATTTCAAAGTGTGGGAATTAAGATCCTGTTGCCTTGCTGTTTCACAAAGAAACAGGTGATACATTTAATTTTCCGTCATTAATTCATATTACAGAATATATTCCTTAAGATAAAGTCTTATTCCTAAGCGCGTGGACATTCACTTGAGGTTTTTTTTCTTCAAAACATGTCCTATCGTATGAAGCAAATGGGATCTTATAGCTGTTTTGAATTTCTGAATGGAATTGATTTAAACATTAAATATTTAACAAGATGTGTTTGTGAAACACGAATGCCCCCGTAACGGCATTTTTTCACAGTTTCACCTTGACATATGACCTTGACCTTGTCACATGACCTTGACCTTGGTACCAGCGGATGCGGATCATTGAGATCTATCATCATGCCAAATATTAGCTTTGTATCTTAAATAGGCTTGAAGGTATTGGTAAGGTTAAGTTTTCGGGTTTAGTTTTCGGACTGACGGACGGACAGACGGACGGATGAACGGACAGACAGACGGATAGACAGACAGACAGACAGACAGACAGACAGACGGACATGAGTAAAACAATATGCCCCCGATCTCTCGATACGGGGGCATAAAAAGTTGACCAAAATCAGTGTACTCGTGCTTCATCAATACCTCATCCATACAAATGTATGTACATGTAATCGAATAGACAAAAGCTGAAAATGCAAATGAATGAAAAAAGTCCTATCGTAGTTATAAAATTTACCGTGTTCATATTTTGATATTCACTCGCAATAATTAATGCAACAAGTTAAAGTTATTTTGTCGCCCAGATACAAACTATTATGATGTTTATGGACAGGTAATAAAGACAACAAAATTATGGACATCGACCAGAGATAAGTGTAAAGCGGGACACGTCTTTTTTTACATTATGTTTGGACTTTTAGAAGGCAAAATCAATAATGAACACTCAAAGTGATTACTAAATAATCACATAGATTGTTATATGAGGCAAAGTTTGGTGTATGAAAAATTAATTACCGACGGAAAATAAAGATTCTATCGCAAAAACAAACTAGCATTGTCGTCGTTTTTGTAATGTGTCACCACTTTCTAGCATAACGACTGTATGATTACTGACACAAAATAAATAAATTAACCTGTAATTTTGTTACTTACAACTTTTAAAATATATTTCTTATGCTTGCTTGTGGAAGAAAAAAATAGCATGCGTTCAAGTTAAAACTTACTGATAAATACATCACTTTTTCTGTCATATCAGAAAATCGGTTAAGTTCAGTTAAATTTATTATGAAAAAGGACGTCTTTAAAAACAAGATTCAGTTAAGCGTAATAAAGAAGAAGGTTCTCACAGAAATGAAACAATAAATTAATCAACTTACTTTATTTTTGATGTCGTAACTTGCTTTACACCCCAAGCCCGTGGCAGTTCATAAACACTCCTGTAAATTATTCTAAATCAGTATTATAGTCGCTACTCGAGCGAATTTTATGTAATCGGACTTGATTTTATAAGCTCACCTGAGTACGAAGTGCTCAAGGTGTACTTTCGAGGGTAGATGGATGGCCGGCGTCCGTCGTGCGTCGTACGTCCATCAGCATTTACCTCGTATGTACTCTAGAGGCCACATTTTTTACCGATCAACCTGAAATGTGGTCGGAAATATTGTCTGAATGAAATTTCGGACTAGTTTGAAACTTGGTCAACTGGAGTCAAAAAGTAGGTCACGTAGTTAAATCTAAAAAAAAGCATTGTATGCATTCTAGTTGCCACATCTTTCGCCCGATCGACCTGAAATTAGGTCAGAATGATTGACTCGATGAAATCTCGAGCGAGTTTGAATTTGGTGAACTGAAGTCAAAGTAGGTCAAAGTTTAGAAAAACCTTGTATGCAATGTAGAGGCCACATTTCTTTTGTCTGATAAAACTACAATTTAGTCAGAATGGTTATCTTTTTGAAATCTCGGACGAATTTGAAATTGGGTCAACTGTAGTCACAAAACTAGGTCACGGGGCCAAATTTTAGAAAAACAATGTATGCACTGTAGAGGCCAAATTTTATAGGCTCACTGTGCGGCGTTGTTAATGCAATGATAGATAGCAATTTTCTGATCAGGTATGCAAAAATAAGGGGGCAGTAATTCTTAGAAGCAGTGGTCAGTTCGTGGAGTCAGTCGTAGTATCATCGCGTTGTGAAATTAAATAAGGTCAGATGGTTTGTTTAAATAAATGTAAATAGACATAATATAAGTTCTAATTTTAAATCTACGTCACCCTCCATAACGACTGACTTACCAATTAAGTAAAGACTGATCTTACCTTAAACTCTATCTCCCAATTCCTCGCGCTTTGCGGCTTCATCTTCTTATATACAATAACTTGGCCAAGGTTATCTGACCAATCTTACTAAGTAACAGACGTCCATTCATAATGTCACTTTACCCTACCGACTCACGTGCTAGCGATAAACTAGATCAAGTACCCAGGTTATCAAAAGCATAATATACTATTGTCGGATAATTGGGGTGTTTTCTTAGAATCAAGACAAACACGTGATCTCATTAGTATTTATACTAGGAAAGCATAAGCGGCACAAATTTGTGTCACATATATCTCCCTTCTTTTCTTTTAAACAATTTTCTTGTTAATCATCCATAAACGTGTCCTCATCCGGACTTTATGGAAACACCTGTTATAAAATCAAGACTAATTGTCTTTTTCCTCAACTAACAGACTTTTTGCTAAAGCACATTTAGAGACCCCATTAAAGAGTTTGTAATCTCAATATAAAATGTACCTTATGTGATAATGATGGTTACCCATACCTTCCCACGAAGGTAACACACTTACTTATAATACACACAGGTCCAAGCCTCTAATTAGCTCTTGTATGACTTGATGATATAATCTGGTCAATATAACAAAACATCACTCCAAAACGAATACAAACATATTTCAGAAACTAGCCATTAATCAACCTGTAAACAAATCACCTATTACCAGAATTTCGGTTTCTTTCCATTAATTGTGGCAATTTTAATATACCTTTCGAAATACTTAAGGTTAGAATGCCAATTTCGGGAAAGCATAAAAAATTAGAGAGTTAATTCCACAAATAACACCTGTTCGCACTCTCTGCACAGGCTCACTGTGTGGCGTTGATAATGCAATGAAAGATAGCAATTTTCTGATAAGGTATGCAAAAATAAGGGGGCAGTGATTCTTAGTGTGGCAAAGCAATATGGCAGTTCAGGTACACAAGATGGGGTGAAAGTAAAAACACGGTGAGTCTGTAAAGTTTGTAAAATTGACAACTTACCGCTAGAATTCCAAGTTATCCAATTCACAAATACAGCAACAACACATATCCTGCGTCACGAGCACCAAAAGATACGTTATGTGGCACAGCAATATGGCAGTCCAGGTGGGGTAAAAGTAAAAACACCGTCAGTCTAATGAAAAGTCAAACTACATAATTTATTTACAAGCTACTACCGACATAATATCATTACAATCAAACATCTAATCTTAAGCGTAATCCAGTTCTATTCGTAATCTAGTTCTGCCTTCTCGCAGAAGTTCGGGGTTATTTATATTTCCTCGGTGATACCTAGGTGATTCATACATTTAGCATACAATGTAACGGAAGGCGGAGCCTCGTAACCCAATAAGATTTGCGGTGTTTACACCTGTCAAGGCCTACTATGTTACTTGCCTCCCCAAGTTATAAATTTTCTACTGGTTGAAAATTTAGTGTAAATCGTTAACATGTGTTGATTCCTAAATTAAGAATTCCTACAAAGTATAAACAATAATTTTTGTCAATATTAATGAATAAGATAAATGGCAAGTAAGTAATAAAATATATAAATACAAATCCTGAAAAATCCAGATAATCCAGATAAAATTTCAATTAAATTCAAATGTATCAATCAGCACTTCATATTAAATATTATTATCCAAAAAATAGGTATCATCAAAATTTAAACTCCAGCAATAATGATCACGAATTTAGATATTTTAACCCAAAGATAATCCAGAGATATGAGTTCCAGTTATTTTTTAAATATAGTTTTCGCCAGGGCCGACACAGGAGAGTCTGCGTCACGACGTTCTTTTCGTAGTTGTTCGTCACGTTGTAGGGTAGCCAACGTCGCCTGTGTTCGTGGCCCGGGCGTCTCAGTAGATTCAGCAGATTCCACGACGACGCGCATAGCAACATAGGTATATGTCGTGTCCATGTCACCTGGCGATATATTCGAAATGCGTTGATTACGCCTGACCACATGAGTCGCCAAGCGAAAGCCAAGTTCGGTGGCTAGATGTCCAGCGTAACGTTGCGGTAGATGAGGTATCCGTGTTGTAATTATTTCTTCAGCTATTTTTTGAAACTTCGAAGAATAATATTTCCCACTCGGAATTCATGTTGAAATATGAAATAAAGTTGCTTCCACTCGGTTTGGCGAACAAGTACAGAATGTTCAGAGGTTCAGAGAAAAAATCTAAAGTCACATTCACCTGTCAGTCTTGTCCTAATTGGACAGGTTATAAGGTGAAACAGGTGAAACAACAAGGTTATAAATACATTCTTCACCTCAAAGCACTTTGAGAGTAACCCTGTGGACTTAATGATTCATGCCTGTAAACTTTCTGTTAAGGTATAGGGGTACAATGTAGCTTGATTCTGTCGGTAGGTTCCATCCAACACAGGTGCAGTGGACAGTTCATTCCTGTCCGACTCTTTGGATCGGAGTTCAACTACAGTTGGTTCTGCGCGCAGTTGTCTTTTCAAACACTTTTTACATAAGCAATCTGGCAGAACATAACCATACTTTCGTTTAATGCAATAATATAATACAACAGAAGTACACACCAGAGAGAGCAATAAACTGCAAATATACCGAGGGCTAAAGCTTTTGTCGTCGTTGTCGACTGAATTAATCTAACGTAACTGACGTAATAAATTGTCTAGTGACATGTCATCCATAGAGGTTAATCGTTTCGGTATGTCAATACTTGTCATATTTGGGTATTGATCTTTAAATGGTTTCCAAATAATTGAGTCAGTGAAATTCGTAATTTTCAGATTCATATACTGATCATTGTCTATACTAGACTTACCAACTATATAGGGTTCATATAAAGAAAATAGATTATTCGTTGCAATACATCCATTTTCAACTTTAATTATGTCAACAGGCGGTCTTGTCCGTACTTCAGTATGTTGGCCATTACACACTAAAGCAAAGTTCAAGCCTGTCCTTGAGATAACTAACCATGTAGAATCAAAGAGATGTTTAGCCATAGGTAATCTTTCGTGAGATACCTGGGTCACACACGAATTCTGTCTATTATTCGGAGGTAAGAACAAATTAATAAGACACATGCGAGCTACGTTCACGGGAAATTCTGGACTTATTATAGTACAAAACTTTACATTTTTGCGTCCGCATACCTGAATTTCTTTGTCAGATAACAGATGATAATGAGTTCTAGCCTTATTCATTAAGAAACCTCTGGCTTCTAACTGGTACGTAGCCAACAGATCATTTTTGCCTGATTTAGGGTCATAATTAAAAGTAACAGGTGAAGGAATCGGAATAGAAACAGCTTCACATACTTCATAGTTACGATCTAATCTCATGACTGGTATGGAAAGAATAATAATTATTTTTCCGTCTACGAAAATAGTTTCAGTTCTCAGGTACTTGTAGAATTTCCATGCGTGTTCTCTCGGGTCATTAATTAATGACATAAGGTCGGGTAAAGAGTTTTGAATATCTAAAAGCAATCCCTGTAACCGGAGTGGATTTATGATTCGTACAGACCATTTTCCTAGTGAGGGATAATCTAAATCGGATTTTAATTTCAAGAGGAATTCTTTCGCATTTTGAATCAATATTCGAATTTCATTAATTTAATGCATTTTCAAAAGTTTCATGACCTTCTTTTTTCCGAACGTAACGCGGCTTAATGACTGCAAACGCTGTCACTGCTAATTTAAAATCTTTGGCTAATCTTTCAATTAAATTTTCAATACTATGGAAATCAAAAACAAGGGTAGCTAGCCATTTTGCTCTAGTGGTGGTCATTTCATTTGTCTTATAAAAGACAACACTTCTCTTACGACAAGTGCTTCAGTAACGAGCGCTGCAGACGAACGTCGCTCAAAATGATAAATGATTAAAATAACTGCAAAAATGCTAAATGCAAGTGTGACGTTTGTCATTTTGTTTCCTAAAATGAACAACAAAATATCAATTATCAATTAATCACTTAAGTTTTAACTTATGAACTGAATCCTTTAAACAAAGTACAAACCAGAAGGATGTCCTAATACTAAAAATATTAATCAGATTCACGTTTTCTTCGTGAACGAATTCTTTGCCTTAATTCGGCTAAGGGTTTGTCTGATTCAGAATCGCTATCTGAACGCTCTCTGCGATATCTATTCTCAAGAAACTTATTATCCTTGACATTAATTACCGTGTCAGAAGATGATTCATTATCCGAGCTGTCGGACGAGACAGGTGGAACAACATAATTACTCGGTCTTAATTGGCGCTCTGCCTTATCTACAGGTATGTCCCAATGTACACTAGCTGGCTTCAAATGTTCCGCGTGTACTTTAGTAGTACTTCCATCTAATTGCTTTTTTATGATGAATGTAACAGGGGATGTTTTTTTTTCAATTATACGATAGTACGCCTGCCATTTGACATCTAATTTATTTTGACGGGCCTGGTTCCTTTAATAAACAGGATCTCCTACCTGTAATTGTATATCGGTAGCATTTTTGTTTTTGTGTTCATTTCGTTTTTGCTTTGCTTTCTTTCTGTTTTGATGTACAAGCATGAAAGCTTTGTGTTGTTGTTCGAGTGCAATTTTGTGGGGGTCTTCACCTTGATATTTTCTTATAGGTCGTAAAATTATGTCAATTGGTAAAACACACTCTCTATTGTATAACAGATAAAATGGCGAACACTTAGTTGATTCGTTTATACCAAAACGAATTGCAGCAAGTGTTTGATTTTAAAAATGCATCCCATGGAAATTTTTCAACCTGTAATTTCTTTGGCAATACATCAACTAATGTTCTATGATAGCGCTCAATTAACCAATTACTTTGAGGGTGGTAGAAAAACGTTGTAACATGATGAATATTTAATTCTGCCAAAGTCTCTTTAATAATTTGAATGACATTTTCAGAGCAATTGTCGGAGAGTATCTCTAAAGGACAAGAATAGCGGGGAAATATTTCATCGATGATAAGATGTGCTACCGTTTGCGCACATTTATCAGGAGAAGGGAAAGCTTCTGGATATCCTGAATATAGGTCGATGAAAAAAACGATGTACTTATTTCCTGACGGTGTCACGGAATATGGATCTGATAAATCGACTGATATCTTGGCCCAAGCGAATGGTGGAGTTCAGTTTCCTGAACCGATGGCCTAGTTTTCTGACTACTGCGCATCTGGCATACTACACAAGTAGTAACATAAGATGTAACATCCTTGAATAAATTAACCCAATAATACTTTGACCTTATTGCGTCATAAGTCTTATCTATGCCCATGTGTCCTAATGACCTATAATATTCAGAGAGTACATTTTGTTTTAAGTGTTCTGGAATGTAAAGACGCAGAATTGGATCTGTATCAGGATAAAATATGTAATGCAAAATGTTATCTAGTAACAAATGTTTTTTAGATAGTGAAGGCGATAAGGTATCGTTTTGTAACGCTAATTTAATTTGTTTTATGTCTTCATCTTTCTCCTGCTCGTTAATCACGTTTAACGGCTCGAAATAACAAGATTTCTCGACTTTGTCTCGAAAGTGGGGTTTACATCTAGCGTAATCCTTTGGTTGAAATTGATAAGAGTTCAGTGTGTTTATCTCATACATCTGCCCACTGACATCTGGGTCATGTAATTGAGAATCAATTAAGCGTGTTTGGTGGCACACGGCTAAGTAGGTCGGCGACCGAATTATCCGAGCCTGCAAGATACTCAATCTTACAGTTACAGTTATGCTCAATGCCCATAACGAAACCTTCTTGTTTTGAATTGGAGACTCAAGAAGATATTTCAAAGGTTTATGATCTGTAAAAAGAACAAATTCAGCATTATGAAGATAATGATCTTATTTCTGCCAACTGTAATAAATTGCATATGCTTATTTTTCAATTGTCGACCAGCGAGTTTGAGTATCACACAACCTATGCGATAAGTAATAAATTTCTCCTTGCTCATAAACTGTCTGTGTGAGACAAGCTCCAATGCATTTATCACTTGCATCCGTGTACAACTTAAATGGTAAATTATTATCAGGAAGAAAAAGAAGTGGAAGTTCTGATAGAATTTGTTTCAATTATCAAATGCTGATTGACAATTTTCATCCCATTTGAACATAGCATATTTCCGAGTAAGAGCGATAATTGGTTCAGCAATACTTGAAAAATGTGGAATAAATCTACGATAGTAACCACACATGCCTATAAAACTTCTAACTTCACGGACATTTGTGGGAAGTGAACGAGATTTGAATACGTTAACCTTTTTCTCTTCTGGCTGGATGCCATTAGCATTGATAATAAATCCAAGATAATTAGTTTCAGATTTGAGAAAGCTACATTTCTTAAGTTTCAAACGCAAACTGTGTTGACGTAGGCGATTAAATACCTGTTGAATATGTGCCAAGTGTTCTTCTAAGGGTTGAGAGTATATTAATATATCATCAAGATAGGCGATGGTAAAGTCACTTAACCCTTCAAGGTCACGAACCCTTCAAGGTCACGATTCATTAACTCTTGAAAGATAGCTGGAGCATTAGTCAGTACGAAAGGCATGACGTTAAAAGAAAATAAACCACAGTGACAGGTGAAGGCTGTCTTATCTTTATCACCTGTAACCTGATTTCAGATCGAGGGAACTAAAGTTCTTGGTTTTACCCAATAAAGCAAGTATGTCATCGATCACGGGAAGAGGGTATGAATTCGTTTCTGTAATCTTTTTCAGTTTTCTAAAATCAACACAGAAACGTTTTGTCCCATCTTTCTAATCTACATTACCACGGAAAAAGACCAATCTGACCTACTTCTGTCAATTATTTTTGCCTCTAATTTCTCATCAATTGCCTTTTCTATAACCGTTCCTATTATTCAGCTGAGTACGGTATGGTTTAAGACGAATGGGCTCGTCATCACCAGTATCTATTTTCATCAAAACTGTGTCGGTATGACTGAGGTCGGCATCTGCTTTTGCAAATAAATCCGAATTCTTTTGGAGTAAATTAATGACTTTTTGTTTCAAGTTTGGTGGAATACATAAGTTAGCCAAGTCATTTATGTCAAGTGTATCAGATTATTAAGGTAAATTTTCTCTGGCTGAAATTCCTGTGATGGTTTTATCTATGCTCATTATTTAGCTGAACTGACTAATTGGACACGCGCGACAGGTGTTCCTGGTTTGTGTAATATAGTGTTATTTGTACTGTTCACTAACATTATAGGTAACCTTCGACTGTTAGAGAGGTAAGCGACAGAGTTCGTCATCAGTAACCCTATCTCATTGCCAATCTGACCTAGTTCAAAAGGTGAGATTTCATATTCACCTTGCGTGGGGAATTCAATGTGTTTTCTAACCTGAGATTGACAATTATGGGCTGTCTGTGGAGAAATCTTAATTTTATGTTTTATCCTAGCAACTGAAGCAATGTGAATATCTTCCACTAGAGAAATATACGTCCCAATAATTTGAATACAATCAAGGTCATGGTACACACGCACACCTCGTGCTTGAAGCCAATCGAATCCTATGATAATATTTCGATTCAGATTACGTACTACATAAAATTTATGGCTCATTTTCAAGCCTCCTAACAAAAATTCTATTTCAGCAATTTCATCTATATGTAACGGAGTATTTCCAGCCGTAGTTAAGTCGTATGTTTTTGAAGCTTCGGTTAGTTTTTCAAAGTATCATATACGCGACGATGTATCAAGGAAACTTCAGCACCCGAATCTAGTAAAGCACGATATTTTTGCTTTTGGAATTGGATCAAAAGTGAGTTTGGACCCTTAACAACAGAATTTATTTGAATACATTTTCTCTTAGATTTTCCTTCTAGCTTGTTCTCTGTTTTTCTTCCCACATCACAGCCGCCACCATAGCGCAGTTGGTTAGGCATAAGACTTTCAATCTGGAAGTCGTGGGTTCGATCCCCGGTGGCGGCATATATCCTTTCCGACGTTTGTCTCTCACCAATAGGTAGATAATCGTAAACCTATGTGAGATAGCAGTCGGAGGCTAGGAAAGGGTGTAATGGTAGTACAGGTGAAAGAAATTCCAGGAATCCATTGTTAGGAGCTCCGGCCGCCGCGATATAACTGCGAAATAGTTTAAAGCGGCGTAAAAGCCATTCAAACAAACAAATCTTCCCACATCAGATTCTACATGTGGGAAGCTTGCGAGTTTAAATTTTGCTGTCGATTTTGATTTTGCCTTCTTTTATTCGGACATTCCTTAACTTTATGCCCCGGCTGACCACAAAAAGCAAAACAGCTGTCTGTTTTGAAACTGCGGATTATCCCCTTGTAACGATGGATTATCCCCAGCAGCATTTATGCTTGCCTTTCTTAAATTACAGTCTTTAATATGGTGACCGATTTTTCTACAAAAATGGCACCTTATTTTTGGTCGTGAATGACTCACGTCCATAGGTGTTTCTTCTCTTTTATTGGGTTGTTGTTGATTTAAACGTAAATTAAACCGTTTTCGTAAATTCTGCTCGCCGGTCGTAATTTGAACTGCCTCACAAAAGGTTGCCGGATTATCCCGCATGGCTTTCATTTCCATTGAGTCTTCCCAGAGACCATCAATGAAATAACCAATCAAATGTTTTTGTAGTTGGTCCGGTCCGTCGAATGCGTCCTCGGCCAACGTCAAAAGTCGTTCGGCGTTAACCTGTATCGGTTCACCTGAATTTTGTTTAACCCTTCTCAATAACAGAAGTGCTTGTTGTTGGTCAACAACCTCGCCAAATCGAACCCTCAATTCTTGTTTCGTCCTGTCCCAGTCATGTATAGGGTTGGACTCAAAATATCTTTTTAGATAGTCGCTTACTGGTCCCGAATTGACTGATAAGCAACGAATTTGACGTTGTCGTTTGTCACCCCTATCAAACTCCATATTTTTCAATGGACTTGATCCAAGCCTTGAATAGCTTAGGATCAGACCCATCAAAAGAATTTATCACTTTCGCCACTATTCGTCTGCCTACTGTTACTGTCAAACTCTTGAGTTGACCCTCGACTGATCGAGCAATATCAACAAGTTATGCCATATTGATGAAAAGTAATATGTAAAATTGACAACTTACCGGTAGAATTCCAAGTTATCCAATTCACAAATACAGCAACAGACCAGATCCTGCGTCACGGCACCAAGAAGACACGTTATGTGGCACAGCAATACGGCAGTCCAAGTACACAAGATGGAGTGAAAGTAAAAACACCGTGAGTCTGATAAAAAGTCAACATAATTTTTTTACAAGCTACTACCGACAGAATATCAGTACAATCAAACATCTAATCATAAGCGTAATTCAGTTATATTCGTAATCCGCCTTCTCGCAGCAGTGCGGGGTTATTTATACTATCTAGGTGATACCTAGGTGATTCATTTAGTTAGCATACAAGGTAACAATGTACCGTGAGGCGGAGCCTCGTAACACATTAAGATTTGCGGTGTTTGCACCTGTCAAGGCCTACTATGTTACACAAGTCGGCTGGGCACCTGTGCGAGTCTTGGTCGGATCGTTTATCTAAAGCGCCCGCTTGCTGCGAGTGAAAACCCCAAAATGGCATTTTTACTTGCTGTTTTGACCCCCTTGACCTTAAATGAGCGACCCTCACTTTAAAAGAAGCAAGATGGACATGCTCGAGCCCGGGAATGATCACTCAGCGGAAGCGCACCATGCACGAAACCCCATCCCCCCCCCCAAAATGGCATTTTGTTTGCTGTTTTGACCCCCTTGACTTTGACTAGACGACTCGAAACCTGGAACACGGCAAGCTAGTGGGGTCCCCCGGGCACGGGCGAAATCGCATCACTCACGAAAAGAAAGAAAAAAACAAAATGGCATTTTCGTTTACAGTTTTTCCTCCTTGACCAAGCGACTCGAAACGTTGAACGTTGCAAGATGGTTGGGTCCGATACTTATTCATATGACCTTAAAATTTATTTTTACAGTTGTTGTTAGTCTCATTTTACAGATTTGCTATAAGTTCCCACTCTCATTTAATTTGTGAAGTATGTAGTTTTTAAAAAAGGGATTAAAGCATTAGCTTTTGATGCTTAGTTTTCATCTTCCACCACTGATATATTTATCAAAGTTGAAAATAATCTACAAATAAATGGAGGCTAATGGAACCATCTTTTTTGATACAGTTAATAACAAAGTATAAATGACAAGGTGAATGAATTTGGAATGACTTAGGAATGATTTGAATGAGTGAGTGGAGCGAGTTTTGGGTGAATATAATGGAAGGTAATCCATTATCGCAAATTTTGTTTAAGATGAACAAAATAAGCGATTTTGATCACCTCCCTTTAACAAAACATGCCTTCAAGTTTTAAAGATAGCTTCCTATTTCTTCAAGATTCTATTAGACGCTCTCAATTTGAACTATGTTAGTGAAATCGCGATTTTTTTCCATACAACTGTTTTTTTAATGATTTTGTTGATTCAATATTTTTAATGGGTTTGAGCGTTTTTGATTGGTTTGAGTGAGTGTTTTGAGTAAATGAATGGAACGCTGAATCGGCGATTTAAAATGGTTTTGATTGAGGTGAATGTTTATTTTACGATGAAACTTACTGTACCTGTTCTGCAAAAATAACGGTCGCAAACGTTTAAAAATTGTAACCCGTTTGCACATGGGTGAAAACGCAAAGCCGAATAATATATATCTCAAACGCACGCGATTGATACTCTGGTAATCCAGAGAAAATCAAAATGTCAGCTGTTAAAGCCCCGTGAAACTAATGAAATATGCAGGATTTTTCCGAAAGCACATTTCTTTTTTTCTACTTTATTTCTATTATACAGAGTTGGTACTTTCACAAATTATTCATAGCTTTTTATTAGCTCCACTGGCCGAAGGCCACTTGGGCTATTGTCATGGCGCCGTGTCCGTACGTGCGTCGGTGCGTCCGGTCGTAAACAACCAAACTTCACAGTAATGATCATTGGGTGACACTCTTTCAGAGTTGTTAAAGAAATTTCGATCCAATAAAAATCTTGGATTTAATGAGCGTGGCTAATATCCATTTTCCTAATTGATGGATACCAATAAAATGTTACACGAATGATCTTTGGGTGACCATTTATCAGTCTACAAAATGTAATTGTGATTGGTTGAAAAGTATGGATTTAATGGACGGTGACCATTTCTCTATATTTTATATACTAGAAACTTTGAAATTCATACATACTTGAAACTTTGAAAATCATTTTCTCAGAATCTAACAGATAGATATCAACCAAATTTCTCCGAAATGTTCCGTTTATGACCCATTGTCAGGATACACAAAATTACTGTGATTGGATGAAAAATGTGTATTTTACAGATGGAGATCAATTTTCTAAATTTCATTCATCAATCTTGAATTTTTCTTTGCATAAATATTTCAGCATGTGACACCCAGAAACCCTAATTTACTTGAAATAAAAATTGATAAATTGATTAATTAATTCACTGAAGTTATCATCATATCAGTAGATTCGGGCCTGTGTAGCAAATTAGCTGCTCAAGCAGCTCTAGTTATCGTCTGTGGTATTTTAAATCAGCAAAATATTATAATTTTAAAAACGGAAAAAAGAGTAATTTTCTAGAGGAGAGGTCCTGTTGAATAAAAAATACATTTTAGGAAGAACAAAACATAAAAACAAAGCAAAGGTTTATTTATCTCATTTGTATGATACGTGTATCATTCAAAAATAAATTCAAAATAAAAAACGTTATACTTTGCATATTGTATGATTACATAACAACCTTTTTGGAACCAACTCGGCGAGTTATATTACGAGAGAAAATAATAAACTAGTGTACAAATTCAGGTGATTGAGATATTGTAATATGCGTCGTTAATGTTTCAAGATAATGTAAAATCATTCCCTCTACACAGTCCTAATCTAAAACCAGATATTAATTTGGAAACTTCTTTAATCTTAAAAATGATAATTAAAATAAATTATTTTGTATCGTGGATAACGTAGTTACAAGAATACATTGGATGCTAAGAGACTTTGCTTGTTACAAGTCGTTCTCCTTTCAGACAATGTTTTTACACTTTTGTAAGTTTTCGATGGATAGTGCGATAACGGGAAATTGTGCAAAATTTAAGTCTTTGTTAATTAACATTTGTTCTTCACCTTACGATTGTTACAAAAAAATGTTCGACTTTGATGCTACATATATTACGTCATCATCAATATCTCCACAATCATCTTGCACATTTTCTTCCGTTTACGCGATAATTTCGTATTCCATTTGTCTTATTTCTTCCAATTCCCCATGGATTTCGATAGAATTACTAAATTTTGAGATATCTCTCTCAAGCTTTTTATTTTCTGTTTCCAATACTTGGATTTTTAATTCAGCTTCACTTAGTGTCGTTTTAAAGAGTGGAAGCTCCGTAAGAACTTCATCCCTCTCTTTCTTTAATGCATCCTTCTCCTTTGAAACAGCTATAAATATGTGAAAGAATGTAGTTTTACAAAAATAATATACCAAAATCAACTTGAATATCGAAATAAAAATATCAAAATAGATAAATATTGAAATAGATAAAAGGTTACATGTAAGGACGAAATGTGTCATTAAATTCTTTGATATATATCCGTAAGACATATCAAAAATACATATTATCAGTGAAATTATTAGGTGTTTAAATAATTGAATTATGAGTTGATAGACGTTTACAAAGGATATTCAATAATGGGAATGCAAATAAGAAGTAAACCATTGAATGAGTTGAAAAGCAAGAAAGAAAAAAAACGAAAATATATTTAAATAAAGATGTAAGATTCCAGTTATCAGTTTTAGTCAACAAATAATTTGACCGTCGTCTAAAACATAAACTCTCAAATGAATTTTTAAAAGAAGACTAGGTGAAAAAAATGTAGTTAAGTGTATTTAAGGTAACTGCGGACACATAGAAGGCCATTTTAGGTCCAAATTTTAAATTGTCTGCAAATCATGTCTAATGCGATAAAACTATACTTTGAAGTACCCGCTTTCATATTTCGGTCATAAAAAGGAATTTCATAACGTAGAGTCGACGTCATGACGTCATCAAGGGGCTGACCCCTTTTTTAGGGGCCAAAATCAGTAATGATCCATTTTTTCTGAAATAATAAACCGATTTTCATCCCGAAAACGCCATTTGCTTCGTTTAAAGACGCATGATTTTATGTACTATTAATATGAGGATATAAGTGTAAGAAATACAATTAAGTGTAACGTATTAAATGTTAATGTCTTCTGCGTTGCTGTTTTCGAGTACAGTCACTGGAAACATTGCCTTTTTTCTCGAAAATTGGTCCGGTGACCTATGCTGAAATTTATTTGATTTTTTGTAAAATTCGATTCCGCCAAGATAACGCAAATCAGAGGATATTTCAACGTCGCGTCAATTGTTCACAAAAGCTGTCTTTCTAAATGGATAAAACTTAAGTGTTTTTTTTTATTTCTTAAAATCACATTCAGATTTAATACTTTTGAACCATATATTTTACGATAAACCTAAATTTCAAATATTTTACAATAAGTTATTGCCCGGAGATTGGCGCCAAATAAGCATAGTGCAGATGGTTTTAGTGCGACGTCGAATTCGACGAAAACTGTTCCAACAACTTCACAAAATCGAATTTAATAAAAAATCTAACCCGAAGACATATCATTTTTATTTGATTAATGCAAAGCATTTTCTTTTCGCTACAAAATAACAAAAAATCAGCATAGGTCACCGGACGAAATTTTGAAAAATTTCTACTTGTTTACAAAAAATGAAATGAAAAAAGGAACGTCAAATCTTAAAATTCGTGAAATAGTTAGCGTTTCGGGCCTATTTTTCTATTTGAATGTGCACAGAAATAAAACGAATGGCTCGGGCGTATTTGGACTTTCAAAATGAAACTTTTTTCGTGAAAATCGGCCGATTAATTAAGAAAATATTTGTAAATATTGATTTTGGCGGGTCGAAAAGGGGTTGGCCCCTTAATGACGTCACGACTTCAAACGAACGAGCTTCAGACCCTTTTCATTGCGTGTTCGCTAATTCTCACACTTCAAATATAAATCTAAGAAATTATTGTGAGATTTTAAGAAAGTCGAAAATTCGACTATGTTATCTGTCCGCAGTTACCTTAAACAGTCTGATCATACTCAACCAAACTCAAGTATTTTGACATCAGCACTAACAGAAACTTTTAAACAATACTAAAAGGATAGAATGAAAGAAAGAAAGGCGGAATTCAATTAATTCTTTGTTCAACCTACCCACTTCAGCTCTCGTGGTTCGAAGCAAATCATTGCTGCTTTCGCGAGAATACATATTGTTTGATATATCCAAAAATTCATTCATGTATCGATCCATCTTTTTTACTTTAAACCTTTTAGAATCAAAGTGTGCTTAGCAGACTACATGTTCCGCTTTTATAGTGAATCAATCAATTTCAATGTGTGGGAATGTAGATCATGTTCCCATGCTGTTGCACAAAAAAAACATGTGATAAACTTAATTTCCCGTCATTAATTTATATTTCGGAATGAATTCCTAAAGATAAAGCGGTTATCCCTAAGCGCTTTAATATGCACTCGAGATTTCTTTTTCAAAACATGTCCTATCGTATGAAGCAAATTGGATCTTATAGTTATTTTGACTTTCTAAATGAAATTGATTATAATATTTGATATTTAAAAATTTAACAAAATCAGTTTACTTGTCTTTTATAAATACTTTTTCCATACAAATGCATGAAATGGAATAGACAAAAGCAGAAATTTTAATGAAAAAGAATGAAAATAATCTTTTTGTAGTTGTAAAGTATATCCAACGTTCACGCTGCCGTATTATCGTGTTCATAATTTAATATTCACTGGCCAAACGGTTTCGATCCCCGGTATATGTGAATAACTTTATCAGATTATTGTCTCCCACCAATAAGTTGATAATCATCATCCTACTGAGGTTTACAGAGGGATGTTTGGTAAAAATGCAAGCGTAGTCCTGGGCGAGGGGATACCAAGAAATCCATCGAAAGTTGCTTTAGTTGCCGCAATGTGACTAGAACACTGTTAAGAGCGCGATAAAAACCCATTCAAAAACAAACCACTGGACCAAAACTAACATCCCTCAATTTTCAATCTTAAAATTAGAAAGAAACTTACGAAGCTACAGGCAAATTGATTGGGTTGTGGATAAAAGGCAACATGAACACCGAAAACATATCTAAATTTGATTTAATTAATGTATATCCATCTCGAGAAAAGCGATTTATCTTATTAACGAATTCCCAGGAAAATAACCGTTAAAATAGTTTTCTACTAGTACATATTAAACAGCATTACAAACCCCATTATTAACGTAAATTAGTTGGAGTCACCCATCTGGGAAACTCATTCATGCCCGGTTGCAGGCTACTGCTTTGCTCAAACGGTAAAAAAACCCAGTTGAAATCGAGTTCAGATAAGCCGGACTTGAACCCGAGATGATCTCGACTTCAGGATCATTTGCCATAACGGTTTTGATTCCGGGCTCAGACAAGGCTAACGTACCAGTTCGCACGTGTATTGAAAACCAAGTCTATTTTTCAGTAATAAATACATGAAGCTACGTTTTTCTACGAAGGGAACAAGAACGCTTAGATGTAGTTTAAATATTTAAGTTTTAGTAACCAACGACAATTTGAATGCGTTTCTAATCTTTTCGTCGAAAATAGGTTTGATTGTTTGAAAATCAGGCTTTTATCATTTGAATTCTTACCCGATTTGACCAAAATTATGAAACATTCATAGATGGAAAAGTTCTAAGCAAGCACTATCATAACTCTAAATTGATAATCAAGTCGAAAGACTTTTATCACTGCAATTGATTTATTTATGCCAGCATATGCAATATAAGCAATATTGTCAGAGTATATTCTTATTATTCTTTTCCATTCAAAGATAATAATATTTTGCCTTGACTTAATTTTAAAATTCAGTAAATCGACTTTAAATTACCAATACATATTTAAGAATTATTCATATATAAATATAAAAGTCAGGCTCAACCAAACCACCTAAGAATTAGGTTTGGCTGACCCCGGGATATAAGCGGTTAAATCGATTCCGTTAATCAGTGTGCAAGCCGACTGAGGCTCTGTTGAGAAAAAGACTTGTCTTGGCCAAACCCGGGGCTCAGCAAGTGAGTGGTCCCGTTATCCGTTATGATCCCGGGCTTAAACGTAGCCTGCAAGCGGGCATCAGACACATGGGGAAGCTTGAATTTGACTGGGAATGTGTGTAGCGGTTTATTTCTTTACTCGATTGAAACTCCATTGATTGGATTTTCAAATATTTCAACTTAACGGTTTACATCAATTTTCACCATTTAATACGTAATTCAATTACATTGAAGTAAGTTAAAGATAGAAGTACAACTCATGTTTTACAAAAATTCCCTTGACATCCTATATGATTACCGACACAAAAATAGTTCTCATTCTTGTCTGTAGAAATAAAATGGATGTAAGTGTTCAAGTTAAAACGTACTAATAAATACTGTCATATCAGAAAATCGGTTTAGTTCACTAAACTTTTTCTAAAGAAGAGATATCTTTAAAAACAAGGTTGAAGAAGGCACAATAAAAGTGAAATTTCTTACAGAAACGAATTCATTTAGGTTCCCATTTTGATGCCTTAATTTACGATACATCCCTAGATTATATAATTTAATTAATCATACCACATGTTGATCCTATTATTCTAAAGACCTAACCTGCGGATTTTTTTTTCTTATTTCTTGTATTTTCGTTTTGTACAAGGGAGACATTATAAAGGGAGAAATTTTAATCATATTTCTTAAAATCGTCTTTTATTAAATTTCGGTTGGTGCAGGACTTTTGTAAGTGCATATGCATAGTGTGTATGTACTCAATAGATGTGCAATTCACCTTATGTCAAGGTTCGAATCTGAACGCTGTTTTTTTTTTTTTTTTTCTTGAAGAAAACACTATTACCTGTATCATACTGTTCAGTTCATATACAGGCCGTTGACTGTCAGAATAGACCAAGATGTTTTCGTATAGGCGTGCGATCGGATCTTTGCCTACTTTGCCTGCTTTGTACTCAAAGAGTGAAATCTTTGAGCCAGTTTGGTCGAAGAATCACGTATACTCGCAATTTGTTTGAAAAGGATTTTTGATTTAACAAGATAAGGGGTTTATCGGCACTGTCAAAAGTAATTGAAATGCTTTTCATATGTTGCATTTTCATAAAATCCATGCTCACTGTTGCTATATTATGTATTTGTATGCCACATGGGTCTTATGGTCTTCTGGAATAATCAAATAAAACTTGAAACTTGATAATCTACCGTTATTGCTTGATAAACCACCGTAAAGAATTAAAGAACTAAATACTATCATTCAAAATTACTGCCAATTGTATTGATAGTATTAGGACTGTTTAAGGTATTTTATGAATTTGAAACCCATCACGAAAAAAGAACCATAGTGGAACTCCGTAAATTAAATAATTGAAGAGATTGATTCCAGAACATGTTAGTCTAAGGTCGCATTTCAAAGATTCTTTCACGGGTAGGTAGATTAATCATACTAGTTTCAGAAAAGGAAATAAGTGCGAAATTATTCCACCCCAGTTACAGTTAGTTACATCGTGAAATTGACATTCATCTCGATCAAAACAATTCTAAATCGCTCACTCAGCGCTCCATCTATTCATTCCAAACACTCACTCAAACCATTCAAAAACACTCAAACCTATTGGAAAATATACAATCGACATCGTCATTCAAAATAGTGTTTGATAGAGAAAAAATATCGATTTCACTGACATAATTCAAATTTTAGGCGCCTCATAGGTTCTAAAGAAATAGGAAGCTATGTATAGAATTTGTATGCATTATTTATTAAAGGGAGGTAATCAATATCGCTAATTTTGTTTATCCTGAACAAAATTTGCGATATAGGATTACCTCCCATGAAATTCACACAAAGCTCACTCCACACACTAATTCAATTTCATTCCAAAATCATTCACCTTGTCATTTTCACGATGTTTTTATCTGTAGCCTGCGCAGTCAGTACAGACGGACTAGGATCGACACTTAATGTTTGACTCAGATGGTCCCTTTTGCCTGACGCCTCCACATATGTATTTTTTTAAAGATATTATTTTTACAATGCAATTTAATCTTCGATTGTCCAATCGATTCTTTTTTTACATTTTTTATTTAAATTTGTTATGAAAAAAAAAATAAATAGATAAACGTGTTGAATGATATTACTTATTAAATGTTGTTATGCATGTATGAATGTAAAATGTATAATGGTTATCCTGTGTCTATTTTTAGAATTAGTCTTGGAAATTTCCAATCTCTTGACACTGTTAGGTAATATATGTAGAAGATTTCAGATCTTTCTAGAACGGAATTTTAGAAAGTGATTCAGACTCTGGAGTCTTCTTATGTTCTATGCTATTCTAGATTGTTTTATGTTATTATATAAAGGGATTCCTACAGCATTCTTAGTTCAATTGGTTAAGACTAATGGTTTCATTTAGTAGTACTGTGTTAAACTTAAAGGGGATTTCTCGTTATCTTAAAAGTTTGTTTAAAGGCGTGTTTAATTTTAAATTTGGATATTTTTAGACTTATTATTTGTGGAACAGGAACTTAATTCAATTGGATCTAAAATTAAAAACTTTATGATTTAACATTCAAGGTATTGTAATTTGTTTTTGTATTAATTTCATATCGTCAATAATTCTGGTATTATTGTCAATAAATATTGTTAATTGTAAAGTTTTTTGCTGGCTTCTTTGTTCTTGTTACATTGGCACGTAACAATGTATGTAATTATTATTAACTATAAGCGTGTATATATTTTGTTAATAAAAATGAATTGGTAAATAAACAAAGTTTTTATCATCTGTTGTGTTCCTTATTTATTTCGTATTTTATCACGAAAAATAAAATGTATCAACTACATGTACCTACCCGAGGGAACGGTTCCATGTTGAAATTGAAGAAAGGAATCATGTATAAATCGTTATCAAGTATATCGTCAGGCTGAGCGCATGACTGTATCTAGTAGTAATATGTTTTACTAAAGTGAAACATAATACATGTACATAATAATACAGTTCGTGTAAATATTTTCAAATGTCATGTATTACCCAGTCATGAAAATGGCTTACGATTCACTAAATGAAATATTAATTTGTTAAGGTATAAACACTTTTACATGTATCAGCATTGTGACAATCATATATCAGTGACTATGTGCTAAACACACAATATCTGGTAGATGATTTTCACTTTGAAGGTATTGTCTTTAATTTCGGCTGACTAAAGGGAAGTAGTGTTGCGGATTGTACTGCATTATCATGAAGCAGAATCCGCGGATCAAGTTTCAAAAAGCCAGATCTGCGTTCCAGACTCTAAACGTTCGTGAACGCTCGGAATTTGAAGCCCTGTTTAAAAGTGTGTAAGCGTTTAACTAGCGTTCCCATCCCGAAGGCAGGTCTGGTTTGGTTAGTTTTTAGCTCTTTTTGACGAAATATAAACATAATTGCCAACATTTTATTTTTGTCAGCGATTATTAATTTGCTTAAATTGAGTAAGTATCGTGATGTATGAATATAAGTAGAATTCGCTAATTTGACTCGCAGTCACCATACAAAAGTATTGTACCCACAAGTCACATTACCGTATTCGAGTGATATGATTATGAACGTCAATTAATTGTTAGTATCGTTTTGAAGGAAGCACTTATTGTTCCTTAAGTCAAAACAAGTCTGAATAAATTGTGCTGATTTATATATAAGTCTTTTATCAGTAAGCAATACTTTTAAGCGATCACTATATAATAATGTTAGGAAGTTTAACACGACTTTCTCGGCAGTAACGTAAAATTGGAGTCTAGGGTGTAGATACGCTGGACACTCAAATAAAAAGTGAAACTCTGTTTCTACACTGTTGTTGTTGCATACTAAACAAATCCTTTCATTTGGTTGAAGGCCTATTTAACGTCCTGTTTCAATACGCAATGGGAGAGTACCACATCTCAATTGCGATATCAATGATCGGAGGTGTCGCGGTAGAAACATGGATACATAGTTCTCCAGTCCGAATGTACTTTTAATTTGTTTATATGTTCTTAGTTTTGATTGTTCATGTATTCCCTTCGTCCACCGTTCACTAGTGGCCGTTTTTACCTTTGATGTTAGTAACTCAATTACATATTTCAGTGACAAATCGTTCGGCGATGTTTTTTCATAAATATAACCAAGATCTATGCTATCTAAGATTTTCTTAACTTCTGAACCCCAACCATTAGATTGGTTTGTGTCCCATGGAAAAAAACGTTTTTGTAAGTCTGTCGTTAGGCATATTTATGTATCTATACCACAATCGAATCATTTCTATGTGTCTGTACAAAGTTGTTGGCAGCCATCCTGTGTCGCCTAGTATAGCGTGATTTGATGCGTATTTATTTGGTCCAAGAAAGTATCTTATGGCTCGATTTTGTATCACATCACATTTGGAATATGATTTATAGCCCCATACTCCAGCACTGTGGTTCATTATGGGTTTGATAGCTGCATCGTATAATTTTGGTATATGATTTAAATGTTAGTCCATTTAAACTTTGTATTTTATTTATGATACTGCCCATTGCTCTACCAGCAGATTCAGAGAGCGCGTTTGCTGTATCGGTGAAGTCTACGTATTCGGATAGAACACATCCTAAATACTTATATCGATTTACCAGTTCAATATCTTTATTTCCTATTTTAAAGGTATACTTTGTCCTTGCATGGCATTTCTTCCGAAAGTGTACAACATTTGTTTTGTCCACATTTATCTGCATTCTTCATTCTTTACACCACGTATGTTCCCTATCTAACATCTTCTGTAGTTTTTCTTCTGTTTCGCTTATAATCACAATGTCATCTGCATAGAGAAGGAGACTTATCATTTCACTGTCTATCTCGACACCACATTTTAAGTCATTAAGCTCCATTGCCAAGTCGTTAATGTAAAGACAGAACAGTGTCGGAGATAGTTTATTCCCTTGTGCTACTCCACATGTTATATCAAAGTAGTTTGTTACACAGTCGTTCACCTGCACCATTCCTTTTGTAACATTAAACATATTTATCAGTATGTTATAGAATCGACCATGTACCCCTATAGCGAGCAGTTTTGTCAAAAGGCAGTCTCGGTCAACACGGTCGAACGCTTTTTTCATGTCAACGAAGCAAGCAAAGGTTGATAAACCTTTTGACTTTCGGTTTCTTAAAATAGAACACAGAACAAATAAATGGTCAGTATAAGAACATAGCTTCCGAAATCCATTTTGCTCGTCGACAATAAAAACATGGTTTTCAAGGTATTCATTCATATATCTATATGTATATTTGGAAAATGTAGAACGTTATTCACATCGTGAAATCGAAACTCATCTCGATCAAATTAATTCAAAATCAGTCGCTCACTGCTCCTTCATTCATTCCAAACAATCGTTCAAATCACTTAAAATCTTTCATAGATAGTTCAAGAAGTATTTGAAATAGTTCGAAACGATCATTCCTTCAATCCAATCTATCAAATAATTGCACATTTATAGTGGCTGATGTTTACTTTTAAGGGTAGAAGTGTTCGTTAAGACACAAATTCAGGAAAGTACGAATATTTAATTAAAGGGAGGTAAAACATAATCGCTAATTTCGTCCAATCGGACGTAATTAGCGATTATGTTTTACCCCCATTGAAGCAAATTAAAAACTCGCTCCTCCGACTCACTCATTTTCATTCCAAAATTATTCCAAAATGATTTATTTTGTCATTTCATGATTTACCCAACTGTTTTTATCATGAATTCAGGTCCGTCGAGCGAAAAGTGACTTATGATATGATAAATAGATTTAAATCTAACAAAGGTCAACCAGTGATCGCATTAAAAAATATAAGTAAGGTAGAATGAACATGCCATATTCCGAAAATCAGAAAAATGCAAAAGTTTCGACGTTAGTCAGTCTGCACTATCAACGCAGTCTGACTAGGGTGGGCATTTACGCCAAATCTAGATAGCCTATTTTGGGTGCCAAGTTTATTCTATACTCTTGCGAAAAATATCCCTTGTTCGACTTAAAACGATGTTCGAAGTTACTTACAACTGACAATCCGAAGAATATTATAAATTGAATTCATAGAATTATAGAGTACTCTAAACTTTACCCAACTTCACACCCCACCACCGCTTTATTTGTTTATTTATTGTTGCTGTTCTACTATTTTGTTTATCGGGTCTTTGTAGTCGAATCGATGCACTAACCAGTCGAGTATCTGATGGCTACAGTTAGTTTAATCGTGGAATTGACTCGCATTTCGTTCAAATCATTCCAAATCGCTCACTCAACAACGCTCGATTCATTATTTCAAATCCCTAACTCGCGCCATTAAAAAACGTTCCAAAATCACAAAAAGTACTGAATCAACAACAAACTTCAAAATAAAGTTGCTAAAAAAACATGACTTCAAACTTCGAAATAAAGTTGCTAGAAAAACATGACTTCATTGACTTAATTGATTTTGGAAGCATCTGATTGGTTCGGAAAGACATAAAGAGTTAATTTAAGATTGTATGTTTTAATTGGGTTTCATACCGCTTTCAACAATCTTTCAGTTATATCGCGGAACACCTCATAATGGATTCCTGATATTTTTCACATCAGTACCACCATAACATCCTTTCCTAGCCTCCAGCTGCTATCCAACATATGTCTACGATTATCAATCCATCGGTGGAAGAAATATAGGCAGAATTTGCATGCATATTTCATTAAAGGGAGATAATAGATATCGGTGATTTTGTTCATTTTGAACAAAATTAGCTATATTGGATGAACTCCCTTTAATTGCATTCAAAACTCACTCCTCTCGCTCATTCAGTTTAATTCCGCAACAATTCCAATATTATTCAATCATCTAGTCAATCTCACGCTATTCTTAAATGTTATACGATCTTAATCTACAACATATGTGATCAAGAAGAAAAAGTGACACAAAATGTCCATTGCTACCGCAAAAAAAGTAAAGTTAAAAACATCGAGAAATTGACAAGGTGAATGATTTTGGAATGATTTACGAATAAAATTGAATGAGTGTGTGGAGCGAGCTTTGAGTGAAATTAAAGGGGGGGGGGGAATCCAATATCGATAATTTTGTTCATTTGAACAAAATTATCGATATTGATTACCTCCCTTTAGTAGAAAATGCATACAAGTTTTATAAATAGCTTCCTATTTCTTCAAGAACCTATGAGACGCGTACAATTTGTGTTATTGAAATCGCAGTTTTTCTCGATCAAAATTTATTTTGAATAACGTTGTTGACTCTGCTTTTTTCAATGGGTTTGAGCGTTTTTTAATGGTTTGAGTGAGTGTTTGGAATGAATGAATGGGGCGCTGAGTGGGCGATTTAGAATGGTTTTGATTGAGATGAATGCCAAGTTCACGATGTAACTAACTGTATTATTGTATTTCAAATTGTTTACTCTCTATAGACAACAGTGTTATGCCAATCTTAAAAGAAATTGGTCAGAATGTTTGTCTAATACGATAGTGTAACCTATAGAAAGTGGAAATGTTCGATTCGTAAGGAATGCAAAACAGAACAGTCGATGTTCATGCTTTGTCAAAACGTGTGTTTATCTGTGTCTAGATTCACCAAATAATCTTTGGCAACACAGTTTTTATGAAGAAAGAACATGTACCCGTTTCCGTGACACGATTATAAATAAAAATGCCATAGGATTGAACATAATGATTTCATATATACTCAGATGAAGAGGTTTTGTCAGTATTTTTGTTTGTCATCAGCGCAGATTAAACGTAAAATGACATTCTCCGACTTTTGTGCAAAGATTGGCCAAACAATGCTTATCTTGTTTCTCTAAATCATGCAACGAGCTGGTTTGTGTGAAGACTGCATCGAAGAAAAAAAAAAAAAAAAAAAAACATTGGTCGCTACTAGCTGCGCTTAACAGGTAAGGTACATTTATACAAAAAAGTTTGATTTTGAAAGCCCTTTTCTACAAATCAATAAATTGCATTGAGATTTGTGAATTCTTACACGGGGTCTCATAATGACACTCTAAATGACAGTAAAAATGTCAGACGCAGTTTCATTCGGAGCACCACTTGCCCAATCTCACGATCAACCTCGGATGTATAAAGACGGACTATTTTTTTTAAAAATTACGGGAAACCTTGGAAAAACTCGATAACGTCAGTTTAAATGGCGTTAGCCTTCCAAACTTTGAGTGAAAACATTCGACGTCGCCAACGTTACTCGTTTAAGTCACTGACGTGAAACCATCGTGTACTACATATATATCTTTAGATTCTTAAATAACGGCTGAAAAATCTTAAGTTTTGAGAATGATTCGTCATTCTCAAAAATGAAGATTTTTCAGTCATTATTTACTGTAAAAGATAAAAATCTAATGATGGCACCGGTTGTTTCCGCGCTAGTTTTTCTTACACTGTTTCCGCCTAACAAAATGTACAAATTTTAAACAAATCCATCATCCTTCTATGCATCCGAGGTCTATTGTAGTTTCCAGAAATGACCGGGTGATGTTCCGAATGTTTGTGCAAATCACAGTTGAAAGCCATGCCGAGGAAAAACTGGAGGAATATACTTGACGTTCATTATGACGTCATCCAAACGTTTCACCGTCGTTGATGCCACAACATGAATAAGGCAGAGGTTTGTTTGAAGTCTTAATGAATCGATGTTTGTGAAAAATTGAGTGTACAGTTCATAACATCGTGAAAAATGACATACATTTCAATCAAAGTCATTCTAATTCGCTCACTTAGCGCTCAATTCATTCATTCATAAACACTCACTCATACCAATCGAAAATGCTCGTATTCTATGCTTAGTATGCGTTTAATGAGTTTGTGAAGATAATTGCTATAGAAAGTTATTCAAAGAACCTGTAAGCATATATTATTAAAGAGAAGTAATAAACATCGCCAATTTTGTTCATCTTGAACAAAAGTAGCGACATTGTATTACCTCCTTTGAATTCCACTCAATATTCTTCACGCAAACATTCACTTTTACAATTATTCATCTGGTCGATTTCACGGTGTTCTTAACTTTGAAAAATCGAATGCTTTGGGAAAGATTATGCAATCGACTGAAATATTATTCAAATGTCGATTCTTCTCTCTACTACCGCCCTAAAGACTCTGCAAAAGCCATACATGCTGTATACATGAGGATGCTGACACACATTTCACAACTGAGGGTAAAGTTTTCACCTTGAGAGTTTTCAGAATGTCTTCTTTTGGATAATTATAATGAAACGAAATCTAAATAAACATTGGTAAACACTGAATATATTTATTTTATTTTATTTATTTATTTATTCTTATTTTCATTTTTTTCGAAATTGAACAATGATTGTTCGTAAAGAAAATTTTACAAGTGCAGATTGATTTGGCCACTAATCATCCAAAACATCCGCAATGATTAAACCTTTTCATCTCAGTATTTATCAAGTTACATTAACTTTGGTCCGTAGGTAAAGGAGTCTTTGTTCGGAAAAGACAGACAGACAAACGGAAAAACACGCGTTAAATAATTATCCCTGCCTAGAATACTTTCGATGAAAAATAAAATACTTTATCATATTACTCATACACTTGCAAAATGATTATCCTATATTTATTCAACGTCGTTAGGCAATAATCGCCAGTTAATATTTAAAGCCAATAAGAATAGCATTGTATCTCTAACCGCTTATTAAAACAGTTTATTCTTTGGCTTAAATATTGAAATCGTGAAAGCAGGTATGTAACTTTTCTTTTATTTCGTCTGCAAATTAAAACAATGTACGATATCGCCGTAAATAATTGTTTTTTTTTAGTTTCGTCTATAATAAACGTATGTTCTGATTGGATGTAACACTAGCTGCACACATCAACAAAAAACGAAAAATTTGACGAAATTAATGAAATTTTCCACCACCCTTTTGTTTATGATTGTCCAATCAGGCGCTTAAAAACCTAAACCAGAAAATCAAACTGTGGAAAGATGTTAACGAATTTAATGAAATGTTGGTGATTTCAAAACTTATTTTTGAATGGTTTGAGTGATCGATGAAAGGAATAAATGAAACACGGAAATACCAAAACTTAGAATGGTTTTGATCTGGGTGAATGTCAATTTCACGATGTTATTAACTGTAAATATGTCTCAAAGTTGATGAAATGTTTTTTGCTGTTGTTGTTGTTGTTGTTTTTGTTTTCTGATCATGCTATAAAGGTAGTGGACGCGTAATAGTTCTGCTACGTTTTTGGAGGTATAAACTATAACAGTGTTAACCAAGGTTTCCTAATGTATTTCATTAGGAAGTTTCGGTAAACATTGTGGAAGATCATGTGTTCCGCAATGTTGCGAAACTATTACGGTTTTCCACTACCTTAATTTACAGATCAATGATGTGTAAAGATCGATCCACCAATCGAAGTACCGTTTATAACGAGATGACTTTATAACTCCGATGTATTCCACTATTTGTTTAGAATATTTTTATTAAGGTACTTGATTCGTCATACAATGTAGTTCCGAAACATTTCGTAACTCATGATCTTTCACAATGTCAACCGAGATTTCCTAATATCATCTTTAGGAAAACTCGATTAACAATGTTAAAGTTCATGACATTTGAAACGTTGCGGAAAAATGACGGGTTCACTACCTTAAAATTGACGACTTAAATTTCAAGTTAAAATATTTGAAAGTCTGTCTCGGCGAAGATCAATGGACGGGGCCAGCTGTCAATTTATCATTAGAAATGGAGACAACAATACATGTTGGTTACATTGTGAAATTGACATTCACCTCAATCAAAACCATTCTTAATCGCTCACTCAGCGCTCCATTCATTCATTCCAAACACTCACTCAAACCATTCAAAAACGCTCAAACCCATTGAAAAATATAGAACCAACAACGTCATTCAAAAACAAATTTTGATAGAGATAGAGATTTCACTGACATAATTCAAATTGTTAGCGTCTCGTAGGTTCTTGAAGAAATAGAAATATTTGTATAGAACTTGAATGCATTTTTTATTAAACGGAGGTAATTAATATCGCAAATTTTATTCATACTGAACACATTTATGATATAGGATTACCTCCCATTAAATTCACTCAAAGCTCACCCCAAAAACTCAATCAATTCCATCCCTAAGTCATTCCAAAATCTTATACTTTATCAATTTCACGATGTTGTTAACTGTATATGTAGTCTGTCTACAGTTAATAACATGAAATTGGCATTCACTCCGATTATAGCTAGCTTGATAGATAGATAGTTTATTTGACGTAAACTTTACAGTTTCTTGTCATATATAAACAGTTTACATAATATAACACATGCCATATATACGAACAGATTACAATAACTTTTCATGAATGTCTGGAAGAGTAGCTTAAAAAGAGATAAAGCCATTCTGAGGCACTCATTGAACGCTCCAATTACCCTTTCCAAAAACTCTCTCAAATCACTCAAAATTACTCAAAAATCGTTCAAAACCGCCCCGAAATCGTTCAGAACGAACATTCGATCCAAATCAACCAAATCAAAAAAATCATTACACAGTATTATTTGCTGGTAATTATTTTGAAACGTTTGTTTTGTCCCTGAAGAGCCATTAACAAAAAAAAAAGGGGGGGGAGGTGGATGAGAACAATAACGCTAACTTCATCGAGGTATTAAACGAAAAGCCTAACCACACTAGACTATTCAAAAAACAAAAAAAAAAAAAAAAAAAACACGTCTATTGTAATAGAATAGAAATAAAAAAGACAGCGTTAAGATGTTTTATGATTCCTGGTTTGAATTTTGTACTCCGCGATTTTTTTTTTTTTTTTATTATTATCATTATTATTATTATGTATATATATATATTGTCTTTGTCCTACTTTATCATCCAATAAGAATGCTGGATTTTTAAATTTTTTGGTGGCTTATTTTCCATAAACTTTCTAGCCCAGTTTTATTTTGATCATTATTTCATTTAGACGTCGAGATTTATTTGTTATACCACGCATGCATACATACTAAACTATACCCCTCATGAATATGCAACGAGCACATGAAAAGTAAAGGAGAAAATCGTAATTCACGTGCATATTGTTTTCCCCACATTCTTCACTAATTTGGACCTGGTTGGGCGTGACATGGCATGGCGATTTTGTTTGCATATGATTTAACCCCGATTCCAACCTTATCGCAGTTATATCGCAATGACTGGTGTACTTACCGTTGGTTGGGTCGCTTACTTAACATTTATGAACTTATTTGCTTGTGTATGTAGCTAGAAGCTTTTTCATAGTTTAATTAATAAAATTTCTATGTCTATGTAACAGATTAGTATACCATAGGTAGATTTTGTGAGGTGAGCCGTGAATTCTACTTTTAACCGTTAGATAACCCAAAGTTTATACAGTAGCAGTAAGAATTTCATAGCCGAATTTGCCCCTTATAATTTTGTTTCACAAGTATAATCCACGAATTTTGCTCCGAAAGAGCGAAGCCCTAGTAACGGGTCGTTGCATTGAATGATAAGGAAAAAATGATTTTTTTTATTTATTACTCACAAGACTAGTATAGAAAATCAGCAATATAAACTTGAAACGTTAAATCATCGATGGGTAGAGAAACACTCGTAACTTTAGATAGGGTAAGCTAAAATAAATTACATTAAAATATGAAAACCAAACAAAGAAATACGATCACTTTTTCCAAGAACATTAACCCTTTTTTGATTAATTATGTATACAGTAACCAGTATTAACACACCTTTGCTAATTTTTGACAAACTTTTAGCAGAATCTTAACTTTGACAAGTAAGATTGCCTAGCTACGTCATAGCTAAGCCAACCCTAGCCTGCTGCATAATATCACAGAATACTCTATAAACCGCATATCAAATTTCACAGATAGCCAAAGAACAACCTTTTACTTTTGAAAGATCGCGCCATCATTCTTCAGATATTGTTTAAACAGTAAAACTTGTATTAAGCGTCCAGGAATGGGGCCACCAAAAAGCGGTCGTTAAAGAAAATTGTCGCTTAATACACGATTTTTTTTTACTTAATAATAATCGAATATGAATAACATTGCGAAATTCTCAAGAATCTTTTGATGTAAAAACTCGCCAGAATCGTCTTATTGAGAGGATTTTGGTGAGTTTTAGCAGCATAGGATTCATTTACAATATTTTTTTAAACCAGTGATATCTATTTTTTCAGATATTTTTATTTAAAAAAGGGGATTTTGAGAGCGGTCGTTTAATAAAAAATGGTCGCTTAATAGAGGTGGTCGCTCTGGTCAATCTTGCCCGAGCGACCACGTTTTACAAGTTTTACTGTATTTCTAATTGTCTAATTGTGGCATATTTATTCTAGGATGAGATAATTGGAATAGATCTAGTTTGAAAGATATTTCTCTGAAGTCCATAAAGCTTGTTAGCCCGCTCGTTATTAGGCAATGCCATATTTGGCCTAAAACTTCGATACTATTTGTTTAAGGTGGTTATACAAAGATAATCGGTTTATTTAGAGCTTAATTACTTTTTTGTAATGATTAAAGATAATAATTCGTGCAAACAATGAGCTAGATACGATTGATTCCTTTTGGATAACAGTTCCGAAACTTGCGAAAATTCAAACAGTATATATGCGTTCATCTCCCGTGTGTATATGATATTGTTTTATATGGAACACATCACGCGAAAAGGGACTATCTGGGTTGCGCGTAAAGTGTCGATCCTAGTCAGACTGCGCGGTTTGCGCAGACTGACTAGGGTAGACACTTTTTCGCAGTGTGCTTATTTTCTGAATCTAGAATGTTCCATCTACCTTCCAGTGAAAGAATCTTTGAAATGCGACCTCTGGTTGTCCTGTACTAGAATTTATCTCTTTTTCAAATATTTATTTTACGGAGTTCCCAAATGGTCCCTTTTGGCTTAGCGGATCACATATAATATTCGATCAGTTTGTCTCTATCTCATATGACTTTTAACTTAGCACTAAAACAACTTTCGCTTGACACTAATACAAGTATAGTTATTTTGAAGTCCACTAGTAAGTAAAATAGAAATGCACTGAAAATATTATCTTCATAACTAGACCCTGACTGGCTCCCGCCCCACTGATCTGAAGTATTGTGAAATGAGCAATTCAACTAGAAAAAGTATTATTTGTTATCAGCTTCTATTTCTCTGACTGGCCGATCAATGGTCAGTTTTTGAGAATATGGAGAGGTAATTTGAAATAGTAAAACATGAGTAGTGTACCTTATTTAACACTAACTGACATCCTAGGGGGCCAGGCTAAACTAGACCTTCAGCTATGCGGCTGACCTTAGGTGTATCCAAACAAACCTTTCACGCAAAACAGGTTCCCATTAAAGCTCCCATCTGTGTTCGTGAACATTTCAGAAACGCAAGACAATGATCTAAGACGACTACATTCACAATACTAGACCTTTATTCTCAAAGATAAGCTTGATTTTTTTCATTCCAATATTCAGTAATGCAAATGATTATGACGCGAGGATCTAAATATAGGCCTAACTTGATGAATATTCATGACCCGCAACATTTCAGACTCCAATTTGAAAACCGCTTAATATCGCTCCTGCGAGTGGGCTTATTTCACATGGACAAAATCTTATTCATATATTTTATTTTATATGCTAGATTATGCGTTTCACGAAAAGGCCACCGCGATTTTTGCTCTATGTGCAGATTGGGGCTTTAAGAGAAACAACTGTTTAAGTAATTTTGAAATCCAACCATAAATGACTAAATTATATTCTCCAGACAAGGTGAGCACACAAACATTCAAGGTCTCATCCACTAACATACGGAAAAACGTACAGTTAGGCACATCGAGAACTTGACATGTGAATGATTTTTGACTTGTTATGAATAAAATTGAATGAGTGTAATTAGTGCGATTTGAGTTACATCCAAGGAAGGTAATCCAATGTCGCTAATTTGTCCAGGATGAATAAAGTTACCTATACACAAAACCTCCCTCTGATGAAATACACATTCAATTTCTATTGATAGCTTTATTTGCCTTCACGAACCAATCAGACGCTTTCAAAATTTCAATGAAGTCAGTGAAATCGCGGATTTTTTAGCGGTTTTTATTTGAATGCAGTTGTTTATCTTTTCTATTTGGTAATTTCGGGGCGTTTTTCAACAGTTTTAGTGAGTGTTTGGAATGAATGATTGGAACAGAGAGTGAACGATTGATAATGTTTTTGATTGGAATGAGGGTCACGTTCACGATGTTCTGAACTGTAACTCAACATCCTCCTTTAAAAAAAACCGGCCCGGATATTTCTTTTCTTTTAATGGACACCTGGTGCCATTTTTTCCCGCCAAATGATTATTTTCTTGTTCACATATGTTGTAGATTAGCATTGTATAAAGTCATCATATCAAAATTTGAAGGCATCTTTCCGTGCTCGCTTTCATGCTAGAGTTATCTAGCGTTGGGTGGTACTCGACAGTAAAATGTCTATATTCGTTTTAGGCCTAGTATCAACTCACTACCAGCTTTTAGCTAAAAAACACATAATTTTTGATAGACCTTGTACATGGGCACAATCGCTGTTGTCAATGAAATTTCTGCAAGTGCATTTTCATAAAGAGCTTGCAAATGTTAAAATGCAATATTTTTTGGTAATTTCAAGGTGGAAAATTGCCACAAAAATCTGTGTTTTTTTTAAGTTACCCAGTGATTTTTTTTTTATTTTCCGATATGTTTAAAAGCATATTTTTTCTTTATTTGATAAAAATAATCAGCATATCTTTCCATGCAAATAAGAAAGGTTTTCGTTATTTTATAGTGATCCCTCCTAATTGAATGACACTTATAACATATTTCTGGTATCAAATTCAATGATCCAATCATTCAATTTATATCAAATGTTGGAAAGAAGCTAGGTTATTTCCATACGCAGAATCTTATGAAAATCGATCTTTTTAATCAACGTGCAAAAAAAAAATCCGTAAATAAACGAAAATCAACTTCCGGTTTATCGAGTCGGGAGGCCGCTGTCCATTGCAACCTTAAGCTCTGACCTGTGAACTTAAACGTGGACATTTTCAAAATAACTTATACCATGACTTACGTCGCTGGAGTGAAATAACTCCGTTTAATTTCCTTTTATTTTAACCGGCTGTTATTTCAGCAGTGAAATGACTATGTAAATTAGCTTATAACGGATATCAACGTTGTATTTCGTATGGAAAATGACGTCATAATGGATTTGCTGATGCCATTTCGCAAACGGCGGTATATATTTCACTGAATAACTTGAATAAATATCGTAATTTGCTCGTTTTATCACACAAATCCTGGTCATGATATGAATAAAATATAAAATTTGTGCTAATTGAATACCGAATTTATTAAAAGAGTCATATAAAAGAGATTGAAACTTGGCAAGGACAGAAGTATGTTCCTTTCGATTTTAAAGTGAGGCAAAATAAATATATGATAATGTTTTCATTTATTTGCAGGATTTTGTTTTCACATACATCATGTCGTAAGTTTGGAGGGGATATATCCCATTCGCTCAACGCCAAAATGAACGTACTATTGGTTTCCATTTTGCTGGTTTGTATTGGGGTTTGTTATGGACAAAATGGAACAGACGCAAAGAATCTGAGGACACAACTGTTTGTCACCAACGCCTACGACAAAAAGGTTCTTCCTATGAATGACCAGTCGTATACAATAGGTTAGTATTGTACAGAAAAGATAACTAATGGTTAATTTTTTAACCAATTTGTATAAGCAGCCAAAAAGAGTTTGTCCTTTCAATTTTACCAATCGAAGAAAAAAAAACGAACCTAGTTCGCCGGAAATGAATTCCGAAAACTTAATATACGTGTAACTTTTATGGAACATGGGCATAATTGATCTTTGGAGATCGATTTTGATTTCAATTTCACATCTGGTTCTATTCCAATGTCAGTTTTTTTGTAAACCTAATATACAAAAATATACGTATGTCTTTAAACTTGTCAAGTTATTATGATATGCATGTACGGACCATTAATATAGGGATGAGTGTCTTTTTCACTGCGTTTATTGGGGTATAAAGTGCAATTGCCGTAGCACATGTAGGGCGTTATGTTTAAGCCATGTGCTAAGGCAATTGCACTTTATACCCCAATAAACGCTGTGAAAAAGACACTCGGCCCTTTTAATTGCAATCCTCTTGGTCTAAGAAACTATTAAAATACTCGGCTAAACATTAGAGTTTCGAGTCTACTTTCTGCGGTATTACACAATCTATTTTTAGATCGTGTATTTCTTTTCTCGCAATCGAAGTTAAACGGCATAAAGTTAATCAAATGGTACACAAATAAACGACAATTTGACATTCGTAGAGGTACTTATGATCAAAACATAATTTTGACAAGTTATTCAACATTTAAACCGAAACTATCGTGATCGGGCTAAGCTGAGAGGGTTGCTTGGTGTTCTTCGTCGACTGACTGTAAACATCGACTCAGAATCTGAGCTGTATACTTTTAATCATAAATTCCTTCGGAAATATCTTAATTTCTAATACATTAAATAGCAATATTACGATATGGAAGGGAAACGAGGGGTTTTCGAGTTCCTACAACACAGGAAATGCAGATCGAAGATCGGGGGTTTCCCGAAAGACTTATTGCATTTTATACAGAAATAAAGTGCAATGGATTTCCCCACGTGATGCGATTTAAACCAATCAAAATTCTTAATTTTATTAGATTGCAATTATTGAGAAATAAAATATAAATACAGTCCATTTGTAAGATAACAGGTTTGTCGAAAGAAGTTTGTTCATCTTCTCTTTGTTTTCTTATTTTTTCCCTTTCCAACCTGAAGTATTCGTGTTCGTTGATACATCCCGATATATTCCTCTGCAGTTACTGTTAATAACATCGTGAAATAAGAAAGCTGAATGATTTTGGAATGATTTTGGGATGAAATTGAATGAGTCCAATGAGTGAGTGTAGAGTGAAATTTACGGGAGGTAATCAAATATCGCTAAATTTGTTCAGGATGAACAAAATAAGCGATATTCATTACCTCCCTTCAATAAAATGTGCATTCAAGTTCTATAAATAGCTTCCTATTTCTTCAAGAACTTATCAGACGCATATAATTTAAATTATGTCTGTGAAATCATTATTTTTATTACCCAATTTTATTTTAAATGTAGTTGTTGATCTTGTGTGATAAGTGACTTTGGAGCGTTTGTAATGGTTTTAATGGTTCTTATTGTCAGTGGTCATCTGCTTATTCAATGTTTTACAGATGTTTACGTGAGCTTTCATCTCCTAACCATACTTCAATGTTTTACAGATGTTTACGTGAGTTTTCATCTCCTAGCCAAATTTCCATGTTTTACAGATGTTTACGTGAGCTTTCATCTCCTAACCATTATTCAATGTTTTACAGATGTTTACGTGAGCTTTCATCTCCTAACCATTATTCAATGTTTTACAGATGTTTACGTGAGCTTTCATCTTCTAACCATAAACGGTCTGGACGAGGTAACAGAAACACTTAAGACTACAGGGTACCTGCTGATCACGTGGTATGATGACTTTTTAGTCTGGGACCCCGCGGATTATGGCGGTATAGAGTACTATCATTGGCCACAGGTTCGCATCTTAAAGATTTCTTAGATGACAATATAATCACTGATGATATTGGCATTGTATTTCTCGTCTTTACTAGTAATATTGATAGCAGACTGAGTCAACTTTGCATGCCGTTTGATTACAGCTGAATTGTCCATTTCTATTGGTCATATCTATAAATATATATATATTATATACCTTTTTTGTCCGATTTTTGACAGCATTTTATATAATTTTCTGAAAACTTGTATGTACACAACGATATCAAAATTTTCAACAAAGCCAAAACAATTCGGGCTTCCTATTTCTCAAATGCTTCGCAATATCATCATCGCAAATAACTTTCAAAGAAATGGCACTTTTGTAAGATTTTCTTGCAGTCGATTCTCGGTATTACATCGCGAAAATGATCAGGTAGATGAGTTTGGAAGGATTAAAGATTGACATTGAACGAGGGCAATGATTGAGTTTTGAGTGAAATTGAAGGAAGGTAATCCAATATTGCTAATTTTGTTCGGGATGAACAAAATTAGCAATATCTTTTACCTCCCTTTAATAAATTATGCATATACAAGTTTTATAAATTAAACCTCATTTCTTCAAAAAGCAATAAGATGCTCATGATTTCAATTATATCAGTGAAAATTGTTATTTTGTCTGGCTTTAATTATTTTGAATGCATATGTTGAACTAACTGGTTAAGTGATTTTGGAACGTTTTCAAATGGTTTTAGTGGGCGTTTGGAATGAATCATTGGAGCACTGAGTGAGCGTCTTAGAATGATTTTCATCGGATTGAGAGTCCATTTCACGACGTTATTTACTCTATTAACACAGTTAGTTCATTTGATCGACAATTTGTGTGTATATCATTTAATATCTTCACAAACAGTGTTCATTTTTCAATATACAGGCATATACAGCGTATTAACGCTCGTCAAAATTTCATACGGCTTCGCTACGTTGTAGAGCGATGTCGGGTATTTCCGGATATTTAAAACAATGCGTGTAAAAAAAGATGCACTTATGCAATAATACTTTGATCTTGAGGCGTTTTTAAGGGTGCTATTTATTCTTAAATGGATTAAATTATAAAAAAAAACTGTTTGAGCAAAATAATGATTTGTGTAATCAAGATAAAAGAAACCCGGGTTGTATCATCTGATCTTGGCCGTTGACGGGTATTCTCGGATACTTTAGAATAAGTGAAATTAATGTATATCTTCACTGGATTCAAACATCTTTGAAAGTTATTTTTCTCAATCTCTAAATATAAAGAGCAATTAATTAGATGAAAAACAACTACGCATTCGGTGTTAAGATCTATATTTTGGAAGATCTTGTGCTCATGTTAATTTTCAAGCAAATAAACATAAAGACACCAAGAATGTAGATCTATTATGGAATACCTTCATCGTATTTCATTTCTTAGCCCTGTTTTACTGTGTATTAAAACATATTTTGAGATACTTATCAAAATAATCAATGAGAGTGTTTTGACTATTTTTGTACTTATTTCTGAATAGGATCTTGATGGAGAAATGACATCAGGTTTCAATTCTACGTGCAACCATTAATTAATTATTTGCGCCATCATTATCAAAATGAACCCAAGATTTATACATAACATTAATAGATGTGCGTTGAATTGTGTTTTAATATCGTTCAGTACTTAGATCTACCTATAAGTCGTCTTTATCTTATTTTTCTTAAACTCAATGGTCTTCTACAATTTTTATGGTTCCAGTTTTTTGGGGTTTTGTTTTGCTTTTTTTTAAATTGTCGTTTGACAAGTATTTGTCGTTTGGTCGATTTTTTGAAACCTCAGAACGCGTATGTTACAAGTAGAAGAAAGCTGAAATATTGGTATAGTTTGAGGGCATCCGGAAGACCCGAAAGTATCATTTCTGTAGGGTCTGTCGGGTACCCAAAATATGTTCAACTATTAAAGCATTTCAGTTAGGTTTGCGTTTAAGATAGTGAATGTCTCCCAGTGTGTAGTTTCCTCTGTTGTGTTTCAATATCCTACAACAAGTATCGAAAGAAAAAGATGAAGATAGACAAAAATAAACAGGCATCCTAATTGAAAGCTTTTCTCAAAATGTCTTATTTAATAAATGATACCTCGATCATTAATAAGACTTTATGTTATATGCAGGTAAGTAAATAAAATTATTATCTTGAAGACAAAAATATAGCACAAATGAATCTTGTACCTGGCCAGTGCATTGCAGAAACACGTGACTATCCGAGAATACCCGCCATCCGAGATTACCCGACATCGCTCTAATTACACACAAATTTTGTTTCTCAGCGCGACACTGGTTTTGAAAATGTTCGCTTGCATTTATGCATGCAATATAGCTTACTATTTCTTCAAGAACCAATCAGACGCTTCAAATTTCAATAATGTCAGTGAAATCTAGATTCTTTTCTACCCAAATTTATTTTAGATGTAATTTTTTATCTCATGTTTTAGTGATTTATGGGCGTTTTTGGAATGGCTTGATTGAGTGTTTGGAAATTAATGAATGGAGCGCTGAGTGAGCGATTTAGAATGATTCTGATAGACATGAATGTCAGTTTATTATTGTTACTGACATTACTTTGGTAACCCTGTCTTCTTAATTCATGTATGAGATATTGTCTTTGCAAATGCCCAATATATGGAGGTTTCCTTTGTCAGAATTTCGGAAATATGCGATGGTTTATAGCTGAAATTTTCAACTTGTCCACGTTATTATTGATCAACCTTCTTACATAGATTTTTTAAAGGGAGGTAATATTATTTTCGTCAAATTTTGTCGAAGTTACCGATGCAGTATCACTTAGATTTTGCCCAAATCTCGCTCCATACTGTTATGTGGGCTACTCTCACCACTGTGCTACATAGCTTCTTTTGTTTTAAATACAATGTCTGACTTTCGCGTGCCATTTTCACTTTCAGGGAAGATCTTCTTTGGCTCAGTGGTAAGCGGATTGGACATGTAAACCAATAACTAAAATATTACTTTTCAGCATGGTTTGACACCGGCTTTCGACAGTAATTTTCAGCTATGCTTAAGTTGTAGACAGCTTGTTTTTTTAAGAGCACACTTACTCAATATCATTCCAAAATCATTCATAAATCGGTCAACTTGTTAATTTCACGATGTTTCTAACAGTTATACACATTCTGCCTTTCAGAACGACGTATGGAAGCCCGACGTCACCTTGAAGAATTCGGTTCTACAATACAAGGAGCTAGGCGCTTCAGGTCTAAATGTTGAAGTTTATTATGATGGTCAAGTATTCTGGTATCCCTTCCAGGTATGAAGTTAAAAACATAGTGAAATAGACATCCATTCAGATCAAAATCATTCTAAATCATGCACTCAATGTTTTAACTGTTTTAGATACATCGGTCATTAAGCCTGATTCTTTAAATTGAAATGCTTTTTTGTTTCAATGTGTGATTCGTCATGCGAAAAGGGACCATCTGTGAACACTGTAAAATGAATATTTGAAATAGAGATTGAGTCCAGCATAGGTCAACCAGACGTCGCATTTCAAAACATTGTTAACTGGAATGTAGATTGATTATCCTAGATTCAGATAATTAGTTAAAGGCGCAAAGTTTGCCACCCTAGTCAGTCTGCGCAATCCGCTCAGTCTGATTAGGGTCGACACTTTTCGCACTACCCAGATAGTCCCCTTTTCGCGTGAGGGGTCTCACATATGTTTCAATGTCCTTCCAACCATTTTCCTTTTCATTTAGGTATTCGAGTCGACGTGCAGTGTGGATATCACCTATTTCCCTTTCGATGTACAAGAATGTGATTTGACCTTTGTAGCCTGGAGTTATACAATTTACGACGTAAGTTACTCCTTAAGGAGGATTATTACATTCAATTTGAAGTTATCACCCTTTTCGCTAAATGATAACGAATGGCGAGCTGACACCACTGTTACATGTTTACCATCCCTGCGTTCAGGATGACAAAACGGTGCAATATGTACGCAAGTGCATGTTCAAAGCGGGGCATAAGTTTTCAACAGTTTGCAGGTTTTTTCATCCTTAACGCAAGGCATTGTTTCTCGTCAAATCGTTCCCTATTTACAAGGTTATTTTAACTTATCAGGTGAAACCTTACTATGCTATTGCATGTTGGAGTAGCAACTTCACACACATAAAATTATTATTACCATCGTCTTGCACCGTTATTCAACCATAAAATACTGTTCCGAACAGCGTCTTTTGTTATACATGTCTGTACAGTTAACACTATCATGAAATTGACAAGGTGAATGAGTTTGGAATGATTCAGAAATAAAATTGAATGAATGCCTTTGAGTGAGTTTTAAGTGATATGAAAGGGCGATAATCAATATCGCTAATTTTGTTCAGGATTTAGATAACCTCCCTTTAATAAAATATGCAAACAAATTATATAAAAAGATTCCTTTTTCTTCAAGAAAGAACCAGACGCTTATAATTTCAATAATGTCAGTGAAATCGCGTTATTTTTCGGCTATATTTATTTTGAATGTAGTACTTGATCCTATATATTTTTAGTCATTTTGGAGCGATTTTGAATGGTTCGAGTTACTGTTAGGATGAATGAACGAATGAATGAAATGGAGCGCTGAATGAGCAACTTAGCATGGTTTTGATTTAGATAAATGTCAATTTAGTTTATACTAATTTATTTTAGTTCGATTGCGACGAAAGCTTAAGCTTATAGAATCGCTCTCGAACGCCCAATCCTGATGTTTTCACGTCCCCGAGAGAGAGGCAGTGGTTTAAACCCACTGCTACCCATTTTTACAGCTGGGTGAACTGGGGCTGGCTATTAAGTGTTTTGCCCATAAACACACCCAGGCGACAGTGGGGCTCGAACCACGGACCTCCAGGTCACGGGTCGAGTGCATTTACCACTAGGCCACCGAGGCAGTCGATTTCACGCTGTAGCTAACTATACATATTTATCCCTTTGAGCATAAGCCTTTTCAGCGTTTGTAAATGGTATTGATAAGCAACAATTTTATGACAATATAAAGCGATCACCTTTCATTTTGAAAATCTTTAAGCTAGCAAATTTGGTGCATTCAATATTACCTGAGTGGATTCAGTATCCCTCGTTATCTATATATTGCTAATTTCGACAAAATATGGCGAAATTGGCGATACTTTTGCCACCCTTTAAAAAACTACTTAATGTGTGTCTTTACTTCCAAACAGAAGCTTTAAAAATCCACACTAGCCGATTCTTTTAATCGATTTCGGATCGTTTTTGATTGATTTAGGTAAGGTTTTTTTTTATGAATGAATGGGGCGCTGTGTGAGTGATTTAGAATGGTTTTGAGTGAATTTCACGATGTCCTTAACTATATCTTGGTAGAAGTGTTGACATTTTGCGTCATCTTCGGTAATTCGGCCTCTGGTGGTACTATGGTCAATAGGCGTGAAGAAAAATTAACTTCTTTTACCCTGTCCTGTTTTACAAGATTTTGGACCTGTTCAAATTCAAAGGTTTTGCAGACGAAAATTTAAATTGGAATTAATTTGTAAAATAACCATTCAGTAGGGTAGAAAATAGTGTGGGAAAAGAAGAAATTGCTTCTCCGAAGCAATTTCTTCTGTTTTTCACAATGTTTTCTCAAACATAAAATCACAAGCACGTAAAAAGCAGGGATTAAACAGCAAAGGGTTAACGCTTTCCGATCTAGAGAAACGTTAAGGGTATTTTAAATGTTGATGCCAGAATGCAAAAAGTTTTTTTTTGTTATCAAATTATGATATGCCCAGTTTTATTGTGTTTTTTTTATTTTTGTTTTGCTCGCCGTCATATTTAGCGGCTACGTTGATGCTTTTGCTGCCACGTGCCCTACGCGATTTCATCGCTGTGTCAATAATCATCCCAACGTTAATTCTCCAGAATCGTCGGGATTATTGATTGCAATATTCCGTGACTAGCCAATAATATTTGTGCTAAGTGTCACCGGGAATCTGAAATAAAGGTCTTCCCATTTAATCATCTTGTTGTACGGGACAATATAAACATTTTCTTTTCAAATGTAAATGTCTTTCTACAATTGCAGTATTATTCTTTAACAGGTTTACATGTACGGTGGAAGTAGCGGAATTGACCTGGAAGAATTTGAAGAAAACTCTCTCTGGAAGGTCACAGACTCAAGTTGGACCTCAGAATTAACAACCGGCGAGTCGGCTATCAAATTCACACTTAAGATGAGACGAAAGCCCCTGTATTTTCTCCTTTCCGTAATAATGCCGATAGTTATGTTAGCCGTGCTCAACGTCTTCGTATTTACGTTACCGTGTGAAAGCGGTGAGCGAGCAGGGTACGCTATCACCGTCTTTCTAGCTTTGGCCGTGTTTTTGACCATCATCTCTACGCAACTTCCGGCAAATTCTGAGAGCGTCGCCATCTTTTCTATCTATGTAATTATACAGACCTTACAGAGTACAGTAACAGCAGTACTATCGCTAATTACGATTAGACTGAGCACACGTGAAACTGAGGTACCATCCTATCTCAAAAAGCTCGTTCGATTACAGCAATTTGTTCTCTGTAGACGACGCAAAAGGAAACAAACAGTCCAACCATGTGACACCAATGGGAACCAGCGATTTAAAGCATCCGTTTTATCCGACGTTGAAACTTTTCAGATGGAAGATAGAGAAATGACAAAAATGGAACGAAAGAACGACGCCTTTGAGAGAGAAGACACCACAGATGGCGAGGATGTGATAACATGGCCTTTGGCGGTTAGAGCAATTGACTTGTTTCTGTTCATACTATTCTTTCTAGTCTTGGCTGCATCTACTACTGTGTGTTTCAGTATTACTGCCGTTTCAATATAGATGGATAACATACACAGTCCCTAAAGAAAGTGTGCAATTTTGAATATTTGAATATCTAGGTGTATGGGTGAACGAAATCGACCCTTGTCAGATAAAGAACGTCAGCAAAATAGATGAAGCAATAATGTTCTAATAGAAATCGGGGGCGCCATTTTGTGAGATCTTTACTAAGCAAACCGAGATGTCATAGAACGTCATAGTGCTGGCTAACTTTTAGACGACAAGTTACTGGCCTAACAACGTAGTAACAACTAACGTTGACGCCAACGTAACGTCTGCATGAAAAATAAAACTTTTGTTTGAAAAGGCTTGAGACGTCTCCTCAAACTCTACAATGCAACATAAGCACTTGACTATTACAAGAGAATTAGCTGTAAGGAGGTCAAACTTTAACGCTTTGAGTTCTGTTTGTGCGTATGCAGTATGCGATGCTTTTTCAAAGTCTGATTTGATTTTTAATTTCAAAAAGGTCTTATCCAAAGTATGACGTCAAATTTACTACATAAATATCCCCCAACTTTGTAAAAATAAGAAAATGCAAAAAGTGAAAATGCACACTTTCTTATAGAACCCGGTATATCTTTGTATATAAAATCAAATTTAAATGATCCATAATGTTTGAGTTACGCATAATGAGACCAAATAAAATTCATGTTAGGTAGACAGTCAAAGTACATGTATGTCATTCTTTGAAGTTTTTCTGTTTTTTTTTGTTTTTTTTTTTTTCTTTTTTGTGTTTGTGTGTGTCTGTGTGTTTTGTGTGATTTCATGTAATAAAACTCTTGTCGTCAAGTCGTTCGGCAAACACTCGTTTACCTCCATAAAATATCTTCCATACTCGTAATCGCGTATGGTACATTTTCAATCCGGATTACTGTAATTTAGGGTTTTCTCGTCCTTACAGTAAACAACGTCGTGAAATTGACAAGGTGAATGGTTTTGGAATGATTTTGGAATGAAATAGAATGAATGTGTGGGGCGGGTTTTGAGTGAAATGAAAGGGAGGTAGTCCAAAATCGCAAATTTTGTTCAAGATGAACAAAATTTGCGATCTTATTTACCTCCCTTTAATAAAATATGCCTACAAACTCAATAAAAAGCTTCCCATTTCTCCAAAAATCAATCAGACGCTTTTGATTTCAATTATATTAGTGAAATTGCGATATTGTCAATATGTTTTAATTTTGAATTCAGTTGTCGATACTATCTTTGAGTGGTTTTGGAGCGTTTCTGGATGGTTTGAGTGAGTGTTTGGAATGAATGATTGGAGCGCTGAGCGAGTGATTTTGAATGGTTTTGATCGCGTTGGGTGTCAATTTCACGATGTTGTTAACTGTTCAAAGTTTAATAATATGGACGATGGGAACCAAACTACCTTATTCCACCTTGACATAGTAGATGTAATGAGGTATACCCAAAGATTCTGTGAGCTCTAGAGGGGATATTTTGGTTTTCAAATTTAAATAATTCATTATAACTTACTTAAACTCTATGTTTTTGGTACTAATTTGAAACGTCTCATAGAGACGATTCAAATCAGTACCCATAACATAGGGTTTCACAATGAAATAAAGATTTCACACAGGGTTTTACACACACATCCTTTATCGGAATCCTGATTCAATAACATCTTTGTAGCTCCTTAAACTTTGACACATTTTTTCACGATGTCGAATTTGATATAGCTCTTGTATACCTGTTGAAGTGTGGTCCCTTATATACGAAAAAGGTCCCCCGTAGGATTTTCGTGTTGCAATTGATCTTTGTTTTAATTGATTGTCTAGGGGTCTAACGATCGCAAAACTTTGCGGGTCCAAATTTTCCGTGCTCGTTAACCGATTTTACGGTCTCTCAAAGGAGCTCATATGAGTAGCAATGGGTATTTTCTAACAGAGGGTTCAGGAATAAATATTTTCTTCAAAAAAGGTTTCGTTAGTTTTACTGTGTATCAAGCGTAAGTTTGGGTTAAAGAATACAATAGCCATGTTTGAAAACTTTATTTCACCATTTTATGGGCTCTCGAAGAGCCAAAAAAGAGACTTTAGGTGTTTACTATTAATTGGTTTAGGACAAAAGATTTTCGTTTCGAGGTGATTTTTTGGCCTGGTTTAGCAGGCCATAGGAAACAACCCTGTATTCTGGAAATTGCCTAGGTAAAAGATAATCGAGTAAAAAAACCGAACTGCGTGTGTACTACGTGGCTTTTTTGTGCTCACGCGCGCACAAAAAATAGGTCTAGTATACGTCATCAAATTTTGTGCCACACGAAGCGCTTTTTGTGTTCAATGCAATGCTTGCATATCACTACACTGGAACTGAAACGACGAAACAACACACGAGGTCAATTTTCTGGGATATAACATTGATTTTTCACCTTGTCCTTATTATGTATACCAGATAATTTCTTACCACTGCCAAAATCACTATTGTGTTTAAGATACATAGCTTTTATATTTGATCTTGACGGATGACCTTGCTAATAGGGAAAAGAAGAAAATGCTGCTAACTAACACTTTCTCCTTTCTCCCTAAAATTATCCACTCTTTCTGCTACAAATGTTTTACTAATTTGCCCAAATATTGTATGTAATCTGCAACCCATTACAATTTTCAAGTGCACGTGCAAAGCGGGGTATAATTGGCAAACTGTTTGCACCGTTTGGTGATCCTAAACGCAGGGCTGATTATCAACAAAGGTTTGTATGGGTCATCAAAAGTAGACTAGGAATTCAAAACAAATCTTAGAAGAAGTTAAAGAAAAAGACATTCAATGGGCATGATCTGTTTAGAACATCACTGTTTAGTGATGAGTCTAAATTACATTATCAAAACCGTATTATTCATAAAGATATAGTCAATTACTTTTAGAAATTAGAAAAAAAAAAAAAAAAAAAAAAAAAAAAAAAACATTAAAAATGACATAGAAAAGAAATACAGGATTGAAAATAAGTAACGCACTTTGGCATTTTTAATGCTGTATTTCTGAATTTTGCCATTTTCAAATTCAATGTCGCTGAATGCTGAATTTGGCGGTCCTGTAAATGAGATAGAGTAGTTTTTGGTGGACGTTTACGTTCACCAGTGTTAATACCACGTTTGAACAATCCTGTCAGATGTTAATAGATTTTCAAAACAGTAGTACTCATTAAGATTCAATTTACTCTTTTTGAAGAATTGTAACCGTCTGAAAACTATGCATTTCAAAAATGGAGTGAAACAAGGAGTCTACGTAACTTGTTGCAACCTCAAAGACATCTTTTAAGTGTGAAATCATATTCAATTCTGAGATCGGGTGAATTTTTTGCTTGCGTAGAACTACTTTTCTGACAGAGTGAGTAATTTGCCTCTTATTTCCCAATGGTCAATGGGAGGTCACTCATGAAATGAAATTACTGGAATGGCAACCTCCCCTGACAATAAATGTATATAAAACAAAGGCAAATCATTGGAAATATCGGTATACACATGAATACGGAAACAGTCTGAGCAGGTAAAGTAAAGCATTCAGGCCATGCGATAAAGGATTATGCAAAGGGGTTTTACTTTATATTTCAACAAACGAAAGCTAAACTCGAGACGAGTGTCTGCAATTTTTTACGCGTTTATATGAACACTTACCCTTTCTTTTCTTTGAGAATGAAAATAGCGGAACAATCAATTAATATCATTTTATAGAATTTTTATCTCCACTGGCCGAAGGCCACTGGGGCTATTGTCATGGCGTTATGTTCGTCGTCCGTTCGTGCGTCCGGTCGTAAACTTTTTCTTTAAAAATCTTCTCCTCAGATGAATTTCAATCAAACTTCACAGGAATGATCCTAGGGTGATCCTCTTTCAAAGTTGTTCAAGAAATTTAGATCCAATGACAAACATGGATTTAATGGGCGTGGCTTATTTCCAAATATGGTTAAAAGTGGGTTTTCTCAGATTCTAATTGATGGATACCCTTTAACTTTTACATGAATGATCCTTGAGTGGCCTTTTATCAGTCTATAAAAAATTATTGTGATCGGTTGAAAAATATGTATTTTATGGGCGGAGGTCATTTTTCTATGTTATTTAGTCGAAACTTTGAAAACATTTTCCCAGAATGTAACTGATGGTTTTCTACCAAATTTCACTCAAATGATACTTTAGTGATCCTTTATCAGGCTACCAGAAATAATTGTGATCGGATGAAAATAATTATTTCAATGGGCGGAGGTCATTTCTCTATATGTTTTTTAGTGGAAACTTTGAAAATCATTTTCTCAGAATGTAACTGATGGTTTTCAACCAAATTTCACTGGAATGATCTTTTTGAGTAACCCTTTATGAGTCTACCAAAACTTACTGTGATCGGATGAAAAATATGTATTTTATGGGCAAAGGTAATTTCTCAATATGTTATTTTGTGTAATCTTTGAAAATTATTTTCGCAGAATGTTATGGGTGGATATCAATCAAACGTCATTGGTATGATCCTTTGGCGACCCCTTTATCATGTAGCCAAAATTATTGTCATTGGATGAAATATATGTGTTTTTTTATTAGCGGTGGTCTTTTCTCTATATGTTATATAGTGGAAACTCTGAAAATCATTTTCAACATCAGAAGAATCCAAAATATCTAAAAATCTAGTCAAAACTTTTCTTTTTCTTTTACAAGAGTTTCAAGCCTGTGGAGCGACCCAAGCCATTCTTAGCTTTCTAGTTTAAGCATATAACACCATAATTTTAATAATGAGATTACGGAGAACTGATAAGCATTACAATACAATTACAATTATTATAAGAATAATAACTTAGAGCATCTAATTGTCATTTCTTTCCTTTTATAACAAATGGATCGGAGAATCACCGTTTAAACTACACCGGGAATAATTCCGAAAGTTATCGAAACCTTGTAATTACAGGACTTTGTTGACGATCGACGATATATGTTGAGAAACGTATAGCTGAAGCAAGATGCGAATTTGGGTCAGGTCATTTTCCCTTTATCGTAATTTTACATGTAAAATTTCTCTTTTCTCCACAAATGGAGGAATCACTCTAGTATGCCAACAGAAACGTCCACCATCAGTACTTTCAGTGCTTTGATTTCTACAGCAAATGGTTAGTAAATTAGTAAAAAAAACACCAAAGTGAGTGAAAAGTAGTTATTTCATGATAAAATCGCTAGTATTTAAATAATAACGCGTTACCTGTATAAATTCTCTGGTCATTCGCTTGACCGGACATATTTTTAATTATTTATTCGAGTATTCAATCACTAATGGACACAAATCCTGATTGTAAGTGTGATTTCAGAGAAAAGTACTTATGGGAATGGAATATTTATTGTTTGGTTAACATAAAAATAGTTTGTTACTTTCAAACGTTCAAGAGTAGACACGTACGCATTTTATTCTAAAAGTACTTTCAAATACATCTACACCTAAAAATGTGCCTTTAGAGAATTGTTTAAAGTGAATATCAGTGAATTAAAAGGAAGTATACGGTAAACTTACTGGAAATGATAGAACACATTAGAAATGTTGAAATTGCTGTTTGCTGTGAATTTTTCAACGTTTTTTTCATTTCGTGATTTCGAAAGTTAATCAAGCAACGCACCAAAACATCAAATCAGTTAAATTGCCCAAATGAAAGATAAAGTGGACAAACGTTTGTTTCTGTGTAAGATTGATTTATGTTTCATTGAGTGGACAGCAAAATCTTTCTCTAAATAATAGGTTCGAATTAAAACGCGACTAACACTGACAAATTAAACAATCTATTTAGACAGACATTGTCATGTTGACCTTCGATAATTTTGTCATGTTTTGCTTGTTGTTTCATTCTGTACTTGGAAGAACGACGTATAGGTCGTCAACCAACGATTTCCGATTTGTTATATGGCTAGTGGTAGGGGAGACCGGGGCTAGTTGATGCAGGGGCAAGTTGATGCATTGGGAATAAAAAGATAAATACGTCATATATGACGACACCAATGCCATGTTAGAAACTCCTTGACAGCCGCCATATTCTCCGGGTGTGTGGGGGAAATTTTAATTAGAATTGTGGATTTGGCGTGGAAGAGTTGTTTTTCACACACGAAAGTAAATTTTACGGTTTTTTGCAGATTTTCGTTTGGTTCAAATGAATTTTTGATTATTTATAATTCAATTATGCGCACATGAAAGTCAATGTGCGACCTTCAATATCACAACTTCTTTTTATAGGAAATGTTTTTTCATAAGTTGTCTACCTTGCTTCATGTCACGTGGGGGTGGTCGGGGCAAGTTGATGCAATGGGTCCGGGGCACGTTGATGCAGTGCATCAACTTGCCCCGTTGTCATTCTAGATAATACAATACGCAATCAGTACGTAAAAGTGACCCACTAGTCGACTGTCAATTACATTTTGCCATTTCAATATCCACCTTTATTGATCTTTAATGTAAGACTGACATTTTGTACGTTTCAAAATGGTTAGAAAACGTATAGGACAGAAACACCGAGACATATTTTTTAGCAAGGAGTTATCCTGTTGTACCCTTTTTCCATGAGTGACCATATTTCCGTGAATTATAAATTATAGTTACTTTCTGTAATTTCAGTAATGAAAGATATAGAAAAATGAACATCTGTAAAAAAAATTACCTAAATTACCATAAAACACATGAAATCGGTAAAACTCTAAAATCCTCTAAAACTCCTTATTTCTAAGTACATGTGTTGTGTTAGGAGACTGTAAATCTTAAAATTAAGACCCATTGTATCTGTAATTTCCATATCCAATTGAGAAATGATTATGTGACTTATGACTAAAATTTTGAGGCCATACATAACTCCAGTAGTGTTTAAGGAACTGCTTAACTTAGGATTCACGGAAATATGAGTACCGTGGGTTTGAAATATGTGTTTTATGAATATTCAAATTACTTTGATAAAAATGATAATTTCACCTTTAATTTTCATGCTACTTAAACTTGACGATTGTATGATGTTTTAGAAATGACCAGTTTGGAACAAGCCCCCCCCCTCCCCCCTCTGATTTAAAATTTGTGACAGTTCTAATTAACATTCACGGAAATATGGTGCGCCAGGATAATGAAATCGTATTCATGGGAAGAAATTTACATAAGCACAAAACAAGGAGGTTGCAGGAGTGGTTAAATGAAGAATGCACAGACGTGGAAAAACGTAACGTTTACATTTGTCACAATTGTTACTCAGATCAGCCTGTTGACCTTTACATTAATTCGTAATGTGGTGAAGTACGACCCAGTAGGCACTTGACGTCACGATTACGTCAGAATAACGTCGCATCGACGTTAATCTGGTGCCATATGCCTTCTTAGTTCATTTGAATGACCATACTCTGTTGTCTTACTCGGTAAGCCGGGTTTTCTCTGAACAAATGTGTAATGTGTTCCGTCGTATCTCCGGAAAAACAAGTGTTTATTGGTTGTATACTGGAATTATCAGGTAGTTAACTAAGTTATATTGGTGGCATTCTCTTGTTTAAATGACATTGCACAATGCCCACAAATTACAAGCTCAGCGAAGGCTCTGTACAACCCGAACAGAGACACTGTGGGCGCAGGCTTGAAAGTTTGATTTGCTTGAAGCGCGAGCGCTTTCAACGTTGCATAAGATCATATTGAGACGCCTCGTGAGAAAACCAACAATGTGGTTTCCGACCAAGTCTGACACAACCTGGGCTGTGCAGCGACAGAGGATAGCTAGAGGTTTGAAATTTCGGTTTTAGAAAGATTATATTATAAGAGGGATTGCTCTATCCGTGGAGCGAAAAGGAGCTGTCCAGCTTCACGGTTCACGCGAAGATGATGTGCGTCTTTGTTTTCACATATAAAAATTGTTGGTTATCTCATGAGACGGCCCAATTATGATGAATATGTTTTTCCCATTTAAAGTGTTTACAAAGTTAAAGAAATAAAGTTTTGAAAGTGTTTGACCGTTTAACGCCTTTATTACCATCTACATCTTTTGCTTTTTGGGATTGGCTTCTAAGTCAATTTTAACTTCGATTAATATAGCCACCCAGAATGCACCATATTACCATTTCGGGTCATGTAAACGACAAATTTACTGATATTTCTACCACATATATACTTCTAGAGTCAATAAAAAATATGCATCAACTTGCCCCATGGGTTGCATCAACTTGCCCCATGCATGGGGCAAGTTGATGCACTCGACCTGCCAAAGAAATATACTGAAAAATAGAAGAAATATACCACAATTCAATGATTTCTCTATCAGTTTAAATGCAGGAAGGATATGGCTTTAATCATATACAAAGACAATGAAAATTGGCCATTCAGATTATAAGTGGTAGAAAAAAGTCTGAAAAATGCATCAACTAGCCCCGGTCTCCCCTATAACATTAAAACTGAAACAACTTTGTATTGCGTCGAATTGACGTTGACGTTCGCTAGTGTATGATATGGGCTACGTTTGTCTGACTTTTACATGCTTTTTCGATGAAATTTCAATATTTCAAACGTATAAAGCGCTTTTCTTAAGCTTGGAAATAACGTCAGTGTGACATTGCTTTTGCTTTGACATTCTCAATGGGTTTTTTAAATACCATGCCATCTATTTGAACAATTGTGAGACAAGTTTGAGTACAAGAAAAATAAAGTACAACGCTTTTCTGAATATCAAATCACTTTTCGAAAGAAATTTAGGAATCAAGTCATTATCCATTCACATCTCTTCACTGCATCTCAAATGCGACATATTTTCTTGGATTCTTTATTTTTTTAAATTTCTTACGTCCATAATTTCAATCTCTGTTATTGTTCCCATGGAATAATAATAATAATAAGGAAAATAAAAGTTTTGAGACATTCACTTGCGATTATTATCAAACAGATATGAAGATGCAAGTACAGTTAATAACATCGTAAGATTGACTCTGATTTCGATCAAAAGCATTCAAAGTCGCGCACCAATCGCTGAATTCCTTCATTCCAAAAACTCACTCTGACTCTGATTTCGATCAAAAGCATTCAAAGTCGCTCACCAATCGCTCAATTCCTTCATTCCAAAAACTCACTCAAATATTCAAAAACGTTCCAAAATCATAAATAATACTAGATAAAAAACTGAATTCAAATAAAAATTGCTAAATATGATCGATGGTTTCATTGATATGGGAAGCGTCATATGATGTTCGGATAGAAATAAGAAAGCTTTTCATAAAATGAATTCAAATAAAAATTGCTAAATATGATCGATGGTTTCATTGATATGGGAAGCGTCATATGATGTTCGGATAGAAATAAGAAAGCTTTTCATAAAATGAATTCAAATAAAAATTGCTAAATATGATCGATGGTTTCATTGATTTGGGAAGCGTCATATGATGTTCGGATAGAAATAAGAAAGCTTTTCATAAAATTTGTATGCATATTTTATAAAAGGGAGGTATTAGAAATCGCTAATTGTGTTTACCCTAAACAATATAAGCGATATTCGATTACCCCCTTTAATTTCATCCAATGCTCACTCCTCTCGCTCATAATACCATTTCAATATCACAAATCTTGTAAATTTCACAATCTTTTTAACTGTAACAATGTTGACCACGAAAGTAACCGCGATGCCATGATGTCAAACTACATTTTCCGCCTAACTTTGCGTAATTTTATAAACCCGCGTTTACGATTTCTTTTTAAACATGCATTATTAAAAAGAAAACATATTAAGCAGTATTTGAACTCTATTTTGATACAATATGTAATACATTAAGAGGATTTTCTTCCGAAAAAACGCAGCAAATAAAAGTTTTAACGGTTTCGTGTCTGATTTCTTCTAGGATTATGGCGTTAATTTATATCACATAATCTACCTTTCAAGAAGTCCAGTGTACGGATTAAAATAATAGTCCATCAACAGGAATTTGAAGTTTCCAAAATAGCTGTTCAGACAAAACAAAATTTCTTACAGGAACCTACAAAATGAATGCCAATAACAGGTGCTAAACACATGATATTATAAAACTAGGTGCTTTTTTTAAAAATTAGTAAGTCGGTCTACAAAATAGATAGATGAATAAAAACAAAACATGAAGTTTGTCTGATTACTCCGATTACATGCTTTCAAAACATAGGGAAGATAAAGTTTCGCCTGACAGGTGATTTATGTGTCAAAGAATGACTTTCATTCTTTGTTGCTTTGTTTGGGCCATGGAGACCACACAAATCGTTGGGCAAACACACGAGAACGCCAAGGCCTTGACGGACTATTTATTTCTGGACTACGATAAACGTATCAGACCCACTCGAAACCAGTCAATACCAACAGGTAATCTATTACTCAATGTGTCACATATCAACAATTTCTAGTAAGCCCGATTAGCTCAGTCGGTAGAGAACTGAACTTCAAAACTATTTAAGTTCGATCGCGTGGGTTCGATACACGGGCTGGCACACCAACAAACTATTATTGTCATTCGGATGAGACATTAAACCTAGGTCCCGTGAGACGGTGCTTTACATAGAGCACGTTAAAAAACCTTGGCGGATCTCAGCAGTAGTTTCGTCATGTATCCTTGCACTATCCCCACAACATCTAACCGTCTTCGAGGGGTTCACTCAAATGGGCATATACTATGATAACGACGATAAATAAACGGAAATAAACAAACAAAAATTTCAATTGTGTGTAAGGTGTGGAAACCGAGATGCATGGCCAGCAACAATATGTATCATCATGATAAGTTGATGCTCTGAGGAAATCCGCGTTCATTATTTATCTGCAAGATGCATTGTGAAGATGCTGGTCGCACTGTACTGACATGCATTCTTGCTCGAGTCTTTGTTGTTGGCATCAGTAAATTTATCGAATATGTGATACACCTGCAAAAATTATAAACCCAGTATTAATTTCTCCTTTTGAGTCTCTAACTTACGTGTGCACAAACCAGCCTGACATTTTTGTCAACTGTCTAGTAATTTTTTCATGACTGGTGTTTATGTGAAAGTCTGCTGCGCCAAAAGCCTAGTTGGTGTCGCCTGGAATTCTTAAAATAAGTAGGTCCCGGATTCGATCCCCAGCCATGTAAATATCTGTCTCAAAATTGGTCTCTCAGCACTGAGTTGATTACGGAAATCCTTAGTGAGATGAGCAGCTAGAGGCTCAGAGAGAGTGTTGTGTTATTACTTGTGTAAGAAATACTCAGAAACAATTGTCTGTTATTTGGACTCATATGTTTATCTGTATTGTTCTATATTATCCTTTCATATTATTCAGTTCTTTCTCTTATCTCCGTTTTTTCTCTATCTTTACATTACGTAGTTCTGCCTTTCAAGTCTCTCATTCTTTCCTCTCTACCATCTCCCCGCCTCTCTTTACTGTCTATATCATCTGCCTCTCAGAAATTAAAATGTCTTTCTTTAATGCTTTGCGGTGGTTTATCGAGAAAAGCGGTAAATTATCACTTAATAATCTCACCGCAGAAACAGTGAAATTATCAAACACTTATATCCTGCTTTTGTGCATTTCATTCTATCTGACGTCATCTATGCGGGGCGAAATAAGTGACGTCACAATTAACGTTGCATAGCAATCACGTGCAAAATGACGCGCTTTACAAAAATATGTAAGAAATTTCACATTTTGCCTCATTTTTGCATTAAAGAAATAGAATGATCGTTTGTTTTTCGTGTAAGATCGAATTATATTTCATTTCGTTAACAACAAAAGTTATATTTTCACTCGTGGCTCCGCCACTTGTGAAAATATAACTTTTGTTGTTCACTTAATGAAATATAAATCGATCTTACACTGAAACAAACGATTATCCTCTATATCATACTAGGTTCACTAAACTACTTCATAATCTATACATGAGTGGAAAATTGGTTTGTATTAGTTTTCTTTCCTATTCTATTTATCTTTTCCTTCATTACTTTTACAATTACCAAATATACATGCTCTCGTACATGTTTGTGTAACGTTTAATTGTTCGTTGACTCATTGTTCATCCATAGAAGTACTGGTCGACTTTACCCTGCTAACAATCAATGATCTTGACGAGGTGACAGAGACTATGAAAGTGACTGGGTATCTTACGGTGTCTTGGGTGGACGAGTATCTAGTCTGGGATCCAGATCTTTATGGTGGTCTACAGTACTATCTTTGGCCTCAGGTAGGTCCATAATACACCATAGACGTATCTAGGACTTTGAGATTTATACGCACTCTGAAGGCGGCAACCAAAGAATATATAGGATAAAGGTGAAATGTGGACTGTGACAAAAGACGAATGCCCTCCGTCCGCTCCCTTTTTATGATTTGAGTGTTGGTGAATAATCAAAACATCGTAATTACATCTTCAATAAGCTGTAGTTCCGATGTCATGATCACTTGTCAACGATTTTTTTCATCAGATGATTATTTCATTTTACGCACTTGCGTAAATTGCGTATTGGGAGTTACGCCCTTGATACACAGAATGCTGCTTTCAATCAAAAATCATTTCTCCAATCAAAGGACTCATTTATACATGAATTTCTTTTGATATCTGTTTTTGAACCATTTGCTTCAAACTTACCCAAGTTGTAGCTGGGATTGAAACGCAATTACAAGAAGGTCAAGTCTTATATCTGCCCTAGAGGTCACAATTCCGTCTCAATTATTGTCAAACCTAAGAAAAATTAAACTCGATATTATCTACTTCATGTTCAAAAATAACTTATCCCTGGTCGAAAAGAAGGTCACTAGGCCAAATCTTAGAAACACTTTATTTCTTTTTCTAGTTGCTACAGTCTAAGCTCAATCAACGTTAAAGATATGAAATTTTGGTTCAATGAAAAAATACCTATGTCATGAATGTAATGACTCATGCTTTGCTAAAAGGTAGGACAACAGGTCTTGTCTTAGAAAACCTATTTTCATTATCTAATTGCCACAATTTCGTTCAATTCTTGTACATGTATATTATTGAATAGAGTTAATGCTGGGGCAGGAAGTAGGTTACTAGTTGAATATCAGACAAAACAATTGCCATCGAGGTCCCAATTTTAGCTATTCTTTTACTTTCCTTCAGGGCCCGAGGTTGTTAAACTTTTCTCAGGCTCAATGCAAAATTTTCTCAAATTTCAATTTGAGAATCAAAGCTATAATTCTGTTTTGTTACTAATTTTAATGTATTAACATAAAAGGTTATATTAATAAGTTGTTATAGATAACAACTTATTTAAATTATCTTTATTTTCATGCATTATAACTTCGGGCCAAGAATACTTATTTTTATGATAAGTTGAGAAAATATGTCTAAACGCAATAATGTTTATGGATTAAATCTAGGAACAATCTTTTAAGATAATTGCGGGCAGATATTCGAATTTTCGACTTTCTTAAATTCTGACTATATATTTGCTGAGATTGATCTTTGAATTCCGGGCATTAACAAACGAGCGAAAAAAAGGAATGTGAAGCACGTTTGTTTGACGTCGTGACGTCATTTACTAACCAACCCATTTTCTATCCTTCAAAATCAGTATTTGCAAATATTATAAATATTATATTATATATAAAATATTTTCAAGAAAAAAGGTTCAATTTGAATGATCAAGCACTCCAGAGCGTTTCGCTTTATTTCTGTGCACATTCAAACAGAATAAACGACTTGAAACGGTTAGACTTTTTCGTTAAATTCGATTTTGTGATGTTGTAACTATTTTTCGCCGGATTCGACGTCGCACAAAAGCCATCGTTACTATGCCTATTTGACGATAATCTTTGTGCAATAAGATTCCAAGTTAAGACCTATTGTAAAAAATAGACTTTAGAATTATCAAATTTGAAAGTAGTTTAAAAAATTTACAAAGAATCTTACCCGAACATATGATTGCTATTTTATCAATCTCCAGGGGAATTTTTTGACAGCAACATATCTAAATTTCTACATAGACTACAGAACATTTTTTTTCTAGAAAAAAAGGCTATAATTACAGTAATTGCACTCGGAACAAGCAACGCAGTAGGCATAAACATTTAATATGTTACAGCTTTTCGCAATTCTTACAGATATGAGTTAGTTTTAATCAAAGCGCAGCCCCAACCCCCACCCCAAGGCGTCTTTTTATATAGCAAACGGCATTTTCGGGATAAAAAAAGGTATATTATTTTTGGCAAAAATGATATTAACTGAATTTGGTCCCGAAAAAACGGATCCGCCCCTTGATGTCTTCATGACGATAACTCTACGTTATAAATTTCCTTTTTTATGTTTCAAATATGAAAGCCGGATATTAAAGTTCAGTTATTTTGCAAAAGACAGGATTTGGAGACACTTTGAAATTTGGACCTTATTTAACCAACTATGTGTCCGCAGTTACCTCAAGCGTTGCAGATGTTCTGAAGATACACGGTTTGCAGGAGCCGAATAGATAATTGATTGAATTACACGTCAGATGATCTATAAAGGACCATAATGATCTTATTGCTTTTTGCCACACTACGAACATCTATTTTGCTTACAAATATATGTTATGTTTAAATGTCTGAAGCGATCTGCCGTGACCAACTTCAACGCAAACAAAAATATAGAGGGTTTATCAAAGGCTTTAGTACATTTTGAAGATTTATACATCAATGTAATTAAAACAAAATAAATATATTCTATTTTCTTCTCCAGTCGACAATTTGGAAACCAGACGTGTCGCTGGGCAACTCGATCTTCGATTACAAAGAACTTGGTATTGATACGCTGAATGTGGAAGTCTCTAATGACGGGACAGTACTATGGACACCATTTGAGGTGAGAAATGGTCTTCCGGAAATTTTCTTTTACATAAGCTAATACACACGGGAACCCTCGGCGATTCAACGGAAATAACCTCAAAAATTATGAATTGTTTGGGTGAGTGTTTGGAATGAATGGAACGATAAAAGAGCGATTCAGAATCGTTTTAATTGAGGTGAATGTCAACTTTATGACCAGAAAACATTAAAGGAATGTCTTATTCTTCAAGCGTATTCACCAGAAGCCGAAAAAAACCCCGAATTTCTACACCTACGTCCGAGGTATTTTCTAGTTTACCAAAATGTTCGGACGATGTTCCAAAGTAAGCTAATACATTTCGAACATCGCTAGGACTTTTCCGTAATCTGGAAAGTGCCTCGGATTTGATTGTTGTACGATTGGATCATTAATGATAAATCGCCTTTATGTCGTACATGTACTTCGATCAATGCGCCTGAGGAAAAGCAATTTTCTTCAATGCTTTCCGATCGTATATGGAGGTTTTTCGCAGTGAAACGAGTTTTATTATCAAATTTTAATATGCCAAATTTAATGACAGATTTCGATTATTTTGTTTTACTCGGCGTTATCTTTTGCGGGATTGCTGATGCGTTTGACGCCCCTAAATCCACATTCCAAACAACGCGCTTTCACGATTGTCCTCTAATGATCCCACATTTTATTCTATTCTAATTTTTTTTATGTTTGTATTTTCATTTTTTTCAGATACAGATTCTTTATTAGGCACAAAGCTATTACAAGCTCATTAGTCAAAATACAAATATTTAAATCAACATGCTATGAAAATGATGGTGATATACATAAAATAATGTTCGTGAAAAACAAGAACGTGAGAGTATATTATAAATACTATTATTTCTTAATATCAAATTTAGTTTGAGTGCATAAAATATTTGGTTCTCTTCTCAAATGCAACAGAATAATATTTTGATAACTTAAAGAGTGTTTTCTTGTCTGTTGTATTCAATAAATCGATAAATTTGTACATACTAGGCTGTTTAGAGTAAGATCTAGGAATAAACTTAGTTTGAACATCTTGAATATATGGACAAATTAATGTAAAATGATATTCGTCTTCAATGTCATTTTTGTCGCATATTGTGCATTTTTCTTATCTCTGTCTATGTTTCTATGTCTATGTCTGTCACTTTCAATTTTGAGTTTTTGGGACGAGAGACGTACTTTAGCTATCATATTTCGTACTGACCGTTTCCCTAACACATCCAGGTACTCAGCTTGATCAAAATTTGGACTGATTTGTGTGAACAAAGATAGTGAACTATAGTGCTGTAAATCATGTTGCCAATGGCTAATATAAATGTCACGAAGTCTAGTTCTAAATACTGGGATGAAACTTTTTATGTTGATAGATTCTGGGTATAATCATACTTCGGCGAACCCAGCTGTTTCGAGGGCGTTTTTAACTTTATTTGCCCATTTGTTTACACTGGGGTTAGTCTCAATACCTCGAATTTGATCGGAAATGATTGTGGTTAAAATGCAATTATTTGCCTAAGTGTTATAAAGCTGAAGCCAGTATTTGATGATGCGGGATTTTCTAGAAATGATGAGCGGAAACCTCCCTAATTCTGAGTATAGCGCGAGAAAGTTCGTTGATGTTTATTAAAGAGGGAGTAAATGGCACGGAGCGCCTTTCCGGCTTATGCGTCGGTAGCGTGTTTGAAAGAACCATCACTTAAAAAAACAAGACCAAGATAATTAAAAGTATGAACAATTTCAATAGGTTGGCCATCTTAATACCATTTGTAGCTTTCACTTAATCGCCCGCCTTTTCTAAAAACAACTATTTTTGTTTTATCGATGTTATTTGACAAGTTCCATTTTATACAATATTCGTTTAACCGATCAATTGAAACTTGCAGGCCTGATTATGAATCGGATAGTAATACAGCATCATCTGCAAACAATAATAAGTAAATAGAAAGTTGTTCGATACTGATGCCACAATGGTCATTACTTTGTAAATGTAGCTCAATATCGTTAAGAAAGAGTGAGAACATTATCGGTGAAGTTACCTCCCCTTGCAATAAGCCTAAATTGCTTCCGAATAGCTCAGAAACGCTTCCCATGTGTTTCACGCATAGTTTAACTTCAGAGTACATCGATCTTAATACTGTCAAAAGCTTGCCATCTAAACCACTTTTAATCAGCTTAAACCACAATGAATTTCTGTCGATCAAATCATAGGCTTTTCGAAAATCTACAAAGCAGGCGAATAATTTATTTTTAGAATTGAGTTGCTTTTCGATTATTGAGTGGAGTATAAATGATGCACCAGTTGTGCTAAAGTTTGATCTAAAGCCAAACTGTGCGTCGGTTAGAATACTATTCGCTTCTACCCACTCTTTCAATCGATTATTTAGTATAGCGGTGAAACAGCTTATCAAAGCAATACCGCGGTAATTTGAAGGGTCGCAAGATTCGCCTTTTTTTAAAAATGGGCACAATAAACCCTTCCGACCAATATTTTTGGAAATTTTCCTGTTTCCAGGATATAGTTCAATAATATTTCAAGGGAGCTCTCTGTAAAGTCGATACTTTCCTTCAAATGTCCATACAGTATATTATCCGTGGAAGACGCCTTATTTGTACTTAACTGTTTACACGCTCGTCTAATCTCAGTCTGTGTGATTCATAGAATCACCGATGTTTCCCGATTAAAGGTTAGATTAACATCGTTTTGAAATGAAAGTCAATGAACTCGACACTATTTTTTTCTTCATTTTAAACTTTTAAGCTTTTTGCTTGTTGGCCAAGGTCAGTCCGGATTTAATAAGATCGCAATTTGGCCAACATAAGAAATGCGAAAATTCCTTTATTTTAGAAAAAATCCCTCTTTTCAATTAAAGTGTATTTTATAAAGGTACGTTATGTTGTTACATGTTCATATTCGTTCTTGTAACCAAGACATACATATATCCTCTCTGCACATAGGTAAAACTTATTGTGAAACTATTACGCCATCTCGTGCAAACCTCGGGATGCCACAGGAAATCAATCATAGTTGTGAAGATATTATGTTATTGTTCTTTTTATAGGTCTTCCGCTCCACATGCTCGTTTGACATCACAAACTTTCCTTTCGATGTACAGATATGCTACCTTTATTTTATGGCGTGGAGTTATACGGAGTCAGAGGTTAGTATGCATTTGAGAGGGACGAGTAAAAGGCAATCGTTGTTATTTCAACATTTTCAACCCCTCATACAGAAGAAAAGTTTCTAAGGAAAGGAAATAATTATAGGAATTTACGACAGATAAAAAACTTAAAAAAGGAAAAAAATCGTCGGCGGTCAGCGAAAAGGACGTAACATAAAAAAAACAAGTTTATGTTTTAAAATGTCTAGACTCCATAAATCTTTTAATGGATTTCGTGGTAAGAGGTTCCAATCACCGCGATTAGCCTAAAATACGTACTGCTACAAGAGGCGGAAAACTCTTTTAAAGAAGACAGTGCTTCATTTTGAGGTCCATAAAATAGGCTCGGTAAATACCAGATTCGGCCTATTTCGGAAAGCTTAAAATTGAAACATAAAACAAAAAGAAACATTTGTGTTGAAATAAATTTGAGAAAACCTCATAAAGTTGTAATTTGTTTAATGCATTTAACATTATTTTCCCAAGGTAACGATGAACGGCGGCTTAACTGGTATCGACTTAACAGAGTATTCAGCGAGTTCTACCTGGGATCTAATTGATACGAGTTGGTCAACAGAAAGGCATAACGGAGAAAGTTCCATGAAATACACATTCACTGCAAAACGAAAACCGCTTTTCTTCATTCTAACTGTCTTCATGCCGATCATTCTTTTGGCCTTTCTGAATTTATTTGTTTTCGCCTTGCCATGTGAGAGCGGCGAAAGAGCTGGATTTTCCGTTACGGTATTTTTATCTTTGGCTGTTTTTCTGACTATAGTATCCGACAATTTACCGAAAAATTCCGATCAAGTTTCGGTATTTGCGATTTATATGGTTATTTTGACAATTCAAGGCACTTTGATAATTATCATTGCTATGATCACCATTAGATGGTCCTACAATGACGAAAATAAGCCGATCCCTAGGTACATGCTTACTATAGCACATGTTGTTACGTTTAATAGACAAAGCAAAGTAGCTGTGAACACGGTTAACAAAAAACAAAACGGCAATGAAAAAGAGAAACAGGTACATAAATTTGAGAAACATATTGATATTAAAGACGGATATGGTAGTACACCTATTGTAAAGTTTCAAGATGCAGAGGGAGAATCTCAAATGGATTCAGACCCTGTAGAGGACAAATATCGTCACTTTACATGGGTGGAAGTTGTGCGAGCACTTGACGTTGTGTTCTTTATTCTATTTTTTATTATCTTTTGTTTAACAACAGCTGTTTGCTTCTTTATAAGTATACTTAGTTCCAAAAGAAAGTGTGCACTTTTGAAATCTGAATATCTCTGAAATTACACAATCTATCGTCATGAAACGTCGTATGAATATCCCCAAGAGTATTTGCAAACGATATTTGAAAATAAAAATCGCGCGATGGGCAAAAGTTTTCTGCTAAATTGAAAATTTTGATTTTGCATGTTTTGCATGTGCACCACGCGTTAGACAAATAATTTGTCTGAAAATTTATTCAATTGAATCTTTGCGGCTTTCCTAAGCATAAAATCACATCTTCAATACAATTGTGAATGCTGCTACAGCGTGGATTGATTACCAAAAAACGTCGTTGAACAAATTTGAACCTTGTCAGATTTAGAACGTCATTAAAATTGATTGAGCATTCATATTCCAATAGAAATCGAGGCTTTTATTTTGTAAGGCCTTTTATAAGCAAATCGAGATGTCATAGAACGCCATAGCACCATCCAATGACAAGTTACTGGCCTAACAACGTAGCAATATCAAACGTTGACGTACACGTAACGTCTGCAAAAAAATAAAAAAAAATGTTTGGAAATGATTTGGAATGGCTTCTCAAACCATATAATGCAACACAAACACATAGCTCTTACCAAAGAAAAAGTTGTACGGGGGTCAAATCTCAGCATTTTAAGTTCCGTCTGCGCGTATGCAGCATGCGATACTTTATCAAAATCTGACTTGACATTTAATTTCAAAAGGTCTTGACTAAAGAATGGTATCGAATTAACTCCAAAATTTTCATCAAACTTTGTAAAAATCAAGAGGAATGCAAGAGGTAAAAGTGCACACTTTCTTATGGAACTCAGTATAGTACGGCGTAAAGGCTAAAACATACAGTTAGTTGCATCGTGAAATTGACATTCACCTCAAGCAAAACCATTCTAAATCGCTCACGCAGCGCTGCATTCGTTCATTCCAAACCCTCACTCAAACCATTAAAAAACGCTCAAATCCATTGAAAAATATAGAATCAACAACGTCATTCAAAATAGATTTTGATAGAGAAAAAATCGCGATTTCACTGACATAATTCAAAATGTTAGCCTCTCGTGCGTTCTTGAAGAAATAGGAAGTTTTGTATACAACTTGTATGCTTTTTTATTAAAGGGAGATAATCAATATCGCCTATTTTGTTCATCCTGAACAAAATTTGCGATAAAGGATTACCTTCCATTAAATACACTCAAAGCTCGCTCCACACATTCATTCAATTTCAGTCCTAAATCATTTCAAAATCATTCACATTGTCAATTTCACGATGTTGTTAACTGTTAAACAGGCGATTTTAAAGGGCTATGATATCATAAGATTCAGAACGATTTATGCGGGGATCTTGACTGGCTATCAGTATGACGCGTCTTATTGATCATGAATAAATGTATTGAGCGACCATTCCCATTAGCGACGATTTATTTTAAATAAAAAATATCTTATAACTATACAAATATATGTGTGATAACAACCCGTATGATTTTTTGTATGATATCACAAAGTTATTTTTAGAACAATGACATAATGCGGTTTTTTTTTTTTAATTTATTCTGTTAGAAACATGTACGAAAACAAGACAAATAGAGGTTATAAGATAAATATAATACGTACTTAGTGTATTGTATGAAAAAAAATATCTAACTCGGTTGTGAGAATTGATAATCGTCTCGGCAGAGCCTCGACAATGATCAATTCTCCCAACCTCGTTAGATATTTTTTTCATACAAAACACTAAGTATGTATTATATATATCCAACGAGTTTTGGGGAATTGATAGAGCCTCGACAATTATCAATTCCCACAACCTCGTTAGAATTTGAGAGCCTCGACAATTATCAATTTCCACAACCTCGTTAGAATTTCTTTTCATACAAAACACTAATATTATACTTATCATGTAATCTCTTTTTGCCTTATTTTCGCCGATGTTTCTAACAGAAATGCAAGTTTCTAAAAATAACCGCACTATGTCATTGTTCTAAAAATATATCCATGTGATATCATAAATAATATCATATGGGATGTTATCACATGGTTATTTGTAAAGTTATTAGACAAAATGAAACAGGGGCCATGTGCAGAGTGATGTTATTTTACCAAGAATTTTGGAGACAAAGCTCATTTTGTCGATGTCATTTCTAAAATATTAGAACTGCAATCACATTTAATAAGTGTCTAAAAACTAGATCTACTCTATATCCAAACACTATTGTAGAGGAAAATACAATGCAAAGAAAGTTGTTGTTCTTTTTCTTTTTGTTGTTTTTCTGTCTTTATCAACAATATCTACTATACAATTGGTAACATCGTGAAATTGACATCCATCTAAATTAAAAAAAAAACACTCTTGATCGCTCCATTCATTCATTTCAAACACTCACTCAAACTATTCAAAAACGCTCCAAAACCACTCAAAACAACTGTATTAAAAAAAATAGAACAATCGCGATTCAATTACATAATTGTAATTGTAAGCGTCAAATTGGTTCTTGCAGAAATGTGAAGCTATTGATAGAACTTATCTGTATATCTTATTGAAGGGAGGTAATGCATCCTGAACGAAATGAGCGATATTGGATTACCTCCCTTTAATTTTACTCAATCCCCACTCATTTCACTTATTCAATTTCATTCCAAAATAATTCCAGAATCACTCACATTGTCAATTTCACGATGTGTTCAGCTGTAGTTCTAACCTGCATTTTACGATTGTGTTAACTGTGTCTACATCGTGAAATTGACATTCATCTCAATCAAAACCGTGCACTCAGCGTTCCATTTATTCATTCCAAACACTCAATCAAACCATTCAAAAACGCTCCAAAATAACTTAAAAGATAAGATAAACAACTACATCCAAAATTAACCCTTGTCATGCTGAACCCGGGATATTCCTGCTTTGGCAGGAGCTATAGACAAAAATCAGTCTGCACATATGTGCAGTCTGATGTTTGTCTACACCATCTGTTTCTCACTTACTTTCAAACCAGAATTGTCAATAGATTTAGTTTTTCAAATAAAAATTTACGTACAGTTGATACTTTCATTGCTTTTGCCCTTTGATTTTGATGCAAATTTTAAGCTAAAATTTATTCAGCATGACAAGGGTTAATAAAGCTATTGTAAAATCGCGATTTCACTGTCACAATTGAAACTTTAAGCGTCTGATTTGTCCATGAACAGATAGGAAATCATTTATAGAACCTGTATGAATGTTATATTAAAGGGAGGTAATAAATATCACGAATTTTGTTCATCCTGAACAAAATTAGCTAAATTGGATTACCTCCCTTTAATTTCACTCTAAACTCGCTCCACACACTCATTCTATTTCATTCCAAAACCATCCAAAAGTCATTCATCTTTTCAATTTCATGATGTTTTTAACTGTTATAAGTAACAAATGACTTGAAGCCCAAGCTTCCGCATTACGCTTTTAGTCCCACTCACACAAAAAGATTAAATATTGAAATAAAAAATGGGGCATGTTTTGTTTTTTAATGCGAACAACGCAGACTGGCCGAAACTTTACGCCCTACACAGATGGTGACTTATCGCTCGACGAGTCACAAATGTGTAAAGCAATTAATTTGAAAAAAAATGTTTTAAAATCGTCTTTTCTACTGAGGGTTATCATTAAGTTTTAAAAATTCAAGATCTAAATATCCCAAAAGACTAGACATAATTGGCGGAGTAATCAAAAGGGAGTAATGAAATTTGTGATCGATGCTTAACGTAATTAACTGCCTCCTTTGAAGCAACAGAAACTAGCGGAACAATTTAAATATGAACTGTCGCGCAAAAAGGACCTTCTTTGAACTCCGAAAAATAACTTTTAGGTAGTGGACCCGTAATACTTATGCAACATTTCGGAACACAAAATCTTTCACAACGTTGACCGAGGTTTCCTAATTAAAATCATTAGGAAACCTCGGGTAACACTGTTAATGTTTATTACTTCAGAAACGTTGTCGAACTATTACGGGTCCATTACTTTAAGAAATGGGTCCAGCACAGGTCAACCAGATGTCTCATTTCAAAAATTTGAAACATGAATGTATAATCAGCGAAATTTCGAAAAGTTTCGACCTCAGTCAGCCTGTGCAATATGCACAGTCTGACCTGGGTCGACACTTTACGCACTTCCCCAGATGGTCTCTTAATTCGTGACGGGTTATACATTATAAAAAAATTCTAAATGGAAACCTACAGTTATTGGTTGCTGAATGATTACAGGCACAGTTATAGTTAACAACATCGTGAAATTGACAAAGTGAATGTTTTTGAATGAGTTCGGAATGAAATTGAATGAGTGTGTGGAGCGAGGTTTGTTTAACCTCTCTTGAAAATCAAAACCTACTCCCATTCATTCAATTTCATTCCGAAGTGACTCTAAAAAACATTCACGTTTTCAATTTCATGATGTTACTAACTGTAAGCAGTTTGAGAAGTATCTAAAATCAATTAAAACTCTGATGAATTTCAAATTACTATTTACCTTTGTTCGTGGAAGTGTATTAATGTCGCAATTCACGCAAGCTTTTGTTTAAGCTTTGATCGAATAACCAAGTTGATTGCATTTGAAAAAATAAAAACAAATTAATGTCGTAACAAATTTAGATCTTATTAATTTTTTATCAAATCCATATTTTTCCTGCTCTATATTTTCGAATATCGAGACCTCAGAGACCTCAATGCTTTGTTTTAACTTTCAGATAATGATTTCCATGTATGCATTTGCTTCAAACGTTTTATGTTGTTTTGATTATATTATCTACCTGGCCTTGAGATACCCCTGTCTGCGTGTGAATGTTTGCGTGAAATGTGTGTTTCAGTGTGTACGCCCTATTTTTGAAAGGAGCAAAGCTCATTTTTAGTCATGAATTTCAAAATAGCATGACACAGTTATTCCCTTAGGTGAGAACTAGCGTCTTATGGGGTTTGTCCGGGACAGTCCAATGTCAAGGTCAAAGCTGAATGTCAAGTTGTTCACGAGGAAAAGTCAAGTGACAAAATTATGTCCTTTGCGTATCTTCTACATTAATCAATAGATTTAATGAGCCTGTGCGTGACATTTCCAACAAATGTGCGCAAAGCAAAGGCTCTGGCCAGTCTGTGCATCCACACTATGGGATTTAAACATAGCTATGGTCTTAAACTATCTTTAGACAGGTCGACTATCATATAGTTATAATATATAACTGCATAGGCTGCTAAATATTTGCACCTCACACAGGTGTCAAATTGTTGGAAATGTCGCGCACAGGCTCAATTTCAACTTTGTATAGTTGTTACTTGTTGAGGGCTAGTGTCATGCAAATAGTTTGTTCTGAAATGCCCGAGGTCAAAATCACTTATTTTTACAAATAAGTCGCCAATTACGACATACAAAAAACACCACCCACCCTCTTTCTGTACAGTATTTACATCGAACAAAAACATGTTTTCAAAATATTTGATATATATATCTATTAATAAAAGAATTACATGTAAAAAATATCAGTTAGTTCAGCTTTTGGATCACAAAAATGAAGGAATACTTTAAAAGCTTTCGCTCTCGCCCTTTTTGCTTGATTTAAATATATATATTTGTACTTAATACGTATGTTGAAATTCATGAAGATAAAATATGTTTAAACCAACGTCATTGTTCAAGGTTAAACTATAATTCTGGAAAAAAATTGGTTTTGTCCGCAGCATATCTTTAAAAGTTATGAATGGATTTCAAAACAACTTTGCACTGTTGTCGCCTCTTGTTGAGTCATTGTGTCGTGCGAAGAGTTCATTGTGTTATTCTAAAGGTCATTATCATTGCTTAAGGTCTCACGAAAAAATGATCGTAAGTCAAAATCACAAATCTTACCTGGTGTTTTTAGCCATTGTCATATTCTGTCTTGCAATATCTCTTTGGATCGTCTTTGGAAGACGATTCCACTGAGATATTGCATGGCAGAATTCCATTTTTAGTTACTACATTAGAAGCAACTTTAATTTTTGACTGACGCAAAAACAGATAGTATGATTTTTAGTAAAACAGACCCCAGACGCGTCTAAACTTATAGAATGTTTGGTTTAGTAATAATGTTTGGAGGAAGTCGATCAGTTTTAAACGATTCGTAGTGGTAGGAATGCTGTACACAGAGCGGATGGTGACGAATAGTTACCAAAAGGCTTAAGGATTGAACGATATTGATAAATGTAATCACGCAAAATCCGTATAATTGTTATCATAAATCATAAACCATTACCAATGTAAGAATGGTCAAAGACGTGAACCCCACTCTAACGAGACTAACAAAAGTCGCAAGGTTTAGAGGATTTTCAAAAATCAATTAAAAAATTACCGACAAATTTCGATGAAACTTTTCGTAGAAGTTTTCAAATTAGTAAAGAAGAACAACAATATGATTTTCCTTTTTTGTTTGTTGGTGTGTTTCTCATACAAGCATAAAATGTTAGAATTAACCCATTATCAAAGCTTAATTTTATAATTAGGCGAACGCGTTTCCTGGAATTCCGTTATAATCCTTGTTATTCTGGAAATAAATCGGAAGCTTATTAATTGAAGCTTTTCCCCTTCATAAATGTTTTATCAAAATTATACTACTGCACGTTTCAGATAAAAAATATAATATCCCTTCAGAAAAAAAGTTGTCGTTTAGAAGTTCGTTTCACTGTATGTACACGTGTACAACCAAGTCACCTTGTCTGTTTTACTCACATCTTTTTTATTAACAAATGTCACTTACAGACATCAAATACTGTTAAAAGACTCACAAGATGGCAAGGAAATAGATGCACCTGTTCTAATGATTGTGCCACAAGTAGATTTATGTGATACGTAGCGCGAATTAGTACCGTCTAAGAATTTCGTGACAATTGTTTGGAATACACATGTAATTTAGAAACCGTCGATATAGAGCCTCCACGACGACCTGACAATGAGCATTCCAAATCATGTTAACCCTTTCCTGTTTTACAAAATTTTGGACCTGTCCAAATTCAAAGGTTTTGCAGACAAAAATTTAAAGTGGATTATTTTGAAAAATAACCATTCAGTATGGTAGAAAATAGTGTGGAAAAAGAAGAAATTGCTTGTCAGAAGCAATTTCTTCCTTTTTTCACAATGTTTTCTCAATCATTAAATCAAAGTCACGTAAAAAGCAGGGATTAAACAGCAAAGGGTCAAGGAAATAAGCCAATAGGCACGTTTCAAACAATTGCGCGTAACCGACTATTTTAATTGAATGACTTAGGAACTCATTTCTTGTACAACGCCTTTGTTATGCCCGCTTGCAGGCTACTGCTTGGCTCAAACGGTAAATACAAGATGAATCCGGGTTCAGATAAGCCGGACTTGAACCCGAGATGATCTCGACTTCATGACCATTTGCCATAACGGTTTTGATCCCGAGCTCAGACAAGCCTAGGTTTGAGCTATATCTTGTATTGTTGTGAATTCTTCTCTCGTTAATGGCTCGTGTCAATGCGAAAATTGTCCGCTATAACGTTCCAGATCGCACGTGTATTGGAAACCAAGTTAATTTTTACAGTAGAAAATACATGTAGTTACGTTTTTCTACGAAGGGAACAAGAACTTTTACTTTTACATGTAGTTTAAATATTTTAGTTACCAATACAACGACAATTTGTATTTGTTTCTAATCTTTTCGTCGAACATTACGCGTTATTGTTTGAAAATCATGCTTTATCATTTGAATTATTACCTTATTTGACAAGAAATTATGAATTATTATTTTCCCGGATGGAAAAAATTCTAACCAAGCATTATCTTAAATCTACATTGATAACCAAGTTGTAAGACTTACCATTGCGATTTAATGATTTATGACAGTATATGCAGTTTAAGCAATCTCAGATGATCAGAGCATATTCTTATAATTCTTTTCTATTCACCAATAGGAATATTTTGCCGACACTTAATTTTGAAATTCAGTACTAAATAATTTCATAAATTTAATCGACTTTACATTACCAATATATTATTCAAGAGTTATTCTTATATAATTATAAAAGTCTGGCTCAACCAAACCACCTAAGGAGTAGGTTTGGCTGATCCCCGGAATTTAAACGGTTAAATCAATACCGTTAATCAGTGTGCAAGCCAACTGACGCTCCGTTGAGAAAAAGACTTGTCTTGGCCAAACCCGGGGCTCAGCAAGTGAGTGGTCCCGTTATCCGTTATAATCCTGGGCTTAAACGTAGCCTGCAAGCGGGCATTAGACTTGTATGGGTATGGGCTCATAAAACTATCCCGTTAAGGATGACATTGCATAAAAAAGATTAATTAAAGAAAAAAACCGGCATATTATATTTTGATGACAAAAGATCAGTGTTTTAATAACTTTTGTCATGAAATTGTGATATGTCCAAAGGATCTTCACAGACGATCGAAAAAAAATAACAAAATTTGATTTTCTTCAAGCGTCTTCAGTAACCGAAGACAACAAGCGTCTTCAGTAACCGAAGACAACAAGCGTCTTCAGTAACCGAAGACAACAAGCGTCTTCAGTAACCGAAGACAACAAGCGTCTTCAGTAACCGAAGACAACAAGCGTCTTCAGTAACCGAAGACAACAAGCGTCTTCAGTAACCGAAGACAACAAGCGTCTTCAGTAACCGAAGACAACAAGGGTCTTCAGTAACCGAAGACAACCAAAAGCCGAATTACGTAAAAGGAATGTCCCTTAATTATTACACCTACGTTCAAGGTATAGCGTGCGCATATTAACTTGAACTTGACCTTTATGCAGAATAAATAATTAGGCACATGAATAAATTCAGAAGATACTTCGGCACGTGACGATCAAGCATGGACATTCCGTTATACTGCACAAATTACAGGTATGCATGGAGTTAGTAGTTTACCTATATACGGGGTGCCTAGTCATGTTGCAGACGATTCGATTTCAAAAACAATTATTGCGACTGAGAGAGGGGATTTCATTGCATTTCCATCCAAAACACATTTAAAGAAATTTGAAAATTTATATTTTTCTCACCCGCATCTTAAGATTTTTAAATAAGAAACCCAATTTATGTAATGATTCACTAGTTCATGAGGGTGATCAAATATCGCCGTTACGGTGAACAAGCTGTACGATAACGGGTTAACAAAGCTTACACGTGCACTCCAACTTTACGTTTGGATTCCGCAGATAAGTCGTGTTTTGCCGAGGAGCAACGACCGGTATTTAATTTATCTAAATCACAAGGGCCAGGTTTAGGTCAATATGCTTCCACTATACATTCCAGTTTACGGAAAATCACGAACGTTGTTCTGAATGGTGTACACTTGGCACTAAAACCGGACGTTAAGAATTCAGTCGCAGTTGATACATGTATCACACTGTGAAATGCATACTAGATTTTATTTTATCAATTTTGATAAACATGTTTGTATTAAAGAGACGAAGATGCAATTTCATTTAATTCGCGGAGGAATAAAATTGAATACCAAATTGCATTGTATACATTAATACGACAATGTCGTCGATGATTGCTATCCATTCGAACATCAAGGAACAATGCAAGGTAAACCGGTAACCGTCTCTTCACATGTAAATTTACAAACATTTAACAACATTGTGAAATTGACAAGATCAATGATTTTGGAATGATTATGGAATTAAATTGAATGAGTGTGTGGAGTGAGTTTTGAGTAAAATTAAAAGGAGGCAAGCAATATTGCTAATTTTGTTCAAAGTGAACATTATCTATTACTTCCCTTTATCAAAATCTACGTGTTTTTGTATTTAAGTGTCTTCACGGACCAATTTGACCATTCAAAATCCACACCAGTCAATAAAATCATTGAAATATGAAATCGCTTTGAATGATCTCGCGATAGTTTTGAACGATTTTAGAATGTTTTGTTTTAAATTTTTGGAGCGATTTGAATACGTCGAGTGAGTTTTTGGAATGAATGAATAAATGGGGCGCTGAGTGAGCCTTTTAGAATGTGTTGGTTGAGATGAATGTTAATTTCCCTATGTCACTAACTGTAATTGAAAATAAGAAAATATATTCATGTCTAGATTAAAGTTATGTCTAGTTTCTCAATGCCTGATTTAAGACCGTTTCTCTGAGAAGTAAACACATGAAAGGTTTATCTTTGTTATCTACCTTGTTACAAAAACTTCAAAAACAGATCCTAAATCCAAGGCTAGTAACAAGGCTGTCTAGTATTAAAATACAGATAGTAACTCTGTGAAATTTACATTCATTCCCATCAAAACCACTATAAATCACTAGCTTAAAGCTGCTCTTTCACAGTTTTTCATGGTAAAAAAATACAAATCGTGCTTTTAGAATTGGAAATGTGTTTATTTTCAGACGATTCAGAATGGCCCAATGGCATTGGCACTTAACCAACATATTTCAATAATTTTATAACTTTTATTTTCCAAGCGGTTAGATCAGTAAGGAACCCAGTCTATTTATTTTGAGTCTATAAATAACAAAATCTTTACTTTCTGTGATAATCTTTCATTTTTGCTTGTATTGATATGAAGTTTCCAGCTATCAAATGCTTTTACCTTAATCTTTGATTGAATAAAGACAAACATGCGGAAGGCACATGCAATAATAGTTTGCTCGAAACTGAAGAATATTTTTTAGGCGTTAGTAGTCACTTTATTTTCAGCTCAATTTCGCTCAACTCAGGAATATCGGTCTTTCTTTCTATTCATTACCAGATTGAATCTTATTATTTTAAAGGCAACAACATGATGAGGTCGTTACTTCAGATTGATTTAACGAAAATTTTCAAAAATCACGTTTTCCCAATCTGTGAAGGAGCAGCTTTAACGCTCCATTCGAATCACTCAAAATGCTAAATCAGCTCGTACAAAACATCTAGAAGTCGTTTAAAAACACACCGAAATTATTTAGAACGTTCCACAGTTTAAACACGCCAACAGCCCCCTTTTCCATTCTTTTTGCTGGAATGTATTTCGAAGCGTCTGATTGGTCTACACATCCTTACAAATTTATTTATGAATAAGTACATACATTTTACTGAAGGGAAGTAATAGATTATCGCTTATTTCGTTCATATTGAACGAAATTAGCCATATTCTATTACATTCCTTAAACATCATTTAAAATTTGCCAATCACACTTATTAAATTTTCTTTCTGAAATCATTCCAAAATCATTCACCTTGGAAATTTCACGCTGCTCTTTACTGTTACATATTTTGAAATTCATTTTTTTTCTCAGGACAAAATAGTCTCTGATTACTAGCCATCTCAGGAGACCAGAATATGTTTACAATTTTACGGGTTTGGTCCCGCAATTATGGAATTTCACCGCTTATTCATTAATATTTTAATAATTGATTTAAGTATCCCACGGCGGATTAATACGAGGCACGTTAAGGGAAAATGAGATATTTCGCTAATACAGTACAGAAAGAATTTGCACAGACCAGACTGCTTACATTATACTCAAAAACATGACCAAAGCTGACCACATTCATATTCAGCAATTTTGAATATTATCTTTCTACCTTACTGTTTTTCCTTCCTTTTGTAAACTAAAATTGTTTGAATAATACTGTATATGTCCTATCTGTTATTAGAATAGTCTGTCATTTTCGCTTGACGCGTGATACCGTAAAAATGCGACCAAAACCTCGTATTTGCAAGTTATTCAAACTGTAGTAATGAGAAACTTATCACATTATCACCTACGGAATATCTTTTTTTTTTAATCTAAGCGTGACCTTCATGAACAGACAGCCTGTGTTTTAATAATTCTGGAACATTTCAATATTATCAAGCGGTATGTTTTCTATAAGAAGGAAATTTTCTTTCCCTCCCCCCTTCCCCCCCTCTCTCTCTCTCTCTCTCTCTCTCTCTCTCTCTCTCTCTCTCTCACTCTCTCTCTCTCTCTCTCTCTCTCTCTCTCTCTCTCTCTCTCTCTCTCTCTCTCTCTCTCTCTCTCTCTCTCTCTCCTCTCTCTCTCTCTCTCTCTCTCTCTCTCTCTCTCTCTCTCTCTCTCTCTCTCTCTCTCTCTCTCTCTCTCTCTCTGCTTCTCTCTAACTTACTCTCTCTCCCTCGCTCTCGCTCCCCATCTCTCTCTCTCCCTCTCTCTCGCTACCAATCTTTCTCTCTTTTTCAATCACTCTCTCGCTCGCTCCCCATTTCTCTCTCTCTCTCTCTCTCTCTCTCTCAATCACTCTCTCTCGCCATCTCTATCTCTTTCTCTCAATCACTCTCTATCTTTCTCTCGCCATCTCTCTCTCTCTCTCTCTCTCTCTCTCTCTCTCTCTCTCTCTCTCTCTCTCTCTCAATCTCTCTCTCAATCTCAATCGCTCTCGCTCTCTGTCTCTTGTTTTTTTTTAATATTTTTAAATAGTAAAAAAATATAAACATCTGATTTCTAAACCGAGAAGACTATCGTATGTTATTCCTTGATTTATGCAATGTTGTTTTTTTTTTGAAATACACTTAAATGGTTTTTATCATTTAAACTTGCAGTGAGATTTTTTCTTAAACTTTTTTAAATTCGTTTTCGAAAAAACCCTACTTACAGACCCTGACGTGGCTTTTCGTCCATGCGCCTTCTTCGGTGTCGTTGTCAAGTCCGTTATCGTCATTTTGTGATAGTTCGACCCATCGTTTCAGCGAACGCCTTCAACCAAGACTTGGAATACTCTTTACTTATTTTCTAAGGAATTGGTTATACTGCGAAGGAGTGAAAATGACTTACTTCTAGCAATCATTCCTCCTTTTCGATAAAAGCCGAGCGTTTTCATCCATGCTCAAATGTACTTGGTGCTTTTATAAATACGTTTATCTTGAAATAATTTAATTCTAGTTGATTCAATCAGATTTTGTGCATTCCGATTGGCTAATTAAATTGTTGGGTTTTTTTTTCTCAATAAAATAAAAAAAAATACGCAGCCATTTTGTAAGCTTCCGCAAAATGTAGTCCCAAGAGAAACTGCGTCATTGTTGATACATCTTTACGTTTTTTGCTTCAAAGTATTTTATTATAGGATATGAAGAGATAATTTGTAGATTTCATGGAGATATGAAACTTAAAACCTTATCACACTCCTGTATGAATCCGCTTCGCGTATTCCACTAAAAAAAACCAGAAAAACGCACATTTTCCAGTTAAATTTGTCCGAGAGACTTTTTGTTTTAGATTTTCATTATTTTGGTCTCTATTCAATCTTATACATTTATATTTGTAGACTTTGTCTTTGAAAAAGTTCCGGACCTTCAGATTTTTTTTTAATACGAGCTTGAAACACAGGGGTAAATCTTAATAGTGAATTACGTGATTAAACTTAGTCATACATTTTAGTGACTATTTTTCAATGAAGAAAAGTAGCTAGAACCACTTTCTCTAAACTTTATCCTTTATAGATATAACACTAAACAACTGTCATACTAACTATCTGTATATTAGATATTGCTGTTCAAAACAGTATTGTCGATGAAGATTTATCAGATTTTTAGAAGTCAAAAACAGTAAACAAAACATTATGTTAAGATCACATTGTTTTCAAAAATTCATAATTCCTGTTGTTTTTATATTTTGCAAGACTTTTGGCATGTAAGATAGGCTAATTGGTGATTTTGAAATAGGGTATTGATCCAAAATACACTAATTTTTACAAAAAATGTCCGGTAACGTAGGTCACTGATAATGCAATAATACATTTATTTAATTGAATTTTTACTTACTTTTTTTTATTCAAATGAATAACTTTATTTATTTTTTTTATTCTTATCATGTTATTTAAGCTCCAAATCTCTTTTCAAACCTGTTTTGTTAACACAATTGTAGTAAATGTATTCCCTTTAACTGAGATTATGAAATATTTTCTTGAAAAATTATTTAACCTCACTTTGCATAAGATTTTTTTTCTCTTATAATTTGGTTTTCAGCCTTAAATCTAACTTTTTTTCCTAGACTGCTAGATAATTGGTCAAATTTACCCTTGTTGGTTGTTTTCGTACACTGAAATTTTGCAACAAACAAAGTGGAAAAGTGGGAGGGAATGCCAAGTTGAAAACAAAATTAACATACTTAACAATGACCTTGACCCACTTAATTTTGTCATACACCGAGAAAAAAAAAGTTTCTATTCATGTAAAAGATATCATTTGAATAGTTAGCAACAACATAAAATTAAAAAAAAAATACATATATGTATATATGAATTCTTGATTGAATCCCCACAGTGTTATAAATTATACATCTTTCCTCAGACCTATTTTATTATCCTCACTTATATTAAAATCATTTGTATTTCGGGCTTTTGTAAGGTTTAATTGTTTCTGTATGTAGTATTGCAATATTTAGACTACTGAATTTCTTACCACTAACAAAATCAAACAAATTGTCTACCACATTAAACAAATTTCGTGTTTTTGAACTACGTTACCAGCCGTGTGATCTACGTTACCAAATGACACTATGCTTCATGGTTGTTTAAACAGAACACTCGCCATACACATCTCAGTAATCCATGCTAGCATGAAAGGCATACATGTGTTTTCAACACCATATCTTCATACCAATATTCGAGCTTTATTCGACCTGGTATTAAATGCGGCATCTCTTGATAAATTCGAAGTACTAACCTTATAGTCTCATTGTAACTCGTGTTTATTTGAACACCAAGTATGTTACACCGATCGCTAAAACAGTTTCAAGAGTATTTTTTTATGTGGAATACGATGCAAAGTGCATTTTACTGTAAACGATAGTAACGAAGCTCACAATCACGTAGTTCACTAAAGCTGATTTATTGTAGTCTAATAATGTGTGTTTTAGATACTTTATAAAATGTACAATCTTATATTTGAAGGTACAATTCAAGCCTTAACTGACAAAAGTTTGAATGAAATTCATTAATTTTTTAAAGCAGATCTATACGATAACGTAGTTCACTTCTATTTCTTGGAAAATGAAAGTTGAATTTAGAGAGTGGAAGACGATCTCTTTAAGAAATTCGGGCAACCATATAGATTGTTAAAATAAATTTGTATCATATGTGAAGCTTTTTAACATATTATCACTTCCTTACGGTTGTTCGAAACCATTTCTATATTAACCTCAAAGCGGTAACGTAATTCACTGTACTTTTTGTGACATTGATTGAAACGCTTTCAAAAAATAGCTAAAATACCTAGGCATCTTGATTGGGTTGCAGCTTAAAATATAACATTTTAAGGCAAATTTGATCAATTTCTCAAAACGAAAAGCATAAAAGAAACCCCATTGAGAACAAGGTAAAACTTATACACTGAAACTGGACACGCGGTTTTACACATTTAACACCATATAAAATCCACTTATTTCATGATTTACCGGAATAGATACTTATAATTATTTTTATCTGACAGACATTGACCTCTCCATGGCATAGGAACAAAGTTTGGTATCAAATCTTTTAAAACATTCGATAAAATGGCTTTGGACATCGATTTTCCATAATTGAGCGTTTTTCTGTTTTTTTAGTGATTCATGCAGTGTGATTAGGTTTTAGGTCTATACCTCAATGTAATCAACAAGTAATCTGTCCATTTATAAAAAATAACATTAAGGTATCGTCACTTATGATTCTTATTTTACTACAAGAATATTTCAAAAATGAAAATTACGGGCACTTCAAACTGACCTACACTTATTTTGTACCAATTTGTGTTTTTACAGCTACATGCATGGCAAATATGAATTTCCTTTTGAGTGTAACAATTTTGGTTGTGAATATTCAAACATCATTTGGTCAGACGCATGGCGACGCTAAGAATTTGACGGATTTTCTCTTCAACACATATGACATTCGAATTCGACCTAACCGGAATCAAACAGAACCAACAGGTAAATAGGTAAAATAATAAGGAACAGTCACGAGAAAATGTTCAATCTGGAAAAGTGCCGACCCTGGTCAGACTGCGCGGAGTGTGACAAGGGTAACAATGGTAGACTCCTTTCGGCTTTTGTTAGTAATGATTCTAACGTTCTATACGAGTTTCGTTTAAAGAGCTTTCTCTTCTTTTAACATTAGCTCCAATCCCTATTTCGGGTATCCTTTTTACGGGCCTCCCATGTGGTCATTTTCAAGTGACGGGTCAAGATTAAAAAATTGTTATTTTTAAAGTAAGATATAGAAAAAAATGAGGTAAATGCGCGCAAAGACGTTAATGTGGGATGTCTCAGAATTCGTTTATTTTTTTTTTTTTAATTATTTCGATATTATCCAAAGGCCGAAAAATGAAATATATTTATCGTCATAAGAAAGTTACCAGCCAAAATACCCTAGATCTTTCGAATAGTATTGTCCTTTGCAAAATACGTTCTACGATATTTTTACTTGTTATTAAAGTGTACACACAAATTAACTATTGTGTTGACAAAGTGTTTTCATTATTGACACAATATGTCACGTGCAAAATGGGTAATTCTTGCCTTGTTGTCGTGTATGCAAAATATATCATTAAATGTTAATGGATTAATGGATGCAGGCCAATAATCATACCGGAATAAGGACTCTAACATTCTTGAAAGTTTTGTACAAATGAAACGTTTCACTGACGCCCAACGTCATTAGGTTTCCGGTATGGTCGAAGCAGGATTGTGATTTCTTCAAACTGAGGGCCCTCACAAAAAAAGAAAAATAAATAAATAAGAATAAAAAAAAGCAAAAAAAAAAAAAAACAAAAAAAAAAACACGCAACTTGCACGTAGCCATAAAAGACTTGGTCTGTAGATGATAGGCCATGCCTAGAACGCCAAAAGGTGACGTCAACACGAAATGATTGTCAAAATATCAAATTGCATCTTCGCGATAGGTTCACATCGGCTTCGAAGAAAACACGGGTCACATTATTAGTTATACGGTTTCTTGCCGGGGTATATGACGATTTATTCCCGGCTGGAAAAATGATGTCACCCGAGCCGTAGGCGAGGGTTGACATCATTTTTCTACCGGAAATAAATCGTCATATACCCAGGCAAGAAACCGTATTACGAATTTATTATACTTCAAAGTCTTAGGGCTAAATATCTGTCTATTGCCTATTTAAGGCGTTCGCATAAACCGATTTCTTTTAAACCACCAATATCCCTTAATGCGCCTCTATGAAAAGTAAGCATGTACAAAGTGACGTCATATATAGTTGTGACGTCACACTACTACACTCTGCGCTATTGTGATATGGAATCGTTTGTTGGCTGAAACTGCGAGAAACTTGGCACTTTAAATGGACAGATTTGTACAAATTTAAGGTATTTATTGACATCTATATCATTTATTATTTGCACATTATTAACTGACATCCTTTTCAACTGTATCCTAGTTTGTATATTCGCGTCGTGTTATCAGCGAAGCGAGAGAAACATGGCTGCCATTACCGTTTCGATTTTTTGTCTATGTTCATGTCGAGGCGCCTGAAGGAAACATTAGAGGTAATACCGGAGCGGCCGTAGCTATCAATGTTTGTCAGGTCAGCATTAACCAATGAAAATGCTAGAATTTTCTTTGCAGTATAATAAAAGGACCTCAGAGGGGATGGATTTGCACATCTTCTAAACATCATTGCTTAAAACATGTCGCGTTACGCGCTGATAAAGCTTTTGTAGGAGAACGTTTCAACGCCAGACCGTCAACAAGATCCTGTTAATTCGTGTACTTTGTATCGGAGATGAGGTAATCGACCTTGACAAAGAATTCTTTACACAGACGAATCAAGAATCAATCACGATATGGTCGACGGTGACAATGTGAACGTTATGCGTTATGTTGTGGTAGACGGGCTATGCTTTGGGTGGTGGGCGTATAACGACACTTCATGGAGATATAAAACAAAAATCTCGGTTTGGCCGATGGGTGTCTTCTACGAACGTTATGTTGAGAACATCTTGAAACCATTTGTTTGTCCGTTCTCAATGATACACGTTAATATTGACGTTCTCTAACAGATCAACGCTCGACTGCATTTTGCAATGTTGATTTAGGTTTTTTAGTCAATTACGTTAATCCGCTTCCTAGCATTATCTTCTCTTCCGAATGCAATCCTACAGGGCATGTGTGGACCAATTAGACATACGGTGTCTGACGATTGATGTCATATAAGAAACCGGCAGCAGCTCATCAAGGCTCTAACGAACGAATGACAGGCCATTCTCTAATAACGTATACTTCGTGCGATAATAATTTTTGTCGCAAAATCACTGCAGTTCTCCATGAAATCGGTGGCCATACTCGATTTTGATGTTAGTGACTTTTCGATTCAGGTAAGTTTCTCCATGTCCGAAAAATTAGACGATTGCTCCTAGCTACTGATCAAAAACCGTTGTTTGTGGTTTCCCTTCATTATCAAAAATAACCTTTCTGCTACAAATACAGTGGTCCATGATGTATGGGTGCTATTGTTGGTGGTAACTTTCTATTGACGCTGAGTATATTTAATACATGTAATTATTCTCAACATTTTTGGGATACATTTTTTCGGAATTTGTGTTACTCCAAAAATTCATTTGTAAAACCCATGTCAGACAGGACAAGCTGATGCTCGTCAAGGTTGTCCTGTACGAAAAGCGCGCTGTGAAAATGTGAACATCATAATGTCATTATCGGCGAACATTCGGAACATCACTCGGCCATTTCCGTAAACTGCAACAGACCTCGGATGTATGTAAGGCGGATGGGTATGTAACAAAATCGTGCATTTTGTTAGGCCGTAACAGTGTAAGTGTAAGAAAAATTAAAACTGTAGCTTTATATCTTTTACAGAAAATAACGGCTGAAAAATCTTAATTTTTGAGAATGGCGAATCATTCTAAAAAATTAAGATTTTTCAGCCGTTATTTAAGAATTTAAGGATATTTATATAAGGATACGATGGTTTCACGCCAGTGACTTAAACGAGTAGCGTTTACGACGTCGAATGTTTCCACTATCAGTTTCGAGGGCTAACGCCATTTTAACTGACGTCATCGAGTTTTTCCAATGGTTTCCCGTATTTTTTTAAAAATAGTCCGTCTATGTACATCCGAGGTTGATCGTGAGATTGGCCGAATGGTGTTCCGAATGTATCGGCGAACTCACAGGTGGATTTTTATTTCCTTTTTTCACAAATTGTCACACAATGTTAGACGTTATGACGATTTTCTCTGTTCACCAAAAAGTTTAATACCCTTCGGACCTACAAAGAGTCGCATAGAATAATAATTTAATACTTCGAGGTAAAGGATACTTGCAATAAGAAGTAACATTAAAAACAAGAGGTCCAAGAGGGTCGGTAGCGCTCCACTGGATGCCAAATGAGCCTGTGCGTGAGATTTCCAACAATTCCAAATATGCGCAAAGCAAAGACTCTGATCAGCCTGTGCATCCGCACAGTCTGACCAGAGTTTTCACAATGTGTTTTGTACATAGGGAAGGTCTTCAAGTATCTGTGTAGACCATCAGGTAACATTACATTTACAGTAGATGGCTGTCTACGCCTCTCAATGTTTGCATCTCGCGCACATTTCAAATTGTTGGAAATGTCACGCACAGGCTCAAATATCTATCAATGTGAACCTAAATAAAACATTGAAGTTTAAAAGAACGTTCGTGAAGAGGCCAAAATCGACATAAAAGTTTATTCTAGTGTAGCCTAAATGGAATAAAAAAAACTATTTCAAAATATATATAAGTATTGATTCTAAACTGGAAAAAAATAAAATTTGGATAGGGTTCGGTTGAAATTGGTCAACTGGGTTCGGAAGAGGCGATTTAAAAAACGAAAATCAGCCCCGACCGGTCACGCCTACATTTTTGGATCAATCAAAGTTTCTTGAACAACTTGGAAAGATGGTTATCAAATGGACATGCATGCCAAGTTTCATTGAAATCGGCACAACTCTTTAGGAGGAGAATTTTTTTATATATCTTATGCGAAAATAAGCCCTGGTCTGCCACGCCCATTTTTGGGGGGTCAATCAAAATTTCTTGAACAATTTTGCAATAGGATCACCCAAAGAACATTAATTCGAATTTTCTTCGAAATTGAGCCAATGATTTTGGAGGTGAATATTATTTAGAATTTATTTGTGAAAAAGAAGCTCCGCTTTATTATGCTTATATTTGTGGGTCGATCAAAATTTCTTTTTCAACTGCAGAAGGGGGTGATCCCCTTTTAATTTGTTTAATAAACTTTGATTGGCCTCCAAATATTGGCGTGGCGGAGCGGGGCATTAACAATACATTGAAATGGTTTTGGAGAGAATATTTTAACCCTTGTCATGCTGAAACCGGAATATTCCTGCATTGTCAGGAGCTATAGACAAACATCAGCCTGCACATATTGTGCAGTCTGACCTTTATCTATTGCACCTGTTTTACTTTTTTGAAACCAGAAAAGCTAAAAAAATTAATAATTTTCAAAATGAATTCCATCTCAAATTTTGTGCACTCCATGCTTTAAGCACTTAGACTTTGTTGCAAATTTGTCAAGATTTTTTATTCAGCATGACAAGGGTTAAAAGATTTTTTAGCCCCGTACTGCCACGCCCATATTTTGGGGTCAATCAAGATTTCTTCAACAACTGGTGAATGGGGTCACCCAGGGACATTCTTGCTTAATTTTATCTAAATCGGACGAACAGGTTTGGAGGAGAAGGTTTTTTTTTAGTTTTTTTAAAGTGAAAATAACCCCCGCCCTGCCATGCCCATAATTAGAGGTCATTCAAAATTTTCTGAATAAGTTAGGAAGAGGGTCACCCAATGGAACATTTTTCTAAGATTTGTTTAAGTCCTCCAAGGGGTTCAGGAGAAGAATATTTTAAAAGAAAAAATGCACACGGACGCACGCACGGGCTCACGCACGACAGAATACCGCGACGACAATAGCTCATCAGCCTTCGGCCGGTGGAGCTAACAAGATTTTTTCATAACAACACCTAAGTAAATGTAGTATCTGAGATCATGTTTTAACTTTATTTGTCTACTATAAAAAACAATTTTCATTCGCTGCATTTCTGGGCCCGTTTTACTAAACATCTTACGATCATTTTTTGCGTACGTCAAAAATTAAAATTGCTTCTACAGAAGAAACTAAGTATAGAATTCTACCATGCATCATCTCATTGGAATCGTCTTCTAAAGACGATTCCGATGAGATATTGCAAGGCAGAATCTAATAATGAATGAAAACAGCGGGTGCGATTTGCGATTTAGATTTACGAGTAAGACCTTTAGTACAACGGGCCCCTAGGACCTCCTGTACTTAGATACATTGGACCGATTCATCAGTTTCTTACATGATACTCCCGTTATTTCTGTTATTGAAACAGTCCTTATGTATCTTCGTGTCTTCAAGACATTATTCCAACCCCCCCCCCCCCTCTTATAACCATCGCTTGCAGATTCCACTTTTGGACATAGGCCTAAACACTTTATCACATCTTGAAATTTACACTCATTCCGATCGGAATCAATCTAAACGAACTCTCATCAGAAACCACTCAAAAATGCTCCACTGAAAATCACTCAAAACTCTCTTGACACTAATTCAATTTCATTTCAAAATTATTCCAAAATCATTCACCTTGTCAAGTTCACGATTTTTCCTAACTGTATATATGAAAACATAGGGCCTACATAATTTGGGAAAGGTGGATGGTATAAGTGTGTTCGTCATGGATGATGCAAAGCCATTATAAGTGAGGAAATCAAATTCAACAAAATTCAACAAATCATTTTCCTACGGACGCGAAACAGATAAAGGTCTTTCAAACTAAGGGAGGCGCACTTAACGATATTTCCTGTCGTATGTTTTGTTTATATCGAAGTAAAGTACCAACACAAGTATAGTGTATACAGGAATATATTCTAATGAATTATAAACATGTATGTACATCAACAATATAACAAACTAAAACTACATCTATTGACTATATGTGAATGACCTAAAATAATGAGAGCGGGTGGCTTATATACTAGCTAGTTAAGGTATATAGTCTGTTTCATACAAAGCATTCATCCATTTATACAACATCTCCCTTCTTTTAAAAGAAATCAAAGTATTACTCTTTTAGATAATCAATTCAAATGTATAAAGAGTTATCATTAACATAAGAGTACACCTAGTACTGCAGACGACAGATTCTGAGTCAATGAGTAAGTTATCTGTAACTGAAGTATCATGTTACCTAGAAAAGATGTTCATTCATGAAACAAATTACAATGGAATTTACTATGAAAGATAATCTAAGTATGCCATTCATCACCAGTAAAGCGCTGATTTTTTCTCACAACTCTCCCTGACCGTGTGACATAGTTACCTGGGTCATATTTCTGGGATTTCTCAGGTTCTTGGGGTACAATAAGGGGAGTTTGATCTAGCAGAATGTTCGAGCTAAAAGGATTTATATCCGTTACATTTTCGAACGTCGGATTGAGATGTTTTCTATTTCGTCTGTATGTGAAACCATCTCTTGTCTGTACAATATATGATCTATTGTTCAACTTTTTAATGACTTTTGCTGGTTTCCATATTTTGTTTAGTTGTATGCGAACTGAGTCATTGACATTTAAATGTTTTAGTTTTCTGGCTGATTTGTCATAATTTGACTTTTGTTTATTTTTTGATTTTGACATTAACCTTTGAACTTTTTGTAAATCAACTTGTTGGGGTAAGAGTGATTTACCTGAAATTGGAATAAAAGACTTAGTTCTGCGACCTAATAATAACTGTGCTGGTGAGTAACCACATTCCAAGGGAGTGTTTCTATATTCAAGAAATGAAATATATGGACTTTGTTTCTCAACAACGGCTTTCTTCATAAGTTTCTTTGCAATGCATACACCTTTCTCTGCCAAACCATTACCTTTCGGATAATATGGAGATGAAGTAATGTGTGTAAACTGCCATGAGTTTGAGAACTGTTTGAATTCATCACTTATGAATTGCGGTCCATTATCAGATATAAGAGTATCACATATACCATATCGAGACATATGAGCTCTTAGTTTCTGGATTACAGTGCTGGATTTTGTGTCTGGCAAATAATCGACTTCAAAAAATCTACTGTAATAATCAATAGTCAACAAGTAGTTTTTTCCATCAAGGTGAAAAAGATCAACACCTAGTTTTTCGTAAGGCCTACTTGGAAATTCTGAGGCAATCATCGGCTCATTTGCATTTGAGTCACGATGGGTAAGACATGTGGGACATTTTAAAACAATTTCGGTTATCTGTTTTGTCATTCCTGGCCAAAATAAGTTATCTTTTGCCCGTTCTAGTGTCTTTGTTACGCCCATATGACCTATATGGAGCAAAGTAATTAATTCTTGCCTTAGTGACCTGGGAATTACAATAGTTTGGCCTCGAAATATCATGTTGTCCTCGAATGATAATTCGTCGCGATGGTTCCAAAATTCGAGTATCTCTTTGTCACAATCGGAACGCGTGTTCGGCCAACCTTCCAATATAGTCTTTTTCAAAGTTTGCATTTGTGTGTCATTTTCCACACTGTCTCGCACTTTTTGCAAACGACTGTCGGTAACGAACAAATGTTTCCTGACAGAGTGCACATGTAAATCTAGACCTTCGATCATGTTCGGAAACGTATCTTTGACTGATTGACGCGAAAGACAATCACTTACCGGAATAGATTTTCCACTTACATGACGAACAGTAATTTTGTACTGTTGCAATTGTAAAAGCATTCTCTGCAACCTTGGCGGAGCAGCGGCAAGCGGTTTTTTCATGATCGATTCAATCGGTTTGTGATCACATAGACATATTATTTCTCTACCATATGTATATTGGTGAAAGCGTTTAAGACCATACAAGATAGCAAGAAGTTCTTTCTCTATCTGAGCATACATACATTCTGTTTGCGTCAAACTTTTTGATGCATATGCTAAAGGTTTGTCATTTTGATAAATACAACAACCAATTCCTGACTGGCTTGCATCAGTTTCAAGTACTAGCTGTTTATCCGAGTCGAAATAACCAAGAACTGGAGCGTTAGTGATTATCTCTTTGACCTGATTAAAAGCTTTTGTCTGGGGATCGTCCCATATGAAATCTGATTCCTTCTTGAGTAACATCCTAAGGGGAGCAGTGACCTCAGCTAGATTTGGTGTAAATTTTGCAAGATAATTAACCATACCTAGAAAGGTCTCAAGCTTCTCACGGTTTGTAGGAATGGGGATCTGGGTTATGGCCTTTATCTTATTGGGATCTGGTTTCAGCCCTGAACTACTAATCACGTGTCCGAAAAATGGTACTTCGTCGACGCCTATGATGCACTTTTCTGGATTAAAGCGAACACCCTTTTCTCGCGCTCGAATCATCGCATTTTTGAGATTTTGGTCATGTTCTGCCTTTGTTTTACCATACACTAGAATATCATCAACTATAGCCTGAATACCTGGCAAATTTTCAAATACTTCTGTGATCTTTCGCAAAAATATGTCACTTGAAGCATTTATACCAAAGGGTAGTCTAAGATAGCAATATCGGCCGTAAGGAGTGTTAAATGTAGTGAGCAAAGAAGACTTTTCGTCGAGCTCTACACTCCAATACGCGTGTCTTATGTCAAGGATGCTGAAATATTTCGCACCTGATAACTGAGAAGTAATATCATCTAATGTCGGCATCTGAAAATGGGGTCTGCGGATCGCTTCATTTAATGCCTTCGGATCAAGACATATTCTAAGCTTGTTCGTTTTGGGTTTTTCTACTACAACGATTGAATTAACCCAATCGGTTGGCTCTGACACTTTTCTGATAATTTTGTCTTTGACCATTTGATCCAATTCATTTTTAAGGCGTTGCTTTAAAGCTTCTGGAACCCTGCGCGGAGCATTTACTATCGGAGTGACATTTTCCCTCAAATGTAGGTGACACTTTCCCGGAAGTAACCCTATGCCCTGGAATAAATCATCATATTCCTCCATAACATGCTCTTTCGTCATTGATTGATTTTCGATTGCAAAGGTAATCTTTATCAAGCCTAGATCAATTGAAGTTTTTGTGCTTATCAAAGGAGGTGCTTGAGTGTCAACTATATAAAACCTTGTTTTGACCTTTAAACCTCGGTATGAACAATCAAGATTTAACATACCCTGAGTTTTCAACATGTCTCCTGAGTACGCGATTAACTTGCAGTCTGGCTTTTCTAAAGTATTTTTTATACCTAACGATCTGAACATTGTGAATGGAATAATATTAGCGCTACTGCCTGTATCAACTTTGAAATTTATTTTTGAGGAATTCGGACCAATATGGAGAGTCACATATAAAGAGTCACGACGGTCTGGTGAAGTTGTGAAAGAAGAAGAAGCGCTTACCGTATTTACGCTATATTCCAAATTATCACACCCTTCATTCTCATTGTCCTCATTCTCAGCCACATTGTTCACAAATTTATTTGCTTTACATTTTTTCTGGAAATGGTTCATCTTTTTACACTTTCTGCATCGTTTACCCTTTGCCGGACATACAGAGTTATTGTCATGGTTATACCCGCATCGATCGCACTGCATCGGACCTGATTTCTTCTGTTGTTTTGGTCTAGCCCCTGATCGGTTTTGTTTGAGATGACCCAAAGCGTCCACGTTAGCTTGAGCGTTAGTCGTCATAAAGTTCATCTGTTTCTGGCAATATTCGTGGTTTTGAACTATATGGATTGCCCTGTCCATCGTCAGCTTGTCACCCTCGTTTATCAGCTTTTCCCGTACTTTTTGATCGTTACACCCAAATACTATTCGATCACGGATCATGTCATCTGTGATATCAACAGTGTCGTTGATTCTGAAATTACAGTCCCTGGCTCGAATCCTTAGCCTAGTCACAAACGCATTTATTGTGTCATGTCCCTGGATTTCATTGTAAAATCGGAATCTTGCAAAAATGGGGTTTAGTTTCGGTTGTACATGGTCCTTAAAACGATTGTAGTACGTTCTGAGCAATTTCGAGTCTTCTTCGGAGATTGTCCATGATTTATAAATCTGGCGGCCTTCTTCTCCAACCCATAATAGCAAGTATGACACTTTCTCCTCTTCCTCCCTCTCACTTAGCGGTCCAGAAAATATTAACTCGACGTGAGTCTGAAACCTGTCCCACTGTTCTGGCAAATTTGAACCGTTCCAATTCATCACAGGAGGAGGTATTCCACTTAAATCCATGTTTGTTTTCAATGTAGGAAACAATATATCTAAGAGCGAGAAATATGTCAAATCTTCAAAAATCGAATTTTTTATTCTGACACCATGTCGTATGTTTTGTTTATATCGAAGTAAAGTACCAACACAAGTATAGTGTATACAGGAATATATTCTAATGAATTATAAACATGTATGTACATCAACAATATAACAAACTAAAACTACATCTATTGACTATATGTGAATGACCTAAAATAATAAGAGCGGGTGGCTTATATACTAGCTAGTTAAAGTATATAGTCTGTTTCATACAAAGCATTCATCCATTTATACAACATTTCCGATGGCTTTAGATTTATCTCCCTTATACCATTATAAATCAGTTGTTGGTGATTTAAAGTCGAAAGATTAACTGTTTTCACCTATTCTTAAAATGTGAAACGACCTCAGATAACAAAATAATGATCATTTTACATATTTTTTACCATGTGTTAATTCCGCCATATTATCTTATATGTTGTTCAACTGCGAAATGAAAATGGCTCCAATTTATTCAGGCCTTTTGATAATGGATATTTATTACTACAAACTGCTCGGATGAGAAATAGGTATAATAGTGTTTTTATATTTTGTTCTTTTTAAGTAAGTGGACCCGTAATTGTCCCGTAAAGTTTCAAAAGTAATGAGTTTTGACAATGTTAACCAAGGTTTCCTAATGAAAGATCATGACCTCCGAAATGTTGCGGAACTATATTGGTTCCACTACTTTTATTATTATTATTATCATTATTATTATTATTATTATTATTATTATTATTATTATTATTATTATTATTATTATTATTATTATTATTATTATTATCGTTATTATTATTATTATTATTATTTTTATCCAATCTTTTTTATTCTATTTGTAGATGTAGTAGTGGATTTTGTGTTATTAGCAATAAATGAATTAGACGAAGTGTCGGAGACGATGATGATAACGGGGTATCTAATTGTCTCCTGGGTGGACGAGTATCTAGCTTGGGATCCGAACCAGTTTGGTGGACTACAGTACTACCTCTGGCCTCAGGTGAGTAATCAACCAACCATGCGTTCAGGATGAAAACGTTAGCGAAGCGCTTTCGAAATGATACTTCGCTTTGCACGTATGTGTACGTGCAAAACGGGGTATCAACTCAAAGCGCTCGCGAAACGCTTTTACATCCTGAACACAGTACAGGTTACGTATAATAATAAATCAAAGTGCCCTTTTTCTTCTGTCTTTCTCTTTCTCCACTTTCAACTCTGCTTTTTTCTCTTTTATTACTTACTTGTTTCTAAGATTCATCTAGGTTGCTGTATCTGTGATCCATCTTGATTGGTCTGTTGACCGCATAATCTTCATAGATGTCGCCCAGAACCTAACTTGTCATATTTCTTTCTACAGTAAATCACATCATGAAATTGACACTCATTTCGATTATAAAAAATCCAACCACTCACTCAAATCACTCCAAAATACCTTAGAGGTCGTTTAAAATTGTCAACCTTTCAATTAAATCGATAAAATCATTAATAGATTTGCAACGAACCGATCGCATAGACGTATGTGATCCATTGATGGACAAGGATCCTTCATCCGAAACGGGTAGACGCTGTCTGTATATCTTATCATAAACCCATTCGGAACATCACTCGGCCATTTCCGTAAAGTACAACAGACCTCGGATGTATGTAAGGCGGATGGGTATGAACAAAAGCGTGCATTTTGTTAGGCGGAAACAGTGTAAGAAAAACTAGCATAGTAGATTTATATCTTTTACAGTAAATAACGGCTGAAAAATCTTAATTTTTTAGAATAACGAATCATTCTCAAAAATTTAAGATTTGTTCAGCCGTTTTTTAAGAATCTAAAGATATATTAGGATTCGATGGTTTCACGCCAGGGACTTAAACGAGTAGCGTTGGCGACGTCGAATGTTTTCACTCTCAGTTTCGAGGGCTAAGGCCATTTTAACTGACGTCATCGAGTTTTTCCAAATAAATTAGTCCGTCTATGTACATCCGAGGTTGATCGTGAGATTGGCTGAGTGGTGTTCCGAATGATCATAAACCATATATTTTAGAGCATTTGCATATCCAATGCAACTTAACTCCCATTAAACCGTTACAGGTTTATTTAATTGGTGTGGATTTTGAAGCGCCTAATTGGTCTACATAGACTGTTTAATGACTATACTTTCAAATTTGATGAAAATTTTGACTAATCATGTGTCCTTAAACATGTATTATTAATATTTGAGTATTGTTAAAGCTTAAGTAGGCATACTTTTCTCATGTTGCACAATAATGTACCAAGCGTGAATACAGGATTTTGTATTGTTTTGTATGTAAATCTCCGAAAATAAATGATTAGCTTTTATCTATAATAAATTATGGACCAATCAGAGGCCGCCCTTCTTTGTTTACTTCACCGTTAATTCCCTAGACAAAATGTGACAGATGGCGGGAGATTATAATTGTTCCCTGTAACCATGGAGGAATGGGGTTATAGCTTATTTCGTCCGAAATAAGCGATAATATTTTACCTTCTCTTAATATCAATCGAAACTCGCTCCTCTTAATCAAATAATTTTATTCGGCAAAATTCCAAAAATCATTCAATTTGTCGTTATCACAATGTTTCTTACTGTATATTTATTGAATTGATCTTCAAACTTCTCGTTGTGCATAGAAACCTTTAGTGACAGAGAATTCCGTTGATTGATAACTTTTCATTTATCATATTGTTTTGACATTGTTTCGAAAATAATATATTTACTTAGTTTATTTTCTTTCAAATAAAAAGAGGTTATTGAATGATTGGCCATTGAATACCAAATTAATTAAACGAGTCATCTTAAACAGAAAAAACGAGGCTGCGCCGAGTTTTGATCTGTTTTAGATGACGAGTTAAATACATTCGTTTTTTTAGCATAGATTTGATATTCTATTAATAATATGAACAGAATGTTTGCTATAAATCGAGGAAATTCGAGAAATTTATCCATTCTAGTATTTCCGCGAAACATATCACGCAGTTTTCGATGTGACATCAGCAAATGCATTATGACGTCATTTTCACAATGAAAATATAACGTTTCTATAAGTTCAGTCAAACCTGTCTTAGGCAAGCACCCATGGGACATTCAAAAAGTGCTTGCTTAAGGCAGGTGCTTGCTTAATACAGATCAATTTTAGTTCAATTGGTTCATTTGGGAACTCGGGGCCGCTTGCTTAAGACATGTTGCTTGCTGAATACAGGTGGCTGCAACACAGGTTTGACTGTTCTTAGCTCATTTGCATATTTATTCCACTAGTGTAATAACACCCGTGTAATATCAAAAATATTCAACGTGATTATTCCACTTCTCCGAGACATAGGGCATATTTAAGACAGGTCTATTTTATAGTGTTTATTGAAGAGTTCGTGTGTTTAAATCATAGATGAAAGTGACCCGTAATGCCAATTGGGGCTATATGGCTAGTGCCATAATTTGTCGACCTCGATCAGTGTGCAGAATGTGCAGGCCAACTCGGATCGCAAATTCTAACACATAATTGTTTTTTTTTTTTTGTTTTTGTTTTTTTTTTCTGAATCTATATTGTTCAGTCTACCTTTCTTATAGAAAATCTTTTGAGAGGCGATCTCTGGTTGACCTCTACTGCAAACAATCTCTTATAAAATTAGTTATTTTATAGATTTTTTCAGATGATCCTTTTTATGGTACGATCACATAGATGTTGTGAATATCCTGTATCGTGGAATATCGGCCTTGCGTTCAGGATGCGAAAGTGATCATATCGAACATTTTTTTATAGCGAGCAGTCTATCTTGAACGCACAACATGCGCTTTCCAAAAATGACATGTTGCTAGGCAACAAAAGTGACTCGATTGAAAGCTCAATCCCTCCAATACCATCAGAAAACATTTTTAGATTTATTTAATGAAATAGAAAAACTCATAGAGCCCCACCATTTAGATTGATTAAATGGTCCAACCAAATTAAATAATAATAATAATAAAAAAAAACACGAGATATTCTAGAAAATCGATTAAGATGAACCTATCAGCCATTTTTATTCGCTATATGCCTTTCTAGTCACTTCATGATGTTGCCAGCCGATTATCGCAAGCGCCCTTAGTAAGCACACCGTTCAGGATAGGAAAACATGTAAGCGCTTGCTAACGTTTGCAAGCGCTTTGCTCTCTTGAAGCCAGACTGATTTTTCTAAGTTTCCATGATATAGATAACAGCCCTGTGTTCAGGATGAAAAAGCGTTTCGCGAGCGCTTTGAGATGATACCCCACTTTGCACGTGCACATACGTGAAAATCGAGGTATCATTTCGAAAGCGCTTCGCTAACGTTTTCATTCTGAACGCAGGGCTGTTTATATATTGTTTGGTCAATTTCTACACTCAGTTGGCCCTTTGATTTAATTTCGCGTGGATTACATGAATGAAGCGCAGACACAAGGCAAATAAAGTGTCACTTTGTGGAAACTGTGCAGTACCGAGTCGTGAAATTGACTAGATGGACGATTTTGGAAGGAAATTGAATGAGTTTGTGGAGCGAATTTTGAGTGAAGTTAAAGGGATGTAATCCAATATAGCTATGTACTTTTGTTCAGGATTAACAAATTAAACGTTAACCAATACCTCCCTTTGATAAGATATATGTACTTTTCTGTTTGTGTGTCTTTGTGGATCAACCAAAAACTTAAAAATCCACAGCAGCTAATAAGATTAAGTATTTTCTCCACATTAGGTGACAGTTTGGAAGCCCGATGTATCTCTAAGGAATTCCATTGTTATGTACAAAGAACTTGGAGTAATGACCCTGAATGTCGAAGTCCAAAATACCGGAGAAGTGATATGGAGACCGTTCGAGGTAAGGTATTTTCGAGGCTCAAGTTGCTACACTTAGTAACATCGTAAAATGGACTCTCATTCCGATCAAAACCGTTCTTAATTACCCACTCAGCGCTCCACTCATTGAATCCAAACAATCACTCAAACCATTCAGAAACGCTCCAAAATCTCTAAAAAAATGTGGTGTCTATGATCTACAGGTAGAGCGTCTGCCTCTTGACCCAAAGGTCCTGAGTTCGATTCCCGGAAGCGGCTATCGATCTTGGTTCTTTCATTGGCCTTCACATTCGGCGAGAGTGCATGTGGATTTTCTAGGAATCAGAATAGAGAGGGAATAATATAAGTTGTAAGAACTTGTTTCCCAATCGATGTAAAATAAATAGGTTTGAGTTTAAAGATTAGGCCAACAACTGCATTCAAAATAAATAAAGCTAGAACATGTGTCGATTTCACTGACATAATTGGAATTATAAACGTCTGGTTGGTTCTTGAATACAAAGGAAGCTATTTAGACCACTTGTATGTATGTTTTGTTAAAACGAGGTAATAAATATTGTTAATGGTTTTCATCCAGAACAAAATTAGCGATATTGGATTATATCCCTTTGATTTCACTCAAAACTTAATGTTATTAACTATATGAATATTCCTGTATATTGAATGTGATTTGTCATCCGTATGAAAAAAAAATATGACGAATAGTATCCATTTTTGTTTCCCGGATGTAGACGTGAGACAAAAGGAATGTAGGTACAAACTTATACATTTAGCAACATCGTGAAATTGACGAATATTCCAATCAAACAATTCTAAATCACTCGCTCAGTCCTATAATTTATTCCAAACACTCACTCAAATCCCCTAAAAATCGATCCGAAGTCGTTAAGAACAATTCTAAATCGGGTAAAACGACCAACATTTTATTGAAATCTATCCACTTATTCCACGATTTCTTTGACTGGTATGGAATTATAAATGTCTGATTGTTACGTTTAGACGCAACAATTGGTAAAAATTTGAGTTTTTTAGAGGGGATTACAAATTTTCGAATAGTTCGCCCATTTTAGACGAAATAAGCGATAGTGTGTTATCTCCCTTATATTTCCTTCATAACTCGCTCCACACACTCATTCAATATCATACCGGAATCATTCCAAAATAATCTATTTTTTAATTTCACGTTGTTGTTAAGTGTACAAGTGTATTGACCAGTCATACACCCGTACGTAGAGATAAGTACGGTGTACTTGGGCGGCCACATGAAATTTCGCATGTCGTTACATGCGGCATCTAATTGCCCACTGTAGGACACCGTAGAATATAAAATTCGAGCATTGGGTGGTTCGATAAATTGTAACTAACATCGTTACTCTTTTTTTTATTTTGCAAATGATGACCACATCTAAATATCCTTAAATATACCTTTATTTAAGGGAGTTGTCTAATTTGAGGATGATTCAAGGAGTTAAATGTTATGATTCTCTGCTTGACAGCTCAAACCAAAAGTCTTAACAATAGCAATTACTTTAAGCATATTAGAAAAGAGAATACTCATATTTGGCATCATGATAAATATCAATGATACCAAGGTCAATGACATGTGACAAGGTCAAGGTAAACTGCCAAAGTCAAGATTTTGAAAATAAAAACAAACAATAAAAAACAGAAAAAATTTCATTTCAAATAAAAAATATTTTACATTTTCCCTGATATAGGTTTTCCGCTCCACGTGCACATTTGACATCACATACTTCCCGTTCGACGTACAGACATGCTCCTTAGATTTCATAGCTTGGAGTTACACGAAGTCAGAGGTCAGTATAATTAATCAGCATAATTAATCTAATGTAAACTTTCTTTTTTGCAAAGTATATTAGACCCTTGATTTATACTTTTTTATTTAATTTATTTTATTTAAACTTTGATCCTCTTTTCGGATTTTGAATTTTAGATCTCGAACTGTTTGGTGTCACAAATAAACGTTGATGGATGCTTGTCTTTGAACCTTTTGCCTGACATTGACCTTTGGTCTATCGTCTTAAATATTGAGTTATGAAGTCTAGGATCAAAGTAAAAAATGAAAATTGGTAGATACATTTGTTATTGTCTTCTAATATCGTGCTGAAGCATTTGTCATAACCGTCACCTTTGACCTACTTACTAAAATTTTGAATCATTATATTTCGAAAAAGAAAAAAAAAAGAAAGATTATTGTCTTTGCTTCTTGAAGCATTGGCCATGACCTTGACCTTTGACCTTTGACCTTCTTTCTAAAATCTTGATTTATCAAGTGTTTAACAACTAAGACAAACGTATTGGTAGATGATTATTTTTCATTGTCCCTTCATATGACCTTTGACTGACTTAAAACACCATAAGATTTGCTTGAAGGAATTTCATTAATCTGCAAGTTTTCCTCGGTGTGAATTTAAGTGGGCCTCCTCATCTTCGCTGGCCAATGGTTAATTCCCACTACGTGTTCTATTCACGTAGTGGGCATCACCCTTGGCTAGCGAAGATATGTATAACACGTAGCGGGCATTACCCTTGGCTAGCGAAAATGGACCGTCCTGGACCTCATGTAATTTTTGTTTTTGTACATGTATCAGCATCTCCATATTACAGGTAAACATGAAAGGCGGGGCTAAAGGTATAGACCTAAGAGAATACACACCGAGTTCCACCTGGCACCTCCTGGATACAAACTGGTTCGTCGAGGAGGAAAACGGTGAAAGCGCTATAAGATACACATTTACAGCCAAACGAAAACCGCTTTTCTTCATTCTATCAATTATCATGCCAATCATCTTATTGGCTTTCCTAAATTTATTCGTGTTTGCATTGCCTTGTGAGAGCGGAGAAAGGGCGGGGTTTTCTGTGACGGTATTTCTAGCCCTTGCCGTCTTTCTGACCATAGTTTCCGACAATTTGCCGAAGAATTCGGAGAAGGTTTCGGTTTTTGCGATTTATATGATCATACTAACAATCCAAAGTACAATTATAACTATCGTTGCAATGGTTACCATTCGATGGTCCAATAACAGCGAACAACAGCCTATTCCTGGTTACATGATTACAGTGGCGAAACTAGTAAAATGTACAAGAAACAGAAAAGTGGCAGAAAGAGGCCAAGGTGAAATGGATAACAAACCTGCAAATAAAGAAACGAGGCTGCGAAATCAGTTAAATAACGAGGATATGAAGACAGGATATTCGAGTACCCAAGTAAATGACATTTTGGTCGCGGAAGACCTTCCTTCAATCGATACACCGTCCCTTGAAGACAAAAAGCACACATATACATGGTTGGAAATTGTACGAGCACTCGATCTTTTGTTCTTTATTGTGTTTTTCATCATATTTTTCGTAACAACCGTTGTTTGTTTTGTTGTAAGCAGTGCAGCGTCTAAGTAACTTGATCAGCCTTAAAATGGCCGGACTATGCCGATATCTGCATAAAGCAAGGTGTTTCATACGCTTGTTTGAGCTTTTCGCCACGAATAAACAATTTCTACATTTCAGAGAATGGTTTATCTTATTGTAGTTGCGGTACAAATAGTTACATCGTGAAATTGACATTCACCTCAATCAAAAACTTTCTAAATCGCTCACTCAGCGCTCCATTCATTCATTCCAAACATTCATTCAAACCATTCAAAAACACTCAAACCCATTAAAAATATAGAATCAACAACGTCATTCAAAATAGATTTTGTTAAAGATTTATTTTATTAATCAATATCGCTAGAATGAACAAAATTTGCGATGTGTGTTTACCTCCCATTAAATTTACCCAAAGCTCGATCCACACACTCATTCAATTTCATTCCTTAATCATTCCAAAATCATTCACCATATCAATTTCACGATGTTGTTAACTGTACTTTAAGATGTAGTCGATTATTGATCTGTCAACTGATAATTCAATGGTTGATTTGAAATCAGGGTAATCTAAGCCGTACTTTAACTGTTCCATATTTTAAAGGAACCTATCTATAAGTTAATGTGAATGTCTTAGGTTTTTAAGTTATAGTCTAACATGTTATCCAGTATCTTGCTGAAATATAATTGATCTAAAGAAATCATCATTTTATGGACAAACTTACGAGTCTGCTAAAGGTTTTCGCTCAATTATCAAAATCAGACAAAGAAGGCCATGACCAGGCTGTGCGTCTGAACTGGATGATCTTTGTCTATTCTGTCTGCTAATTTTTTCATTATACTGTAAGGAAAATTCTCGCATGCTCCCTGGCTAATGCTGACTTGAAAAAACATTGATATCTACGACCGCTCCGGTGTAACTTCTAACATTTCCTTAAGGCGCCTCGCCGGGAACATAGACACAAATTCGCACCAGCAATAGCAGCGATTTTTCTCTCTCTTCGTTGATAACAAGACCCGAGTATACACAGTATGCTACAGTTAAAGCACTCCAGTAAATAACATACAAATAACATACAAATAAGAAAAAATATAATTGCTAATGAATACCTTTCAATTTTACAAATATACTTAGTTTCAAAAGAAAGTGTGCACTTTTGAATTTTGAGTATCTCTGAAATTACACATTCTATCGTCATGAAACGTCGTATGACTATCCCCAAGAGTATGAGCAAACGATTTTTGAAAACAAAAATCGCGCGGTGAGCAAAAGTTTTCTACAAAATTAAGACATTTGATTTTGCATATTTTGCATGTGCATTACGCGTTAGACGAATAATTGGTCTGAAAATGCATTCAGCTGAATTTTTGCGGCTTTCCTAAGCATAAAAATACATCTTCAATACAATTGTGTATGTTGCTACAGCGTGGTTTGACTACCAATAGACGACGTTGAACAAAATCGAACCTTGTCAAGTTTAGAACGCCATTAAAATTGATTGAGCATTCGTGTTTCAATAGAAATCGAGGTCGTCATTTTGTAAGGCCTTTGTTAAGCAAATCGAGATGTCATAGAACGCCATAGCATCATTCAACGACAAGTTACTGGCCTAGCAACGTATCAATGTCTAACGTTGGCGTACACGTAACGTCTGCATAAGAATTAAAAGTTTTGTTGGGAACTGGCTTGGAATGGCTTCTAAAACTCTATAATGCAACCTCAACACATAGCTCTTACCAAAGAAAAAGGTGTAAGAAGGTCAAATCTAAACAATTTAAGTTCTGCCTGCGCGTATGCAGCATGCGATAGGCCTACTTTATCCAAATCTGATTTGACTTTTAATTTCAAAAGGGTCTAGAATAAAGTACGGTATTATTTACTCCATAGTTTTCCTCCAACTTTGTAAAAATCAAGAAATATGCAAAAATTGAAAGTGCACACTTTCTTATGGAACTCAGTATATGCCCATTTACAGCGACAAATTTCTTCCATGTTCAACCAAGAACCGTCTTTATCATTACATTGCAGGAGGTGACGTCACTACAACCTGTGATGTTTCTACATGTTTACTTTTCATTAGGGGGCGAATGTGGGTATATTGGTAGTTTCAAAGAATTCTGTATAATTCAAGGCTCTAAATAGACAAAATACAGATAGTTTGTCCTAAACTTTGTTGTATAACAAGTACGCAAACGGTTTCTTGCTTAGGTATATATGACGATTTATTCGCGGTAGGACAAAAAGATGTCAGCCCTCGCCTACGGCTCGGGTGACATCATTTCTTTCCTTCCGTGAACAAAATCGTCATCTTCCCCGGCTAGAAACCGTATAACTTAAGTGTACTGCAAGGAAATGTTATGAAGAGCATGTTATAGTTAGTTACATCGTGAAATTGACATTCATCTCAATCAAAACCATTTTAAATCGTTCACTCAGCGCTCCATTCATCCATTCCGAACACTCAACCAAACCATTCAAAACCGCTCAAAAATCACAAAAAAAAAACTCAGATCAACAACTACATTCAAAATGAATAAAGCTTTAGTAAAATCGCGATTTCACTGTCACAAGGGAAATTATAAGCGTCTTATTGGTCCTTGAAGAGATAGGAAATAATTTATAGAACCTGTATGAATATTATATTAAAGGGAGGTAATTGATATCGCTAATTTTGTTCTTCCTGAACAAAATTAGCTATATTTGATTACCTCCCTTGAATTTCACTCAAAATCCGCTCTTCATACTAATTCAATTTCATTCCAAAACCATTCTGAAGTCTATCATCTTATCAATCTCACGATCATTTTAACTCTAAGAATTAATTGAGTTTTCAATTATATTTTCGTAAGGGCTGTTTTTCCTTTGTGGTAAGCAGTAAATCAATCGAATTGTTAATGTTTTCTGATAAATTGATGGTTCTTCAAATTCCAATAAGAAATAAACATCGTTTGGAATGTTTCTGTGGAATATATGTATAAATGTCACATTTCATTATTTTAGTTTCTTTAATTTATGTTCCCTTGTTTTATGATATGTGCGATTTAATTCCTTTTTTTTATTGATATATTATTACTTAATCTCTGAAACTCGTGATAATTAGCATAAATGCCCATAAGAGTTCTTTCAGAGTTATTTAAAGCATGTTGGCGGAATTTCGAATCTTGTTAAGATCGCCTGAAACATCTATTTTCTTGCAATTCTAAAAGACGTCAGACACGGTGATAATTTCTCTCGAATCCTATCCTTACTTTATCTGAATGACCTTTAGTGTCTGTGATATAAAGTTCAGGATGTATTAATATATGGTTAATTCATGTTTTTGAAGGCGTTCACATTTGCAGACACCCGATAAATGGTATAACGCCCGAATGCAAATCCCTAAAAACGCGAATTGACGCTTTTAATTACATAAAAAGTAAGTAAACAGAAATTAGAAAATAATTCATGAACGTTTAAAACTATAACAATATAGTGTTGATTTACGTTTTTGATGGCGTTGATATTTGCAGAGATTCACAAAATGGTTTGACACCCGAGTGCGAAGCACGAGGGCGTTTAAGGTTTTTGAGGATCTCTGCAAATGTTAACGCCCTAAAAAGGTGAATTGGCGCTATTATTGCATAAAAAGAAAGATTAGAGTATAAATTCAATCAGAAATTGCGAAATAATTTCAAAGAAACGATATAAAGCCATTTACAAACCAACATTGTACTAGAATGCCCGAACAATTGTGCCATTCATTAAATCGTCCATTTTGTTTATACCGACGTTGCTTGATACATTTGTGACGTCACACAATTTAACGCGGGATTTAGAGTAATGTCTCTAGGTATGCTCTATGATAGTGTTGGACATGAATAATTTACACGCATTTTACGAATGAACGCGTACAGTCTTCTAGATCTTACCTTTGTAGGTTTTAAAAGAATGCATAAAATATCATTTTAGGACAAATAATTATTGCAGAAAAAATATATGAATCATTGAAATTGATTAAATTCTATAAAACCAAATCGCGGATATTTAAGTAAAAAAAGCCGACACATAGATTTACTGATTAATCCACGTTTTTCTCCCGTTAACGCCCGGCTTTTGTCCGTTAACGTATGCCTTTAACGACCCGAAAACGTACAATTTTATGCAATAATGTAGATTTTTGCATAAAATGTATTTTTTTGGTCATTATCGGAAAACGATAACGGACAAAATCCGGCGGTTAACATGTATAAATAAAGACGTTGGTCTTATTCCGCATTACATTTTGTGACGTCATAAATTTACCAAGCAACGTCGGTATTCAGAAAGGTGACGGTGAGATGCATAACGCAATTTTACGGCAACTTAGTGGTTTTATAGTTGATTTTTTTCTATGAATCATTTATCATTTATCTTTGAATAAATATTAAAAGTCTTTCTTTTTATGCAATAATAGCGTCAATTCACGTTTTTTCGAGCGTTAAAATTTGCAGAGACACTCAAAATGATTTAACAACCGAAAGCTTCGCACTCTGGCGTTAAATCATATTTCTAGTCTCTGCAAATGTTTACGCCCCAAAAAGGTGAAATTACCCTATATTATCAACCAATTGAAACGGTCCATAATAATCAGCTCCTAATTCTTCTATGTAGAGTCGACCCCTACTTCGACGACATAGCTATTTTTTGTGACGATCGAAAAACGCCACAAAACCTGCTTTAAACGCTTTAGTCATACTGCGAAAAAATGAAGCTTAACTTAAAAGCCTTAACCAAAAAAATGTAATCACACCCAAAATGAACGAATGAAATAACCCCCCCCCCCCAAAAAAAAAAAAAAATAATAATTGTAACCTGTCAATCGAATGGGGAACATCTAGGTAGTGCGTTAAATGTAGACCATGGTACATGTAAGACTGCGCCGGTTGTATACTGAGTTCCATAAGAAAGTGTGCACTTTCACTTTTTTGCATTTTTCTTGATTTTTAAAAAATTGGAGGACGTTTGTGGGGTAAATTTGATGTCATACTTTAGATAAGACCTATTTGAAATAAAAAGTCAAATCAGAGTTTCACAAAGCATCGCATACTGAATACACACAAGCAGAACTCATAGCGTTAAGATTCGACCTCCTTACAGTTTGTTCCATTGTAAGAGCTATGTGCTTATGTTGCATTGTAGAGCTGAAGGAGACATCCCAAGCAATTTTCAAACAAAAGTTTTATTTTTCATGCAGACGTTACGTGGGCGTCAACGTTAGAAATTGTTACGTTCTTAGGCAAGTTACTTGTCGTAGAACAGTGCTATGACGTTCTATGACATTTCCTTTTGCTCATAATAAGCCTGACTAAATGATGCCCCCGATTTCTATTGGAACATGAATGCTTTATTAATTTTTCTGACGTCCTTAATTTGACAAGGTTCGATTTCGTTTACCAACGTAAATTATAAGTCAAACCACGTAGTTGCAAAATGCACAATTGCAATGAAGATGTGATTTTATGACTAGCTAAGCCACAGTGATTCAACTGAAAGCAATTTCGAACCAAATAGTCATTTAACGCGTGATGCATATGCAAAACATGCATAATCAAATGTTTCAAAATAGCAGAAAATGATTTCAAATCACGTGATTTGTGTTATCAAATATCGTTTGCAAATAGTCTTTGGGAACGTGATGCGATATTTCATGACGGTAGGTTGTGTAATTTCCGAAATACTCGAAATTCAAAAGTGCACACTTTGTTTTGGAACTGAGTACATGTATATAAAGTCAAACCTTTTTACAGTTGGCAAATTTTACAGATCTTTCATAAATGATCATTTAACCTTCTGGAACAGACAAATATTCTGACCCAATCTCGCGAAGATTGTGCCTTAATTGTGGCATCTAGAGGATGGACAGGAAACATGTCTTTAAGATCCCTTTTCCCGTGATATCGTATGATTCTTCTGGACCAGGCCAATGTTTTGAAGAAGTTTCGTAAAGATTGGGCATAATTTGTGGCATCTAGAAGGTAAGCAAACAAAGTGTCATTGAGGCCCCTTTTCCGGTGATATCGCATGTATCATTCCCATTTTCAATTGGGTGCATCCCATTGACCAGAAAAACATTCTGATAAAGTATCATGGATATTGGGACACACTTGTTGCCTCTAGAAGGTAAACACATACAGTTAGTTACATAGTGAAATTGACATTCACCTCAATCAAAACCATTGTAAATCGCTCACTCAGTGCCCAATTTATTCATTCAAAACACTCACTCAAACCATTCAAAAACGCCCAAACCCATTGATAAATATAGACTCTACAACGTCATTCAAAATAAATTTTGATAAGAAAAACGCGATTTCACTGACATAATTGTTATCGTCTCATAGGTTCTTGAAGAAATAGGAAGCTTTGCATAGAACTTGTTTGCATTTTTATTAAAGGGAGGTAAATAATATCGCTAATTTTGTTCATCCTGAACAAAATTTGCGATACAGGATTACCTCCCATAAAATTTACTCAAAGCTCGCTCCAAACACTCATTCAATTTCATTCCTTAATTATTCCAAAATCGTTCACCTTGTCAATTTCATGATGTTGTTAACTGTAAACTGTTGGCACGACTTATGGCACTCGAAACACAACGCAGGACAGACATTCAAAGATCGCTTACTTTGAACACTTTTTGTAAAGTCTAGCTAACGTTCTGGTCCAGGTCAACTTTCACAAATAGTGAAACCACTCATAGATCTAAACATACTGCTTAATTCCCCTTTCGTTTTGAAAAGGAGACAATAATTTATCGCCAGTTTTGACGAAATAAGCGATGATGTATTATCTACCATAAGTTCTTTCAAAACTCGCTTCACACACTCGTTCAATTTCATTCCTTATTCATCCCAAAAGTAATAATCTTTTCAATGTCAGGATGTTGTTAACTGCGTCATTTTAGTATACGATGATTTAAAAAAATCTATTTCTCTTCCTTCAATAAATAAGGATAGTAATTCTAAATGCACTTCACTGTGTTTTTAACCTTCATAAGTGGAAAACTATTACTGCCAATCATAAGTTTGATTCTTTTTTTATTCAAACATACATCATTGAATTCGTGACTTTCTGCTATCAGTCATCTAGAAAGAACTGTATAGCAACTAACAGCTCTAGCAGGACCCTTTCTTTTTTTCTAAAATATTGACCCCGAATAAGGAGCACAAGCGCGAACAAACATATTAGATTCAGATCAATCTCCTCCACCATGAGCAGTTTAATTATGAACTACGTGGTTTGAATTTACATGAGCTTTTTATGCTATATAAAACTGTTTCTAATGCACTCTCCAATACGTTAAACAAAAGTTTATGGTGTCCGAAATCTTAGGATTATTACATGAACTTGGTGGACGTTTCATCTATTTTTGACCTGGTTTGAATCTTCCCTAGCCTTTTTTGTCACACTAACTTGTTTCAAGTCTACTCTCTATTGCTTTAAGAGGAAATGTTGTTTGACTTTAGGGTGTCGAAACCTTTAGAAAAATGAATCAACTTGCTGAATCTTTCCTCTTTTTGTGAAATTGTATCAAGAAACAGTTTGATTATGATATTCAATGTTACGAAATACATTAATGAGCCTGTGCTTGATATTTCCAACAATTTCTCACCTTCGCGTTGTGCAAATGTTGAGTACCGTTGACAAAGACACAATTCAATAATGATATATGATGACCACATGAGGATGGGCTAAGACCTTATCTATCTAAATTAATCACAGTGAATATTCTTGTCAGACTGTGCGACTGCACAGGCTGGCCAGAAGCTTTGCTTTGTGCACATTTCAATCGGTTGAAAATGTCACGCACAGGCTCATTTGCATTTTTTGTCCTATCAATATATTCTAATTTCACTCTCTAATGCTTTAGGAACAATGCTTGTCTGACTTTTGGCTCTCCGAAATCTTACGACGATTTTATAAACTTGGGGGACATTAATTTCCGTCTATTTTTCTCGTATCTACACAGGCTTCTCTTGAAGAACACGTGATATTAAAAATTGACAATCCTAATAACTGTTGATTAAAATGCCACTGAAACTATTTGTTCTGTATATGTCTTCTTTATGTAATACTTGACTGATGTAAGTGATGGTGCTCTCTATCCATATTTTAGAATTCTGTTTCAATTCGGTCAAAAATACAGCGGTACCACAAGCATAATTATGGTTTTCAAGTTGAATACGCTGTTTTTGTTCACCATCCTGCATAAACGAAAAGTTAAATTCATTGCTTGAATAGGTACACAATTGAATTGAAAATAAATATTCCCCACTAACTGGCGCCGAGAATTGTCCCGAGTTCCTGTTATAGCCGTCACCCTGATTGTCGAGAATAGTCTGGAACACTAGTATCTGGTTATCACTCGGGCTAAGGTCAGCGAGATTGTTTGCTCTGAATAATACTTTTGTTCGTCTGGTTTTATCTAAAATCACAAATGAGTAAAAATATAATATTCATTAATCATGATAAATGTGACCCGCCGAACAAAATGGGATCATCTGGGAACCCCGTGACACAAAATTTTCACAAGAAAATTGGTTATAGCAGAATGAACCGTAGAAAGCAATTCAAAGATTCTTCGAAGGTAGAATGGATCAGATCAAGTTTGAACGATTGTGTCTCATAATTCCCAGATGGTTCCTTAGGGGCTGACATAGAGGATATTGAATGAGTGGTCATTGAATACCGAATTTATTAAAACGAGTCATCTAAAAACAGATAAAAAACGAGGCTGTGCCAAGTTTTTATCTGTTTATAAATGACGAGTTTAATAAATTCGGTATTTTATGATCACAAATTTGATATTCAATTTATATGACCCGAATTTTCGCCAAAATTGTCAAAATTCTTCAAATTCAACATTTCAATTTTCCGCGAAACTTATAACGCCGTTTAAAACTGACGTTGCAATATATGCATTTTGGCGTCATTTTCGCAGTTACGAAATAGCGTTGTCATTCGCCCTGAGCTCATTTGCATAGTCATTCCACTAGTGTAACAACACCCGTGTAATATCAAAAATATTCGACGGGTTTATTTCACTCCCGCGACGTCGGTCATATTATAAATATCAAAATGAAACAAATATATTTTGCATCGATAAAATTAATACTCCGCACGGAAAGGCATGTATTTTGTTGAAATAATACTTCCTGGCAAAATTCTAAAGGGGTGCGATAATATTGATTAACTTAAGGAGGTTTGAACTAAACATCCCCAGTGTATGAATACAAAATGTGGATACATTCATAAGTGTGTTTAGGATTTTAGATTCATATCTCAATAAATTCAAATGAACCATCCTCATATCTTATAATTTAAATTTGCTTAAAGTAAAGATTTAATCCTAGTTAGACATATTCCTTTTGAGACTATTTTATGTGCTAGTATAAAAGTAGCTGCCAAATCAAATACAATTTGTTACTTTCTGTATAAAGAATCAATCTTACCTAAAATATCCTGTATGGTATCGTTTCTCAACTCATGTAGGTCTTTCGACATTCTAGTTATCACGCCCTCTGCGTGTTGAAGGTTATCCTTCACGTCTTTTTCCAGCATTGCAAGTTTAGACTCAGTTTCATTGGCTAGGTTTTCCAGATTCTTTGTTGACTCACTTTCCATTTTGCTTACTTTATCATCAATTTCGCCTCTCTCCTTTTTCAACTTAATGTCAAATTCATTTCTTTCACGTCCTATCAGTTCGCGCTCAGATTTGATTTTGTCCAGTTCGATTTTCACTTCTGCTTTAATTTCTTTCATATTCTCAAACATTTTTTCTACTGAGAACTCCAGGCGGACCATTTTCTCAAGAAGCGCCTCCTCATATGGAAATCTGGAACACGAGGGTTCAACAGCGTATCCTAAATTACTGGTAAACAATGAGCAAATACAAATAATTGATATCAACTCGTAGCCCAAACGTTTCATTGTAATCCTTGTGCTATTTTTCTTTTCCTACAAAAAATGTTAATGGTTCCTGAAAATAATCTCTTGCCCCTACAAAATGATTAAAAACAAAACGAACGTTTACAGGCGGAGCTATTAGATGTGTACTTCCAGTAAGACAACTAAAGAAGCGCGTTCTAGTAATGAAATTCGGCTCTTTTATACTGAAACTGTGCCTGAGGAATGCAGATATATTATGAATCACCCAGGTTTCCAAGAAATGGAACAAGTTTTCTGAGGCGAAGCCAAATATGTACGCAGTTTCTATCCATGAGGATGTGACGTAAGCTTCAAATAAGTTTCTGAAATTTCGCATGACGAGTTACGCAAAGACAATTATATAGGTAATAAAATGAAACATCAGAAATGATGTGACCCGTCAGGCGAAAAGGGACCCTCTGGTTAGTGCGTGAATTGTAGATCCTGATAAGACTGCGAAGGTAGGAAAAGGGTCGAAACTTTTTCACTTCTTCACGGTTGGCTAATTTTTCGGATCTTGGATGATCTTGAATGATCATTCTACCTTCTGGTACAGTTAGTTATAATGTGAAATTGACTCTCATTCTGATCAAAACCGTTACAAGTCGCTCACTCAACTCTTCATTCTTTCACTAAACACTCTCTAAAACCACTCAAAAACACTTACAGTACTAAATCAGCAACTTACTACAAAGCAAAATTTTGCTAAACTTTGTTGATTTAGGAAGCGCCTGATTAGTTCGGAAAAACGCAAATAGCTATAGATGAATATATTTAACATATATGAATATTTTATTATAGGGGGTAATAAATATCGCTTATTTTGTTCATCCTCAACGAAAATAACGAAATTGGATTACCTCCCTTTAATTTCACTCAAAACTCGCTTCACACACTCATTCATTTTCATTCCGAAACGATTCCAAAATCATTCATCTTGTCAATTTCACGATGTTGTTAACTGTAGAAGAATGTTTGAGTTTCTACCTGCGGTTGGCATCTATAAATTTAGCAACTTTTTATCGTAGATGCTTACTCTGCATGCTGATCGTATATGATGTTTTGCGTATTCTAGGATATTCCTTAACACTGGTTATACATGTATAAAAGTCGACTGACAAGTCAAATCGACATTGAATGAGAATATGTACTGAAAACTTTAATGTGACTTGAAAAGTCAACCGTTAACTAGCCCTTTCAATTAAATTCTTATTTTGTTGTATTATTTTTTTGTTTTTGTTTTGGATTTTTGGTTTGTTTGTTTGTTTTTTTTATTTTTAAAATCTGAAATTCATTCATTCATTCATTCAATTATTCATTCATTCATTCATTCGCCACCGTCATAGCAGTTTGTAGCGCATCGGACTTGTCAATCTAGAGGTCCCGCATTCGATCCCCGACGGCGGCACTCATTCTTTCCGACTATATGTCTATCACCAATGGCCTGATAATCGTAGACCTATTTAGGATAGTAGCTTGAGGCTAACAAAGGCTTGGAACGGGTGAACTGATGAGAGACATACCAAGAATCCATTGTTAGGTGCTCCAGTCGCCGTGATATAACGGAAAAAATGTTGAAAGCGGCGTTATACTCCATTCAATTAATCAAACAATCATTCATTCATTCAATCTTTCATTCATCATTCATACATTCATACACTTGTCGCAATCATTATGCACTGGTTCGTTCTTGAAAGAGGTAGACTGTGATTTTGTGTCGTGATCTCAAAAATCAAAAAAAAAATGAATCAAACCAGATTATCAAATAACAGCCTGAATCATTAATTGTTTCACAGGACATGCCCGCCCAAAACTGTATTCACATTGTAAAAGGACTCAGTTCATATGAACGCAAAATGTCGTAACAATGACATAACTAAAGTTGAAGTAATGATATTTACACTCCCACCCTTGATACATGTACAGAAAACCATTCAACGTCACTCACCAAACACTTCATTCATTTACTCTAAACACTCGGTGGCACTCAAAACATTCAAAAAACGTCCCAAAATCACTGGAAGAGATAGGATCAACAATTAAATTCAAAATAAATATAGCAAGACAAAATGGCGATTTCAATGGCATAATTGAAGCTGTAAGAGTCTGATTGGTTCTTGAAAACATACGAAGCTTTTTATAGAACTTATCCATTTTCATATTTCATTAAAGGGAGGTAATGAATATCGTTTATTTTGTTCATCCTGAACAAAATTAGCGATATTGGATAACATCCCTTTACTTTCACTCAAAATCTAATTTCATTCCAAAATCATATCAAAATGACTCAACATGTCGATTTCACGATGTTGTTCACTGTACAGTATGTAATATCTAGAATTTGACACTCGTTTCGATCAAAACCATTCAAAGTTACTCACTCAACGCTCCATCTAAATAATCATTCCAAATATTCACTCAAATCACTCAAGACGCACCGAAATCGTAAAAAACGATCAGCATTTCATTTGAATTCATCAAATCATTTTTCGATTTTTGGCTTGTGCTTATTTTAAACATCTGATTAGAATATGAAGACATATTAACTGTAAAGTGCGTAGTTTTCTTCAACGAGAGGTAATAAATATAGCTTATGTCGTCCAAGTTGGACGAAATTAGAGATATTGACTTATCTCTATTAAAATTTCATTCAACACTCTCTTTCAATATCATTCCGAAATCATTGTAAATCGTTCAACTTGTCTATTACAATGTTATAAACTGCATGATGCTTTGAATTCCAGATTTTTTAAATTTACGTCCTTATTTTTTGCTGAATTTATAGCAGGGTGTCCAAATCCTTGGTCCCCGCTCCCGATCTGTGCATGATTCAACGTTAACCTTCTTGAAGTGAAATATTGTCACAATTTGACATTTTTGTGTACATGTGACCCAGTCTGACACTGTGGAATTTCAACTAAAGATAAGTAGATCGCAGGCAGTGTAGGTTGAGATCAGAAGATCTTTAAACAAAAGGTTTACAAACTCACGGATATCGGCCCTACGCCCAGGATTACAATACGGTGAAAACAGTTTTCCAATTTACCCCGCTTTGCATGTGCACCTGCGTGCAAAGCGGCGTATAATTTGAAAACTGTTTGCATTGATTGGTGATCCTGAGCGCAAGGTAGGCAATGACAACAACCCCTCTTGGATTCGTCCGGTGAAGCCAACAAGAGTTAGTTATACAATCCGCCAATTTAAATGCAGATTCAATTGAAAATATCACGAATCTTCAAAAACATAACTTACAACTCACACGCTAGCACATATGTTAGATATGAATGATTATTCTAACTTGTTTTATTAATTGATTCAAAACAGATGCGTTTGATCTCACGCTATAGACAAAGCTTTTCAAATTCAAAGTGGACTTTGCACGTTAAAATTCTCCCAAAATGCCCCAAAGTGTCTGTATATAATTTCTATACTAACCCGTTTTGAAATAAACACCCATTATGAAGTAAATGGCAAAGAATCAAGTGTTTTCTACAAACATGCTTTCTAGTTATCGATGATGACCTTTTTACATCGATGTATTGAAATTGCAAATGATGTCAAAGAGTGTATTTCAAAAGTTTTGAGTTATATTGTATTGATAAGAAGCATTTCTATTGGTAGCAATATAACCGAATATGATAGGTTTCATTAGTTTTAAACCCACTTAAAATGATAAACTCTATTCTTATTTCGAAACTTGCTTTCCATCTAAAAGCTCCTTGAAACGAAGACAAGTAAATCTGATATAAATGTAATCGCATTTTAAGTTACTAAACAATTGCTGTCGGATAGAAACACTGTTTCTGATGAACCTTACCATTTCTATTTTAAATAACTTTCAAAACACCACAATTTCTTTCAAACTCGTTAAATTCTTTATTTCAAAATGAACACGTACCGGTGCAACCCATTCTGATAATTCAAAATTTAATTTACAAGGCCACCAGTCTTTAAAAGGATCGAATTTAAAAATATTGCAACTAGTTTGATGTTAAACTTTTCATTAACAACGTCAATAAAAAAACAGATTCAAAGTCGCAATTATAAAATAGTTTACGTTCTTTTACCAACAAATTTCCATTTTTATTTATTTATTTATTTATTTAAATCAAAGCTAAGTGATTAATTCCAAACGTGTTTTATATTTAAAACTGGTTGGTATTGAAAAAGAAATACAATTTGGAGGGTAGTTCGCCAACTCATTTTGAAACAACTTATTTCAAAAAGCGTTCTTTCTTCAAAACGGGTTTCATTATCTTAAAATTGTCTTCGGGAAAATGCCAGAATTGGAGTATTCCATATTGCAAAAAATGGGGACCTTTGGCTCATTCTATATGAAAACTATTTATCTCAGGACTTGTGTTAGCTTTTTATGTAAGGGAGTCATTGACCAAAAATATTATGGGGTCAAAAGGACTCAAAACTGGTTTTGTGGGAGGTCAAAAACAGCAAAACACGAACAGTTATCACCCTTTAGAGTAATCTATATAACTGAAAAAAATCAACAATAAAGTGTAAAAACACTTTATTGTTTATGTTGTTTCATTTGAATAATTCTTTCGTAAAATCACAAAAAAAAAACCAATTGATCTATATATTCTTTTATATTGCATAGGTTGCACCACTGGAATTTCCCATAATTTCCCATGGAGCCTTCCAATTTTGTAGAGGGTTAATCCATGTGACCAGACAAACAATCTGGTAACGCACAGGATCTTTGCCTTTTTTGTCCTATCAATCTATTTAAAGTTCCCTCTCCAATGCTTTAAGAACAAATCTTGTCTGATAAAGGCTCTCCGAAATCTTACGATCATTTTATAATTTTTATGGACATTTCATCTATTTTTTCTCGTATCTACACAGGCTTCTCTTAAAGTAACACGTATTAATAAAAATTGAAAAAATCGAAAATAGATACTCCCCACCAACAGGCGCCGAGAATTGTCCAGAGTTCCTGTTATAACCGCCACCCTCATTGTCGAGAATAGTCCGAAACACTAGTATTTGGTTATCACTCGGGCTTAGGTCAGCGAGATTGTTTGCTCTGAATAATACTTTTGTTCGTCTGGTTTTATCTAAAATCACAAATGTGTATTGTAAATATTTATAATAATGTGACCCGTCGCGCGGAAGGGACCATCTGGAACGACCACCCCCTTCTGACATACAGCTAGTTACATCGTGAAATTGACATTCATCTCAATCAAAACCATTCTAAATCGCTCACTCAGCGCTCCAATCTTACATTACAAACACTCACTCAAACCATTCAAAAACGATCAAACCCATTGAAAAAAATAGAATCAACAGCGTCACTCAAAATAAATTTTGATAGAGAAAAATCGCGATTCCACTGACATAATTCAAATTGTTAGCGCCTCATAGATTCTTAAAGAAATTGGAAGCTATGTGTATAACTTGTATGCAATTTTTATTAAAGGGAGGAAATTTATATCGCAAATTTTGTTGAACAAAATTTACGATATAGAATTACCTCCCATTAAATTCACTCAAAACTCGCCCCTCACGCTCATTCAATTTCATTCCTAAATCATTTCAAAATCATTCACCTTGTCAATTTCACGATGTTGTTAACTGTACATATTTCAAAGGAAAATTGGTTCAAATAAATGTGGACATGAGAAAGCAATTCAAAGGTTCTTGGAAGTTAGAATGGAACAGATCAAGTTTCAACGATTTTGTCTCATAATTCTCAGATGGTTCCTTAGGGTCTGACATATCATATATGAAACAAATATATTTTGCACCGATAAAATTAATACTCCGCACGGAAAGGCATGTATGTTGTTGAAATAATACTAGGACTTTAGATTCATGCTTCCATGTATTCATAATACTATCCTCATATCTTATAATCTATAATTTGCTAGATCCTTGTTAGATTTCCTTTGGGACTATTTTATGCGCTGGTAAACTTATTAGCTGCCTACTCAAACTTGTTTTCATTTAGGAATGAAATCAATTTTAAGCTGATAAGAATGCCTGAGTCTTGATTGATGTAATTTGTATAAAAATGTAAGGGAATGGAAACAATTTATTACTCTGTAAACAATATTCAATTATAAAAGGGTTTTTCCAATGAAAAATAGAATTTTAAAATGAACGTGTGAGGTTTTTTTCCCTTTTTTTTTCTTTTTTTCTTTTTTTTTTTCTTTTAAATATATATTAGTCTTATTAATAACACAGTTAATATCATTATAAAATATACAAGTTGGACGATTTCGAAATGATTTCGGAAAGAAGTAGAATGAGTGGAATGAGTGTGTTTTTAATGAAATAAAAGGGAGGTAATCCAATATCGCTAATTCTGTTCAAAATGAACAAAATTAGTGATATTTATTACCTCCCTTTAATATGATATGATATATAATAGAATACTTTTATAAGTTTTCTAAATAGATTACGATTTTGTCACTAACATCAGATGCTTCCAAAATTCAAGCAATTCGGAGTAATCATGGACTTAATCGAGCGATTTTAATGTAGTTTTGCGTTTTTTAAGTTACAATTTGTTACAAAATCTTTCACGCTGTCAATTTCACGATATTGTTAACGTAAGTTTTAAACGGAATTCGATGTCGTCACAAACACCAGGCGCCTCCAAAGTCAAGCAAGTCAGAGAAATCATGGACTTATTAATTAATTTTGATTTTTCATGATCTGATGGAGCGTTGGAATGAACGAATGCCTTTGAGCAGGATGAGTGACAAATACAATTTGTTACTTTCTGTATAAAGAAACAGTCTTACCTAAAATATCCTGTATGGTGTCGTTTCTCAACTCATGTAGGTCTTTCGACATTCTAGTTATTACGCGCTCTGCGTGTAGAAGGTTTTCCTTCACGTCCTTTTCCGGCATTGCAAGTTTAGACTCAGTTTCATTGGCTAGGTTTTCCAGATTCTTTGTTGACTCACTTTCCATTTTTCTTACTTTATCATTAATGTCTCCTCTCTCCTTTTTCAGCTTAATGTCAAATTCATTTCTCTCGCGTCCTATTAGTTCGCGCTCAGATTTAATTTTGTCCAGTTCGATTTTCACCTCTGCTTTAATTTCTTTCATATTCTCAAACATTTTTGCTACTGAGAACTCCAGGCGGACCATTTTCTCAAGAAGCGCCTCTTCATATGGAAATTTGGAACACGAGGGTTCAACAGCGTATCCCATAGTACTGGTAAACAATGAGCAAATACAAAGAATTGGTATAAACTCGTGGCCCTTACGTTTCATTGTTGTGCTTTTTTTCTTTTCCAACAACAAATGATAATGGTTCCTGAAAATAATCTCTTGCACCTGCAAAATGATTAAAAACAAAACGAACGTTTTCAGAGGACCTATTAGATGTGTACTTCCAGTAAGACAACTAAAGAAGCGCGTTCCAGTAATGAAATTGGGCTCTTTTATACTGAAACTGTGTCTGAGGAATGCAGATATATTATGAATCACCCGAGTTTCCAAGAAATAAAACAAGTTTTCTGAGGCGAAACCAAATATGTACGCAGTTTCTTTCCATGAGGATAAGACGTAAGCTTCAAAACAGTTTCTGAAATTTCGCATGACGAGTGACGCCGAAACAATAATATAAGTAATAAAATGAAACACCAGAAATAATGTGACCCGTCAGGCGAAAAGGGACCCTCTGGGTAGTGCGTGAATTGTAGATACTGGTAAGACTGCTCAGGTCGGAAAAGGTCGAAACTTTTCACTGTTGGCTCATTTTGCGGATCTTGGATAATCTAGAATGATCATTCTACCTTCTGGTACAGTTAGTTACATCGTGAAATTGACTCACATTCCGATCAAAATCATTCGAAGTTGCTCACTCAATGACCCATTTATTCATTCCTAACACTGACTCAAACCTTTCAAAGCATGCCAAGTTTACTGATAGTACTAGATAAACAACTAAATACAAAACAAAAATTGCTAGCAGAAATCCACGATTTCATTGACTTTGTTGATTTTGGAAGCGTCTGATTGGTTCCGAAATACATAAATAGCTGTTTATAGAACATGTATACATATCAAAAGGGGGTTATAACGAAAAGAATATAGATATTTTATTACCTCGCTTTAATTTCACTCAAAACTCGCTCCACACACTCATTCATTTTCATTCCCAATTTATTCCAAAATCATTCAAATTGTCAATTTCATGATATTGTTTACTGTAGAAGATTGATTGGGTTTCTACCTCCGTTTGCATCGTACAGTTAATAATATCGCAGAAGTGATATTCACCTCTATCAAAACCATTCCAATGCTCCATTCATTCATTCTAAACACTCAGCCAACCTTTTGAGAAACGCTCCTAAATCGGTCAATAACACAGCGAATTCGTCCAAAGCAATGGGCATAGCATTCAAATAGATGAAATCTTTCCACAATTTTATGTCCTAAATCGGTCAATAACACAGCGAATTCGTCCAAAGCAATTGGCATAACATTCAAATAGATGAAATCTTTCCACAATTTTATGTTTGCTATAGGGTCTTACAGTTAGTTACATCGTGAAATTGACATCCATCTCAATCAAATCCATTCTAAATCGCTCATCCAGCGCTCCAATCATTCATTTCGAACACTCACTCATACCATCAAAAACGATCACAACTATTGAAAAATATAGAATCAACAGCGTCATTAAAAATTAATTTTGACAGTGAAAATTGCGATTTCACTGACATAATTCAAATTGTTAGCGTTTCATAGGTTCTTGAAGAAATTTGAAAATGTGCACAGAACCTGTATGCAATTTTTTTATTTATTTTTTTCATCCTGAACAAAATTTACGATATAGGATTACCTCCCATTAATTTCACTCAAAACTTGCTCCTCACACTCATCCAAAATCATTCACATTGTCAATTTCACAATGTTGTTAACTGTAAGCATCTGATTGGTCCGTAAAGACACACAATCGCAAAAGAACGTACACTTTATACACACACAAGGACGAAATAAGCGATATTAGATTACCTCCCTTTAGTTTTATTCAAAACTCGCTCTATCCACTCATTCAATTTTATTTAGAAATTATTCCAAAATAATTGCCTATGTTAATTTCACGATGCTGTAAACTTTGGGAACCAATTTCTTATTCATTTGCGACATTTCCACTTAATCCCTTTTTGCTTGACGGATAACAGATTTATGAGTCGTTCTCGTGACAACGTGACATAATGACATTCTAACATATTCGCATGAAACTTGTCATTCTACCTTTCTATTTACATGTAGTCACTGAAATGCGATCTTCATCGAAAACCTTATTATTATCGAGATCTTTCATGTTAAATAGTTAATTCGCCTTTCTTTATAAATAACTTTTTTCTGAGCCAACTCTGATTAATTCTTTTGGACTTGTTTTCTTCTCCTAAATGTTTAACTTTATTACCGGACATGTCCCTATCAACAAGTTGCTATTTTTTTTTATGTAAAAGTCGACTGACAAGCCATAACGCCATAATATAAAGGATAATGTAGATGTACCAAAAGCTTCAATCTGACTTGAAAAAGTACCCCGTAAACTAGACCTATTTATTTATTTATTTATCTTTTCATTTATTTTATTTTCATTATTTGAAAAAAAAAAGAAAATGAAAATCTGTAGTTAGCGATTTTGCTTTTATGAATTCATCTGTGGTTTTTCCGAATAGTCCTTTCGCATGTCAAGAGTAGTCATTTTTTGTCGTTCATTCATTTATTACCTTGTCGTAGCCCTTATGCACAGGTTCATTCAAGAGTTTTAAGGTAACTGCGGACACATAGAGGGCCATTTTAGGTCCAAATTTTAAATTGTCTGCAAACCAAGCCGAATGCGATAAAACTAAACTTTGAAGTACCCGCTTTCATATTTCGGTCATAAAAGAGAATTTCATAACGTAGAGTTGACGTCATGACGTCATGAAGGGGCCGACTCCTTTTTTAGGGACCAAAATCAGTAATTGTCCATTTTTTCGGAAATAATACACCGATTTTTATCTCGAAAACGCCATTTGCTTCGTTTAAAGACGCATGATATTATGTTTTATTGATATGACGATATAAGTGCAAGATGTACAATTAAGTGTAGCGTTTTAAATATTAATGCCTTCTGCGTTGCTGTTTTCGAGTACAGTCACTGGAAATATTTCCTTTTTTCTCGAAAATTTGTCCGGTGACCTATGCTGAAATTTATATATGTTGCTGCCAAACCATTCGGCTGAAGAAATTTGAAATAAGAACCACGTGTCTTCGGGTAAGATTTTTTGTAAAATTCGATTCCGCGAAGATATCGCAAATCAAAGGATATTTTAACGTCGCGTCAAATGTTCACAAAAGCTGTCTCTTAAAATGGATAGAACTTAAATGAATTTTTGTATTTCTTAAAATTACATTCAGATTTAATTCTTCTGAAGCCTATATTTTACAATTAGTTTCAAATATGTTAGAATACGTTATTGCACGGAGATTGGCTCAAAATAAGCATACATGTAGTACCGATGGTTTGGTGCGACGTCGATTTCGACGAAAAATTTTGCATCAACTTCACAAAATGGAATTTAATACAAAATTTAACCCGAAAACATATCATTTTTGTTTGATCATTGCAAAGCGTATTCTTTTCGCTACATTATAACAAAAAATCAGCATAGGTCATCGAACGAAATTTCTGCTTATTTACAAACAATGAAATGAAAAAAGGAACGTCAAATCTTAAATTTCGCGAAAAAGTTAGCGTTTTGGGGCTTATTTCTCTATTTGAATGTGCACAGAAATTAAACGATTAGCTCGGGCGTTCTTGGACTTTCAAAATGAAACTTTTTTCGTGAAAATCGGCCGATTAATTCAGAAAATATTTGCAAATAATGATTTTGGCGGGTCGAAAAGGGGTTGGCCCCTTAATGACGTCACGACGTCAAATGAACGAGCTTCAGACCCTTTTCATTGCGTGTACGCTAATTCCCGCACTTCAAATATAAATCTCAGAAATTATTGTGAGATTTTAAGAAAGTCGAAAATTCGACCATGTTATCTGTCCGCAGTTACCTTAAATATCTGACTTCGTGTCATGATCTAAAAGGTGCCAGAAATTTTAAAGAAAATAAGATTATTAAATGTGACCATCTGGGAACTTTTTAAAATGTATTTTAGAAAAAGAGAATGGGTCCAGCATTGGTCAACCAGAGGTCGCATTTCAAAAATTCTTTCACTGGAAGGGTAGATTGAACATTCTAGATTCAGAACATAATTCCATTACGAAAAGTTTCGACCCTAGTCAGTCTGCGCAAACCGCGCAATCTACCAAGGGTCGAAACTTTACGCAATACCCAGATGGTCCCTTTTCGCGTGACGGGTCACAAATGTAAATAACGGTCCATTTTTGGTACATTCGAACAAGTCTGGCTCTTTGGAATTTCATCTACAGTAAGTTGCATCATGAAATTGACATTCATCTCAATCAAAACCATTCTTAATCGCTCACTCAGCGCTCCATTCATTCATTCCAAACACCCACTCTAAACATTCAAAAACGCCCAGACCCATTGAAAAAATAGACGCAATAACGTCATTTCAAAATAAATTTTGATAGAGAAAATAACGCGATTTCACTGACGTAATTCAAATTGTTAGCGTCTCATAGGTTCTTGAAGAAATAGGAAGCTTTGTGTAAAACTTGTTTGCATTTTTTATTAAAGGGAGGTAAACAATATCGCTAATTTTGTTCATCCTGAACAAAATTTGCGATATAGGATTACCTCCCATAAAATATACTCAAAGCTAGCTCCAAACACTCATTCATTTTCATTCTAAAATCATTCCAAAATCATTCACCTTGTCAATTTCACGATGTTGTTAACTGTAGTACAACGCAGACAGTGTTGGCTGAGATCAGACTGCATGTAAATTCAGGCTGATCTTAGTTTGTACTGCCTGCCAAAGCTTTGTTCAGAGCTTTAAAATGTAGCTCACAGCAGGAGAAGCATCTGCTTAATTAGTATTATGTTATAGCTTTGCGTTTATGACTACTCATAAAATACAATATCCCTCCACTCGCAAAGTAAATTGCCTCAAAATTTATTAAGCTAAAGCACGATCTATTTGTTAACAGATATTCTTCAAAGGTCACAGTAGGTTAATGCATAAAATTAAAAATAATAATAACTTGTGTCATCGAATGTGTCCATTTTGGTGACTCGATCGCCAATAGAGCCGATGTTTTTAGCCCAATCAGGAATCTATGTGAAAAAAATAGCGATATTGGATTACCTCCTTTTAAATTCACTCCAAACTTTTTCTTCAGACTCATTCAATTTCATTCAATTTCATTCCGAAATCATTCTAAAATCATTCACTTTATCAATTTCACGATGTTTTTAACAAAATTATTCCTGTGAAGGCGTGTGGAATTCTGTCAAGTAGTTTCAGAGAAGATGATTTTTCAAAGGGAGGTAATAGATTTTTGGTTCATCTCGTCCTGTTTGAACGAAATTAGCGATAATGTATAATCTCCCTTAAATTTCATTCAATCGCACACACATTCAATTTAATTCCTTATTCTTTCCTTATATGTTAACTGAAACAAGGGTTACATGTAGCGGAACAAGCTGCCAATTCTAACGCAGATTCATGTGAACATATCACGGGTTTTTGAAAACATAATTCAAAACCCGGACTCTAGTGTAAGATCAGGATGTTTACTTTAATCTTTAAACGAATAAAAACAGACGCAATTGGTACCACGCTTTAGATAAAGCTTTTGAAATTCGAAGGGGATTTAGCACGTGAAAATGCCCCAAAAATCGTATTTCATTTCTGTATTGACCCGTTTTACCCACCCCCACCCCCACCCCCATCCCCACCCCTCTATTTTTGATGCTATTGACTAAAAATCAAGTGTTTTTCACAAACATGTTGCCTTGTTAACGAATGTACTTTTTTACATCGATCTTTGGAAATTGAAAATGGATGCTTCGATATCTAAGAGTGCATTTCAACAATTTGGAGTTACATCGTATGGATAAAAAGCATTTCTATCCGTTACAATGCAAGTATAATTATGAGGAAATACTCTTTATAATCCAATAAACGCAGTGATAAATACAATGTACACTTATCCCACTATTGAAAAAAATATAAAAAAAATGAAATATGTTAGTTGTTGGTATAAAAACCTAAACTAAGCTAGGTAGCACATGGCAAATAAAGTCCGTATTGCGTTATTTTTAAGCTTACAGCTAATAACAACGTGAAATTGACATTCATCTCAATCAATATCTTTCTAAATGGCTCACTCAGTGCTTCCTTCATTCGTTTCTAAACACTCCATCAAACAATTCCAAAACGTTCCAAAATCAATTGAAATACTAGGAGAACACGTAAATTCTAATTGTTAGAAAAACAAATAATGATTTCATTGACTTTATTGATTTTGGATGCGTCTGATTGCTAATTTTGATGAACAAAAATGGTGATAAGGATTATCTACCATTAATTTCATTCAGAACTCAATCTTCCTGCTCATTCAATTTCAATCCAAGACCATTCCGATATCATTCATCTGGTCAATTTCCTGATGTTCATATCTATATTTCTTTGGTTAAACTTAAGAGGTATCTGTCTATAAAGGTGTATTTTCATAAATGAGCTCGGAAATCTTTGTATGAATATACATTTTACGGCTTATAGCACAAAATCTACCTACGAGGGTTGATGAAAAATCAACCGGATTTTGCCTCGCAAAATCTTATTTTTGAAGCAATCAAACTATATTTGGTATCATTGGCTGTCGGACTTCAATCCTCATATGGTACTGTAAAATTGGTATAGTTATCGAACAAAGCGCTCGCGCATCTGCCATATGAAATGCCATGGTATCGAGTACCCGGCGCAGCGGATAAAATAATCTATATATTTGGTCTTTGTTTGTAAATACTCTTTTTTGTCTAACTGTTGAAAAACTTGAAGATTAATTGAGTTGCTGCAATAAGTATAACAAATACATTGTCCTGTCTTAATTTGAAGTAATTTGACCGTAGAATTTTCGATAAGGTTCGTTTAAAATGTGACGGGGTAAGTATTTCGGAACGTTCAAGACGGCGTCAACTGAATGCTCGGAATTTTGATTTCTAATTATTTCTTTCGAAATCTACAAAAATACCGAAAGAAAAAAATCAAATACTTGTTAAGCTGAAAGGGGATGGTTCGTTCTTCAAAATGTTTTATTTTGTCGGCGAGGACGCTTCCGTGTCCCATGAGATAAGAGGAATAACGGAAAGAGAGAAAATTATCCAAGCTAGATTGAAAGTCCGACGCGCTACCACCAGCGCTATGACGGCGGCTCGATTATGATGTAAATGAAATACCACTGATTCGTCGCTTTTAGCATTAAACATCTAAGCATAGATTTGTAATGAAACGATGTTAGATGAACGTAGAAAAAAGCCACAATGCTTTCGGTTGCCATATGGCAAATTCCGAAAGGCAAGTCGCCGTCGCAGTAAGCGTATTGTGAATGAAAATGACCTTCATTCCGATCAAAGCCATTCTTCAGTAATCCGTTTATTCATTCCAAACACTCACTCAATATACTCAAAAACGCTCCGAATGCGCTAGAAAGGTAATATCGACAGCTACTTTCAAAATAAAGTCGGTTGGAAAAAACACACTATTTCCCTGCCTAGATTGAATTTTGTTAGCGAATTATTGGTTCGCGAAAACATTAACAGCAATTTTCAGAACTTTTATACTTATCATAATAAAGGGAGGTAGTAAATACTGTTAATTGTGTTCACCTGGAACAAAGTTAGCAAAATTGGACTACCCCCTTTAATCTCATTCAAAACTCATTCCTCTCGGTCATTTATTTTCGATCCAAATCCTTCCGATGTCTTTCAGCTTGTTAATTTTACGATATTCACAAATATAAGTGACTGTTGTTTAGGGAGAGACAATCCTGAACCTCTTGCACCAATATAACGCTTCTCACAGCTTTAGGTATATTAAGGGTTCGCCGCAAATATAAATGGAGGCTATTTGTATTTTTGGCCAAAATTTGATATGCAAAATTAAGGCTTTTCTTTATGCAAAGTCAACTGAATATGTTATAAAATGTATTAAAAAGGGGAAATGAAGATGTTTTTGATAAAGAATATTTGCAAAGAATGCTTTTATAGCTGAAAACAGAGTTCCACATTGCACTTTTGCATTTGTATCCATTTGAAAAATGTACCGATGCAATTTGGACAAAAACTTGCAGACGTCAACTGGAATATCCAGAGTATGATCAACTAGGCTTACTTTTGGCTAAAATGCCTGTGGGAAAGATATTTCAGCGTTGAAAGACACGTGTTTATTTCCAAGGAAACATGGCAGCCTTTTCTTACAACATCAAAACATGTAAACAAAGATGTTTTAAGGAATTGCATCGATCGTAGTCCTTGACAGCCGAAGGTGGCCGTCGATTATCACTCTTGGGCATTTCTACTTTAAAAATAAGACTAAATTTACCTTGATTGCTACTTAGAAATCCTTGCTATTGTTCTGTTTTTCTCAGCTGTCAAATAAAACAACTGCCATGGGAAATTAGTCATGAACCGCTTCACCGGAAAAAAATATCACTCCTCTAAAAAAATAGAGTGGGGTCTTTCATACTTATTTGAGAGCAAGTTAAAACGGCCTGAAGTCAAAACGGCCCAAAGTCAAAACGACCCCAAATTCGCTGAAACCAGTCAATACCAAGTCAAAACTTTTACTTATTTGTCAAAAAAGCAAAAATTGATTTTTTTAATGTCATATAAGAATATATACAATTAATGGCTCGATTTATACATTTTATACATCTTTTTTTTAATAAGATCTCAAATTAAATAGCTTTATTTTTTGGTTTATTTCAATACAAATACACCTCAATTTACTTGTTTCAGTCTCTCACATTAAATCTATAAAGTTTTGTTTCAAATTAAAGACCAATACCCTTATTCATATAAATGTGTTATTATTATTATAGTCCTATTGACTTGTATAAGGACCGGTGTTTTCAGCAATAACACAAAAATACGTTGGTGAAATCTTTTGTATGTAGTAATATCTTAATTTTAGCTTAATCCAAATTAATTTTAGACTATAAAATGGTTCCCGAATGATGCTTTTGTCTACTTAGTAAATGATAATTTTTTCGCATTTTCCGCTCTTAAGGCTGCTAAGTAGTAAGAAAATGTACACATATACTAAAAACTTGTGTTTTTATACTAAACTTTTGAAACAATAAATGACCAATTTTCTATTGTTGGACATGCTTATTTTCATATCGACGGTACCCAATTTTAAACTAAAATATCACGTATTTTTTACCGTTCATAACTCGCTATTTACTTTGTATATCTCGCGAAAAACGCAACGATTTCGTTCAATAATCCATGATTTGATTGGTCCGTATTAGAGAGTACAGGGTTCATCCATGAAAAGATTAAGGCGATTATCAATATCTTGTCAAAAGGTTTACAAACAAAGACAGGACACACTCATTTTGATATACTTTACGAGTGAATTACACAAACATAATTAATTTTATAGAAATACTCGATATTATAAAAAAACGGCTCCTTTAAAATCATCCTCTTTTGATTCGATCCAAATTGGTACCTATTTTGAGAAAGACACTTCGCTTTTCCCTTATTATAGAAACAATAATGTGTAATAGGCGAGGAGTTTCATGTAGACGGACAGACAAAATCATTATTTTACTTTCAAAAATCCTGAAAATATAATTTTTCATGGTAATAGATTGAAAATAAGATATAATTATAAGCAAAATTTGCGCTTGAAAATTACTTTTAATTATTTATTGTATCATTGTTATTGAGTTCAAAAGACAATCCAAGTGTGGACGGCCCTTTTTTGACGTTTCGTTTGCGAAATCTACCACTTTAATTCAGACACAAATACAATATTGGGATTTCATACATCAGAATGAAAATATGACTTCTTTAATTGAGCTTCAGCCTTTGAGTAATTTCAATTGAACAAAGGAGATACCATCACAAGCTCTATTGTGAAATATTGCCCTACTAATAACAAGGAATTGTGAAGAACATGTTGATAATAATGTGGTCACAATCATACTTTATATTTTGCAGCAATTCGTATAAAGAAAGACTGTGACACCAATATTTATATTGGTGAAATGAATCAAAGTCAAATTTACTACACTACACTTCTTTGATAAACGTTTAACTAAAATTGGTCTGTCTGCTTATTTTCCAAAGAAGTCTCTCCCCGCTCACCGCTCTGTGGGCGCCTTTATATACCTCTTATATGTATACATTCCTAACAGAAAAAGGTCACCTGATCTACCCACACACTGGCATGCTGCCCAGCGGCTCGCTATTTGTTGTACATAGTTTATGACCGAATAATCAGACCACATTCAAAGACAGGTATGGTTGAGTCATTCAAAAAGGAGGCTCACAGAGATTGATTGTTTTACATATCTAATTGGTATATTCTCTATAACGCCGGAAATTTATTTAGAGAGTCGAGTTTAAAAGGGTGGGGCAATTCAAAGACGTTAATTGTACTTTTTCAAAATGGAAAAAAGTAACACTTAATTTCGTTAATGTTTCCTATTTTGTTCAGTATAATCGAAGGACACTTAATACAACTCCCTGGAGGACACCTTTTCCGTATGATAATATATGCACTCTAAATATATATACTCTGTACCTTTTTTATAAAACACTTTATTAACAACATGTTTTTTCTATGATTAAATTGACTGTAATCAAATGTCATCTTATTATCCGGTATTTCAAGCGTTTAAGCCTGTTGTCTTGATTATAAATGATGTTTGAAAATATAGTAATAAATTATCTTTTATCAAAGCCGTTTTCCGCTTGACAAACGAAGAGCTAAGTTTTTTGGATTAGAAACTATGCATTTTATTAATTTTGAGAGGGAAATAGAGAGAGAAAGAAGAAAAGAGGGGAGAGAGAGAGAGAGAGAGAGAGAGAGAGAGTCAAGTTTCTTCAAAATTATAACAATTACTAATCTGAATATCAAAGGTCAACCTTATTAAGAAAAAAATTCTGAGTATAAATTGTGTATTCAAAATCTTTAGCATATGATACTTTATTTATTAAGCTCCAATAAAAACCATGAAAGTCATGAATTCCGTTCTTTCCGTTCTTTCCCTTTCTTCAGTTTAAACACGCTACGTTCGTACGTGAGATGACCAATCAAAGGCCTCAAAACATTTTGACCAATGAAACGAGAGGAAGCAACGGACCAATGGTGTCCATGCTTACTTTAGGATACTCTTGTCCTAGTATCGATAAATGAGGACAGGCTAGCCAGTCTAAATTAAAATGGGCCTACTTTTTGTATAAAGAATAAAAACCGGAAGTGTAGTTGGGTTTTTCCGCGAAAAGTTGAAAATCGAAGAAAACCTGGAAAATCAAAAGCTTAATCGATAGATCAAGGTAGTTTTTGCCATTTTTCTGTTCATTACATCATTCCTTATATGCAGGCAGAAGGAAACGCCAAATAATTTAAGTTAAATCAACAAAATCAGCCAATTTTGTTAATTTACGCTAAACGTAGATTTCACGTGATGTTATTACAACAGAAATCTTTCAAATAATCAAATAACGTATGGAGACCAAAAGGAACCATACGTATTTCCACTATATTTTGATGGGTATTTTTTATTTATTTTGCAAATATCAATCAAAAATCACAGTTAATCATACAGTTTTGATATTCATCTTCCTCTTTAAGTGAAATCTAATGGTCCTGACGCACAGGTAACAGGTAAAAATTAATTCAACAACTTGAAATGTTCAGACATAGTATTAACTTGGTCACCATATGTTATGAAGCGGTCTACTTTCTTTGTATGAATGAAATATCATTTGGCGTGGGAATAGTAAATGTAAACAAACTCTATGTCTGCCATTTGCAAATTATGTTTCTGGAGTTGGTCATTTTCAGATGCAAAATGTGAGTTAAGTGAAATGTTTATGCAAAATTTAAGCCTCCTTCATTGTTCTTTAGCTTTTCCTCTACATGTGGACATTTCTTGTTTTATCCATTGTGGAACTGAATCTTTAGTTGAATGCAAATAGAAAATGTTGTAAATGAGTCATATTTTCATGCTTTAAAGACACTTTTTGATAGTTTTGATATCCAAACTATTTTGCATTCTTTAGTAATATTTTGAAGCTACTATATCAATTTTGGCCCAACAGAGTACTTTGTATGCGTTTTTAATTTCATGTCCATTGACCCAGTTTCTGTGAATTCAAATGGCCATAAACCCTTAAGAAACATTGTGAAAATGACATGATATGAATATGTCTGGCTCGTTGGCCGAGTGGTTAGCGCGCTCGACTCGTAACCTGGTGATTGCGGGTAGGAGCCCCACCGCAGGCGGGTAGTGTATTTGGGCAGGACACTTTACAGATAGGGCCCAGTCCACCCAGCTGTAAAAGTGGGTAGCAGTGGGTAGAAACTATTGCCTCTCTCTCTATGTGAAGGAAAAGATCTGGAATGAGTTAGGACCACGATGGAAATAAGAGACATACGACCCTTTATCGTGTTATCCTCGAGTTTAAAAAAAAACCACACATGATAATACTACCTTTACATTTCTTAAAGAACAAATCATACACTTACAAGTTTATTTATGTCAGTGATGAGATTTTTTTTTAACTTTACTTATATTGAATGTAGTTGTTGTCTTGTCTTTTTTAAAGATTATGAAGCGATTTTGAATGGTTTGAAAACGTGTTTTGAATGAATGGAAGGAGTGCTAAGTGAGCAATTAAGAATGAGATGAATGCCAATTTTCATGATGTTGCTGACTTTGATTATGTGTAAAGAATACTACAAACATTCTTTGACTTACTTTACGTATAATCTAAAGTTATTTTTCTGGCAGGGCGGAGCGTATGTATCGGTTCGTTGCATTTAAGGTTTAGGTAAGCGATTTATTCAAACAGCACGTTTATCTTTCGGGTTTTGTGATACAGTAATTTACACGCGCTCACTACAATTATAGGCTAACTAATGAAATAACCCAATCTTTTGAAAAGTAAACTAGCCACCTAACGTCACGGCTAAGCCATGCCCTACCAGTTGAGTAATAACGCAGAATACATACATATATAGTTATGTCGCAATGTATATCTGTCTTTTTTTTGCCAAAGAACCTTTGTGAAGAGTGTATGATAGAGAAAATTCTAAATATTAAAAAGATCCTTTACTATTCCTGGTGAAATCATATCGTTTCAGAAAAAATAGAAAAAGAATTATTTAGGACAAGTTTAAGCTTTCATAATAGCTTTCACTTTTAACACGGCATGTCGCAAGCGTGAAAACATCAAAGCCGAACAGAGTGCATCCATCTTGTTGTGATTGATTTTAAGTGTAATTTTCATTATTCATGAAGCGTTAGTTCTGACAAGAAAATTATGACACGTGCACGGCTTATCGGTCGGATAATCTAAGCTCTTTTCGTTTGTAAATGGCGAAATGCCTGACAACTAGTCTTCTGAGACACTATACATTTCGCGACTCCATTTTCTTCTGCTTTCACTGTTTCAAATAATTTGATGTTTTAATAAAATTATGGCCATTCGAAAAATAATAGTTAGGTCCTTAACGCTAACAATGCCAATTAGGGATTGGAAATAAACTGATATTTTTTTTCTTTAAGTATAAATTTGTTCTGTTATATGTCACACAATGATAAGATCTCAGTTGAGAACCGTCTCAAGAAAATTTACCATCTAAATAAAAAGATAAAAAATACTCAGCAATAAAAGAAAGAACAATGTATCTTCTTTTCAAATTCCAACATCTTTTACATTTGTATGGTCAAAAGATCAACTAAAGCTTGCATTACCAGTACGTTTCCAGTCCTTTATTTTCTCCTTTGCGCATAACGTTTAATACAAACATCATGCTTATTTAGTGTTATGCAAGCTGTACCAAAACCTTTATATTATTTGTCGACATTTGTCCCGCGCACAACCTTGTGATTATTTTTCAAATGAAAATGATCGTAAAAACTTTGTGGTTAAGAAAATAAAACAAAAGTTAGGTTCATAACCACACTGTACTGAAACCATCCCTACTTTCATAATGAAAAATGGAACAAATTGTTTGTCAATTTAACCCCCGCTTTGCACGCAAGTGTACCCGCAAAGCGGGTTATAATTAGCAAACATTTTGCATCGTCTGTCATCTTGAACGCAGGACTGGCAAATAGAAACTTGCAAACATATATATTCAAATTTCTTGAACCATTTAGTAAATTGTGTGACTTTGTTTAAAAGGTCGAATACTAAAGGCGCGCGTTTGCTATGTCGTCTGTGAAGACGGGAGACCAAATTTTATTCTCAATCTTTCGCTTCTTATCCATGCATACCATGGGAATCGTAATAAAAGTTTATGCCTTTCAAAAATCCAAACGTTAAAAGCAAGCCTGTTGATATTTGAAACATAAAGGCCTAATTATATAACAAATCAAAGCACTGAAAGTACTGATGGTGAACGAACCTGATGGCATTCTAGAGTGATAAATTGAATTCAATTAGAAAAGAGAAATTACGAATGTAAAAAAAAAGTGGGAAGAATTGTCTCGACAAAATTTCCGTTATTCGGAAATTTCACTGCAAATTCAAAGAAAGGGAAAGAGAGGAAAAATCCTGTTAGAAAAAAAATATTTGTTAGAATATGAGATGTTACTCTGTGAAAATTTCTTTTACACACTTGAAATAGGTACATTTATTAATTAAACATAAATTGAGAAAACGATTTAATCCTATCTAAAACTGTCTTTAACCTATATCCAATGGTGTTTGTTTTTATAAAAGTAGTTGTTATCATGTTTAAGCTTATTTCAAGTAAATTTGTTGTATTTGTTTTAACTTTTTAACTATCTTTGTTTCTTCTCAGAGGATGAAAAGGTCTTTGAGTACTAACCAAAGAAACACCTATGAATATCAGTCAGTCCTGAACTGCACTCATTGTTTAAAGTTATGATTTGTTAGCTTATTAATAGTATCTTGAACCATAACCTGAGAGAATAGTTTTTATCATATTTGAAGCCATAACCACTTCCGTGGTTGACACTTATGTCGTTATTCAATTTTATAACACTGCAGGATGAGATATATTTAGGTATATGTTAAAGGAGGTCTAGTGCCCTATTAGTATAATTCATAGATAATTTCTGTTTAAGGTTTAGAAATTAAAGTATAACTTTTTATATCAAACAATTGCTCCATAGTAAATTGCATACTAAAAGTCTTTATAAATATTATTTTTGTAACGTAATTTCTACATCAAAAGCGAATAAGAATCTTATTTAAGAAGTTTATTTTTTAAAGGGAGGTAATAATTGCATGACTGTGTCTATGACAATGTTTAAGTATAATACAATGTTTTTTTCCTTACGACTTGCTTTCCAAAAAGAATTGAGAATCCTTACAATGGTCGGTTTATTTTTTGCACAAGAACCTATTGTTTACCTTCAAGAGTTTGGATGCTTGTAAAATCACTCACTATCGATATCTTATTACAGTATTGCGGCTGATATTAGACTTTCTGCTCGGAGCTAGTTTTTGCTTAAACTGTAGTTAACCAATTCTAAACGTATTTTGGGAAGGATGGAGCCAGTTTTTATTCATCGATTAATATTTTCATGATTTCTGTAAAAAACGCAATAACTTTTCCAGAATAATTTAACAACTAAACCCGCCTGTCGAATTGTAAACAAGTGCATGACGGATCTGGTCCCCCCTTGACCACGGCAATATCTACTCGTCAATTGGAGTGGTATCTAGGATTGAATATTTAGCTATCATTTATTTAATTTTCAAATAGAATTTTGAATTGATATGGTTTTACAGATTGAAACTAGAAAGCCATGAATGGCTTGAGTCGCTCCACAGGCATGAAATTCTTGTAAAAGCAAATAAATGTTTTGACTAGATTTTTAGATATTTGGGGTTCTACTGATGTTGAAAATGATTCCATCAGTTACGTTCTGAGAAAATGATTTTCACAGTTTCCACTATTTAACATATTGAGGAATGACCTCCGCCCATAAAATGCATATTTTTCATCCAATCAAAATAATTTTGGTACACTGATAAAGGGTCACTCAAGGATAATACCAGTGAAATTTGGTTGATATTCAAAAATTAGATTCTGAGAAAATGATTTTCAAAGTTTCCACTATTTAATATATAGAGAAATGACCTCTGGCTATAAAATGCATATTTTTCATCCGATCACAATGATTTTTTGTAGACGGATGTAGAGTCACTCAAGGATCATTCCAGTGAAATTTGGTTGATATCCATCAATTACATTCTGAGAAAATGATTTTCAAAGTTTCCACTATATAACATATAGAGAAATGACCTCCGCCTATAAAATGCATATTTTCCATCCGATCACAATGATTTTTTGTAGACTGATAAAGGGACACCCAAGGATTATTCATGTAAAACTTAATTGATATCCATCAATTAGAATCTGAGAAAACTCACTTATTACCATATTTGGAAATTAGCCACGCCCATTAAATCCATGTTTTTCATTGGATCAAAATATTTTGAACAACTTTGAAAGCGGGTCACCCAAGGATCATTCCTGTGAAGTTTGGTTGAAATCCATCCAGTAGTTTCTGAGGAGAAGATTTTTAAAGAAAAGTTTACGACCGGACAGACGCACGCACGGACGGACGGACGCACGACGGACACAACGCCATGACAATAGCCCCAGTGGCTTTCAGCCAGTGGAGCTAAAAATGCAAAGTAGAATGGCCCCAATGAAATATCTTCCGTGCCTGTCGCATTTGGTATTCGGCAATATTCGCTTCTGAGACAGACGAATACGAAACGTTTTCGCTGGGAATGAGTTAACCGAATATTCGAGTGCATCCTTACAAGCCCTACTTCAGCCAACGCAATTTTACAGAAAAATCTTAATAGCGACGTTCATCCCTATTCAAATAAAAGGTACAAGAAAGGTTGTACATTTAAAACACATGTCGAATCATTCTTAAACCCCGTCTCGAGACTGACTGTCGCTAGTTGAAAAGTTATGTAAAACCGCGTTACCGTTTCTAATGACACAAGGTGTCTTGATGTGTCATTCGTCTCAACTCGGCCGATTCCTCTAACCTACATTTAAATCGGAGCCGTCGGAGATCGCCCGAGTATTGCCGAATGTAAGTTCAAGAGGACATGACCTAAATAAACACGTATTTCCGGCTAATTACTACAACTTGCACCAGCGAAGGCTTGGGTCAAAAACATAGTATCTGTCTCTACGGTGTCTAGACACAAACTTTGTTTTTGCTTTAAACTGTCGACAAGCTTACGCCGATCAAAAATTCCCTTGATAAACATTGCAAGATCATTTTGTATTTTTCAAGGCGAATTTTCATTATTTTCACTTGATAAAGATTACTAGTTTCACGCCATAAAAGAAAAAAAGAATGATTTTGCGGAGAAAAATATTGAAAGATACCAAATTGAATTTTAAGAGGCGCTACTTTATTTCAAATGTATTAACATCCAACACGATTTTCCTGACATGGTATATAACACTGGTGAACGACGTTCGTTCACCAAAAATAGTCATTACATACAGAATACAGTTAAAACTATCTAAATTATTCACTCAGCGCTCCATTCATTCGCTCCGACTACTCACTCAAATCGATCAAAAATGTTCCAAAATCATTTGGAAATGTTACATAATCGTTGAAGACGATCAACATTTTATTCAAGTCAACCAAATTATTATACGATTTCATTGGCTGTTGTGTATTTGAAAGTGTCTTATTAGTCCACGACGACACACAAACAAAATAGTTTGTATATTAAAGGGAGGTGATAACTATCGCTATTTTTGTTCATCTTGAACAAAATTAGCGATATTGGATTACTTCCCTTGAATTTCAATCAAGACTCGCTCCACACACTAATTCAGCCTCATTGAAAAATTAATTCATCTTGTCAGTGTCATGATCTTAACTGTAACCATTATTTGGTTCATCACGAGGTTAGCACGAGGCTTTTGTTATCTAATTGGGCACTTTGAAGGAGGTCCTAACAAGCCTTTCCGGCGAGTCCGGACAAACCTTAACGTAGCGTAGAAATACAAAATGTGTTAAATTGCCAGCTATAAACTAAGATACAGTAATTTGAGATGAGTATTCTGGACAAAGACACACATGGACCTATTTTGATAATTGATAGATTGAATGGAGTTCTACGCCGCTTTCAAACAATTTTTCAGTTATATCGAGGCGGATGTAGCACCTAACACCTTTTATAGCTGCTATCTCACATAGGTCTACGAATATCAACCTTTTGGTAAGAGACAATGAGTCGGAAAAAATGAGTGCCGCCGTCGGGGATCGAACCCGGGACCTCTAGATTGACGGTCCGACGCGCTAACAACTGCGCTATGACGGCGGCAGATCTAGATAAAATTGAGCTTTCAAATTTCTAAAGATATGTTATGTTCGTTTATGCCCATTATGTGCAGTGTCGACATGAAACTGCCCAATGTCTCAAGTTTTCTTACCAATAACGAGTTACAGTTTAGAGATGGCTTCTTCAAGGCCCCCTTTCACCTGACGGTTATTATTTTAAATTAGCATATTTTTCTTGTTTGTCAAAGCGCGTATACATTAGTAATAAAGCATTAGAAACCGACTAAATGGAATATCACATTTTTGTAACTGCGAATGACGAGGATTTTTAATCATTATACCATATGGATCTTTCGTGATTCAAATCAGTAGATGGTTTGTTGCAAATGAGATGGACTTAAGCTAAGTTTTATTGTGAATTAGTTTATGTGTTGACCTGGATTTTTTCACCCTAATAAAAATAAAAACACCGTGAAATAGACACTCATTCCGATCAAAATCATTCTAATTCATTCACTCAGCACTCCATTCATTCATTCCAAACACTCACTCAAATCGATCAGAAACGCGCCCAAATCTTTCGGAAACGTTACGAAATCGTTGGAGACGATCAACATTTTATTCAAATCATCAAATTATTCTAAGATTTCAGAGGCTGGTGTGTATTTGAAAGTGTCTGATTAGTCCACGACAAACACAAACAAAGTAGAACGTATATCTGTTCAAAGGCAGGTAATAAATATCGTTAATTTTGTTCATCTTGAACAAAATTAGCGATATTGGATTACCCTCTTGACTTTCAATCCCTTGACTCGCTCCGCACACTTATTCGATCTCATTCCGAAATAATTCCAAAATCATTCATCTTGTCAATTCACGCTGATCTTACTACTTTAAGATTAATTTTTGTATATCAAAAACATGTTTTCTCATCGGCTGTAGATAAACTAATGCCTACATCAGCAACATAAGAACTCGCAGCTCCTTTTTAGGCATGTATACAATGAGTTTCTTTAAGGTATATTTTTTCGACATCAACGATTCGTTTGTCTTTACTCTCGCTTCAATAAATCAAATGAAAAGAATATCTTCGCTTCAATCAATCAAATGAAAATAATATCTTTGTTTCCTTGGGAATGCAGTAGGAATAACCTTATTATATCTATATGAATCGGCTTAGCGTGTTACAACATTGACAATGTGAATGATTTAGGATTGATTTCAGGGTGAAATTGAATGAGGGGGAGGAGCAAGTTTTGAATTGAATTACTTAAAGGGAATACAGCTTATTTATTTTCTCCCTTTGATAGAATGTTAATTAAAGTTCGATAAATAACTTCCCATGTTTTCACGATCCAGTCAAGCGCGGCAAAATTTAATTAAGTCATTGAAATTGTTTCTAGCGATATCTATTTTGAATACAGTTTTGTTGTTTTTGCTGTTGTTTTATGATGCTGAAGCGTATTTGAATAATTTGAGTAGGTATTTGGAATAATTAAATTGAGCGCTGGTCGAGCGATTAAGATTTTTTTTAATCGGAATCTTGAACAAAATTAACGATGTTGTTTTACCTCCCCTTAATTTAATCCAAAACTCGCTCCGCCCACTCATAATATTCATTCCGCATTCATTCCAAATTCTTAAAATGTATAATGTACGCGAAGCTTGGTTATTCAAAAGTGTGATGAGGTTTTTAGTTTCATCCCTCCACGAAATAAACAAATACTGCTTTCATAAATTATGATTTAATATCATGATTGAAAAATGTGATGGTTTCTCTATACACAGTATTTTTTTTATTTATTATTATTTTTTGGGGGGGGGGGGGGGGGGCGCAACTATATGTGCAAGCTTACAAAATAAGTAGCTAATAATTTCTTTCGTTGGGGAATCAAAATGCATGAAATGTCCAAAATTCACATTGTGAATTTTATGGCGTTTTAAATTATAATACATTATGAAACTTCGTTTAATGTTTAAGCGCAGCAATACAGCGACAAGGACAAATGAGTATCCTACACACAGCTTCTTTTATTATATTGATGATTTGTTTCACCGTAAATGGACAAACAGGAGAACAGGCCTACAGTTTGACGAACCATCTATTCGGAAGTTATGACAAGCGAGTAAGACCGGCTTTAGACCAGGGACAACCATCGGGTGAGTTTGAATCATAATTGTAAACATATACAGACTATCTTATTGGTGAGTTAGATTCATATTTGTAAACATAATTATACAGTATTCTGTGTAATTAATGAACTGGCAGGGCGGGGCTTAACCGTGACGTAATTTGGCGAGTTTACTTTTCAATAGTTTGGTTTCTTTCGAATTTTAGTCGGTAATCATCGTTAACGCGTGCAAATAACTGTATCCTAAAACATAAAGGATTCACGTGCCTTGAGAGAGTGAACACATTTCATCGTTTGGTTACCAAAGCCTTGTAACTTCAGCTTAATTAAGCTGAAGTTACGAGGATTTGGTTACCAATCAACGATTTAAGGTCTCGAGTAATGAATGTCGACTCTCTTTAGAAGTAGGTTATTTCAGGTAAAAGCTGATTTCCCTTAGCCTTAAGTGCAACGACCCGTTACTAAGGCTCCGCCCTGCCAGGGCATTAATCATGGATAATATATCTTATCGGGCAAGTTGGATTCAAAATTGTAAACATATACAGTCTAACTCATTGGGTGAGTTGGAATCATCATTGTAAATTGTAGTCCGTTTGACTTCTATATTGACCAACCTTTGCATCAATTACATAAAATTACGTTTAAATGATGGATTTGTATCATGGTAAAATCTTAATTTCAGCTTAATACCAATCAATTTTTTTTATTTATTTATTTTTTTTTTTGAAAATAAAATTATTTCAAAATAATGATTTTGTCTATCTCGTTCATGTTTATATTTTTTGCATTTTCCGCTCTTAAACACGAGGGGTAATTTAGGCTGTTTAAAGTAGTAATAGAATGTAAACATAAATTAAAAACACGTGGTTTATATCAAACGTTTGATAGAAGAAATGTCCATAATTCCTTATTTGAACATGCCCATTAGCATGTCGACGGTCGTGACATCTTAAACTTAAATATCTCGTGGTTTGGACCGTTATAACTCGCCTTCTTATCAAGTTTTTCTCGTGAAATTCCCAACGGCTTCGTTAAATAATGCTTTTTGATTGGTCTAAATACGTGAATATGTTCATCTCAGAATAGATAAAACACTAATCGATTATCTAGTCACTTTTGACTCGGCTCCTATGCAAATCAGACCTATTTTTGGATATATAATTAGCTAGGATGCAAAGATTAAATTTAACATGTAAACGGACGGCAGAAGTATTATTTTACATTTAAAAAATTTGAAAACAAAATTCATCATGAAATGACAAGACAAAAATATGTATCATTGATTCATTTCTAAGATTTTCGGCGGAATACTGGTCCATAAAGAAGTCAAAAGACTATAAGTCTATCTAATCTGGTAGGTTGGATTCAAATGTAAACCTATACAGTCTATCTTATCGGGTGAATTGCATTCATAATTGTAAACATTTACATTGTAAACATTTACAGTCTATCTTATCGGGTGAGTTTATATATTAATTGTTAACATATAGATTCTATCTTATCGGGTGAGATGATTTCATAATTGTAAAAATATAGAGTCTATCTGGATTCGTTATTGTAAACATACACAGTCAATCTTATCGGGTGAGTTTGATTTATAATTGTTAACATTTACAGTCTATCTTTTCGGGTGAGTTGGATTCGTTATTGTTAACATATACAGTATTTCTTATCGGGCGAGTTGTATTTATAATTGTAAACATATACAGTATATCTTATCGGGTGAGTTGGAATCATAATAGTGAACATATTCAGGCTATCTTGTCCGGTTAGTTGGAAATTGTAAACATATACAGTCTATCTTATTGGTTGAGTTGGATTCATAATTGTAAACATACACAGTCTATCTTATCTGGTAAGTTGGATTCATAATTGTAAACAAATATCGTATATCTTCCTCATGTGATAACGTCTTAAGCGGTTATTCTAATTTAGCGACCGTTTTCAAGATCTTTTGCTTCAAAACAAAAAAAATCTTTACAAATAGACATTAAGGTCTTAAATTATTGTAAATGAATATATATTAAAGGCAAAACTCATTTGATTGGTCTGGCCAATTTGATCTTTGTTTCAATTTGTTCAATTAACCATTGATCATTGATCATCTTCTATACAATTGAGCTCAAAAATACACATGACAAGGGCTGCTTTTCGCCGACTCAGTCTGTTACATTTATTATCATCGATAATTGACTAATTGAATGCTTTTCGAATAAAATGAATAAGTCTTCGGAGCGTTTTTTGAATAATTTTCATGGAAGGTAAAACATAATCGAAATTTCGTCCAATTAGACGACATAAGCGATAAGTTTTTACCCCCTTCAATTAAATCTCCGTATTTTTCTGATTTTGTTTCTTCACGGTCCAATAAAAGGCTTAAAAATCAATACAAGCCAATAAAACCTTGCATTTTTATCGATTTGATTGAAATACTGGTCATTTGAAATGATTTTGAAGCATTTCTTACCTATTTCTCAGCGTATTGAGTGAATAGAGTGAGTGTTGCAATGAATGATTGTTGCGCTTAGCGAGTCATTTTAAATGGTTATGATCGAGCTGAGTGTCGTTTTAACAATGTGTATAAGTGTACTCTCTGGTGATTTATGTGGTTATGCTTGTTTATCAAATAAGTGCAATCCAATAAAATAAAGAACTCTGGTTGGTTTAAATCGCATCACGTGGGGAAATCCATTGCACTTTATTTCTGTATAAAATACAATAGGTCTTTCGGGAAACCCCCGAAGTTCGATCTGCAAGTCCAGTGTTGTAGGAATTCGAATTAACCTAGTTCCCGATAATCAACGCAACATCGCTATTCAATCTATTATGAATTAATATTTTTTCGAAAGAATTTACGATAACAAGCATGCAGTTCTGATTCTGAGCCGACCTAAACTTAGAAAACAGCGAGTCGACAAGACCTTCAAGCAACCCTCTCAACAAAGACCGACCACGCCGTTTTCGTTCAAAAATACAGACTAACCTGGCAGAAACAAGATTATTTGTCATAAGTACCTCTACGAATTTTAATGTTGTCTTTTATTTGTGTATCATTTGTTTTACTATATGACATTTCACTTCGATAGCGAGATTAAACAATACACGATCTAAAAATAGATCGTGTTATTTATACGCGCAGAAAGTAGACTTGAAGCTTTAATGTTTGGCTGAGTATTTTAATAGTTTCTTCGATCTAGATGATTTCAATTATAAGGGACGAGTGTCTTTTTCACTGCGTTTATTGGGGTATAAAGTGCAATTGCCTTTGCACATGGCTTAATCATAACGCCCTACGGGCTTTATTTGCCATGTGCCAAGGCAATTGCACTTTATACCCCAATAAACGCAGTGAAAAAGACACTCATCCCTATAAGAAAGTGAAATTATACAAAAGATATAGAGGATGCTCGTTTGTTTCAGTGTAAGGTCGGTTTATATTTATTGAGTGACCAACAAAAGCTATATTTTCACGAGAGTGAAAATATAGCTTTTGTTGTTCACGAAATGAAATATTAATCGATCTTACTAGAAAAACAAATGATTATTCTTTTTCTTAAATGCAAAAAGGAGACAAAATGTGAAATCTACAGGACATATTTTCGTAAAGCGCGTCATTTTTGCGCGTGACCGCTATGCAACGTTTATTGTGACGTCACTTATCGCACCCCGCATAGATGACGTCAGATAGGATGAAATACACAAAAGCAGGGTATAAGTTTTTTTTATAATTTCACTGCTTTTGCGGCGAGATTATCAAGTGATAATCTACCGTTATTGCTCGATAAACCACCGAAAAGCATTAGAGAAATTATACGATGATATAATTATATCTTATAAGATAATCGCGAAGAATGAGAAAGCAAAGGTGAAAATTCTAAAGTATAAACATCACAGTAAATGTAGGTCAAATGGTGATACCTTTCAACAATTAAGACCTATCAGTTTCCTTCTTAAGGTTTGACCCATTTTCCTTGTGTAAACTTCACGTTAAAATCTGTTAAAATTTCTTTTAATGATGCTCTTCTTACTTGATTCGCGTTTAGCAGGACTGTGTATGAAATTTGAAAGCATTAAATGTTTTGATGAATAAGATGCGTAATTTACATGTAAAACCGCCTGTTCGTTGTCAACTATTCCATTCATTCGTTTGCTCAACTATGAATTATGTCTAGGTAGAAGTTACAGAATTTAGCTAGTGTAACGAAATAGAGCGGGTACACCTGCAAGGTAGTGGATCCGTAATAGCTCGCAACATTTCGGAACATATGATATTTTACAATGTTAACCGATGTATCCAAAAAATCATTAGGAAAGCTCGGTTAACAAGGTTAAAGTTCATGAGTTTTGAAACGTTTCCAAACTATTAAGAGTCCACTACATTAAATCATCATTAAAGTAAGATCGCTTTAAATTTAAGGGGTGGTTGTGTACTAAACTCTACTAGCTATCAATGATATCAGATGATCTTTCACAATGTTAATCGAGGTTTCCTAATGAAAATCATTAGGAAGCCTCGGTTCACACTGTTAAAGGTCATGACTTTGGAAACGTTTCCAAACTATTACGGGTCCACTACCTCAAACCATCATCAACGAAAGATCGCTTCATATAATATACAGGTGTGGTTGTGGACTTGATTCTACTAGCTATCAACGAGATGAACGAGGCGTCCGAGACGATGAAGGTAACAGGATACCTGGTTGTGAGGTGGGAGGACCCCTACCTGAAGTGGGATCCTAATGACTTCGGTGGATTAGAGTACTATCTCTGGCCACAGGTATAGTTTGTATGTTATGTCGTAAATTTTCCTTCTTTTAATCTTTACACGTAAGTAAAAATATTCATATTATGAATTATGGTTAGTCATATTTTTCCGATAATCCACTGAAAATCATTAAAGAAGAAATAATAATACAGACTTCAAAAGCAGATGCATTATCTAGTAGTTTAGATACGCAAATCAGATAATCTCCATAATTTGCAGACAAATTAGTTTGTCCTTTGAATGTTCAGATTCTAAAATAGTCTTTTGTTTAACAGATACGACATATATTCATTCGAGTAAAATATATTTGTAAAAGTTGTTTTATATTTGTAGTCTACAGTCTGGAAGCCAGACGTGTCTTTAAGAAATTCTATAGCCAATTATAAAGAACTCGGGATACCAACTTTGAATATTGAAGTCATCTTCAGTGGAACGATCACGTGGAAACCTTTCGAGGTAACAACAATTGTCATTCGGAACACCACTCGGCCAATCTCATGATCAACCACGGATGTACATAGACGGACTATTTTTAAAAATACGGGAAACCCTTGGAAAAACTCGATGACGTCAGTTATAATGGCGTTAGCCCTCGAAACTTTGAGAGAACCCATTCGACGTCGCCAACGCTACTCGTTTAAGTCACTGACGTGAAACCATCGCATCCTAATATTAATATCTTTAGATTCTTAAATAACGGCTGAAAATCTTAATTTTTGAGAATGTTTCGTCATTCTCAAGAAATTATGACTTCAGCCGTTATTTGCTGTAAAACATATATATTTATAGATAGCTCAGGTTGTGTCCACGCTAGTTTTTCTTACACTGTTTCCGCCTAACATAATGCACGATTTTGTTACATACCCACCCGCCTTACATACATCCGAGGTCTGTTGCAGTTTACGGAAATGGCCGAGTGATGTTCCGAATGAACAATTGTAACACATTTTCCTGGTACAGTTAGTGACATTATGGAATTGACATTCGCCTCAATCACAACCAATCTAATTTGCTCGCTCAGCGCTCCATCCCTTCATTCCAAACACCCACCCATACCATTCAAAAACGCTTCAAAATCGTTAAATGATTGAAATCGTTCGAAACGATTGACATTTCATTCAAATTGATGAAATCTTTCAACTCATTGGTGTACGGTTTAAAATGTCTAATTTGTCTATGAAGATATGTAAATAGGAAAGTGCATAGATATTTTAAAGGGAGGTAACAAAATCGATTAAATTCGTCAAATTTAGACGAAATTAACGATCTCGTATTATCTCCTTTAAATTCAATATCAAACTCGATCCACACACCCACTCAATATTAGTCCGAAATCATTCAAACTTGTCAATTAAACGATCTTGTTATCTATTCCAAACATTTATGTTAAAGACATCGCTACTCTTGAATGCCCAATCGATTTGGTCTTACAATCGTCTATGTCGATGGAAAAATCAAAGTGCTGTACGCAGTATAATTGTGCGTCACTGAACGGATTGAATGGTTATTCTTCATCCAGGATACATATAGATTTACTTTTGAAAAATCAATCCTAACACCCGTTGTTATTCGAAATCTAACCAACCTAATGCCACATTTAGAAATATCCCTCCGGAAAAAATTAATAGATCTAGGCTTTGTCTTAAGCTCGTAGACAAATACAACATCAATATGAAAAAAATATCACAGCGATTCTAAGAAAAATCCGGCAATGGTGTAGTTCAACAATTTTCGCTAGGAATCTGTTGCTTGTTAACTTTTTGTAATTTTCGAAATAAAGTGTTTTATATTGTACTGTTTGTTAGTTGTTTTACAGTTTGCTTTAAGTTCTTGTACTATTTGTTTTAGGACTTTTTCTTGTTTTTTTTAGGACTTTTACTCTCTATATTTTAGGGCTTTTACTGCTTGTTTTAAGGTCTTTTACTGTCTGTTTTTAGGTCTTTTACTGTTTGTTTCTGTTTGCTTTTAGGACTTGTACTGTCTGTTTTAGGGCTTTAACTGTTTGTTCTTCGGTCTTTTACTGTCTATTTTAGATTTTTACTGTTTGCTTTTAGGTCTTTTACTGTTTGTTTTTAGGTCTTCCATTCCACATGCTCCTTCGATATCACATATTTTCCATTTGATATACAGAACTGTTCACTCGACTTTATCGCATGGAGTTACACCAAGTCAGAGGTAGGTCTCGAATTATCCGACCTCTTTTGCAATTACAGTTAATAACATCGTGAATTTGACCAGGTGAATGATTTTGGAATCATTTAGGAATGAAATTGAATGAGAGTGAGTTTTGAGTGAATTTAATGGGAGGTAATCCTATATCGCAAATTTTGTTCAGGATAAACAAAATTAGCGATATTGAATACATCCCTTTAATAAAAAATACATACAAGTTCTATACATAGCTTTCCATTTCTTCAAGAATCTATGGGACGCTAACAATTTGAACTTTGTCAGTGAAATCGCATTTTTTCCATTAAAATTTATTTTGAATGACGTTTTTGATTTTATATTTTTTCCAACGGTTTGTGCGTTTTTGAATGGTTTGATTGTTTGAAATGAATAAACGGAGCGCTGAGTGAGCGATTTAGAATGGTTTTGATTGAGGTGAATGGCAATTTCACGATGTTACTAACTGTAGGTTTCAAATCATCCGACCTCTTTTGCAATTATAAATGAGCCTGTGCATGATATTTTCAACAACTTGAAATGTGCGTAAGGTGCAAAAATTTAAATGTTTAGATAGCCACCTTATGTAAATATTATGTTACCTGCAGGTGTACAAGTACTTTGGGACCTTATCTATCTCACGCACAGGCTCATATATATCTTTAATGTCTTTCGGAGGATTATCCAGAGATAACGGTAGATTATCATTTTGATAAACTCACCGCCTTACCAGTGAAATTTCAAAAAACTTATACCCTGCTTTAGTTCATTTTACCCAATCTGACGTTATGTAAACGGAGCCCAATAAGTGACCTCATTAAGAACGTTGCATAGCAACCACATGCAAAATGATGCGGTCTCAGAAAATTTGTCAAAAAAATTTCGCATTTTGTGTCATTTTTGCATCAAAGAAATAGAATAATGGTTTATTTTTCTAATAAAATCGATTGATATTTCATTTCGTGAACAACAAAAGCTATATTGAAAGATTGTAGTTCACTCAATGAAATATAAATCGATCTGTAGCGAATGAATCGAAGGGGATGTCTGATCAAGTACAGTAAATCTTGCTCGAGTGACCACGTCTATACAGGGACTATTTTATTATGCGACCTTTTTCAAATCCCCTTCCTTAAATTAAATTATCTTACAAAGAAGATGTTATTGGACCTTAAATCATTGTAAACTTTTCCGGTTTTTAAAACACAACAGAATCGTCTTATGGGGCGATTCTTTACGTTTCTTATTTGAGACCCGTCACGCGAAAAGGGACCATCCGGGAATTCTGTAAAATGAGTTTTTGAAAAAGAGATTTGATCCAGCATAGGTTAACCAGAGGACGCATTTCAAAAATTATTTCACTAGAAGGCAGTTTGACCATTCTAGATTCAGAAAATAAGCACGGTGCAAAAAGTTTCGATTCTAGTCATTCTGCGCAATCCGAGCAGACTGACTAGGGTCGCCATTTTACGCACTACCCAGATGGCCCCTTTTCGCGTGACGGGTCACATTTGTTAACAAACAGTATTTTTTTGAATTCTGTATAATTGTTGTTATCATGTTTATAAAAATGATATACATTTTGTCTTTTGTTTCTTCAATAAACTGTATTTAACTGATTAAGCGACCATTCTCTTAAACGACAGCCTTTCGACGGTCCTGTAAGTGGTCGTTTCCTACAAGTTTTACTGTAAATCACAGCTGATTCATGTAGCCAAGTTGTGTATAAGGGGTGTTTGTACTGCCTTGTCGTGCATGCTAGTTTGTATAGCGACGTGTCAGAGCAATCGCTAAGGGATATAGAGGTCCCTGGTTTGAATCCCAACGGTGTCGAACATGTATACAGTTTACATTTACATATAAATGTTTCGTATTTCAGGTCCTAATGGCGGCAGACTATGGTATCGATTTAGATGAATATACGACCAACCCATCTTGGACCCTTTTAAACACCAGCTGGTCAATTGAGGAAAGCAAAAGAGAGAGTATGATCAAGTACACGCTCATACTGAAAAGAAAACCATTTTTCTTCATTCTTTCTATCATCACACCTATAGTACTTTTAGGAATTCTCAATCTTTTCGTGTTCGCATTGCCGTGTGAGAGCGGAGAAAGGGCGGGATTCGCTGTAACGGTATTTCTTGCCCTTGCTGTTTTCCTGACGATCGTCTCCGACAACTTGCCGAAGAACTCCGATAATGTCTCGATATTCGCGATATACATGGTCATTCTAACCATCCAAAGTACAATTATCACAATAGCCGCCATGATTACGATTCGCTGGTCAAACAACAACGAAACCAAGCCCATTCCTACTTATATGATATATCTAACACGACTTGTACGATGTAGTCGGTACAATAAGGTTTCCGAAGGCGAAGAAGTGGAGGTCAAGACAAACAATAACGACCAAGCGAATCTGCAGAGGAAAAAAGCGATCAACCCAAATGATAGACCTGGATTAAATGGAACGAATAAAAAGGATACAGATAAAAAACGAAACGAAGGGAACAATCAGTCTTACACTTGGGTCGAAGTAGTGCGAGCACTAGATGTATTGTTCTTCATTTTGTTTTTCACAGCTTTTTCCGTAACCACCCTGGTGTGTTTCGTTGTGTGCAGTGTAGCTTCTGAGTAGGGAAGACTGAGGTCGGTTTTTGCAAGGTTACATGTACAAACAGTTAAGAACATTGTGAAATTGACCCTCATTCGGACCAAAACAATTCTTAATCGCTCACTCAGTGCTCCATTTATTCATTCCGCACAGCCACTCTTACCAATGAACTTGAGCTGCTGTTTTGCTCCACAGGCCTGATATTTGGTTGCTATCAATCTTTCAGGTTTTGAAACATTGATTTTCAGAGTTTCCACTAAATCAAAATCAGAGAAATGAACTTGGTCTATTCAAAACATTTTTTTCATGTAATCACAACAGTTTTTTGTAGTCTAATAAAGATTCACCGAAGAATCACTCCAGTAACATTTGGTTGATATCCATATGTAAGTTAGGTTCTTAGGAAATGAGTTTCAAAGTACCCACTATATATCATATAGAAAAATGACCTCCGCCCATGAAAGACATAGTTTGCATCTGATCCAAATATTTTTGTAGACTGATAAAGGCTGACGAAAAGATCATTCTAGTAGTATTTCGTTGATATCCATGAATAGGGTTCTTGGAAAATGATTTTCAAAGTTCCCGCTATATATCACATAGAGAAATGACCTCTTCCCATTAAAGACATTTTTTTATCTGATCACAATAATTTTTTGTAGCCTGATAAAGGGTCGCCCAAGAATCAAAATGTGAAATTTAATTGATATCCATGAATTAAGTACTGAGAAAATGCTTCTCAAAGTTTCCACTACATAATTTTTAAAGACATAACATAACATAACATATTCTTTATTAAACCATCGCATGAAATAACATACAGTATGGTAATTCACAAACAGAATGACATAGAATTAATTTGATAATGATTGGATCAAGAAAGTTGATTTTTAATATTGCAGAAGCTTTAATAGAAGCATGATAGATATTTACTGGTAATTCGGGCTAACTTGAAGTTATTATCTATCATTAGATTCGGGAAAATTTCCACAGGATAAATCTACATTCTAAGAAATCGTTGGTGGGCGACCAGACAGTCGTAGACACGGCTCTATTCAAGCCGCTTATACGACCCTCCACTCGGCCATGGGTGTTTAGTGAGCAACAGGGGTCAGGTTTCCACCAGTGTCAATCGTACAAAGTTGGGAACGCAACCCCCGCTCGTCACGTCAGTTCGGAAAACAATTTTATTTGTACTTTGTTAACATTATAATTGTTATTATTATTATTTACAGTAATATTTACAACAGTGCCGTAGCTCACATTGCGTACATTACGCAATTTTGTAATAGAAATAAAACCTCTTTCGGAAATGTCGTCGATGAATGATCACAACATCGTAACTACATCTTATTAAAGCTGTGGTTACGATGCTTTGGCAACTCAGCAACGATCAAATCATTAACTTGAAGGGGAGCGGATACTTAAAATTCATCTCTTGTCACGGACCAAAAACCGCTTTTATCCTATATCTTTGGTGGTTGCTTTCTGAGTGCGTTTAGATATAAAATTCCTAGTTACGCCTTTGCAGATTCCCACAAGGTTTAGAAAAAAGTAGAACCAGAATTGCGTCGTCTGCCAAAGGGTAAATAAACGGAAAATTTGTGACGAATTTGAGCTGTTGTTACAACGCTTTGACAGTCGCGTGTGATATATATATAACAGAATATAAAGAATGGCCTCCGCCCATTAAAGACATATTTTTCATCTGATAACAATATTTTTTTTGTCTTATAAAGACTCACTCTATAATCATTCCAGTAAAATTGGGTTGCTATCAATCAGTTAGATTCTGAAAAACACTTTTTTCAAAGTTTCAACAAGTTTATATAACATATATAGAAATGACCTCCGCACATAAAAGACACATTAGGCATGCGATTACAATTTATTGAGTAGAATGACAAAGGGTCACTCAAGGATTTAACCACTGAAATTTGGTTAATATTTATCAGTTAGATTCTTAGAAAAGATACATATATATGTAAATTGGCCATACCCATTTAAGCCTTGTTTTTCATAAGATCAAACATCCTCGAAAAAACTGTGAAAGAGGGTCACCCAAAGATCATTCCTGTGAAGTTTGGTTGAAATTCATCCATTTGTTACCCAGATTTTTAGAGAAAATGTTTATGACCTGACACATGGACACACAGACGTCCGGACCCCATTGACCTTAGGTCAGTGGAGCTAATGATTTGATCGATTTGAATGAAGATGATGATCGTATTCAAACGCTTTTTGAGTATTCTGAATGGTTTGAAATGGGAGAATGTGAATGGGGTGCTAAATGAGCTGTTTCAAATAAATCTGAGCAGAATGGGTGCCAATTTCACGATATTATTTACTAAAGGTTTTTCAAAGGTTCAACATTCATCAGCACAAGAGCTATGGAAGTTTCCAGAGAATCAGATTTGTGATCTGTCAGGAGAAAAAGGACGATCTTAAGGTAGTGGACCCGTAATAGTTTAGCAATGTCTCAAAGGGAATGAACTTTAACAGTGTTAACCGAGGTTTCCTAATGATTTTCATTAGGAAACCTCTGTCAACATTGTGAGTGATCATGTTCCAAAATGCTGCGGAACTATTACGGGTCCACTACCTTAAATTAAAATGAGCATTCCTGTATAAAACAAGAGCTGTCAAAGTACACCGAAACTCGGCTACATGTATTTCTAGTGCTAGATAGTAAGAGCATATCAATGTCTACATTTGGAAATTTCTTTAAATGAAAATAAGAGCTAGTATCTGTGTAGAGTATTATATTATGGCCATTGAAGCATGTGGATAATTTGCAAGCAATAGCTTAAGTAGAAACAGAGATATCACAGATATAACAGCAGTTGCACGTAAAATGTAAAAAAAAAAAAAAAAAAAAAAAAAAGAAAAATAAAATCCGTAATATCAGAGTAATGAATCTAAGTATAGAAACTAATATTATTCCGTTATAATTATTATTACCCATTTTCAAAAGGAACCTTTCTTATGTCTCTTATGTCCCTGTAATGACTGCATTAACCTTAGGTCATTCAATTTAATTTTCAATTATAACACTGGAACTCTCTCACGACATTCTGCTCCATTGTTTAACTTTCGCATATTTGTGGAAACAAAAACTTTGTATTCAGTCACACTTTGAAGCCTATGAGAGAAACATCAATTGCTGATAATTCACGGATAAGCCGATATAGTTGGTGCGTGGATTTTCTATTTTCTTCGACTGCAACTTTTTATTTCAAGTTAATGATTTTATGAAGATAAATAAATCATCATCTATATTCTAGGTGGGCAGTGAATATTATGTATTTGGGACTTGGATAAGCTCTCTGATCTTAATCTGCGCTTTCCACTTTTAGTATTTTCAAAGATCAATATAACATCGATACAGGGACAATTTCAGTACAATTTACAATCGGGTTTAGATTAATATTGTTTATCTAATAGTAATTATTTCAGTAAGTTTAGTATTTAACATGATTTCAAGAAATGTAGATTTAATATGAATTTCCATAGTTTTATCTTTCCTTTTTGTATTCTATGCAGTACCGACTTATCTCTTTCTTTATGAAATATTGTTTTGATGAGAACTTGTACTGATCATTGTATTATATATATTTTCAGTAAATCGTTTCCATACATATTGTAACAAAAGAAGCTTGTGTTACTTGTTTATTTTGCGGAGCGCATTTACTTCTGGCGAATCTTGACACTGGGCAGCATAGTCCCTACAATCACCCTGTGAAAGTTTGAAGGAAACCCGAAAATATTTATTGACTCTATTGCGTAAACAAGAACTATTTACCCATTGAACTTGATTTTCATCTTGGTGTAGACACCTACAATAATAAAATGCTAGAAACTATCAAGACTCGAATGTTTAAGGTTTGAGTGCACGGACGGAAATTTCTTACCAATTTCCTTATGGATTGATATTTTTGAAAAATAAATGGTGGATCCTAACGATTTTGATAATTTTACGCTTAGTTAATTCAAAATTTCGCGAACAATTTTTAATAAGGTCAACCAAGGAACATTCTGGTAAAAATTTCATTCAAATCGGCCCGGTGGTTCTGGAAGAGATGTAGTTCAAAGATTTCGGGCTCAAAATAAGCCCCGCCCTGTCACGCCTATATTTTTGGGCCAATCAAAATTCACGAATAATTTTTAAAAGGGTCACACAAGGAACATTCTGGTAAAGTTTCATTGAAATCGGCCCAGTGGTTCAGGAGATGAAGAAGTTTTTAAGATTATTGACGACGGACGAAGCACGACGGACGACACACGTCGGACTCAGGGTAATCAAACATGTATTAAGCAGTCACTCGCATGAATGTGAAAAACTTGCCTCTGTATCACCAGTCAACACTTATTCCAATTTCCTAATAAATTCAAACTTCAAGGCAACATGTATACATGTTATCTGATCTCCAGGAAAACATGCCCAAATAACATTACCTTTTTATGTCAGTTGTTACTTCAAAACAATCAATTTTAGACTAATCCAATTTAAAAGATTTTGCAGACGGTAATTCGATATGCCTTAAAATTACAAATAGACAGCAATACACAGAGGAAACATTGACAAAAATAGGAGAAATTGCTTGAAACTACTTTTATCTCAATGTTTCACACTTAAGGAAGTTCGCACTTCTAGCTTTGATTTTCCGCAATTAGAGATGCGTTTGCGTTTGTGTGATCGTTATAAAACTTTAAATTGAAATTCAAACCATGGTTTTGGATAGAGCTGCATTTAAGGTTGATAAAACGACAAAAACTTGTATAATTTTTTTTTCGCCAATTTTAGGGGGCATTTTTCCGAGAGAAAGCAAATGAGACTTTTGAAAACGGTAAAAAGACCCTCTACCTCATATCCCTGAACCAAAATACCAACAAATATGTTATTTTCAATATTGAAAAATGTGTTTTGAAATTTGAACATTATTTCGTGAATAACCTGCCCTTATTTTGTCAAAATATGGAAGGTTCATCACAATACTATTGTAAGTGCCTCTATATGTATAGGCACTTACAATAGTATTGAACTGACCCCTTGATATGTTAAAATGTAAGACTATGATCCGTTTTTTTTTCTATTTCAAAATATTCTTCATTATGTCACACAGTTATATTGAGAGTATAAGAAAAAGTTTGATAGAAGAAGTACATTTTTTTTTCTGTGAAGCCTTTATTATAAGCCCTCAGGATTTACCCCAAAATACTTTTATTAAGGACCGAATAAAGATGTCATATTTTTCTTTTGCTTCATTAAAATTCCATATTTCTTTCATAATTTAGTGGAATGGGTTATCGTTTCTAAGTAAATATTTAGTGCTTTCAGAAAATTAATTTGTCCAAAAGTAGTATCCTCAAATCAAGGACTAATTTTCTATTAAATTCAAAGGTAAGAAATGAAGGGCACTATATGTTATTGTAACCTATTTTCATACAGAAAAAATAAGCACCATGACCCTAATTCTTCTTTTCAAATATCTAAATAAAACATTTAGATCTTTCCAAAAAATCAGTTTTAAAGAAATGTTTAATAATGGGAAAAGGCCAAGAGAACTTCCTTATTAAAAATTTCATTGCATTAAAAGTTTGGTTTGTGGAAAAATGCCAACATAAACAGCTATAAATGATCTTAATCTTTTTCAGAAGTAACATAATTTTCCTTGTTTCATGTATAATAATAAAATTAGCATCTTTTAAGAACTGAAGTTGAAGTCTTTTATCAATTTTATTATCATTTAGGCAGGTGTTCCTGGAGAACAAATCAATGCACATAAAATGTTTTAAAGGATTGATTGGTAACAGGTCATACATATTCTTGTATTTGTTCCATATTTAATCAATTCTAACAAGCTTGGTTGATCTAAGTTCTCTACTTACTGCAGGACCTTTCAATCTCAAGCCATTATTTCCGCTCAAAATTACAAAACAAATTCTAAACAAGAGCACTGCCTTCAGGTGCAAGTCTGGGCTGCAGGTGATGAATAATGCAAAAAATCTATGTAAAACAAGGGGCACAACTCTGACAAAAATGCTTCCAGAGTTATTCCCCTTGATAATCTGTAAGGCTCTTATGATGTTAAATATGCATGCCAGATCTATGAAAATAGCTTGAATAAAAACAGAGGTATAACCAAATGTAAAAATTCCAAGTTGAATAAGGGCAAAACTATTACAACCAAAGCACTGAAAGTACTGATGGTGAATGATTCTGATGGCATTCTGGAGTGATATATTGAATTCATTGAGAAAAGAGAAATTATACATGTAAGAAATAATTCAAGGAAATTTTCTCGACAAAATTTTTAGAACTTCTCACGGTAAATTAAAATTTGTTTTGCATGCCGAATTTGTTATCAAATATTACAGCGAAAAAGAAAAAAATGGAAGACCACTTAACAGAAAACAGCATATCTTTGTTTGGTTTTGTTGTTGTTGTTTTAATCTACATTTTGGTTCTTAAGACAAACGGCATTTGAAATTATTTGCTGAATATTTGAGGTTTCAATTATCATAAACTCCGAGTGACAGCATTGTGCTTCTTTACTGTCGTAAAATCATTTCTTTTTTAACTAAAAAAAAAAAAAAACAGTCAGAAAGGTAAATCAATTTCAACATGTGGAACCAATTTTTCACCAGATCAAATATCAGTTTTGTTTCATTTTGACTATGAAACGTAATCCGCTAGGGCTCTGTAACTTTAATGACCTGAATGGGGTCCTCCATCCCCCTAATTCAAAGACCGCTGTTTCGTCTTCAATCAAAACGCTGTTATTACAATGTTTTGGTCTTTTTCGGTAATACACAGAGTTTTGTAATAGAATGATTATCTGATGCCATTGTGTAAAAAAAATGAAAAAATAAAAATGAAAGAAATACAATAATATTTATGAAGTTAGGTAGTTTGTACAGCTAATAGATTGTCCAAATATAGACTGCCTCGGTGGCCTAGTGGTAAATGCACTCGACCCGTGACCTGGAGGTCCGTGGTTCGAGCCCCACTGTCGCCAGGGTGTTTTTATGGGCAAAACACTTAAAAGCCAGCCCCAGTTCACCCAGCTGTAAAAATGGGTAGCAGGACGGACGGACGGACGGACAGACGGAGAAGATGACGCCAATATACGTCCGCCTCCGGCGGCGTATAAAAAATGCACTCAAATAATGTCTGACACGTGGATTTCCAAATTTTATCACGACTTACTCCCAATATGGCTATCCATTAGCTGTGCATGCTGCATCTATGTGACTCAAAACCTTGGCTTTTCATGCTCTTTTTTAGACTCTCATTGTAAGCTTGTATTTGATAGATTTTGAGATAAGTCCAGTCGGTGAAAGATTAGACATTGGTATAACTTAAAGAAGGTGTTTGCAAGGAAAGTTCATAATTGCATGAGATGAATGGGCCATAACATTGACTTGCTCATGGGGTGTTACAAATGGCTATAGCTATTGTAGGATTAGATACTCGGCTCATAATTCATGATTTTGGTGTTTCACTGTCATCACTAGTTCACTCAAATCTGAACTAGAAAGCCATGAATGGCTTGGGTCGCTCCACAGGCTTGAAAGTTTTGTAATAGCAAATCAAAGTTTTGGCTAGATATTAGATATTTTGGGTTCTACTGATGTTGAAAATGATTTTCAAAGTTTCCACTACATAACATACAGAGAAATGACCTCCACCCATTAAATACATATTTACCATCCGTTCACAATAATTTTTAAAATAGTTTAATACAGATAAAGGGTTACTCAAGGATCATTCCAGTGAAATTTGGTTGTTATCCATCAATTACATTCAGAGAAAATGATTTTTAAAGTTTCCAATATATAACATATAGAGAAATGACCTCCACCCACAAAATACATATTTTTCATCTGTTCACAATAATTTTGGTAGACTGATAAAGAGTCACTCAAGGATCATTCCAGTGAAATTTGGTTGATACCGATCAATTGCATTCTGAGAAAATGATTGTGAAAGTTTCAACTATATAACATATAGATAAAGGCCCCCACCCATAAAATACATATTTTCATCTGATCACAATAATTTTTTGTAGACTGATAAATGGTCAGCAAAGGATCATTTATGTAAAATTTAATTGGTATCAATCAAATAGCATCTGAGAAAACTCACTTTTTACCACTTTTTGAAATTAGCCATGCCCATTAAATCCATGTTTTTCATTGGATCAAAATTTCTTGAACATATTTGAAAGAGGGTCACCCAAGGACCATTCCTGTGAAGTTTGGTTGAAATTCATCTGAGGAGAAGATTTTTAAAGAAAACGTTTACGACCGGACACACACATGCACGACCGACACAGCGCCATGACAATAGCCCAAGTGGCCTTCGGCCACTGAAACACAAAACTGTGACATTGAGAATAAGAATTTCTGGTCATATAACTTTACAATGCAGCCTCCTCATCAAGTCAATATCCAAAGTATAGCACCGAGATTTGTTAAAACTAACGTTTTAACCTTACAATAGGCTAATTATGATCCCTCATGGCAGGTGCAAGTGTCCTTGAGTTCAATATGACTTTGCGAGATGGCATTCCGAAATTCAATTTTTCACTACTGCACACCTCGAAGACTTTGCTTGATCTGATAAATGACTACACTGTTTTTCATTACCACCTTTAATTGCTGTAAATCTCCACCAACTTTATTTTCAAAAGATGCATTCCAACTGTTGCACGAGCAGAAAACATGTTTATCAAAGTCAAGTGTCTTTACTCAACTGATTATGATTCTAGAAATAAATTTCATCACATTTGTGTACCTAGTGGCCGGCCAAACTAATGTAATGTCATATCAGTAAATTGATCGATTTCAGGGTAAAATCATTTTTCATTGAAAAGTGATGTTATTTTTGCTGTTCAGTATACATTGTTTTCTCATCTATTTCATCTTGGGGGTAAGTTTCTTCTGATCATGGACAAGTTGAAAATCATCTTTCACTTGTCCAGGGACAAGTTGGAGATCCATATTTCAACATCTGTGGCTAAAACAATGGATTTTCAAAATAATTACTGACCCAAAGTATTTCTTGCTTATAGAACTATCAGCACTTTATTTTTAATCCAGATTTGCTAAGGTTTTAATTCAGCATGACAAGGGTAAAATTCAACTAAGTACGGCTGAAAGAAACCCACATCTGTTGTAAAGCTCTATAGGAACGAAAGAATAAATTTAAAACTTTTTTTAGAAAATGGAAAATAAAAGTTTCTGTTTGTAAAAACCCCATTAAAATTTTTCAATTATTTTTTAATTTTCTTTTTCTCTTGTACAGGAGCCATGACACCTTTATTTATAAGTCCTCCATTTTTCACATTAAACAAAGGGGGCCACACAAGAAAATCTGTTTTATCACCGGGTGTGTAATATGGCGTGTATAAATTGAGGTCAAGCTTGGTTCCTTGTTTGAACTCTGTGTCCATGTAAAGTGGGGGATTATTGATCGCCAGTAACCAGCAAATCTCTGTACATTTCTCGTAGTAGGCTGTTATTTCTTTGGAAAGTTTCTCGTCAGGTTTGGTCCTCATTTTTTCAAGGAATTGCTGAAATGGAAATAGAATACTTCAAAGAAAGCACTGCAATTGCAAGGGTTCATAGTTCTTAGTTTGCACTTTGGAAAAAAATCTTGCTTTCCTGCCATATTGAGCTTTAAACACATCACTTTTTTAGTAAGATTAACAAGATGTGTTCTTTAACTCCCCCGAATATGCAATTTTTATTAGTTTGACCTTGATAGTTGTACTTGGTCTTGACCAATGACCTTATCATAGAATGATGTGCTTTGTTAAAGAAAATGCTCATGCCAAATATAAGCACTGAATAGAGTTGAAGTTATTAGAAAATGTTTCTATAAAGGAAAAGTTTTCAAGTTTAAATTTTTGCAGACACACAGACAGACACAGGTTTCAAAAAATGATATTTGTTTACCACAGATGTTATAAAGTTTCTGTGTTTTCAAACAAAAACAACACCCAGGACAACAAAAAAAGACAACAGAAAGTTTTCAATCAATTTTTGAGCATTTTGAATGATTATTGAGCGTTTTGAGTGAGTGTTTACAAGGGTGTAACTCTCATTATGAAATTTTTGCAAGTGCGTTAAATAAATAATCCTCTGTTGAAAAAAATTGTTGATGAATGATCAAAGCATCGAAACTACAGCTTATTACGATGTTTTGATTATTCGCAAACCCTAAAATAATAACAAGAGGACCAAGATGGTCCTAGATCGCTCACCTGAGTCTCTATGACCCCTGGGACATCACATTAATTAGAAAGGCAGATGTCAAAAAGAAGATAATTACCTAAGATCAATACCATGGAACGTTTTCAGCGAAGAGCAAGACAGATATGCCTTTTTGCTCTTTGATTCTATGTAAAAAGGGATGCACCAGGGTGGACCCCAAAAGTGACCCCAGGGTCTTGATATGAACAATCTTGGAAGAGGTCCATAAGATGATGCTACATTCTAAATAGGAAGGCTGTCTGCCTTCTGGTTTCAGAGAAGAAGATTTTTTGAAGGTTTTCCCATTTTCACCCATCGTGCTCAGATGAGCTGAAAGGGATGCGCCCAGGTGGAACCCAAATATGACCCAAGGGTCTTGATATAAACAACCTTGGTAGGGGCCCACAAGATGATGCTACATACCAAAAATGAAAGCAGTGTGCCCTCTGGTTTTGATTAATGAAGATTTTAAAAGATTTTCGCTCTTTGATTCTATGTAAAAAGGGTTGCGCTAGGGTGGAGCCCAAATATTATCCTAGGGTCTTGATATGAACAAACTTGGTAGAGGTCCACTAGATGATGCTACATACCAAACATGAAAGCTGTCTGCCTTCTGGTTTCATAGCAGAAGATTTTTAAAGATTTTCATTTTTTTACCCTTTGTTCTCATAAGAGATAAAGGGATGCACCCCTGCAAAGCCCAAATATGACCCAAGGGTCTTGTTATGAACAAACTTGGTAGAGGCCCACTAGGTGATGCTACACACCAAATATTTAAGCTGTCTGCCATCTGGTTACAGAGAAGAAGATTTTTAAAGATTTTCGCTCTTTGATTCTATGTAAAAAGGGTTGATCCCGGGCAAAGCCCAAATATGACCCCAGGGTCTTGATATGAACAAACTTGGTAGAGGTCCACTAGATGATGCTACATACCAAATATGAAAGCTGTCTGCCTTCTGGTTTCAGAGCAGAAGATTTTTGAAGATTTTCATTTTTTTACACTTTGTTCTCATAAGAGATAAAGGGATGCACCCCTGCAAAGCCCAAATATGACCCAAGGGTCTTGTTATGAACAAACTTGGTAGAGGCCCACTAGGTGATGCTACACACCAAATTTTAAGCTGTCTGCCATCTGGTTATAGAGAAGAAGATTTTTAAAGATTTTCGATCTTTGATTCTATGTAAAAAGGGTTGGGCCCGGGTAAAGCCCAAATATGACCCCAGGGTCTTGATATGAACAAACTTGGTAGAGGTCCACTAGATGATGCTACATACCAAATATGAAAGCTGTCTGCCTTCTAGTTTCAGAGAAGAAGATTTTTAAAGATTTTCATATTTTCACCCTTTTTGTTAAAGGTTAAGGGAGAGTTAAGGGTGGATTTCATTTATTTGAACAACTTTGGTAGAGCTTGACCCAAGGAACATCCCTGCCAAGTTTCATCAAGATTGGCCCACTGGTTTAGGAGGAGAAGATGTTTAAAGAAATTGTGGACGACGCACGACTGACGACGGACATTCTACGATCCCAATAGCTCACCTTGAGCACTTCGTGCTCAGGTGAGCTAAAAAGGGAGTGGACAGAGGGCATTGATCTTTTGTCACAGTTCTCAAATTGTCTTTATCCTATAAATTCTTTGGTTGTTGCCTTATGAGTGTGTATAAATTTCAAGGTCTTAGATACACCTATGGTTTAGATTGCCTTAAAAATATACATGAGTGCGGCTTTAGAATGAGCTTTAATGAGACAAGTGTCAATTCTGTGCTGTAAATAATCCTTGTCATGCTGAACCCTAAATATCCCTGCTTTGGAAAAAGGTATAGACAAAGATCAAGCTGCAAACGTTCAGCCTAAGATCTGATTTTTCTCTTTAGACTAGAAAAGTTAACAAGAGGGCCGATGGCCCTGGGTCGCTCACCTGAGAAAAAAGCTTCATTTCCTAGGTATGTCCATGCAACAGAAAAAGAGATTTTCACTTATTCAATCAGATAACATTTGAAATAATCATTCCCCCCCCCCCTCTGCTCCTCCCCTGGACATTATTTTTATTTAAGCTTTTTCCATAAAAGGTCTGTGATCAGCTTATCGATGCCAGATATACAGGCTGAGTCTGAGACTTTTAAAGTTTTCTTTAATGAGTTGATCAATCCATGTCAAATATAAAGGCTGTAGGGATTCAAAATTCCCAACAAAGCACTCCCCCCTCCCCCAAGATGCTCTGCACCTGGTGAATCTACAGTCTGGTTCCTGATCCAGGAGAAGAATAAGGTTAAAGATTTCAAAATTGATCGAAAGTACTACCCCCTGCCCCCTAATGCTCCGCATCTAGTGGCCCTACATTTATGATTTTAGCTATTTTATTTTAGATCCATATGCTTATCATCCATGCCAATATTGAAGTCTGTAGGGCTCCTGGTTCATTAGAAGATGAAGATTAAAGTCACAAAATTTTCACAAAAATACTCCCCCCTCACCCCTGGTGCTCCGCACCTGGTGGCTTTACAGTCATGATTTCAGCTATTCATATTAAGGTCCATGAGCTGATCCTCCATGCCAGTTTTCAAGTCTGTAGGGCTTGTGGTTCAGAAGAAGAAGAAGGTTCAAGATTACAAAATTTTCACAAAAGTACTACCCTCTCCCCCCTGGTGCTACGCTCCTGGTGATTCTACAGTCATGATTTTAAGTATTTTTTTATAAAGGTCCATATGCTGATCATCCATGCAAATATTCAAATCTGTAGGTCTCCTGGTTTAGAAGGAGAAAAAGGTTAAAGATTACAAAATTTTCATCAAAGTACTACCCCCTCCCCCCTGGTGCTCCGAACCTGATGGCCCTACAGATATGATTTTAGCTATTTTTATTAAGGTCTATGAGGTGATGATACATGCAAAATTTTAAGGATGTAGGCCTTTATGATCAGAAGAAGAAGAAGGTTAAAGATTACAAAATTTATCCAAAGTACTACCCCCTCCCCCCTGGTGCTCTGCACCTGATGGCCCAACAGATATGATTTTAGCTATTTTTATTAAGGTCTATGAGCTGATCATCCATGCCAAATTTCAAGGCTGTAGGGCTGCTGGTTCAGAAGAAGAAGAATTTTAAAGTTTTTCTTAGTTTTTTAACTTTGGTTGCCATAGCAACCAGAGTTTTTCACCGATTTCAATTCTTTTAGCAATTCTTAAAGGGGACCACCTAATGAACATTTCAGCCAAGTTTGGTCAAAATTGGCCAAGTAGTTTAGGAGGAGATGTCGTTTAAAGAAATTGTTGACGGACGATGGACGACGGACGACGCACGACGGACGACGCACGGACGCCGGACAAAGGGTGATCACAATAGCTCACTTGAGCATGTTGTGCTCAGGTGAGCTAAAAATTATATAATTTCAGAATGAATATTGATTCAAAAATACTGCATTCAGTGCATTCAGCACTTTGATTCAAATGCAGTTCTTAAGTTTTTATCCAGAATGACAAGGATTAAGTGTAATAAAGTGCGATAAATAAAATTTGTAAGACAATAACCTGCTTTACTGGCTCTGATTTTGTAGATGCAATAGTTTTCCTTACTTCTAGGAGAGCCTTCTCTTGGTCGGAATGTAGTCTTGGTTTATCTTTGGTCTAAATTCAAATAATAAGGCTATGCATGAAATCTCCAAAAAGTTAACATGAGAGTGTTGTACAAATATTGATTAACCTAATCACCATACTTTGACATACTAATATTTGCTGACCCCCTAAATAATCCATCATCTATTTGAATTTAACCCTTGTCATGCTGAACCCGGAATATTCCTGCTTTGGCAGGAGCTATAGACAAACATCAGCCTGCACATATGTGATTTCGCGATTCTTTGTTCATTGCTTCTTGAGTTGGGTTCTAGAAACAGTTTTTCCTATAAAGTTCAGTTGCAAAATGACCTTTCTAGGCACTTTCTAGTGTCATGGTCCACTTTGAAATATTATTTCTTGAATCAAGGCTGATTGCCTCTTGATTAAGAGTCCAGAATCTCTTTCTAAGGTGGCAATGGACAGCGTTCTCCCGACTCTATAAACCGGAAGCGGGATTTCGTTTATTTTACGGCTCTCTCCAGCGTCATTTTAAAAAAAAAACGCCTTTTGCAAGATTCTGCTTATGGATATAACGCGGAATAATGATGGAAAAACTTCATAACTAAGCTTCTTTTCAACATTAAATGTCATTTGAATGACTGGATCATAACATTTAACAATAAAAATGCGTTAGAACCGTCATAAAATTTGGAGGGGTCATTGTAAAATATCGAAAAACTTTCTTATATGCATGGAAAGGTATGCTGAATTTTTTACCAAATAAAGGAAAAATATGGGTTTTAAACATATCGGAAAATTAGAAAAATTCATTGGGTAATTTCTTTAAAAAATAGGCTTTTGTGGCATTTTTACCCAGTAAAATTACAAAAATCAGTGCATTTTTAACTTTGGAAAATTGTGCAAATGCAATTGATCAAAGAGAAATTTTCTTGGCAACAGCCATTGTGTACATGTATAAGATCTATCAAAATGTATTTGTTTTATAGCTATAAGCTATTACTGAGTTTACGCTAGACCTAAAACGAATATAAACGTTTTACTGAAAAATGGTTAATACCACTCAAGGGCAGATAACTCTAACATGAAACGAGCATGGAAAGGTACCTTCAAATTTTTATATAATGACTACACAATGTTAATCTACAACATATATGACTAAGAAAAAAATGCATTGGGCAGAAAAAAATAACGCCATGTGTCCATTGCTACCTTAATCAAAGTGTGACATTGACTTCTGACTTGCATTATCCCAAAATATTCGGACACTTTCCTAGGTCATGGGGAAAAATCCTAATAAGTTTACTGATTCTAAGTTTTATGCTTTTTGAGTTTAAGTCTTGAAATGTGTTGTCAACAAAGTAGAATTGTGACCTTGACCTTTGACCTGCTTGATCCAAATCAATAGGAAACATCAATTAGTCATGGGCAACCATTGTTCAAAAACCATGATTCTAGGTAGCTTGGTTCTTGGGTTAGAGTCCAGAAATGAAAATTCTACGGACAAATTGTCAGTTGGACAAACAAATGGACAGGCAGAAACAGTGGAAACAATACAATCATACACCCCTCTCCCCCTAAGGTGATTGGAGTTTAATAAAAACTATTTAAGAGATTATCTCACTGCTGTGCCATTGACCATATTAGAATATACTTACAACAGGTTTATTCATATCTTGACAATTGTACAAGAAAATGTTTCTGAGTTCAGTCATTTGTCTTTCAGCAATATCTTTGCAGAAACTGTAACAATCCTGAAATACAAATTAACAGTAATTCCATATACAATGATCCTATACTTTGATATTTCATTTTTCACAGGTTGGATATGACTGTTTTTACAGTTACCGATAAACACATTGGGAAAGTAACACTCCAAACAAACCAATAAAAATAACTCTCTCAGCACTTCATTCATTCATCCTAAACTTGCTGAAACCATTCAAAAGAAGTCAAAAATCCATAACAAAGCTCTTCAACCGCATTCAAGTTGCTCCAAAAATTCTATGAATTCACTAACTTGCTTGCAATGTAGAAGTCTATTCATAGAGTATGTATGTTTACTTTATTAAAGAGAGGTAATTAATATCACTTATTGTGTTCATCTGAATGAAAATTGACCTTATTGTATAACCTGCCTTGAATAAATTCAAAATTCATTTGTCCCAATCATTTTATTTCATCCCAAATGCATTTTACATTCACCTTGTTTATTCCTACTGTTCTTTACAGTAAATGCTTCCCCCGGGCCTTCTCTGAGGATCGCCATTGTTGCCAAATGTGAAAATGAAATGAATTTTGCAATACAAATATGAAATGACTGGCAACAAAAAAATCTGAAATTTGACCTATCAGCAGAGATCATTTTGGGGCAAGATATTGAGAGATTCTCTCATTTTTTCTGCTAGAAATCTCATAGAAACTGGCTAAATGAGAGAAAGATCTCAATTAAGCAAAATTAAATTTAGAGAAGGATGTGGTAGAATTTCTTGCCTGAAATTCTTAATTTCTCAAAAGGTTAGGCTAAATGAGATATTTTTGCAAATGCTATCCTGAGCCAGAATTATCTCTGCATCAGGGATTAATGATTTTGACATAGGCTGAGGAGACATCGTGTAGAAATGCTCACGAGTGACTGGCAATTAATTTGGGTAAAAGGCATGAATTATTAACATCTTTTGCCTACCCATAACACTTTTGTGATTGTTTACAAAAACTATCTATCAATTTCATGTTAATTGACATTTAGATACGATCCCACTTGACAATGAGACATATCAAAGGAACATAAGATTCTATCAATGACAATCTTTAGAAGGAAAATGGCTCCAAATTTGGCCCCTAAAATCCAAATTTGGCTCCATTTTTTTTATTTGGTATAAGTTTTGGCGAAAAGAAATTTCAGTCCGGAGAAGGCCCTGCTTCCCCGTTTATTTTTTTAGCTCACCTGAGCACGAAGTGCTCAAGGTGAGCTATTGTGATCGTAGAATGTCCGTCGTCCGTCGTGCGACGTGCGTTGTGCGTTGTCTGTCGTCCACAATTTGTGGAAACATCTTCTCCTCCAAAACCAGTAGGCCAATCTTGATGAAATTTGGCAGGAATGTTCGTTGGGTCAAGCCCAACCAAAGTTGTTCAAATACATAAAATCCACCCTTAACTTTCCCTTTATCCTTAACAAAAAGGGTGAAAATATGAAAATCTTTAAAAATCTTCTTCTCTGAAACCAGATGGCAGACAGCTTTCATATTTGGTATGTAGCATCATCTAGTGGACCTCTACCAAGTTTCTTCATATCAAGACCCTGGGGTCATATTTGGGTTTTGCCCAGGCCAAACCCTTTTTACATAGAATCAAGGAGCGAAATCTTTAAAAATCTTCTTCTCTGAAACCAGATGGCAGACAGCTTTCATATTTGGTATGTAGCATCATCTAGTGGGCCTCTACAAAGTTTGTTCATATCAAGACCTTTGGGTCATATTTGGGCTTTGCACGGGTACATCCCTTTATCACTTATGAGCACTAAGGGTAAAAAAATGAAAATCTTCAAAAATCTCCATCTATGAAACCAGAAGGCAGACAGCTTCCATATTTGGTATGTAGCATCATCTAGAGGACCTCTACCAAGTTTGTTCACATCAAGACCCTATGATCATATAAGGGCTCCACCTGGGCGCAACCCTTTTTACATAGAATCAAAGAGCGAAAATCTTTAAAAAAAATCTTCTCTAATCGAAACCAGAGGGCACACTGCTTTCATTTTTGGTATGTAGCATCATCAAGTGGGCCCTACCAAGTTTGTTCATATCAAAACCCTTGGGTCATATTTTGGCTCCACCCGGGCTCATCCCTTTCAGCTCATCTGAGTAGGATGGGTGAAAATAGGAAAACCTTCAAAAATCGTCTTCTCTGAAACCAGAAGGCAGACAGCTTTCATATTTAGAATATAGCATCATCTTATAGACCTCTTTCAAGTTTGTTCATATCAAGACCCTGGGGTCACATTTAGGGTCCACCCGGGTGCATCCCTTTTTACATAGAATCAAAGAGCAAAAAGGCATATCTGTCTTGCTCTTCGCTGAAAAGATTCCATTGTATTGATCTTAGGCAAATATCTTCTTTTTAACATCTGCCTATCTAATTAATGTGATGTCCCAGGGGTCAAAGAGACTCAGGTGAGCGATCTAGGACCATCTTGGTCCTCTTGTTTTTAATTTTTAGACTGCATCAATTTCAAACAGGTTGCAGAAAACATAAAAAAGAGTGTATTTTAATAAGGAACCATTTTGATTGCTCAGCCCAAAACAGTTGTAACTGCCTATATGTTTATAGGCAGTTACTACTCTTTTGCACTGAGCCAGGGGTCCTGATAAGAGGTCTTAAAGCCAGTCTTAAACCCTTATTTCTCATTGAAACCCTTTGTCATGGGTACTCATTTGAATAGTCTCTTTATGACAATTCCAATGAGTACCAACAAAATAGGATCTGCACAACTATAATGACAACTATCTTAATTGAAATCCAAAATAACCCCTCTATCTATAGCTCTGCTGAGGCATCAAAATTATGCTGAAAAGGAGAAATTGCCTTTTCCAAGTTTTTTATCTTCACAATATCTTCCTGTCTAATTATTGTATGTTTCAAAGTCCAAGAAATGTTCAGGAAAGGGTTAAAATGATTAGAAAGCTTGTCAACAGTGACTCAGGTCAATTTGTTTAATTTGTCTTTATGGGGTTATACACAGCTTTCAACAATCTTTCAGTTATGATCACAGTGGCTGGAGCACCTAAAAATACATTCCTGGTATTTCTAAAATCAGTATTACCATTACATCCTTCCTAGCCTCAAGCTTCTCCTACATAGGTGTACGTTTATCACTTTGAGACTTTAGAAGAAACAAATAAGAAATATTCCTGCTAATTTTGGTTGAGATTGGTTTATTGGTTTGGGGATGGAAGAAATCAGTGAAAAAAAAAAACACCATCCTTTTCAGAGGTACAGATAAGAGGGGGTAAAGCCAGTCTAAAATCTTTATTTCTTATTGAAACCCTATGTTGTGGGTAGTCATTTGAATTGTCTTGACAAGACAATTCCAATGGGTACCAACAAAATAGGCTTTGAACAAGTATATTTGAAAAAGTCATATTTGAAATCCAAAATAACCCCTTTATCTGTAGCTCTGCTTTTGCAACAAATTTCCACATTACCTGTAAAGTATCTAGTAAATACTTGATGGCATCTTTCTCAGATTTCTTGTCAGTCAGGTTAGAAAAAGCATCTGTCCACTCGTTATCATACAGTTCTGAAAACTTCTCACCAAGTTTCATTGGACGGTTTGGATCACTCAGGTCAGATATGTCAGAGTTATTGTCCTTCAATTTCTGTCCTGCAACCTTGCTGTACCTGGTAAAGATTTTTTAACCCTTTGCTGTTTAATCCCTGCTTTTTACGTGCCTGTGATGTTATGATGGAGAAAAAATTGTGAAAAAAGAAGAAATTGCTTCTGACAAGCAATTTCTTCTTTTTCCACACTATTTTCTACCCTACTGAATGGTTGTTTTTCAAATTAAATCCACTTTAAATTTTCGTCTGCAAAACCTTTGAATTTGGACAGGTCTAAAATTTTGTTAAACAGGAAAGGGTTAATCAAGGTACAATAAGACGATTCTAATTGGTTCGAACATCAAAGGATTCAGTGTGACTTGACTGACCATCTATAAATGCCACAAAAATGAACTGTCACATTTATAAATAAATTTTGTATTAAGCAACCATTCAAATAAACAACCGCTTTTTGGTGGTCCCCTTAGTGGTCGCTTAACACAAGTTTTACTGTATGACTCCCAAGAAAGCAAGGTAAATTAAAATGAACAAATTTTCCAATACCTATTACGTAGATCATCTCTTTCTGCACTTAGTTTCTGAATTCTTTCTTCATTTTGTCTATCCTTAGACTTTATTGTGTCCTCCAAATGGGAAACCTTTTTCTTAAAATGTTCAACAGCTTTACTTTTCTCCTCATATTGTAAAATAGCTTCATTCCATTGTTCAGTTTTTTCTTGAACTTCTGATTGAAGGTCTTGTTCTCTTTGCTTTAACCTGTTGTTGTCTTTTAACAGACTTTCATAACTTTCCTTAAGTCTTTCTATTTCTTGAGACAGGTTCTGGTTTTCTTGATACAGCTTGTTCCCATTATGTTCTAATATTTCAGCACTGTTTTGCCTATCCCTTAATTCTCTGTCCTTTTGTTGAATTGTATCGATAAGTATTTTCATTTTTTCTTCAAGTTCTTGGTCTCTTTTCTCTAAGGACTCTTTCCTGAAAAAAAAAAAACAAAATAATACAAACATCAGCGTGCCCTTTGAAGTTGATGTTCTCCAAATCTATAAGTTTAATTGCTCACCTGAGGGAACTGTCCAAAACACATTTCTAGTAGTTTTTGAAAATATTTTATGGCTAATTTTCAGGCAAAAAATCTGACTTCCAGAGCGTGTAAGATTTGACCCCTAGTTTTTGACCCCACTTGACCCAATTTTGATCTTGTCTCAGATTTTATCAAGACAATCATTCTGACCAAATTTAAGGTTGATTGGGCAAAAAATGTGACCTCTGGAGTGCATACCAAGTTTTCTAAGATTTGAACTCGTGACCAAGATTTTGACCCCACTTGATCCAATTTCGAACTCATCCGAGATTTTATCAAGACAATCATTCTGACCAAATTCCAGGTTGATCAGGCAAAAAAAGAGTCCTCTAGAAGGCATACAATGTTTTTCTAAGATTTGATCCTGTGACCTAGTTTTTGACCCCACTTGACCAAATTTCAAATTTTCCAGGATTTTATCAAGACAATCATTCTGACCAAATTTCAGGTTGATTGGGCAAAAATTGTGACCTCTAGAGTGCATGCAAGTTTTTTTATTTTGATTTGACCCCTTGACCTAGTTTTTTACCCCACTAACCCTATTTCAATTTTGCTCAAGATTTTATCAAGACAATCATTCTGACCAAATTTCAGGTTGATTGGACAAAAATTGTGACCTCTAGAGTGCATACAAGGTTTTTCTAAGATTTGACCCTGTGTCCTAGTTTTTGACCCCACTTGACCCAATTCAAAACTCATCAGAGATTTTATCAAGACAATCATTCTGTCCAAATTTCAGGTTGATTGGACATAAAAGTGACCTCTAGATAATATACAAGGTTTTCTAAGATTTGACCCTGTGACCTACTTTTTGACCTCTCTTGACCCAATTTGAAGTTGCCCAAGATTTTATCAAGACAATCATTCTTACCAAATTTCAGATTTATTGGGCAAAAAATGTGACCCCTAGAGTGCATGCCAGGTTTTTCTAAGATTTGACCCTGTGACCTAGTTTTTGACCCCACTTAACCCAATTTCAAAATTATCCAGGATTTTATCAAGACAATCATTCTGACCAATTTCAGGTTGATTGGGCAAAAAATGTGACCTCTAGAGTACATACAAGGTTTTTTTTAGATATGACCCTGTGACCTAGTTTTGACCCCACTTGACCCTATTTCGAAGTTGCCCAAGATTTTATCAAGACAATCATTCTGAAAAAAAATTCAGATTGATTTGGCAAAAATTGTGACCTCTCCAATTCCAAATTCCAATTCCAAATTTTATTTGTATTATAAGGCCAACAGCCCATACACATATAAATACATTTAATAATACAAACAAAATGTGTAAGTGTACAAAATATTTGGCAATCAACATAAACATGAAAAATCAAAAAGTCAAAAAGTGAGACAATCTGAAATTCAGTCAAACAAATCAATTCATAGTTATTCATCTGTAGATGAATACATGTATAAATTATTTGTTTGACCATTTTAGTCCTAAAAAGACACAGTGTATTTAGAGATGTATTTAAACTTCTTGTGATTCCAGATATAGTTTTCTTTTTTCTAGCGCATAAAAGATAAACATAGCCAAATTTCGGATCGTTGTTTCATTTTTTGATGACATTAGCTTATTAAATGATGTTATATTTAAAACATTTGTATATTTCGAGTCAATGTAATCCTTTCTCAAATCATTATATAGGGGACATATTAACACGAAATGTATTTCGTCCTCAACATGTGAATCACAAAAGATACAAAATCGATATTCTCTGGTTATGCCATAGTGTCTCCCCTTTTTGATCATAAGTGGGTGCGAAGCACTTCTAAATGAGGAAAGACATGACCTAAATTTATTTACATCAATGGATGACAGATATTGCTCCTGTCCAAAAGAGTTTTTGAAGCCACAGTAATAAACCTCTAGAGTTCATACCTGGTTTTTCTAAGATTTGACCCCTTGACCTAGTTTTTGACCCCACTTGACCAAATTTCAAACTATCTGAGATTTTATCAAGACTCATTCTGATTAAGTTTCAGGTTGCTCAGACAAAAATTGTGACCTCTAGAGAGCATACAAGGTTTTTCTAAGATTTGACCCTGTGACCTAGTTTTTGACGCCACTTGACCAAATTTTATCAAGACAATCATTCTGACCGAATTTCAGGTTGATTGGGCATAAAATATGACCTCTAGAGAGCATACAAGGTAAATGTTGACAACACAAGGCACAAGATGGACATCCAAAAGGTGCTCAGGTGAGATAAAAATACTAGAAACCCAAAACAAACAACAAAGACAGGTTATACTCCCTAATTAGTGCTTGATACAGAAAGTATGGTATAAATCCAGTCTCTTAGAAATTCTAAAATAAGTTTAATGTTAACCCAAGACCTTGGTCATAACTAATGACCTTGATCAGACACTAACTTGTCATAAGCAATACACATGTCAATTATAAAGGCTTTATCATTCACCATTGCAAGAATATCCAATCTAAAAGTTTTAATTTTACAACTTGACATTTAAAGATGACATTGACCTTAACTGATAACCTTTAACTTTGTACCAACAGAAATGCCTTGTTAGTAGCAATGCAACTCTGAAATATGTACATCATACCACAAACCATTCAAATATATGCAAATTTCAAGTTTTCATGATGGAAATTTCTACCTTAACAATATAACCTTGACTGAGAACCTTGTTGTATTTACATACTAAGAGATCCTGTCACAAGTTATACACATTTGAAATACGAAGGCTATATATCAGTAACTAGAACAAACTCTTGGTAAACTTTTAACTATAATTTTTTCCAATTCTACCAAAATTTGACAGATAAAATGACCAAAAACCTTAAACTTAGTACCAAGTAAAAGATCTTGTCACAAGCAATGCCATTTCTCAAACCAATAAAAAGTTATGCTCAATTTAAAGTTTTAATGATGAAAATTTCTGACCTAGATAAAATGACCTTGGCTGATTTCACTGATTTAAATTTGTAAGTTTTTGTCACAAGTAATACACATTTGAAACATGAAGACTATATAAGACACTTTAGCGAACTTGGATCCAATTTAAAGTTTAAATTTTCCAAATTTTGACCTTGAAAATTTGTCTTTGACTGATGACCTTTAACTTTGTACAAACAGTGCAATGCTCATGTGAAATATGAAGACATTTGCTCTTACAAATCAAATGTTGTGACCAATTTAAGTTTTGGGAAGACAAATGGAGAGTAAACTTGAAGCTAATAATATTAGCTCCCCTTTTACTATGAGGTTCTATCTTTATCCGCGTACTTAAGATAATTAACAAGGTGAAGTCCAAAAGTTCCTGGCTAAATATAACCAATAAATGATGTTCGATTAAGTTGTAACTGGATGTGAATTTTGATACCAAAATTATTTTAAAAAATCTTTCCTGATATGTATATTTTTGGTAGTCCTAGAACTTTTGGACTATACCTTGTATGGTCAAGGGTATCTGTTTTGCTACAACATATAAAATATAAAAAGCCTTCATATGAAGTTTCATCCAATTTGGACGGACAAATACATGGGCAGATGGATGAGAGGATGTGCACACAAGTTGGCAACTATACACTCCACACACACACACAAAAAAAAATCCAGGAGCATAACAAACAAGAGGAAAATGATTGTTCTTTATTGCTTACTTGAGTCATCTTGAACCCTTGGACATCCTTGGAGTAGGATTTTAAAATGTCCACTAGGATTTATTTTTACCTAAAATATACCCTCAGGCTGGGCCAAAATTTGATACTAGGGGTAGGATATGAATAAACTTGCTAGAAGTTCTCTTCATCATACTTCATCTGTCTGTCTTGTGAAGATATCTGAAAATACCTTCTATATATAATGTTTCTATGTATAACAAGATGTGCCTGGTCAGAGCCCAAATTTTACTCCATTGGTATGAAAACATCAAACTTGGTAAAGGTTCACAAGATGATGTTACACCCAAAATTTGAAAACTGTCTACCCTTAGGACAAGATTTTTCAATGTAAAATCAGATGTGCTAAGACAGAGTTAAATTGTTATAAACAAGCCTTGTAGTGGTCCACTAGACGATGCTACACACAAAACTTTATTCCAGCTAGTTTCAGAGAAGAAGATTTTTAACTAAGGTATTAAAATACTTGATCAAAGTCCACTACACAATGCTACATACCAGATAAAAAAAGCTGCCAGCCCTCTTGTTTATGAGAAGAATATTTTCAAAGATTTTCTTGTTTTCGACCCTATGTTGTGGTGGCAAAGTTAAGGGAGGAATTCAATTATTTGAACAACTTTTGTAGAGCTGGACCTAAGGATCATTCCTACTGATTGTAATCGATATTGGCTAGATGGTTTGGTAGGATAAGATATTTACAGAAATTGTGGATGACAGTTTACAGGCAACTGTCATTTGATTATCACAAAAGCTCATCTTAAGTACTTTATTCTAAGGAGGGCTAAATATATCACAAAGTTGCTAGCTGATTAAAGTTTAGCTTAGGATTAGTTTAAGACCCTGATCCAAATAAAAGGACTCCCCTTGGATATAGATTGTTGACAAGTACCTACAATCCAGTTATGAATATGGTATGAAATATTGCAAAGTTCTTTTATTGCTGTTAATTTCTATAGAGTTTTTAGAAATAAATTGTCTAATATCTCTCATCTGAGTATGCAAGTTAAAATTTGTTTCTTTTGTTTGAGCTACTTTTTCTGGGTATTTCTTAAGAGAGGACTATAATCCTACAAGACTGATGATAATAAATTAATGGCCAATATTTGGGATGTCAAAAAAGTTTTTCCCACAAAAAAATGTCAATAGCAGGTAGTGTAGACCAAAATCAGGGCCTAAGGTTATAAACTTTTCGCATACTCAAATCAGAATTTACTCAAATTAAAAATTGAGATTAAAGCTGTATTTCTGCAATAATACTGCTATAAATGTATGAATATACAAGATAATATTAATAAGTTGTTATCAATTATAACTTGTTTGTATTTTCTTTTATGCTCATACAGTTATTCAAATTCTAAGTTTAAGAAAATTCTCAGTTGAGAATAAGAAAAGTTTTATAACCTTTGGCCCAGATTCCATGTCTGTGCATGCTGATCACAGTCTTACTGTCAGTCAAAGCTTAGAATACATCAGATATGTGTTGTGAACAGAATTATTAGGACCAAATGTTAGATTAATGAACCTTGATACTGATTGGTGGCAATGGACAGCTGCCTCCCAACTCTATAAACCAAAAAAGTGTTTTCGTTTATTTTACAGCACATTGTGCGCGTTGTCTCAAAAGACCGATTTTTATAAGATTCTGCTAATGGAAATAATGTAGAACAATGATGGTAAAAATCAACAACTTAGCTTCTTTTCAATTGAATGACTGGACCATTTTATCTATCAATATAAATAACTTAAGTGTTATTTAATTAGGAAAGATCACTATAGAATAACAAAAAAACTTTCTTATTTGCATGGAAAGGTATGCTGAATTTTTTACCGAATAAAGAATAAAATATGTTTTTTAAACATATTAGAAAATAAGAAAAATTAATTGGGTGATTTCTTCAAAAATTAGGTTTTTGTGGCATTTCCTCCCCTTTAAATGACAAAAAATAGTGCATTTTTAACTTTTGAAGGCACATCGTGCAAATATAGTTGATCAAGGAGAAATTTCCTTGGCAACAGCCAGTATAGGGTCTATCAACATGTACATGTTTTATAGCTATCAGCTGGTACTGAGTTTATACTAGACCTAAAATGAATGTAAATGTTTAACTGAAAAATGATCAATACCACTCAAGGGTAGATAACTCTAGCATGAAAATGAGCAAGGAAAGGTATCTTCAAATTTTGTTATGATTACTATACAATGTCAATCTACAACATATGTGCACAAGAAAAAAAATATATATTGGGTGGAAAGAAAATGACGCCATGTGTCCATTGCTACAAATTTTCATTTATATCACGGAAGCTGGAGCACCTAACAATAGATTCCTTGTATTTCTCTCACCAGTGCTACAATCACATCCTTTCCTAGCTTCCAGATGCTATCTCACATAGGTCTACAATTATCAACCCATTGGTGAGAGACAAATAGTTGGAAAGAATGAGTGCTGTGTTTGTTCCGATTAAAAGCATGAGCAGAAACCGAGATATGAGAGTAAATCCTTAACTTAACACCCAGGTGACTGGAAAAGACAAAATTTGAGGGGTCAGTAAAACACTATCAATAGTGTAGCACTGACCACTCCATATATTCAAGCTAACCAACAGAACCATGATGATCCTTTATTAATCATCTGAATATTCATCTAAACCAAGAGCACCGCCTACGGGTGCCTATGCTCGGCTGTAAGTGCTGGATCTTAAAAAAACTAATGGACGGAAAAATAACCTAGTAGAAAAAGGGGCATAATTTGCAGAAAACGATTCTTAAGATATCCCCCTTGAAAGAAATTGCTGGTGGTGAATATGTGTACCAAGTTTCAAGTAAATGCCTTCAGTGGAATCAGAGAAATCACAAATATGTCAAAATTTTTGCAAATTTTTCACAAGTTTGACCTTGAAAATGATCATTACCTTGACTGATGACCTTGAACTTGGTACCAACAGAAAGTGCTTGTCCAAGGAAATATTCATATGAAATATGAAGGCCCTATCACTTACCATTCAAAAGAAATTGCAAAATGTCAGAGTATTTGCAATTTTTTCACAAATTTGACCTTGAAAAATGACCTTGACCTTGACTGATGACCTTGAACTTAGTACCAACAGAAAGTGCTTGTCCTAGACAATAATCATGTGAAATATGAAGGCTCTATCACATACTATTCAAAAGTTATTGCAATATGTCAAAGTTTTTGCATTTTTTTCACAAGTTTGACCTTGAAAAATGACCTTGACTGATGACCTTGAACTTGGTACCAACAGAAAGTGCTTGTCTAAGGCAATCATCATGTGAAATATGATGACCCTATCACATTCCATGCAAAAGTTATCGCAATATGTCAATGTTTTTGAATTTTTTTCACAAGTTTGACCTTGAAAAATGACCTTGACCTTGACTGATGACCTTGAACTTGGTACCAACAGAAAGGCCTTCTCCCAGGCAATCATCATGTGGAATATGAAAGCCCTATCTCTTCCCATTCAAAATTTATTTCAAAATGTCAAAGTTTTGGCACAACAACGATGACGCCAATGACGCCAACAACGACGACACCAAGGCTATAGCAATACCTCAGGTTTTCTCAGAAAGCAACCGAGCTAAAAATGACAATGCACTAGGTGATTGTCACAGGACAACTGCTGTAGCTCCAACAAACTAGAAAGCCATGAATAGCTTGTGTCGCTCCACAGGCTTGAAAGCAAATAAAAGTTTTGACTAGCTTTTTAGATATTTTGGGTTCTACTGATGTTGAAAATGATTTTCAAAGTTTCAACTATATAAAATATAGAGAAATGACCTCCGCCCATAAAGGCGGATTTTTCATCCAATCAAAATGTTTTTTCGCTGCATGATAATGGGTCACCCAAAGATCATACAAAAAAGTTTGATTGAAATCCATCAGTTACATTCTGAGAAAATGATTTTCAAAGTTTCCACTATATAAAATATTGAGAAATGACCTCCGCCCATAATATATATATTTTTTCATCTGATCACAATAATTTTTGGTAGACTGATAAAGGGTCACTCAGGGAATATTCCAGTGAAATTTGGTTGATATCCGTCCATTACATTCTGAGAAAATGATTTTCAAAATTTCCACTATATAACAAACATATAGAGAAATGACCTCCACCCATAAAATACATATTTTTCATCCGATCACAATTATTTTTAAAAGACTGATAAAGAATCACTCAAGGATCATTCATGTAAAATTTAGTTGATATCCATCGATTAGAATCTGAGAAAATGATTTTGAAAGTTTTCACTATATAACATATAGAGAAATGACCTCCGCCTATAAAATACCTATTTTCCTTCTGATCACAATAATTTTTTGTAGACTGATAAAGGGTAACCCAAGGATCATTCATGTAAAATTTGATTGGTATCCATCAGTTAGAACCTGAGAAAACTCACTTTTTACCATATTTGGAAATAAGCCACGCCCATTAAATCCATGTTTTTCATTGGATCAAAATTTCTTGAACAACTTTGAAAGAGGGTTACCCAAGGATCATTCCTGTGAAGTTTGGTTGAAATTCATCCAGTAGTTTCTGAGAAGATTTTTAAAGAAAAAGTTTACGACCGGACGCACAGACGCACTGATGCACGGACGCTCGGACGGACGCACGACGGACACAATGCCATGACAATAGCCCCAGTGGCTTTCAGCCAGTGGAGCTAAAAATTGACAGTAGCTCCAGATAAGTCTATTTTTAACATGACCTGTTGTTAACTTGGAGTTTTCTGATATTTTCATTTCACGTATAACATCTACTCATGATAGAGAACAATTACGCCACATAATATTTACTCATGATAGAGAACAATTACGCCACATAATATTGGGTTCTTTTCTGAATAAGATAAAATTTTAAATTTGACCTTGAGCTGTGACTTTGATCTAAGAGCTATCTGAATATTTCTTTCAAATCGCACATCTTCTCATAATGGATAATAGTTGTGTCAAGTTATTTTGAAATCTATCCATAAATGTTGGAGTAATTTTCTGGAAACAAGAGGACCATGAAGGTCCTAGATCGCTCACCTGAGTCTCTTTGATCCCTGGGACATCACATTAATTAAAAAGGCAGATGTCAAAATGGAGATAATTTCTAAATAAGATCAATACTATGAAATGTTTTTAGCCAAGAGTAAGACAGATATGCATTTTCGCTCTTTGATTCTTTGTAACAAGAGCAACGCTGGGCATGGCATTATACCCCGAAGCTCAGAAATAAGCAGGTGATGTTTTGAACTTTTTATTGATCCTTAGGATGTATTTTCTAGCGAACACTAGTATATTGTATTTATTATGATGGTAGTGTTTGCTTTGTTTTGTTTATGGACAGGACACAAATTTGCAAACTGTATCAAACAAAGGGCAATAACTCAAAAATAATATATGGTAGAGTTAATGTTATTGCGCTTTGCACATCCTAGCTATGAGATCTATACACCTGTGAAGTTTCAAGACCATAGGCCTTATAGTTCCAAAGTTAAAGACCAGACACAAATTTGCTAACTGAATCAAACAAAGGACAATAACTCAAAAATTACAAATGGTAGAGTTGTGGTTTTTGCCCTCTGCACAGCCTAGCTATGAGATCTATACACCTGTGAAGTTTCAAGACCATAGGCCTTATAGTTTCAAAGTTATGGACTAGACACGTGATTGCTAACTGAATCCAACAAAGAGCAATAAATCAAAAAATTACAAATGGTAGAGTTGTGGTTCTTGCGCTCTGCACATCCAAGCTCTGAGATCTATACACCTGTGAAGTTTCAAGACCATAGGCCTTATAGTTTCAAAGTTATGGACCGGGCAAGAATTTGCTAACTGAATCCATCAAAGGGCAATAACTCAAAAATTACAAATGGTAGAGTTGTGGTTCTTGCGCTCTGCACACCCTATCTATGAGATCTATACACCTGTGAAGTTTCAAGGTGATAGGCCTTATAGTTTTAAAGTTATGGACCGTACACGAAATTGCTAACAGAAAGACAGAAAGACAGACAGACAGACGGATAGACGGTCAGACAGACGATGCAGAAGATAACATAATACGACCCTTTGGGCGTGTTATAAAAAGGGATGCACCCAGGTGGAGCTCAAATGTGACCCAAGGGTCCTGATATAAACAAACTTGGTAGAGGTCCATTAGATGATGCTACAAACTAAATATGAAAGCTGTCTGCCTTCTGGTTCAGAGAAGAAGATTTTTGAAGATTTTCCTTTTTTCACCTATTGTGCTCAGATGAGCTAAAAGGGATGCGCCATGGTGGGACTTAGTAGAGGCCCACTAGATGATGCTCCATACCGAATATGAAAGCTGTGTGCCCTCTGGTAACGGAAAAGAAGATTTTTAAAAGATTTTCGCTTTTTGATTCTATGTATTAAGGGTTGCACCCGGGTGGAGCCCAAATATGATCCTAGGGTCTTGAAATGAACAAATTTGGTAGAGGTCCACTAGATGATGCTACATACCAAATATGAAAGCTGTCTGCTTTCTGGAGAAGAAGATTTTTGAAGATTTTAATTTTTACCCTTTGAGCTCAGAAGAGCTACAAGGGATGCTCCCGGGCTAAGCCCATATATGACCCCAGGGTCTTAATATAAACAAAGTTAGTAGAGTCCAACTAGGTGATGCTGCATACCAAATATGAAAGCTGTCTGCCATCTGGTTTCAGAAAAGAAGATTTTTTAAGAATTTTGCTCTTTGATTCTATGCAAAAAGGGTTGGGCCTGGGTGGAGCCCAAATATGACCACAGGAAATTGATATGGACAAACTTGGTAGAGGTCCACTAGATGATGCTACATACCAAATATGAAAGCTGTCTGCCTTCTGGTTTCAGAGAAGAAGATTTTTGAAGATTTCATATTTTCACCCTTTTTGTTAAGGGTAAAGGGAAAGTTAATGGTGGATTTCATTTATTTGAACAACTTTGGTAGAGCTTGACCCAAGGAACATCCCTGCCAAGTTTCATCAAGATTGGCCGACTGGTTTAGGAGGAGAAGATGTTTAAAGAATTCTTGTACAACGCACAACGGACAACTGACGACGGACGCCTGACATTGTACGATCACAAAAGCTCACCTTGAGCACTTTGTGATCAGGTGAGCTAAAAATAGGACAGTTTATTGGATGGACTGATGGACAAAGTGAGGGACTAATGGATAGATGCACTTACACTCCGATACAGAGCCATCAAGTTGAGAACTATGTCTAGCTCAGTGTAAATAAGCTTGACAAGAATAGGATGTGTTCAACAGAAGCCATTACAGGCCCAAGGGTGCTATATGCAAGATATTTAATCTCTAGGTCAAATTGTTTGGTAAAGAGAATTTATAAGACTTTCTTCTTTTCGTCTATCTTAAATGAAGTATGCTAGGGAAGATTTCATTTTGAGCCAAGGGGTTTTATTTAAACAAAGATTGTAGGAAACCGTCATTATCAAGTTTCGTTTTTATAGCTAATAACTATTTCAAGAACAAGTTTTGAAAAGGGTCACCCAAGGAACATTGTGGCCAGTGAATGAGGTGTTATTCAAAGAATTGAAAATGATTCAAGGTAGCAAAATTTCACTTGATCATAAAACTGTTATAACCCATGGGTAACCACATAATATATCCTGTCTTTCGACAAGCATATTAAAAAATTCTCTGCCACCATGCCCTCATATATGAGCAGAGTGGAATTTTGAAAACAGTTCTCAGAAAGGGTCAACAGGGTTCAGTGGTCTAGGAGATATCATTCAAAGTGAAAACAAGTCCTGCCATTCCACAATCATTATGGTCCAATCAGAATTTTGCAAACAATTGTCGAAAATAGGAACCTAAGCACATACTGAATAAGTTTTATTGAAATTGCCCAAGTCACTGGTTTAGGAGAAGTTTAAAGATTGTTGATGATACATAATAGAAAATTGAGGACCCATGATGGATAACAGACTGAGGATAATCCTAAATGCTTTCCTTGAGCATGGTGAAGGGTGAGCTAAAAAGTTTCAGATAAAATTATGACTTAGATCAAAAGCAAATGCAAGGATTTTTTTTAAAGATTTTACCAAATGGCCTAATTTTTTACCTAGCAGCAACACTATTTTAGCAAGATGAAATAAATGGTCCTATATCACTCACCCAAATCTCCCTTACCTCTTGAATGTTGTAAAATATACTATGTGACCTTGTCTATATTTACTGGTGAGACTTTTTGAGGGAAGAATATCCTTTATATATTACATTGCTTCCATTATAACTAGAATGTCTACTATGTCTGCATTTTCTTTAAAACAAGTCATAATCATATTTTTGAGCCATCCTTTTAATTATTGAACCTTTACTTTGCTGAATCACAAAACAAGGATTGAATTAAAATTGTAGCATTTTGAGCACAAAAAAGGGTTTCTATGATTAGAACAAGTGACCTAACTTTTGAACCCAGCATGACCTAAATTAGAACATGACTTTGATATCATCAATCTCATATTTTAGACAATTTTAAAATGCTTGAACCAAAATTGTGGCATTTTGATCATAAAAAAATAATCTAAATTTGACACAGTGACATACTATTTCACTTGAAATGAGAAATTCCTTAGCATTGTAAGGATATTATCAAGATAATCATTTTGACAAATATTAAGCCCAATATGTGACCTCTAGCTCAAAAGCAAGAGCAGCACCCACACATACCAATGCTCGGCTGCAGTTGCTGGATAAAAAAATCTTAGTAAAAAAATGGGCATAAATCTCACAAAAAATGCTTTCAGAGTTAAAATCCCCCTTGATAGTCTAGATAGCTTGTGTCATGATAAACATGCCAAGTTTCTTGAGGATATCTTAAATAACAATAGAGATCTTATGACAAGGGTAAAATTTTATTCCACCAATGTCAACGCCAACAGTGCTGCCGCTGTGAACAACACCATGTTGATCTCAATACCTCGGGTTTTCTCAGCCAAACTAATAAAGTCATTCTAAGATTTGACATTGGGACAACCTACTTTGTGACTGAACATAGATGTCATTAAAATAATCATTATGACTACTTTTTTTCCTTGCTGTAAAATCTTTGAAGAATTTTGAAACTACAGGACCTACAATCATTTCTTTAATGGTTGAATTCTGCCAATTACAGTCAACTTTCGGTCTCTCGAACAGGGGTAATATCAAACACTAGGGAAAATACGAACAAGAATCTCAGTCCCAGTTTATTTCGCTCATAATTCATAGTGTTCAACCTCGGAAAACTCGTACGCCAGGACGGTTGTTCGACCTTGGAAAATATCGTACACCAGGATGGTCAAACTCTCAAACACATTCTTCAGTCCGGAAGTTAATAATGCTTTATATTTTTCCTGAACAAAGGGTCTATCCCTAATAATAAGATGTCATATTTAGTTGAATTTTCACACTTTTCAACTCTTAATCCTTTTTAGACACCTTATTGTCAATTACGCACTGTGCATCATAATTACCCATTCCATGAAAAAAAAAAAACACTGTTTAATTTAATTGAAGTAAGTTGATGTTTGGCCATCTGCTGTTTACGTTCATTACTATATATTGTCTCTTGTTGATATTTCAGTGCATAGTTAACTTAGTGATGTCAAAAAACATACAGATACGTAACGTCTGCTTGAAAATATGACAAGAAGGGTCCGAACAAGTGACTCATGTAGAAATTGGTGTTTTAAATTTCAATGGATCTACATTTTTTCAAAGACTGACGTAAATTTATATACTCGTCAAATGTTCAACATTTGAACGGTGTTTAAATTAGACTTTAATTAGACTTCACTTGCAATTGAGGCTGCGTACGTAACAGGAATACTAAAGCAATATCCTTTTTGTAAACAAAGGGAATGCAACAATAAGAATCTTTAGTCGAAAATAATTTAATCATTTTTTTTCTTTATTCATTTTCAAACACAAATCCCGAGTATCAATTGTTTGAAACCTCAAAACCAGTGAATTATAAAGTGAAATTGAAGAACAAAATAAGTATATGTTTATTCGGATACGATGTATTACCTGATGTGGCGCAATTCCATCTTCTGGTATCTTTATAGTTTTTTGGATTGGTCGAACAACCTATCTCGAACAAATTATCAAGTCCCCAAGGTGTTCAAGTTACTGAAGTTTAACTGTAGTAAAAGAGGAGATGTTTTAGTAATTTTAGATAGACGAACAGTCATACAGATGGAAAAACAGATGCCAGACATTGATCTATCACAATAGCTAATCCCAAGTAGGAAAGACTTAAACAAAGTTGCAAAGATAATTTTAACATGTGCATGACATTTCCAACAATTTCAATTTTGCGCAAAATAAAGACTCTGTCCAGTCTGTGCATCCGCACAGTCTGACCAGAGTCTTTACAATGCAATTTATACATAAGTAAGGTTTAAAAGATTCTGTGGACAGTAAGGCAATCTTCTAATCACACTGTAAAAACTGTCTGGGTTACTAAAAGTTTGCATCTCATGCAGGCGTCAGATAGTTGGAAATGTCATGCATAGGCTCATTTGATGTGAGAGGATGGAGAGATAAGAACAACCTACTCTGTTACTCCTTCTGCCATGACATTGTTTGCTTTTTCATTATAACCAGATGGTTCCTTCTTCATTACTTTTGGACTTGATCTGGAAAATTGACAAGCAAATTTGTTAAGTTGATATCCCTCGCTGAAAATATTTTGTTTGTCAATGGAGTATTTCAAACTTTGGGACAGTATTTTTCCATTTACATCAACCAAGGACATGATATCACTTGTCTTATAAACTTAGCCTTTATCGTCATTTAATTTTAGAAACTTTATATCAGTCAGTTATTTTTTGAAATGGGAAAAGACTCATGAGCCTTACACTAATTGGCATCCTTTTAACCCTTTCCTAAATGGCACAATTTTTGGGTGGTGCAAATTGATAGGTGTTGCAGAGGACAAAAATGATGTCAGTGAAAATATAATTTGTGAACATTATAGCCCAAAAGTTATTAAAGCAAAAGGAGAAAATGCTGATTATCTCTTTGATGTTTTCTGACCTTGTCTCCTTTAGAGACGTCAAAACCCAGTCTTGTTTAGGAAAGGGTAAATAAGCATCGATGAAATTTTGTAGATGAAAACAGTAAATCAGATATCAAATTAAAACAGATTAAATAGATAACACAGATTACTGATAAGCATTTTAAACATTTAAAAATGGTTAGATTTTATAGAGAAGATGAATCATAAATAATTTGCTTATGTATTTTTCATCAGATTTGGCTGGGAGAATTACCCTACAGAGATTTTACATATGAGCCTGTGCCCGACATTTCCAACAATTTGAAATGTTAGTAAGGTGCAAACATTGGGTAGGGTAGACAGCCATATACTGTTAAAATAAAGTTACTTGATGGTCTATATATACTTTGAGACCTTATCTATCTGCTAAACACATAGTGAAGACTTTGGTCAGACTGTGCGGATGCACAGGCTGGTCAGAGTCTTAGCTTCGCCTATATTAGAAATTGTTGGAAATCTCACGCACAGGCTCATATATATTCATCAAACTTCCTCTATTATGGATTTCACCAAACAGGGCTAGCAACTTTAAATCTAATGGTCAAACCAGGTAACCCCATCAATATGGGCATCTCCTCTTTGCAGAAAAGCTTTCCACAAAGTCACTTGTCAATCAAGTCAATGGTTTCAAGAAATAGCCCAGAAACAAGTATTTCTCTGTGTGTATTTAGCTTCACCAACCAGGGGCAGTAACTGAATTTTATAGTCAAACTGGATAATCCCAACAATATGCTCATCTCCTCTTTGTAGTGAAGCTTTCCACAAAGTTTCATTGAAATCTAGAACTTTGACCGACAGATGGAAGGACAATTTGGCTTCACATATCAAGGACAGTAGCTCTTATTTTAAGAGCCCAACCAGGAAAAAGCAATGATATGCCTATCTCCTTTTTGTAGTGAAGCTTCCTACAAAGTTTCATTGAAATCCAGTCACTGGTTTACAAGAAATAGTGTGGAAACAAATATTACTCTGTCTATTTATGGCTCCATCAATCAGGGGCAATAACTATGAATTTAATTGTAAAACTTGATAACCCCTGATGATATGAGCAACTTTTCTTTGTAGATAAGCTTTCAACAAGGTTTAATTGAAATCAAGTGAATGGTTTCCAAGAAATAGCTCAGATTTGAAACTTTTTGTAACTCATCTTCATCTCCTGGACTCTTGATCTCTCCTTAATTAAATTGAATTGCCTTAAACGATAATAATAAATGACAATTAATGGACCATTTTTCAGCAAAATCATATTTCAGCAATTGCCTTGTTCTTATTACAAATTACTGTGCAGCCATATTGAACAAGAGGACCATGATGGTCCTACTTCGCTCACCTGAGTCTCTTTAACCACTGGTACATCACAGGCTACACCTGGGAGGAGCCAAAATATGATCTCAGGGTCTTGTTAAGAATTGGTAGAGGTTTACAAAAGCTGTCTGCTCTCTGCATTCTGAGAAGACATTTTTACAGATTTTTTTCTTTTTGATTCTATGTAAAAAGGGTTGGGCCCGAGTTTAGCCCGAATATGACCCAAGGGCCTAGATAAGAACAAACTTGGTAGAGGTCCACTAGATGATGCTACATATAAAATAGGAATTTTTGCAGTCTGCCTTCTGGTTTCAGAGAAGAAGATTTTTTAAGATTTTTGCTCTTTGATTCAATGTAAAAAGGGGTGCGCCTGGTTGAAGCCCAAATATGACCCCAGGGTCTTAATATGAACTAACTTGGTAGAGGCCCACTAGATGATGCTACATACCAAATATGAAAGCTGTCTGCCCTCTGATTTCAGAGAAGGAAATTGTTGAAGATTTTCATATTTTAAGCCTTTTTGTTGAGGGTAAAGAAATTTGGTAGAGCTTGACCCAAGGAACATCCCTGCCAAGTTCTTATCAATGATTGGTTTAGTTGGAGAAGATGCACGACTGACAACCGACATTGCACGATCACAATAGCTCACCTTGATCACTTTGTGCTCAGGTGAGCTAAAAATGCTTTAAATGTTTTGCAACCTGTATATTATTATCTCATAATGATGCCAATGATAATGCTATTTATTTAATGCTTTTTGGTTGTTTATTGAGAAATAACGGTAGATTATCACTTGATAATCTCACCGCAAAAGCAGTGAAATTATCAAAATTTTATACCCTGCTTTTGTGCATTCACCCTATCTGACATCATCTATGCTGGTTGAAGTAAGTGGCGTCACAATGAACGTTGCAATCACGTGAAAAATGACGCGCTTTACTAAATTATGTCCTAGAAATTTCACATTTTGTCTCATTTTTGCATTAAAGAAATAGAATAATCGTTTGTTTTCTAGTTAGATCAGTTAATATTTCATTTCGTAAACAACAAAAGCTATAAATCGATCTCACACTCAAACAAACGATTATCCTCTATTTCATCTCCTTTTCCATTGAGGCCTTACTGTTTGCCTAATTAACTTGTCAGATTGATTGTCATGACAAAATCTTATACAAAATTTATATTGGGTCAAGTGGAAGTAAAAACTAGGTCTCCAGGTCAAATAAAAGAAAAATCTAATTGAAAACTGCTAGACTGTAAATAAGAAAATCGCCATTGAGACCCTTTTCCCTGTTACACACCTAGGAATGCAACCAAAATCAATAGGGTCTTTCTAAATGATCTGAAAAACTTTTTCCGCAAGCTTGAGAAAGATTGGAAAAAAGTTGTGGCCTCTAGAATAGCATGGAAGAAATAGATTAAGGGCTCCTTTTCCCATGAAATACCTCAGAATGTAGCTAAAATCAATAGCGTCATATCTTAGGACAAACATCCTGAGCAAATTTGAGAAATTGAGCCAAAGTGTTACCTCTGGAATGGAAATAATGACCTATTTTGACCACTTTTTGACAAAGAGTCAAGTTCTTTGAAGTATTTTGAAGAAACATGACCCAAGGATCACATTTATGAAGTTTGGTTAAATTCTGATAAATAGTTTCATTGGAAAAGATTATTTTTGGATTTGAACTTTTGACCCTTTTTGGTCCCTTTTTTAACAAATTTTGACCCAGATTAAATATTAGTATTTTGAAAACTAGAAAGCAATGAATGGCTTGAGTCGCTCCACAGGCTTGAAATTCTTGTAATAGCAAATCAAAGTTTTGACCAGATTTTTAGATATTTTGGGTTCTACTGATGTTGAAAATTATTTTCAAAGTTTCCACTATATAACATATATGACCTCCGCCCATAAAAGACACATTTTTCCTCTAATGACAACAATTTTTGGCTGCATGTTCGATAATGGGTCACCAAAGGATCATACCAATGATATTTGATTGATATCCATTGTTTACATTCTGAGAAAATGATTTTCAAAGTTTCAACTATATAACATATTTAGAACTAACCTCTGCCCATATACATATTTTTCAACCAATCACAATAAATTTTAGTAGACTGATAAAGGATCACTCAATGATCATTTCAGTGAAATTTGGTTGATATCCATCAATTACATTCTGAGAAAATGATTTTCAAAGTTTCAACTATATAACATAAAGAGAAATGATCTCCGTCCATGAAATACATATTTTTCATCCAATCACAATAATTTTTGGTATACTGATAAAGGGTCACTTAAGTATGCAGTGAAATTTGGTTGATACTGATCACTTACATTCTGAGAAAATGATTTTCAAAGTTTCCACTATATAACATATAGAAAAAATGACCTCCGCCCATAAAATACATATTTTATATCTGATCACAAAAAATTTTTGTAGACTAATAAAGGGTAACCAAAGGATCATTCTTGTAAAATTTAATTGGTATCCATCATTTAGAATCTGAGAAAACTCACTTTTTGCCATATTGGGAAATTTGCCACGCCTATTAAATCCATGTTTCGATTGGATCAAAATTTCTTGAACAACTTTGAAAGAAGGTCACCCAAGGATAACTCCTGTGAAGTTTGGTTGAAATTCATCCAGTTATGAGTTTCTGAGGAGAAGATTTTTAAAGAAAAAGTTTACCACCAGACGCACATACGGACGGACGGACGCATGACGGACAGAACACCATGACAATAGTCCCAGTGGCCTTCGGCCAGTGGAGCTAAAAACATGACATCAAGGATCAGATATGTGAAGTTTGATCAAATTCTGTCCAGTAATTTTAGAGGAGAAGATTGTGTTTGGTTAAAATTGGACCGTGGGTTAAGGAGGGGTTGTTTGAAGAAATTGTCAACAAACTGACAATGCAGGAGGGATAACTGACTTCAAATGACAAGAAACGGACAACAGATCCTAAACCCCATCAAAACCCCATCAAAGGGTCAAACATGAGCCCTGTCCATTTACCCTTGTGGTCTTTCCTGTTGCCCAGTCTTTCCAGTATTAACAACTGTTTTGTGATGACCAGATGCTGATTGTACAGGGATGTTTAACTTTCCATCACTGAAATTCAACAAGGATATTGTTTCAGAGCTGTGTTTCTTGGAAGTAAGAATTGTTGATATTTCCTGAGATTTTTAGCTGGATATCTTGCACTGTATCCTAGAATTACACCAGATATCCCGTTTAAAAACCTTCAGAAATCTTGAAATTCTTGATCTAAAATACACACCTCTGGTGTTAAATTCAATTGAGTCTGTGTGAAATATCTTCACCAATTTCCAATGTAAATCCTTGTCATACTGTTTCCGGATTTTGCCAGCTTTGACAGGAGGTATAGCCATTACCACCTGATTTTGCTTTTTAAACCAGAAGAGATTAAAATTCATATTTCCAAAATGAATACTTTCTCACAAATGGAACTACCAGTGCTTACAGTTTTTTGAATGTAACTCATTTTTATCAAGATTTTTATGGCATGACAAGGGTTTAGACTCAGATTATCAGATAAGAGTATTTACTACACTCTCAATGCATAGCCACTAGCTCTGTTGAAAATGTGAGTTTGTTTAATGCTTTTTGGTGGATTATTGAGAAATAATGGTAAATTGTCATTTGATAAACTTACTGCAAAAACCAATGGAATTATCAAAAGATTATAACATGCTTACTTTTATTTCAGTCTATTTAAAGTTACCTGAGCTTAGCCCAATAATCAAATCTTACTCAAGTCATTCTGATGCTGCCTAGTTTCACATGTTCAAAAAATTTTGCATTGCAGAATAATCTTATGATTTTTTAGTTAATTCAATACATCATTTATTTTGTGAACAACAAAGCTATATTCATTCATAGTTCTGCGAGTCATGAACATATAACTTTTGTTGTTCACTCAATGAAAGAAAAATCAATATTACACTGAAACAAACAATTATCCTGTACATTTTTATTCATTGCATGGCTTCCCAGGTTATCTCAGATCTGTCCATCATGCACACATTAATGGCTCAATGCAAAACAATTGAAACTGCCTACAGACATATAGGCAGTTACAACTGTTCTGCAATGAGCTTTTGATATGGAATTACTTCATTTCTGTTTCTATTTATATTTCCATTTCTGTGCATCATCTAGTTTTGTAATAAATGTTAACACTTGTCAGGCTGAATTTAAAATCAAAGCGCCAAAAATGCTGGACGCACCAAATGTAACTTTATATCTTTCTTTTTTTTTCTAGTGTGAAGAGGAAAATCAGATGGGGTAGACTAAGGCACTTATGTGCAGGCTGATGTTTGTCTCAGGAAGAAATCGCACAATGCACAATTTTGTCAGTATTTCTCTGCAGGCTTAACAAACACAGTACATTTTTAGAAGTTGCTCTAACACATTTCATTAGAACGTTGTTTCAGTTATACTGAAGGTTATGGAATGATGTGGTATAAACTCAAGAAATGTTGATGCTAAAATTGTGTATTATATTGCCCCTACCTTAAGGTTTAGAGCATCAACTCTTTTAACCCTTTCCTATTTTACAAAACTTTGGATCTGTCCAAATTCAAAGGTTTTGCAGACGAAAATTCAAAGTGGATTTAATTTGAAAAAGAACCATTCAGTAGGGTTGAAAATAGTGTGGAAAGAGAAGAAATTGCTTGTCAGAAGCAATTTCTTCTTTTTTCACTATCTTTTCTCAATCATAAAATCACAGGCACGTAAAAAGCCGGGATTAAACAGCAAAGGGTTAAGCATCAAACTCTTTTAAAGAGTCTATAAATATCTCTGGTCAGTTCTGACAGTTTTGAGTAACTTATTGATTTACCTTTTACCAGGTGGCAAAGTCTGACTAAACCCAGAGTTACCACCCTTTGATGTTGATTGTGTACTTGTTCTGAAAAGAAAACAAGAATATGACAAATAGGTGACTAAAATCCGCTGTTGGGTGACGGATATTAGATCTAATTTGGAACAAGAGGCCCATCCTGGCCCTTTATCACTCACCTGAGTCTCCTTTACCAATTGAACATCACATAAATAAGATTGCCAGATATTCACTTCTAAGGAGATTATGCAAGGGTGTAACTCCAATTAGGCAAATGCATAAAACAAATAATCCTCTATCGAAAAGAGATGTGTTTGTGAAACACAATGCCCCTGTTACAGCATTTTTTTTCAAAATGTTGACCTTGACAGATGACCTTGACCTTTTGGCATGACCTTGAGCTTGATACCTATAGATGTACATCACTGAGATCTTTCATCATTCCAACTATGAGACAGAGTATCTATAATAAGCTTGAACAAGAGCTTTGCAGAGCGGTGCATATACGCCCAAAGGGGCTTGTCAGTAAGCTTGGCTTGTCAGTAACGTGAGCTTGAATGATAGCTAAAAATATTTCAAACAGACAGGCAAACAACTGGTGCCATAATGTAGTATGACCTTTTGAAGGAAAATTGAAAATGATTTTATGCACAACTATATGCCACACAGTTATTTTGCAAGTTTCAGTTCATTCCAATTGCAAGTGTGACAAGTTGCTCACAAAAGAAATTTCAATCAATTCAAGGGCAGATAATACACGAAAGACTCAAGCTTTTTGAATTTCTGAAGTCTTATGCGTAACCAAATATCAGGGTTACATTATGACAAGATTCATTTCAAACCAATTAAATTAGTAGGAGTTGTGCACACACACACACAAAAAACTGTAAATTTAAACTATTTTGTGAAGTAAAGGGCAGATAAATCAGGAACTACTTTAAATATGAAAATATATTTAGCCCCCCGCACAAATAGACAACCTACAGAGTCATTATGGCAAGTTTCCTTTCATTCCCATCCAAAATGTAGGGGAAAATGAGCTGACAAGAAATTTTGATTTTTATCAACTCAAGGGAAGATAATCCAAGATAACTCAAGAATGACTGGAGCATTTTGAATTGAAAAGTCTTATGCAAAACTAGACATCATAGAGAGTAATTGCGTCTAGTATCAGCTCATTTCAATTGATAGTTAAGGAAAAGTTGCACACAAAATACAGTGGTTTTTGTTTAATTCAGGGGCAGATAATTAAAGATCACAGGAATGACTGGAGTGATTTGAATTTCAAAGGTCTTATGCACAACTAGACATCATAGGGAGTATTTGTGTCTAGTTTCAGCTCATTCCCATTGATTGTTTAGGAGGAGTTGCGCACACAAACATAGTAATTTTCGTTAAATTCAAGGGCAGATAAATTCAAGGTTTCTCAGATATGACTGGAGCGATTTGAATTTCAAAGGTCTTATGCACAACTAGACATCAAAGAGAGTAATTGTGTGTAGTTTCAGCTCATTCCTATTGATAGTTTAGGAGGAGTTGCCCACACAAAAAACAGTGATTTTTGTTTTATTCATGGGCAGATAATTCAAGATTTCTCAAGAATGACTGGAGCAATTTGAATTTCAAAGGTCTTATTCACAACTAGACAACATAGGGAGTAATTGTGCCAAGTTTCAGCTCATTCCCATTGATAGTTTAGGAGGAGTTGCGCACACAAAAAATTGCTAATGGATAGACAGACAGTCAGACAGACAGACGGACAGACGGATGACCGAGGCCATAACAAAATACGACCCTTCAGGCATATAATAATATGAACAATGAAAGTTTTTTGGTTATGTTTTTTAAGAAGTTTGACCTTGAAAGATGACATTGACCTTGTCACATGACCTTGACTTTGGTATCAGTAGATGCAGATCGTTGAGATGTATCATCATGCCAAATATGAGCCTTGTATCTTGAATAGGCTTGAAGAAATTGGCAATGTTAAGTTTTTTGAGGTTATTTGACCTTGACAGATGACCTTGACCTTGTCACATGACCTTGCATTTGGTATCAGCAGATGCCGATCATTGAGATGCATCATCATGCAAGCTATTAGCCTTGTATCTTAAATAGGCTTGAAAAAATTTGGCAATGTTAAGTTTTTTGGTTAAATTTTTGAGTTATTTGACCTTGACAAATGACCTTGGCAGATGACCTTGACCTTGTCACATGACCTTGACTTAGGTAGCAGCAGATTTGGATTATTGAGATCTATCATCATGCAAAATATTAGCCTTGTAACTTGAATAGGCTTGAAAATATTGGCCATGTTAAGGTTTTTGGTTAACTTTTTGAGTTATTTGACTTTGACAGATGACCTTGTCACATGGCCTTGACTTTGGTATCAGCAGATGCGTATTATTGAGATCAATCATCATGCCAAATATGAGCCTTGTATCTTGAATAGGCTTGAAGAAATTGGCATGTTAAGTTTTTTGGTTTACTTTTGCAGACAGACAGACAGACAGACAGACAGATGGACAGACAGGAGGACAGACGGACAATGGTAAAACAATATGCCCCCAATCTTTCGATACAGGGGCATAAAAATATTGTGGATGAATGCTCAAAGCATGGAAACTACTGTTGTTTTTCAAGCTGTAGTTACAGTATTTTGATTATTCACTAACGCTCAATTCATAAAAAGGGAGCGGACAGAGGGCATTCATCTTTTTTCACAGTTCTCATATTGCCTTTATCCTATACATTCTTTCGTTATCACCTTCCGAGTGTGTATAAATTTCAATGTCCTAGATACGCCTATATTATGTTTATTTCATTCAGTGATCTGAACCATTCCCTTCTTTATTTCTGTGTGAAATGTGGATGCACATAGACCAAGAATATGATTCTAAGAATATGGTATGGACAAACTTCATATAGGTAAATTTAATGAAGCTAAACACCAAATTTCTAGCTGTCTACCTTCTGGTTTCAGAAAAAAAAAGATTTTTAAAAGATTTCACTCTGTTTCTATGTAAAATGGAATATTGTTGGGCATAACCAAAATCTGACCGAAAGGTGCATGAACTTGATAAAGGTCTGTTACATGGTGTTACATACCAAATATGAACATAATCTGCCTTCTGGTTTGATAGAAGTAGATTTTTGAAGAAATTGGCTCTTTTTCTTCAAAGGGATGTACCAACAGAGCTGAAATATGACTGCAGGGTCATAAAACAAACAAACAAAATTGGTAGATATGCACTAGCTGATGCCTTCTGGTTTTGGCGAAGAGTTTTGAAGATTTTTGCTCTTTGTTTGTATAAAAAAAAATCTAAGTATCAAAAATAACAAAGGGTAATAACTCCAAATTATGCAAGCAAGAGTTGTAGTTCTTGAGCATAGCGGACAGCCAGAATCAAGGGTGGATTTCAACAACTTTGGAAAAGCTTGACTAGACGTTGTACCATAACAATAGCTCAAATTGTTAAATAAATTTTGTTTCATCTATAACCAGACAATTTTGGTTTTAACTGATCTAAATTCCAACATGTTTGACAGACTACAAAGAAAAGCTCCAAATATAGTAGATTATGTTACTTTCAAAGAGCATGAGAAATTGCTAATACAAAAAACTTTTCCAACAATCTGTTTCATATGTTCATCAAAATTTAGGACAAAAATCCCTCCAAGACATAATCCCCCAAGAAAAAATTCCTTCTGGACATAAGCCCTCCTGGATGAAAACCCTCCCAGACAGAATCCCCCTATAAATTATACATATGAATGGTAGACTTGAGTGTAAAACAGTGTAGAAAAGGATAAAGAATACAAATAAAAAGCTTTTTCTTTGCTGATTTTTTTCTCACTCCATCTTACTTTGAATGTCTGAATTGCATCAACATGTTTTATTTTTTCAATGAATAAATGAATAAAACTCACGACTTCTCATTGAAACATTTCGTGAAAAGCTCTTGTTGTGAAAAAGGCTTTACTTGTTCACTAGTGATGGGCTGATTAATCAATTTTAATCGGTAATCAGTTGGTTTGGGCTTTTGATTGTGATAATTGACTAAGAAATTTCATAGTCAATTAATCAGTTCCTAACACATAAATGAAAGCCATTATATATTGTTTTCGAATCCTACATCAGTTTGATGGCTCAGCCTGAAACAGTTGTAACTGCCTATATGTTTATAGGCAGTTACAGCTGTTTCATGCTGATCCATGAAGTTAATAGTAAAATCTGCAGAAAGAGTCTGTAGGTCATTAGTTTTAACTTTTCTTTCACATTCTATTCTTCAAAGGATGATACTGGGGGTGCTTTATTTACTCTACCAACTAAAAACCAATTATCGATTGTCATTTGGTAGTAATTGCCCAACACTATTGTTCACTCTATAAAAGACTTAGAGGATAATCATTTGTTTCAGTGTAAGATAGATTTAAATTTCATTGACAACAAAAGCTATATTATTTTCAGAGCAAAAATATAGGTTTTGTTGTTCACAAAATGAAATATTAATCAATCTTACTTGAAAACAAACTATTATTCTATTTCTTTTATGCAAAAATGAGACAAAATTTGAAATTTCTAGGACATATTTTCGTAACGCGCGTAATTTTGCACCAGATTGCTATGCAACATTCATTGTGACGTCACTTTTTTCACACCACATAGATAACGTCAGATAGGGTGAAAAGCACAAAAGCAGGGCATAAGTTTTTGATAATTTCACTGCTTTTGCGGTGAGATTATCAAGTGATAATCTACTGTTATTTCTCGATAAATCCCAAAGAGCATTAAAGAAAAAGTGATCTGACACTGAAACAAAGTATATGTACCGTTTAATTCTAATAACATACCTTTTAACTTGATTCAGAAAATGCGAGACCTTCTTTTTAATATCTTCAATCTCAGAAAGGCTAGCTCCTTGAATTCTGGTGACTTTTTCTTCTTTCAAAAATTCATTACAACGATTCAGTACCAATTCACAGCTTTTCTGTAGAAGATAGACAAATGACAAAAATTACTTCCTACAGTTGCCCTAAATTTCACAACTGGATAGAACAACCTCTTGATAATTCTGCCAATTCACATTCTAGCTATCAGGGACCCTCAGAGATTCTACGGAATAGACATCAGGAATAATAAGGGTGCTGCCCTGAAAGCACATCATTTTGCATGTGGGTTTAAATCATAGGGGTCCGAACTAACCCCCCACCACCATATAGACTTATAATATATGGTTTAAATGACATCACAATTATCAACTGTCCCGCTAAGGATGACGTTGCATAAAACAAAATCAAAGAAAAAAGAAAGTGCGCATATTGTAATTTGATAAAAATTAAAATTCAGTTTTTTACTGCAATATGGCATGAAATTATGATATACATATTTAATAGGTCCCAGAATGATCAGAATGCATTACAAGATGTGCTTTTTTCTTCAAGGGTATTAACTGAAGTACCACCGGAAATGAAATTACCCAAATGATGACCCAAAATTACTACACATACTTCCGAGGTGCTTTCTGAATGACATTTTAGATCACATGCTGACAAATTCACAAATTTAAGGGATATATAGATCCACAAGTTTAAGTGAGAGATCAAACCTCAATTTTGTCTATACTTGTATAGACAAAATTGATCTTTGATCACTCACTTAAACTTGTGGATCTATAATAGATAGCATGTAAAGGAATGGGAAATATGAGGGTTGTCCAAGAAAATTGTGAACTTTTTAAATTATTCAGACATGCAACATGCGGTTTTAATATGCAAATATAAAAATGAAATATACAATGTTATATTCTTATAATACCAAAATAGCTAAAATTATGGTAACATTGCATTTGATCCTTCTTTTTGTTGATCAATTCTAAGTCTGTTCTCATAAACATGGTTTACAATAATCAATAACTTTTAATAGTTACCTCAGCATTTGCTTGATCTATATGTCGCAAAAAATCCTTTACTTCATCGAATTTGTCATCATACTTTTTATCTCTGAGGGAATTTTTCATTGTTATAAGAGCATCTTTAAACTCAGTAGTGTACTCTGTTGAAGCCATGTTCAGAATGTCATTTACTTTGATCTTATCTGTCAAAAAAAAAGGTAAAAATATGTGACCCGTCACGCAAAAAAGGACCATCTGGGAACTCTGTTTAATAAATATTTGAAAAAATGGATAAGATGTAGTACAGACCAATCAGAGGTTGCATTTGAAAAATTCTTTCACAGTAGGGTAGATTGATTATTCTAGATTCAGAAAAAATTGGTTAAGTGTGGAAAGTTTCGACCCCTGTCAGTCTGTGTAGTCTGCACAGTCTGACTTGGGTCGACACTTTACGCACTATCCAGATGGTCCCTTTTTGCGTACGGGTCACATATTTGAATTGAGCCGAGGTGTGACATTTCCTACAATTTGATATCTGCCTTATTTGAAAACATTGAGAATCATTGACAGCCACAAAGTTCAATTAGATGATTACCTGCTTGCAAGGCCTTCTCTGGGCTGAAATTCTTTTCGCCATCAATTTCACCAAATAAAAAAAATGGAGCCAAATTTGGATTTTAGGAGTCAAATTCGGAGCCATTTTTCTTCTTTAAGTTGAGTTTGAAAAAAGTTCCTTTTACATATCTCATCACTGAGAGGGGGATTGTATTCAAATGTCAAATCTCGAATTTGTATAGCCTTATACGGCTAACATTATGATTGATTAAAGACTGTCTACTAAAGTGCTTCCCTTTAAAGAGACTTGAGGTCAAAATTAGGAAAAAGACATAGATGTTAATTTTGAAAAGTTCAAACTACACAATTATCTTAAGAGCCCACTATATTCCTGTTTCCAACAGAACACTCCAATTTCGAATATGTTCATTCTTAAGACCACACAAATATTCAAACTGGAGTTTCATGAAGATTGCCAAAACTATGGTCCCTAGTTTGCTAACAAGGAGCTTTTTGACAACCCACAATGGACCAAAGACTTTGTTATTCAATGATAACCAAAAACATTATGTGAAAATTAAAACTGTTAAGGAGAAAATGACTTTGACATCATTTACAAACCCCATCTGTCTATTAAATTGTCTATGTCTATGTCACAGGCAATTGTTTCATTTTTGATTTTGTCATATAGGTAATTCTATACCAAAACCTAAATGCATGTATGTCACAACTTGCAAAACATGCCACATGCTTGCAGCAGGTTTGTATTATCTATATCAGCTTGTTGTAAGCTTGCTGCATGCTTTCAGCAAGCTTAATAGTATAATTTGTCTAAATGCAAGGTTGTAAAAGTTGACCAAAAGTTGTTGTAAGTTTGTCAATGTACCGGTATATGGTCCTGTCTTTCAAGCTAGCAGATATTTTGGCAAATTTGGGACCTCTCACCATCAGATGCAAATTATGAAACATACCTTGTGATACTATTAACATTATTTGATTTTGAATTTTGTTGGAAAAGATAGATCATCATTGCGAGATTAATTGACCCAGATATTTTAGCCTCAAAAGGTAGGTCTATGAATATAGATGAAACACTAATGCTGTTATATATAAGAGAAGTGGTATGGAATGTGCTGCAGCACCTGAAAGTTGAGCAATTTTATATTGAACAAAGAATGCAAAAAAATCAGGTCTGAACATTAACTCCAGCTGTGGGCACACTTGTCATAGGCGTAACAAGGACTTTAAAATTTATACCCACTAAGAAGGCGACAACGAAAGACTATTTAGGATGAAGTCAATATGTGGACTGTGACAAAAGATGAATGCCCTCCGTCCGCCCCCTTTTTATGATTTGCGCGTTGGTGAATAATCAAAACATCGTAACTACAGCTTGGATAAGCTGTTGTTTCCATGTTATGATCATTCATCCTCAATATTTTTCAACGGATGATTTTTCTTTTTACGCACTTGCGTAAATTGCGTAATCATGGGAGCTACGCCCTTGCTTGTGCACAGAAACTTGTAAGTGACTGTTATGAAGCCTCTCTGATTTAGGAGATTTGGTAAATCCCGATGTTTTGAGGTGACCCATTTTAAGTGATTGTTCCAGCTCAGGTTGTTGGAAAGGTTTACAGTCAAAACGGCCCAAAGTCAAAACGGCCCATAGTCAAAACGGCCCGTAATTTGGTCAAAACAGCCCAAATCAGTTTTGACAATCGGTCAAAACGGCCCAAACATTTAATTTGCTTTATATCTCTGCCGATGTAAAATAAATGTTTATTATAGATTGAAACAAGAGCTGTCACTGTAAGATGACAATGCCCCCGACACCGCTTTGATTTAGAAGTTATGGCCAATGTTAAAGTTTTTGGACGGAATGACGTACGGACGGACAGACGGACAAGTCAAATTTATGATGCCTCCCTATCGGGGGCATAAAAAAAATGGTTTGCATGAAGTTAAAATCTTATGCAGGCCTTTTTCTTTTACCAATGTGTGGCATTAAATAGGCAGAACTAATTAAACAACTTTATTTATGAAAAGCCGCTTTTGATTAGGTGGGAAAGTATAGTCCCATGTGAGCACACTTTTAAAGCACCGAATTCAATCCCGAAAATTATCTTTAACACAATTTGAACGTATAGTATATACATCAACACGATTAAACCTAAAAATGACCCTTCCACATGTCAAAAAGTGCTATTTTCCCCAAATCAGGAAAAATTCCCAATTTACAAAGCCCATGAAGTTAAAAGGACTGAGGGAGAAACAAACCTTTATTCTGGCACTAAAATATACACGGAACTTAAGGTCTAACCAAAACAATAAAAATAAAGTACATCCCAATTTTTCAGAAATTACACATTTTCCCTAATATGCCCTGTTTCCGATCCGTATTCATAAACCACATCAAATTAAAATCCACTGTTAACTATAGAGGTTCATGATAAAGAATTGGCAAACTTCACAAGAAAAAAGTTTGTGAGATTTTGAAGTTTACCAACATTTGATTTCTCTTAATCATCAAAACAATTTTATATGAATCTTTTCATGGGGACTTTATATTTTACTAGACGTCTTTTCTGCGATAGGTATGTACAATAAGATTAGTTATGATTATTATAAATTGTAACACAGTAAAAAACCTCTACACGTAAGTAGAACTTTGCCAATAAGTTACAGCAGTCGAAAAAATCGATTTTCAAGAACCCCTTTCTTTCAGTATTCGAGAATTTATATTTAAGATCCGAAGAAGGAAAAAGTGCTAATTAGGACGAAACTAGCATTGGCGCAATCGTTGACATTAATCTTATACGTTATAATAAGAAAACAAGTTTGCCACATAATTTCAAAGAGTTATTTGAGAGAAAATTTCTATTTGGGCCGTTTTGACCGAATGTAAATCTGCTTTGGGCCGTTTTGACCAAATTACGGGCCGTTTGGACCAAAATGCGGGCCGTTTTGACTCTGGGCCGTTTTGAATTTGGGCCGTTTTGACTTGCACCTGTTGGAAATATCAACCCCCAGGTCCATAGCACTTGTAAAAGTTGTAACGGTCTCAAAGACCTGCCCATGCAGTATATACTTAATAAGTAGGCTGTAGTCAGCTGTAACTGGGTTTGTCAAGGTAATTGTTGAAAAATTTACTTTTAAAATAGTTACTAATTGTGTATATAGCTTAGTAAACAGAAAGCCAATGCAGACTTGGCAACTGGCTTAGCTGATTAGAGCAAATCGAAAACGAAAGTAGACGATAAGTTCTTATTTTTCGACAAAGATCTTTGTCATTAAGCTCAGAATCGATTAAAGTTCTGAAAAAGTCATCATGTAATACCTTTTTGACCGGTTCAACCCCCTTTTCATTGACTGTCAAGACGCTAAGTTCATGGATTATGTGCGGATAGTTCAATGTTGAAGCAGGAAGAAATATCTGAAAGGTGTACTCGATTAGTAGATAAAAACTGCAATAAATAATTCAAAATGCTTAATGTATTTGATTGCATTTTTAATCAATTCTAATTAAGAAAAAAGACAAATTCAAAGTTTTAAAAATTCTTTTTATCGAAGCCCAATAAATATATGACTACCATTAACCTCTAAGTCTTCTGAACTTTATTTTGCACCTTAAACTTTTGTTGAAACAATCAAACGTTAAGCAAGAGGCCGGCATATTTTTGATAAAATGTCATCTACAAGCATTATTCAGAGGCTTACGCAGCGTGCAAAACAGTCAGAAGAGTTAATTCTTGCCCTCAAATCCCAGATAGAATTGATAAAAAATGCAGCAGGTATATCTTACTTTGTCGTATACTTTAAGTCATTCGTACCCAGGTGATTTCATACTAGCTGCAATAATGTAACCCTCTCTCTTTTGATGACAAGGCCCATCTAGTGGACTTTGATTGATATCCATAAGTTAGCTGCTGAGAAAATGACTTTCAAGGTTTTCATTATATAACATAAAGAGAAATGACCTTTCCCCATAAAAGACAATTTTTTTATCTGATCAAATTATTTTTGTAGAAACTGATAGAGGGTCACTAAAGGATCATTCTTGTTGATATCAAATGGTTTGATTCTGAGAAAATGATTCTTAAAATTTCTACTAAATAACATAAAGAGAAATAGCCTACGTCAATTAAAGACAAATCAGCCTGATTAGCTCAGTTGGTTGTTAACTGGACTTCAAAATCATTGAAGTTCCACGGCGTGGGTTCAAACCGGGGTGGCACACAAACTAATTGTCTTTCGGATGAGATGTTAAACCAAGGCTCCACAAGAGGGTGCTTTACATCGAGCACATTAAAGAACCATGGCGGATCTCAGCAGTAGTTTCGTCATGTATCCTTGCACTGTCCCCTGTAACAACAAACCGTCTTATGGGGGGCGTCGCTCATATGGGCATGTGCTACGGTAGCGATGATAAATAAACAGAAATATCCAACATTAGACTGTCAAAAGGGATAGGGGTATGTTAATTGCACCTAATTTCATATCTGTTAGCTGTGTTCCCCAGGGTAGTTCTCTTGGGCCAGTTTTATTTTTGCACTTTTAAATGACTTGTGGCTGCCAAGTTTGACTTCCAGTATTGTTTGACCATTCTTGCATGACAGTAAAATTTTAATATCTCACAAAAGTGATCAAGACTGAAAGCTTACAAAACAACCAAAACAATCTGTGTGACTGGAGTAATAAGAGGAAACTCTCATTCAATGCATCGAATTGAAAAACCTATATAAAATGTCCCCTAGACACTTTTCTGAAACCCGGCTTTGGGGCGTACTTTTGTGGAGCTTGGTAGGGCATATTTCTCTGTAGGGCATAGGTAGTGATATCAGAGGAAAATTAATTTTGTAAAATCAACCAGATAAGCTGGTTTGGTTGTTATCTATGAGATCTATGAAGACATTTGCTGTTAATTTTATCAAAATCGATCAAGAAATAAGGAAGGTATTGAAGTTTAATGTTCGCTGATTACCTCCCCTTTTCTGTCACTTGATTTTATATTTCAAGTTGAAGTACATAAATGCGCTAATAGCAGGGCTTGTCACTTACTCCTGAGATTAAGGAGTCAGTTTCCTAACACATGAAATCAAGGAGTCTAAGCTTAAAGTAAGGAGTCAGAATTTTCATAATGGGAGAACATTGTGGAAAAGAAGAAATTGCTTGTTATAAGCTATTTCTTCTTTTCGACAATGTTCTTCCAAAGAAGAGGTTTTTTTCTCAAAATACTACAGGATGCAAGTAAATATTTTCCTATCAACTTTTGTAGTGAAAACCCTTTCCAAACTGACTTAGACACACTTATATGCCACTTATATGTCAGTTATATGTCAGTTATATGGGGCATATAACTGGCATATAAGCCACTTATATGTTGAGCTGAAATGCAGCTATGTGAGATCTATGTATATGCCAGTTATATGTTTGGAATTAGTTAAGGTAGCAATCTCTTTATAAGTCCCATATAAATGACATATAACTGACATATAAGCCTTCTTGGGGAGTCAAATGAATTGAGAACATCTATGTCATTTATATGGATAGCTGCTAAGCCACATAGTCACCTGACACATCAGACCAATGAAACCTCTTCTTGTATTATCTCAGTTTTAGCCAATGAAACAATGTGTTGTTTATCTATTCAGTTTAGTGGTAGTTTTGAAAAAAAAATCTAATGTGTTTACTGTGTTTGGATTATGTTGATGTCTAAACAATGAAATTAAGGTAAAAACTAATTGGTATTTCTCTTTTCTAATTCTTTCATTTGCAATTGATATCTTCACATGAATTATTAGGTGCACAAATCACACTTAAATCAATATTTCAGAAATATAGAGGTAATGGACAAGAAATGTTGGGATGTTAAGAAAACTTGTTTGAATTGTGATTCTGTAACACATGCTCAGGATTATTCAAAGAAGCAAATTGCAGTATACTAATCAATGAAAGCATATTTATGAAATAATAAATTTTTCTTTGAACATAGTGAAAAGAAAGTCCTATTTTTGCTTCAAATTCATAAGTTGCCCAAAGTAGAACAAGAGGACCATGATGGTTCTATATCGCTCACCTGAGTATGTCACTCATAAATTGTCAACCATCTTATGAAAACCAGAATTTGTTTGATGTACACTAAGATAGGTTATACATTAAGGTACCTATTCACTAGGTAGGTTAAAATTCGTCCTATTGCAACTTGATTTTTTTTAAGTTTCGTATATTTTCAACTTTTCTCTTATCAACTTTTGAAGACCTTCACCCAAGGAACATCCCTGCCAAGTTTCAGCTTGATTGGCCCAGTGATTAAGGAGGAGAAGATTTTTTTCTAATATTTTCAGCCATTTCTGGGCATTTTTCAGATTTTCCGTTACCATGGAAACTACAGATTTTGATGAAATTAAAATCTTTTAACAACTTTTGAAGACCTTCACCCAAGGAACATCCCTGCCAAGTTTCAGCTTGATTGGCCCAGTGGTTTAGGAGGAGAAGAATTTTTTCTAATATTTTCAGCCATTTTCGGCCATTTTTCAGATTTTCCGTTACCATAGAAACTAGAGTTTTTGATGATATTAAATTCTTTTAACAACTTTTGAAGACCTTCGCTTGATTGGCCCAGTGGTTTAGGAGGAGATGAATTTTTTCTAATATTTTCAGCCATTTTTCAGATTTTCCGTTACCATGGAAACTAGAGTTTTTGATGAAATTAAATTCTTTTAACAACTTTTGAAGACCTTCACCCAAGGAACATCCCTGCCAAGTTTCAGCTTGATTGGCCCAGTTGTTCTGGAGGAAAAGAATTTTTTCTAATATTTTCAGCCATTTTCGGCCATTTTTCAGATTTTCCGTTACCATGGAAACTAGAGTTTTTGATGAAATTAAAATCTTTTAACAACTTTTGAAGACCTTCACCCAAGGAACATCCCTGCCAAGTTTCAGCTTGATTGGCCCTGTGGTTTAGGAGGAGAAGAGTTTTTCTAAGATTTTCGGCCATTTTGGGCTATTATGTAACCATGGAAACTAGAGTTTTTGATGAAATTAAAATCTTTTAACAAATGCATACTGGTGCTGACCTATTTTTGACATATATGGGACTTATATGCCCCATATAAATGGCATATAAGTCCCATATAAGTGGCATATATGGGACATATAAGTGACATATCTGGCCCATATAAGTTATTTTTCTCCATCCATATAAGTGGCATATATATCACATATATGTGACTTATATGGCATTTTAGCCATATATGCCACTTATATGGGACATAGATCTCATTTGCATTTAAAATCCTAATCTGTGACATATAAGCCACATATATGGCAAACAACTATGTTACTTATATGCCGCTTATATGGGACATAGATCTAGTCATATATGTGACATATAAGGCAATTTTGTAGGGGAAGATCTACACTTTTGGCAAGTGTTAGAAACGACACTGCTCTGTGCATTTTTTTTTCAAAATATTCTTATATGACTCTTCGAGTCCATCAGACTCATAACTTAGGACCCACGGACTCCCCTTAGTGTCGAACTCTGAATAGATACTCAAATTCGCTCATATTCACACAAAAGCAGGCTATTGGTATACCTAATTCCTCTTGTCAAAACAGGATTATCGGATAGAAGTTAAAAATGAAAGGTAGCTTTAAAATTTTGTCATGAAAGTGAATCAGGGTGGTTGCCTCCCTTGTTTCCATCCTTTGATATCACTAGCAAAGGCGTGTCAGCAAAACTCAATCAACTTAGTTGGGAAATATTTTCACTCATATCTGGCTTTTATTTCAAGATAGACAAAGAAATTTTAACACAACAAATAATGTGTTCAAATATCTAAAAAAAAAAATGTCCCCTAGACACTTGGCTCCAACCTGTGGGGCGTACTTTTGTACTGTAGGGCTTGATAGGGCATAGTTTAGTATGACTGCTACATATTGGTAGATAAATTGATCACTTAAGATACTCAGTGAAAAACCTATTACACTGCAATAGAAAATGTACTTTTTGAAAAAGATCTTGGTATTACTTTTGACTGCAACCTGAACTTTGACTATAAACATAATAACAATATTTACTGATTTTAAGGTGGTGTCCACGAAGGTTTGAAGAGGCAAGTTTAAATATCTGGTCCCATTTAAAATCATCATGATTATGAACACCTTTGAACATGTGTAGCATGTCATATTGGGACATCTGTACTCTAGGGTTTTGGGGTCTCAACAGTTGAAGTTCTAGTCTTTCTTCATAAATAAGGAAATTTACGGTATCAGAAATGTAGCTCTGCTCTGAATATCTTCAAGTCTTTTAATATCTTTCTTTAAATATGATTTCAAAACACAAGACCCATAATAGAATACTGTTCTAATTAAAGATTTGTACAGAATCCAAAAACTTTGGTTTCTCTGAATATAAAATAAATCTGTGTATAATGCCAAGATTCCTATGTAGTTAGCAGATCCAAGCTCTTGTTATGACTCTATGTCAATCAACTGGAGAATATTGAAGACAAAAATTGGTGAGAAATCAATCAAGCTCTTAGTACAAATTATAATCACTGTATACATCAAGAGTTCAAACCTGACCCTGCTCCATTGAAAAATCGTCTGCACATTTTTATACCCCCCACCTACGAAGTAGAGGGGGGTATATTGGTTTCACCATGTCTGTCTGTCTGTCCATCCGTCCGTCCGTCCATCCATCCGTCCGTCCATCCGTCCGTCCGTCCGTCCGTCCGTCCGTCCGTAGACCTTTTCGTTTCCGGACTCTAACTAGAGAACCAAATGACTTACAATCATGAAACTTTATACAAATGTTCCTTATGACCCAAGGAAGTGCCCTATTGTTTTTGGGTCATGAAGGTCAAAGGTCAAGGTCACAGTCAGCCTTTGTTCAATTTTCGTTTCCGGACTCTAACTCAAGAACCAAGTGGCCTACAATCATGAAACTTTATACAAATGTTGCTTATGACTCAAGAAAGTGCCCTATTGTTTTTGGGTCATGTAGGTCAAAGGTCAAGGTCACAGTCAGCCTTTGTTCAATTTTCGTTTCCGGACTCTAACTCAAGAACCAAGAGGCCTACAATCATGAAACTTTATACAAATGTTGCTTATGACCCAAGGAAGTGCCCTATTGTTTTTGGGTTGCATAGGTCAAAGGTCAAGGTCACAGTAAATTTTTGTTCAATTTTCGTTTCCGGACTCTAACTCAAGAACCAAGAGGCCTACAATCATGAAACTTTATACAAATGTTGCTAATGACCCAAGGAAGTGCCCTATTGTTTTTGGGTTACATAGGTCAAAGGTAAAGGTCACAGTAAATTTTTGTTCAATTTTCGTTTCCGGACTCTAACTCGAGAACCAAGTGACCTACAAGCACAAAACCTTATGCAAATGTTGCTTATGATCCAAGGAAGTGCTCTATTGTTTTTGGGTCATATAGGTCAAAGGTCAAGGTCACAGTCAATTTTTGTTCAATTTTCGTTTCCGGACTCTAACTCAAGAACCAAGAGGCCTACAATCATGAAACTTTATACAAATGTTGCTAATGACCCAAGGAAGTGCCCTATTGTTTTTGGGTTACATAGGTCAAAGGTTAAGGTCACAGTAAATTTTTGTTCAATTTTCGTTTCTGGACTCTAACTCAAGAACCAAGTGACCTACAAGCACGAAACCTTATGCAAATGTTGCTTATGATCCAAGGAAGTGCTCTATTGTTTTTGGGTCATATAGGTCAAAGGTCAAGGTCACAGTCAATTTTTGTTCAATTTTCGTTTCTGGACTCTTAACTCAAAAACAAATCGACCTAGAATCATGAAACTTCATGCAAATGCTACATATAATGACCTCAATATTAGGTACAAACACATCCTGCACTAATAGCACTTGCATTCTGACAAAGCGCTTGTGGGGGGTATTAGTCCGCTCTGCGACAGTTCTAGTTGGATAAAGCCCTACTTGATGTGAGAAAAATAAAATAATCCCATTTTTTTTTCAAATAAAATTCATCAAGAGAGTCAAAGAAATTACTATATCCTCATTATGGAAAGGGTTTGACATCTCCTGATGGTTTTAACCCTTTGCTGTTTAATCCCTGCTTTTATATGTGTCTGTGATTTTATGATTGAGTAAACATGTGAAAAACGAAGAAATTGCTTCTGACAAGCAATTTCTCCTTTTTCCACACTATTTTCTACCCTACAGAATGGTTATTTTTCAAATTAAATCCACTTTTAATTTTCGTCTGTAAAACCTTTGAATTTGGACAGGTCCAAAATTTTGTATAACAGGAAAGAGTTAAAGCCTGAGAGACATGTCAAGTCCAAAAGCTGCCCAAAAACAGCTGAACATCTGGTGTGAGCTGCTTTGGTCACCCATTCTCCCTCTTCGAAAAATAAACTAATCTGGACACTTTACTTCATTACAAGAATTTTTAGTGGATTTGCCAGATAGACCTCAGGCTTATTTTCAGATTATTGGAACTCTTTGTCTCATTTTTTATATGCTGCCTGAGGCAGTCGACTAGAATGTTACTTGAGTGACCCTTTATCAGATAACAAAAATTATTTAGCAGATGAAAAATATGTATTTTATGAACGGAGGTCTTTTTTCTATGTTATATAGTGGTTACTTTCAAAATTATTTTATCAAAATCTAATTAATGGATATCAACCAAATTTCACTGAAATGATCCTTGAGTGACCCTTTATCAGTCTACCAAAAATTATTGTGATTGGATGAAAAATATGTATTTTATGGGCGGAAGTCATTTCTCAGTATGTTTTATAGTGGAAAATCATTTTTAACATCAGTAGAACCCAAAATATCTAAAAATCTAGTCAAAACTTTGATTTGCTGTTACAAGAATTTCAAGCCTATGGAGCAACTCAAGCTATTCATGGCTTTCTAGTTTTTATCATTATCATTAGTTGCAGTTTAAAAAGGTGTTAAACCCCATTCAATTAATCAATCATAACAAACAGTTAGAACTTGACAAGGTCTGCAAATGTTTAAAGTTTGGTTCTGTCAAAATAAGTAGAATCTACAATTATTTTCGTGAAACAGCAGAAAAGGGGCAGCTTATATTGTGACTGTGGCACTCATGTTATTAATACAAGTGACCAAGAAGAAAATAAATTTCTGTGTATGTAACAAACTATTGCAAAAGATATGGATGTCGGGGAATCGCAATTTATACATTGATATTGTGACTGTCACTACAATACATTGACCTAATGATCTATCATTATAACTTGACACACGTCGCGGGAGTGAAGTGAACCCGTTGAATATTTTTGATATAACATGGGTGTTATTACACTAGTGGAATAATTATGCAAATGAGCTAAGAGTGAATAGCAACGCTATTTTGTAAATACGAAAATGATGGCATAGTGTATATTTTGTGACATCAGTTTTAAACAGCGTTATAAGTTTTGCGGAAAATTGAAATGTCGAATTTTAAAAATTTTGACTATTTTTCACAAATATTTTGGTCATTTTACAAATAGAATATCAAATTTGTGCTCATAAAATACGGAATTGATTAAACTCGTCATCTAAAACAGATAAAAACTTGGCGCAGCCTCGTTTTTAATCTGTTTATAGATGACTCTTTTAAAAAAAATGACCCCCTATTTAATACCCTCTATTTACACCCCTAGCATTCACTTATTTGATAACATTGTCATGACCATCTATCTTGGTAGCAACTGCGTAGTCCTGCCATTGTAAGAGGAAGTATGCCCAGTCCTGTGAAGTCTGTCAAACAATCAAAAATAAACCAAAAGCACTGAAACCATGAGATGATTTCATTGGCTTGCTGAATTTGGAAGTCACTGATTACTCTGTGAAGATAATCAAATCTTATTCTTAAACATATTACATTATTTTTTCACATAACATCAATCAATTACAATAGTAAATGCTCATATCATTCATATCATTCAAAAGCTACTAAATCCACTCATTCAATTTAATTCCAAAATGACTTGAAAATTTTTTCCATAGACCAAATTTCATGATCAGTTGTCTGAACTGTACCAGTAAAATGGGCCCATTTTAAGGGTAAAACATGTGCCTAATCATGGACATAAATCTAAAATGATCAGGACTTCTGTTTGACCCTTAAGCCAGGGTTTAGACCCCTCCAAAAAATCTGATAATGTCTGATTTTGATCCTTTGTCACATTGACCCGCTTTGGAGAAATTTCTCAGATTCAAATTTTTTTAAGATGTATCTAAAATTTTACTAATCAATTGCTTACTTCATATTTTTAAAAGAAAAGGTCAAATAAGTCCTAAACCTTTAAAATGTTTGCTCATGATTAACACTTTCTTGTCTTTTAACCCCTTCAAAATTTTGACCCCCTGAATTTAATGGTTTAGGGGTCAAAGACTCCCTAATTACAAGTGAGATAGCACTAGCACTAGCTGGTTTATGTGAACACTGACATAGGGCTCTTTGAACTTGGTCTTGATTCTACCCAAAATGGACTACCACAAAACTTATTTGAATCTGAATTCATTCAAATCTCTCTACGGAATTTTGATAGTGTTGTGACATACAGCAAATATACTTTGACAGCCTAGATCACTGAGAAGATACAATTCGCAAGTCTTTTTTACCTTAAGGTAGTAGACCCATAATAGTTTTGCAATTTTTCAGGAGTAATGAACTTCATCAGTGTTAACCAAGGTTTCCTAATGATTTTCATTAGGAAACCTCGGTTAACATTGTGAAGGAACATATGGTCCAAAATGTTGCGGAACTATTACAGTTCCACTACCTTAAAAGATTCACAAACTGTTGTTGTCATCTTCAGAATACGACTGAACTACCTTTGTGAAACTGAGCTAAATAGTAATAACTAAATGTTACTTTTTAAATGTGTTAGACCTTTGCCTAACACAGATGATATATTTTTACCCAAAGTTAATACTGGTTTGAAAGGACCTATCTGCAACATTTTGGAAGTAATGAACTTTAACAGTGCTAATCGAGGTTTCCTAATGATTTTCATTAGGAAACCTCGGTTAACATTGTGAAGGAACATATGGTCCAAAATGTTGCGGAACTATTACAGTTCCACTACCTTAAAAGATTCACAAACTGTTGTTGTCATCTTCAGAATACGACTGAACTACCTTTGTGAAACTGAGCTAAATAGTAATAACTAAATGTTACTTTTTAAATGTGTTAGACCTTTGCCTAACACAGATGATATATTTTTACCCAAAGTTAATACTGGTTTGAAAGGACCTATCTGCAACATTTTGGAAGTAATGAACTTTAACAGTGCTAATCGAGGTTTCCTAATGATTTTCATTAGGAAACCTCGGTTAACATTGTGAAAGATCATGAGGTCCAAAATGTTGCGGAACTATTATGGGTCCACTACATTATTATACTTCAGTGGCAGTTGCAAAGCCATTTATATCACCATCTTTTCCAATTGCTAGCTCTGAATTGAGAATTGATTTACTCACCACATTTTAATGGTCTGGTGTAGTTGATTAAAGGCCATGAAAAGCAACAATATTAATGGGTCATCAACTTTTTAATTACCTCAAAATCAATTTAAACGGTGAGGAAATGATTGGACAGCACTTTGCCTTGAAAATTTTTGTAATGGCGTTCCCAGGATACCAATATATAAATGTCATTGCATTTAAATTGGTAAAATAATTGCATTTGAAAAATTTAATGATGGCCATAAACATTATTATGGTTGAATTAATGGGTAAAAGACACAACCTATTAAAATTTCCTACTACTATCTTGATATATGTTAAGTTCCAGCTAGTACTAATATGTTTAAAGTACCTAAAATTTAAATGACAAAATAACTTAAATAAAAATGCAAATTTTGCTTGAATGGTTCCTGGGTGCACTCCTTAAACCTTTTTGTATCACAAGAATATTCTCATTCATCTTTTATCATTCAGGTGAATGTTATAGGCCATTCAAGTTTTCTTGTTATTTAGATTTTTTTGCACTATGCACCAAGCACACTCAATTTGTAGTGCTGTTGTTGAATTTTTGTATTGTTTTTATAGCTCTGAGTGCAAGCAAAGGGGAAGAAGCCAAACTTAGGGAAGAAAATCAACTTTTAAAGGAGAAGATTGAATTACTGAAGAAGAAATTTGTCTTGGCAGAGATAAGAAATGGAGGTAAGACTCTGTTGAATTGTCAATGAATAAAGGCTGATTCGAGAGGGGTTATCCACAAAGCGTAGTCCTTGGGCTCCGCCTTCAGATTTTACCTTTTGTGTATAACTCCTTCCCAATCAGACTTTATTCATGAAAACATCAACACCTGAATGAAATTATTAGCTCACCTGAGCACAACATGCTCAAGGGGAGCTTTTATGGATCACCCCGAGACATCTTCCGTCTTCAACAATCTTTAAAACTTCTACTTCTCCTGAACCATTGGGCCGATTTTAATGAAACTTTACCAGAATGTTCCTTGGGTGACCCTTTCAAAAAATGATCGCAAAATTTTGATTGGCCCATAAATATGGGCGTGGCAGGGCTTGGCATTTTTTCACTTTGAAATTTTGAACAATATATCCTCCTGAACCTGAATTCAATGCCTGAATTGTCCTACATGGTCTTTTCCACTTACAGACAAGTAAAAATTGCTAAATCACTTACCATGGACATGAAAATCCCAGGGCAAATCATGAAACTTTATTAAAAAGGTCTAAGAGCTAAATTATCCTAATTTGTTGATATGTAAAGGTAGAAAACTATGCTTTAAATGAAGAAAATGCTGTCACCAATAATGTAAAAACAATATTTCTCAAATTATCCATTCCATTTTAAGTGACGTATTTGTAGTCTACTCTTTGTCATTCTGAACTCAGAATATTCCTTTTTTGGCAGCTAGAGTTAAAGACAAATATCAGCCTGCACATATAAAGTCTGGGTCCATGACATTATAATGAATGCCAATTTGTCAAATTCAATTTTTGTCTTGATGTCAATGCAATGGTATGTCGATTTGACCTATTGTTGTAATTGAATTTTTGTTGAATCTTGTTGAATTTTGTTGGAATTTTTTTTAGATAAGACAGTAAAGACCACAAAGACGTTAATGAATGTAAACAGAACACTGTCTTATTTTTTGGAGTTGAGCTCACTGGAATTCACACTTTATAAGTATTTTGTATAGGCTTAATTTTTTTTAAAAAAATCTAGTGCACTTTTTCCTTTGAAACTCTTTTTGATTAAAGAGCAATTTAGTTTTTCTGGTAAGTAAGCTGGAAAAAGACAGTCCCCCATGCCATTACATAACTGTTACTCAGATACCTAAGGGTTTTCTCTGTACAAAATAATGAAATATGATATGGTAATTCATAGTCGCATATCTCACATTCACCAATAAATATAATTTTTCATCAAAACAAAAAATACAAACTTGAATTTTTGATTGTCCAAATAATAAGGGCATGGCAGGGTGGGGCTAATTTTGAGCCTGAAATCTTTGAAAGACATCTCCTCCTGAACAACTGGGCCGATTTCAATGAAACTTGACCAGAATGCTCCTTGGATGACCCTTTTTAAAAATTGTTTTCAAAATTTTGATTGGCCCATAAAAATGGGGGTGGCAGGGTAGGTCTTATTTTGAGCCCAAATCCTTTGAACGACATCTCCTGAACTTACTGGGCCTATTTCAATGAAACCTTACCAGAATGGTCCTTTGGTGACCTTTTTCAAAATTTTGATTGACCCATAGATATGGGCATGGCAGGGCAGGGCTTATTTTGAGTCTTTTTAGAAATGAATGGTTGGGCAGGGTCTATTTTCACTTTAAATTCTTGTAATAACATCTCCTCTTCACAAATTAGGCAAATATGAATGAAACTTTGCCAGAAAGTTACTTGGATGAGATCCACTGGACCAATAAAATTCAGGTGAGCACTTTGGGGCCATTCTTGTTATGCTCCCCAAAGGGAGGGCATATAGCCTCCGCTTTGTCTGTCCATCTGTCAGTTCCCACCTATTTCTCCATAACCTTTGGGCCAAATCGAATGAAACTTACCATGTGAACTTCCTATGATATAGTGTTGATGTGTCTGTGACGGTTTTTGGATTTGAGGCCTCGTCACAGGAAAAAGGGACTTAGGGTAAAAAACAGTTTTTCCCAAATTTCTTCTAGTCTAACTGTCAGAATTTAGTGGAATTTCATATTTGAGTAGCAAATCAGATGCCCTTTACTAAAAACAATTTGAAATTATGTAAAATAAAATATATCATGGAAAAAGGGGGCTAAATGTTTGTTCTCTTTACGTTAGTGTGTAAAATACAGTTATTCTGTCCGTCCCCACCTATTTCTCCATAACCCTTAGGCCAAATTAAATGAAACTTACCATGTGAACTTCCTATGATATAGTGTTGATGCATCTGTGACGTTTTTTTTTATTTGACACCTTGTCACGGGAAAAGGGGACTTAGAGTAAAAAACAGTTTTTCCCAAATTTCTCCTAGTCTAACAGTCAGAATTTAGTGAAATTTCTTTTTTGAGTAGCAAATCAGTTGCTCTTTACTATAAACAATTTGACAATAACGTAAAGAAAATATATCATGGAAAAAGGGGGCTAAATGTTTGTTACCTTAATGTTAGCGTGTAAAATACAGTTATTCTTTCATTTCTCCTAGTCTTATGCTCAGAATTCGATGAAATAGTGAAATTTCACATTTGAGTAGCAAATCAGATGCCCTTTACTATAAACAATTTGAAATTAACGTAGAAAAAATATATATCATGGAAAATAGGGGCTAAATTTTTGATACCTTTATGTTAGCGTGTAAAATACAGTTATACTGTCCGTCCGTCCATCCATCCCCACCTAATTCTCCATAACCCTTCGGCCAAATCAAATGAAACTTACCATGTGAACTTCCTATGATATAGTGTTGATGCATCTGTGACAGTTTTGGATTTGACGCCTCTTCATGGGAAAAGGGGACTTAGGGTAAAAAACAGTTTTTCCCAAATTTCTCCTAGTCTAACTGTCAGAATTTAATGAAATTTCATATTTGAGTAGCAAATCAGATGCCCTTTACTAAAAACAATTTGAAATTAACGTAAAAAAATATATCATGGAAAAAGGGGGCTAAATGTTTGTTCTCTTTACGTTAGCGTGTAAAATACAGTTATTCTTTCATTTTTCCTAGTCTTATGCTCACAATTTGCTGAAATTTCAAATTTGAGTAGCAAATCAGATGCCCTTTACAATAAACTATTTGAAATTTGTGTCTAAAAATATGTCATGCAAAAGGGGGGTTTAATGTTTGTTACCTTTATAGCTGTATAAGATAACACCTTATTTGAATCCTTGCAATCTGGCCACAGAGCATATCTTCCAAAGTATAATAGCTATCAATTTGAAACTTTATGTATGGGTAGATCTTATGGGGGAGAAGTGCAGTGCACCAGAACTACAACTCTTACTTGCATAATTTTGGAATTATTGCCCTTTGTTATTTTTGATACTTAGATTTTGTCTGGAGCATATCTCCTAAAGTATAATAGCTATCAACTTGAATTTTTATGGGTGGATAGATCTCATGGAGGAAAAGTGCAGTGCACAAGAAATACAACTCTTGCTTGCATAATTTTTGAGTTATTAACCTTTGTTATTTTTAATACTTAGATTTTAGGTAAATCTCTGACAGTACAAAAGAGTCTTTAATCTATTAGGCTTCAGTTTACTATCAAGCTTTCGTGGCAGGGGATGTCCATGTCCAACATGGCTCTTGTTTTTGTGACAATGCCTTATTCGGGGAGCATAGTCCGTCTCTGAGGGCTCTTGTTAATATATATTTTCAAAATAGATACTGTATCATTATTACCTTAGTACATTTAAGGCTTTCAGCCTTTTTATAAAAATGGAATTTGCCAAGATCTTAATTTAGAATGACAAAGGTAAATAGTGGGCTGATTAATTGATAGAATCATTTATCAGTTGGCTACGGCTTCCAATGTAGACAACCGATTAAGAAATCTCATAATTGATTCACCAGTTATCAATGTGTGAATTGTAGCCCTTTAATATTTTGAAAGATTAATGTCACTTAATAAGTCTGGGTTCCTTCATATTTTCTGTTTATATTCTATTAATGGAGAAAAACAATTTATTATTTTGTAGGTCCATTCTTATGGTTGGTTAAAAAAACCAAAAGCATAATGTGATTTAGCCAAGGATTTGGTGAAATAACCCCAAAATGCTTAATTTCTCATTTAAGATCTGGCCAAATGAGCTATTTTTGCGCATGATATTATGAGCTAGAATTATCCCTAGTAGTTACATTAACCCTCAATTTGTGTAGAGGTATTTCAGCCCAATGTTTGGAATGACATTGTGCAAAGAATTTTTTCAGCATTAAATTATTAACTTTGTTATCTTTTTATTTTTAGTAAAGCAAGTGCAATTACCCATTAAGAAACAAAAGACTACAGATTCTCGACCAAGCTCAGACCTCAAAACGAGTACAGAATCGAGAAAAGATTCAAAAGAGTCCAAACCAGTCAAAGAAAAGGCTGAAAAAGACAACAAGAAAACTGCTAAACAAGAAAAGGAGCAAGATAAGCCTGCAGGTAATTGTTGCAATATGTAGGAAAACCTGCCTAAATGACAATATACATAAACTCAAATTCTTAGATGATAAACAATTTATTTTTAATAAAACAAAAAAAAGACCTGTTATTTCCAAGAAGAATAAGAAACTTTATGATATGACCTATGTCGCTGGAGTTAAATAACCCACTTGATTATTTTGATATTACATGAGTGTATTACACTAGTGGAATAACTATGCAAATTAGCTCAGAGCGAATAACAACGCTATTTTTTAATTGCTAAAATGACGTCATAAAGTATATATTGTGACGTCACTTCATCAGCCTCAAAAGTTACACGAAAAAATTGAAATGTTGAATTTCAAGAATTTTGACACTTTTTTGCAAAAATTAGGATCATATGATAAAAAGAATACAAATTTTTAATTCATAAAATACAGAATTTATTAAACTCATCATCTAATACAGCTAAAAACTTGGCGCATCCTCGTTTTTATCTGTTAATAGATGACTCGTTAAAAATTCGGTATTCCATGACCACTTATTCAATGCCCTCTATGTATATATTTCCCACAAACAGTTTTTTTATGCACTGAAGGCAATAAAAAGGGACATCATGCGTAAAAAAGAGAAATTGCACGGCGTTTGTCCATCATCTGTCTGTCTGTCCAGCCGTCTGTCAACAATTTCTTTAAACATTTTCTTCTCCTAAACCACTTGGCCAATCAATCTTAAAACCTGGCAGGGATGTTATATAGGTGAAGCTCTACCAAAGTTGTTAATAGAATTAAATTCCATTAGAAACTCGGGCTGCACAGGCCTCTTGATAGATGATTCATTCAATAAATTAAGTAATCTATGACCACTCATTTAATATCCAGGGTTTTCCATGACCCCCTATTTCTTTGAATTTGGACCCCCCACTTTTAGGAAATGACCCCCAAATTTGCTGTAGAAAGCTTCTTAATCAAGTTTGAAGGGGGTCATGATGTGGCAAATTATGACCCCCAGTTATTAGGGCAGAGGGAAAACCCTGAATATCCTCTATTTATTGGTTATAACAAAGTTGATTTTAAGGTCCAAGAACTCTCTTTATTGTAAAAATCCTCAGTTTAAAACCATTTGGAAAAATCAGTTCATTTTTAACTCAACTGGCTGAAGGCCACTGGGGCTATTGTCATGGTGCTGTGTCCGTAAATGGTCAGTGTGTCCATTTGTAAACTTTTTCTATAACAATCTTCTCAGAAACTACTGGATGAATTTCAACCAAACTTTACAGTAATCCATGACCACTCCTTTAATATCCTCTATTTGTTGGCTATAGCAAAGTTGATTTCTTGTCCAAGAACTCTCTTTATTGTACAAATCCTCAGTTTTAAAAATATTTGGAAAAATCAGTTCATTTTTAGCTGAACTGGCTGAAGGCCACTGGGGCAATGTGTCTGTCCATGCATCCATGCATCAGTGTGTCCGGTGTCCCAGGGTAACCTGTCCCCTGGGTAACGTGTCCCCGGGGACAGGTTACCCCGGGGTAACGTGTCCCCGGGGACACGTTACCCTAGAAATCAGCCGGGGTAACCTGTCCCCCCCTGGGGTAACCTGTCCCCCCCTACAGATATTGTAAAACAATATTTAGTCACATTCTTTTACCAAGAAATTTTTATTCTATGTGTTACAAGTCTCTTCCTTTGATCTGTATGCGATTTTAATCTGTTTTTCGAACTGTTTCAGTTTGGAGGATTTTTATCGTAAACTTTTTCTTTAAATATCTTCTCCTCAGAAACTACTGCACAGGAGTGAGTGATCCTTGGGTAACCCTCTTCCAAAGTTGTTCAATGATTTTTGATCCAATGAAAAACAAGGCTTGAATGGGCGAGGCAAATTTCCATATATGGTTATATGTGACTTTTCTCAGAATCTAATCAATGTATATCAACCAAATTTGACTGGAATAATCCTTGAGTGACTCCTTATCAGTTTACAAAAAGATATCATGATAAGATGATAAATGTGTCTTATTGGCGGAGGTCTTTTCTCTATATGTTATTAAGTGGAAACTTTAAAAATCACTTTCTCAGAATCAAACCATTTGATATCAACCAAATTTCACCAGAATGATCCTTTAGTGACCCTCTATCAGTCTACAAAAGTAATTTTGATCAGATGAAAATTATGTCTTGTATGGGCAGTGGTCATATCTCTATATATCATATAGTGGAAACTTTGAAAATCATTTTACAGCACCTAACTCATGGATGTGAATGTAATTTCACTTAAGTGATCCTTGGATGACCCTTAATCAGACTACAGAAAGTTATTAGTTGAAAAATGTTGCCTTATGGGCGGATATTATTTCTTTATATCTATATAGTGGAACTTTGAAAATCATTTTCTCAGAACCTAACTGATGGATATCAATCGAACTTCATTGGTATGATCCTTGGGTGACCCATTATCATGCAGCTAAAAATTTTTGTGATTTCACTGGAATGTTCCTTTGGTAACCTTTAATCATGTGCCCAAAATAATTGTGATTGGATGAATAATATACATGTATATTAAACTGGCAGAGATTAAATTTTCTTTTATGTTTTTCAATGACCATGACTTTCTCCTTGCAGAAATATTTCAGCATGTGACTTAACTATTCTTTTACAAAATAAGAAGAAATACACATAAGAACACTTAAATTCTCATCTCATCGTATCAATTAATACAGGCCAGTGGAGTGATCCAGCTGCTCCAGCAACACTAGTCTTGTGTCTTTTTAACCCTTGTCATATTGATCCCAGAATGGCAGGAGGTATGGACAAACATCAGCCTGATTTTCCATTTAAAAGCAGAAAAGTTTCAGAAACTGTATTTTCGAAATCAAATGCCGACTCACAATTAGCATTCACATAGCATTCAGCACTTTGATTTATATATAATTTTGTCAAGGTTTTTCATACAGCATAACAAGGGTTGAAATTGTAAAATTGTAAAATAATCTGTAACTGTAGCTATGATTTATCATTTTGAAGGCTAAGGTTTATTGTTATTAGCTCGACTTTTCGAAGAATAGGGGGGCTATTCCATTCATCTGGGCGTCAGTGCCGGCGTAATGCTTTGGTTAAGTTTTTACGTGCAAGTGTTTAAATTCTCTGTTTCTATAAAAGCTATTGCTTTGAAACTTTGCACTTGCTTCTGTGACCATAATATCAGCATCTAGACAAAGATTCATTACTCCGATATTGAATTTAGTGGATTTTTAACCCTTTTCGGACTTAAAAATCTTGGTTAAGTTTTTACATGCAAATGTTGTATTTCTGTAATATCTCTATTTCTATAAAAGCTATTGCTTTCAAACTTTACACATGCTTCTGTGGCTATAAAATCAGCCTCTAGACAAAGATGCATTACTCTGATTTTGAATTTAGTGGAATTTTAACCCTTTTCAGACTTAGTAATCCTTGGTTAAGTTTTTACGTGCAAATGTTGTATTTCTATAATAATATCTCTGTTTCTACTAAAGCTTTTACTTTAAAACTTTGCACATGCTTCTGTGACCATAATATCAGCATCTTGACAAAGATTCATTACCCTGATATTGAATTTAGTGGAATTTTAACCCTTTTCAGACTTAGAAATCTTGGTTAAGTTTTTACGTACAAATGTTGTATTTCTGTAATATCTCTATTTCTACTAAATCTATTGGTTTGAAATTTTGCACTTGCATCTGTGACCATAATATCAGCATCTAGACAAAGAATCAATACTCTGATATTGAATTTAGTTGAATTTTAACCCTTTTCGGATTTAGAAATCTTGGTTAATTTTTTATGTGCAAATGATGTATATCAGTTATAGCTCTATTTCTACCCAGGCTTTTGCTTTTAAACTCTACACATGCTTCTTTTACCATGATATCAGCCACATGACAAACATTTATTTCTCTGATATTGAATTTAGTTGAATTTTAACCTTTTTTAGACTCAGAAATTCTTGGTTAAGTTTTTACATGCAAATGTTTTACATCAGTCATATCTCTAATTCTATTAAAGCTATTGCTTTCAAACTTTGCACATGCTTCAATGATCATAACGGCAGCCTCTTGCTAAAGATCAGATTCAATTCTCTGGTTTAGAATTTAGTGGATTTTTAACCCTTTTTGGACTTAGAAATTCTTGGTTAAGTTTTTATGTGCAAATGTTGTATATCTGAAATATCTCTATTTCTACTATAGCTGTTGCTTGGAAACTTTACGCATGCTTCTTTGACCATAATATTAGCCCACAGAAAAAGATTCATTACTCTGATATTTTATTTAGTGGAATTTTAACCCTTTTCGGCCCCAAAAATCTTGGTCATGTTTTTATGTGCAACTGTTTTATGTTAGTTGTATCTCTGTTCCTACTAAAGCTATTGCTTTGAAACTCTGCACATGCTTCTGTGACCATAATATCAGCCTCTAGACAAAGATTCTTTTCTCTTGACTTTCATTTTATTGAATTTCCAATGTCGATATTGATTTGCTGTTACTATCCAGCACTAGGAAAAGTCGAGCTTCCCTGTCCTCTGACAGCTCTTGTTTTAAGATATATTGTTGTTTAAACCCTTGTCATGCTGAATTAAAATCCTCTTTCAGAATTGCACTCATATCAAAGTACTGAAAGTCCTAAAATCTAAGGAGTGTATGGCAATCTTCATTTAAAAAGAAATATTTTATGAACAAATCAGTCTGAAAGAGGACTAACAGGTGATCTAGACAAAGGTCAGACTACACAATGTGCAGTCTGATTTTTGTCTATACCTCTTGCTTAAGCAGGAATATTCCCGGTTCAGCATGACAAGGGTTAAATTCATAATTCAGATGCATCTAAACCAGCTAAGGGAGGTAAAGGAGGAGGGAAGAAAGGTGGTGAAGCAGAACCCGATAGACCCATTGACATTTCTCGATTAGATTTACGGGTTGGTAAGATAGTCAATGTCACTCGACATCCAGACGCAGAAAAGCTGTACATGGAAACGGTAGACCTGGGTGAAGAAAAGACGAGGACCATTTTGTCCGGACTTGTTGATAATGTGCCTATAGAACAGGTCAGTTATTCAATCCTGCAGAAATTGCTTTTGTTTCAAATATATTGACTTTTTTTTGGGGGGGGGGGGGGGGGATTTCATCTACTCTGGCTAAAGTTTTCTCCTCAATTATTTCTAATAATAAAGTACAAGAAGACCATAATGGTCCTATATAGCACACCTTATCTCTTTGACTCAACTTATGACAATCAAAGGCTAATTTTTCAGCAAATCGCACAATTGTACTTAAACAGTTGTTTATATATAATCCCTGCTCAGAATGATACAGTGTTCAATAAGGTCAATAAGGTCCCTTTTTGCGTGATATCATTCGGATCTTTCCCATTTTAGATACTGTATATCCATGTGACCTGACAAATGTTCTGATCAATTTCATAAAGATTGGGCCATATTTGTGGCCTCTAGCCTGTAAACAAGAAAATTGTAATGGAGGCCCAAAGCTGTGATATCACTTGGATCATTCCCATTTTCAATAGGTTCCATCCTTGTGACCTAGCAAACATTTTGACCAAGTTTCATGAAGATTGAGTCATATTTGTGGCCTCTAGAATGATACACATAAATTATTGATGTCAGACAACAGACATTGATTGATCACAAAAGCCCACCTTGAGCACGCTAAAAAAGCAGGCTGATTAGGCCAAGATATGTCTGTACATCTGTGTTGGCTGATTTTAGTCTGATAATGTCCGGCAAAACTTTGTATATTTCTTAAACAGCATGAGCAGGGTTAATCTATTCAAATGCAATCATCTTTGTAGCCCCCGCCATGAAGTGGTATACTGAGTTACATTTGTGTATTAGTGTGTGTGTCTCATTCTTGTCTGGAGTATTACATCTGCATTTATGATTGATTTTGAAAATCCCCTCGATGATTGCTTTTGTCATGCAAAGAGTTTGTCATTTCATACTCAAGTTCATTTAGGAACAAGCGCTAGTCTTAAATGTTCATTTCTTGAAGAAACTGTATAATTATTTAAATGTTGATTCTCATTGGAATTGTCTTAATGAGACAAATCTAATGAGTACCAACAATGTAGAGTTTGTACCACTATAAATCCTTGTCATGTTAAACCTAGCATATTCCTACTTTGACAGGAGATAGAGGGGAAGATCTGTCTGCAACTATGTGCAGCCTGATCTTAGGCTTTACCACCTGATTTTCCTTTTTAAACCAGAAAAGTTGAACACTGTATTTTCAAATTAAATACTGAATCTCAATTTGTGGATCCATTGCTTTAAGCACTTAGATTTTAATGCAATTCTGCCAAGGTTTTATATACATCATGATAAGGAATAATGAAATATTAGAGGGATAAGTGTATTTTTTTCTGCATTTATTGGAGTGCAATTGCCTCAACACGTTATGTTTAAGTCGTGTGCTAAGGCAATTGCACTCTATTCTCCAATATAGATCTACGCAATGAAAAATACACTTGGCCCTTATAATTGCCATCTTAGATCTAAATAAAGTTCTTATGGTTCTATTACCTTACTACTTTTCAAGTAATAATGCTCTTATTTGATCTAAAGGTTCCTCTGATCAATCAAGCTGAAAGTGAGCTCATCTGATGAGGGGTGGGTCAATTGTTAAGGTCAAACTTCTAAAGAAATGGAAAGAAAATCTGTTTTCAGGAGTACTATTGTATTACAAATGCCATCTTATTAGTTCCCTACCGGCGAAAGCCGAAGGGGACTATAGGTTTGCGCTCTGTCCATCTGTCCGTCTGTCCGTCCGTCCCTCCGTCTGTCTGTCAGTCCGGATTTCAGTTTTCCAGACTTTTTTTCTTAACCCTTGGAGATATTTAGCTGATTTTTGGTATGTAAGTCCGCATCAATGAGTTACAGAACGAGTTTGAGTTTGGTTCCAGTCCATTGATTTTTGTGGAAGATACAGATGCTGGACTTAGAAAAATACCAGGAAATTTCAGTTTTCTGGACTTTTTTTCTTAATCCTTGGAGATATTGAGCTGATTTTTTGGAATGTGAGTCCACATCAATGAGTTACAGAACGAGTTCGAGTTTGGTTCCGGTCCATTGATTTTTGTGGAAGATGCGGATGCTGGACTTAGAAAAATACCAGGAAATTTCAGTTTTTTGGACTTTTTTTTCTTAACCCTTGGAGATATTGAGCTGATTTTTGGTATGTGAGTCCGCATCAATGAGATACAGACTGAGTTTGAGTTTGGATCCGGTCCATTGATTTTTGTTGAAGATAGGGATGCTGGACTTAGAAATTACCAGGAAATTTCAGTTTTAGGGACTTTTTTTCTTAACCTTTAAAGATATTGAGCTGATTTTTGGTATGTGATTCCGCATTAATGAGTTACAGAATAAGTTTAAGTTTGGTTTTGGTCCATTGATTTTTGTTGAAGATACAGATGCTGGACTTAGAAAATTACCAGGAAATTTAAGTTTTCCGGACTTTTTTTCTTAACCGTTGGAGATATTGAGCTGATTTTTGGTATTTGAGTCTGCATCAAAGAGTTACAGAACAAGTTCGAGTTTGGTTCCGGTCTATTGATGTTTGTGGAAGATACAGATGCTGGACTTAAAAATTACCAGGAAATTTTAGATTTTTTTTTATCCTCATAGATATTGAGCTTATACATAAAATCTGATACAACTAATATTCTGGAGAGGTACTTATACCTTTACCACCAAAAACGATACTGCTCTAGGGATATATTTTTATGCCATGCAATACTTCCAAATGCTTGTTTAATCTTTATTACGAACTGATTGTTTCCATTTTAATCTATTTTAGATGCAGGATAGGGTTGCTGTGTTTATGTGTAACCTAAAGCCTGCCAAGATGCGTGGTATAATGTCTGAAGGAATGATCATGTGTGCCTCAAGTCCCGGTAAAGTGGAAATACTAGTACCGCCCCCAGGGAGTGAAATAGGGGACAGGGTTACATGTAAAGACTATCCAGGTACTTGAAGTTGAAGTTCTTGTATGAACGTAACATTTCCTATTGGCAATGGACAATGGAATGAGCTGCCCATACAACCATGCAATTTTATAAGAATGTTCGCAGGCCTTGTGAAGATGGGTTAAGACCTTATCTATCTACAGGGTTTGACACTAACTATTTTGGCCACAAGTCTGAAGAATCTGTTACCCCAAAATATTACAGGTCTTCCCTGATGACAACAGGTCAAACAAGTGAATTCTTCTTTCCTACAACGTTTTAACGTTTTCTATTTTGTAATGCAAATTTTAGTATTGGAAAGGTAATTATTTTTTTCAAAACTGGAGATTCTAAATACTTAATGCCGTAATTAACTACAAGCTTGAAGGTCCTGCAGCATGGTAACATTTACCAGTGCTACCTAAAATCCACAGGCCTCAGGTCTGAGGACTGGTGTTAGTGTCAATCCCTTATCTAAAGAGGGCACAGTAAAGACTCCATTCAGTCTGTGCAGATGCACAGGCTGATTCGAGGCTTTGCTTTGCATGCATGTCATGCATTGTCACAGGTAAAGGAACCTTTATGACAATTGTCTTACTACCAACATTTTCAGGAAGTTTGAGAAAGATTGGGCTGGTTAATATTGTTTACTTGTCACAACATTAACCACCTCTAAAGTGGTAACATGGAAATTCTCATAAAGGCTACATAGTTTTTCACAAGCATGCTATTATTTTGCTTAGAAGTCGGTTTATTTCATTTATTCTTCAGGTGAACCAGATGCCTTGTTAAACCCAAAGAAGAAAATCTGGGAGACCGTCAAGCCAGACCTACTTACGAATGCAGAGAAAGTAGCATGTTATAAAGGGTCACCACTAGAAATAAAGGGCAAAGGACAACTTGTAGCCCCGACATTACCAAATACACAGATTTCTTAGGAGAATTTGGGACTGCTCAAAAGCTAAAATATATTTATCTAATAAATTCGTTGGTTTCATGTGTATATCCTAGTGTTCTTTATTTTGAATTAAATATATGAGCCTGTGAGTGAGATTTCCAACAATTTCAAATATGGGCAAATCAAAGACTCTGACCAGCCTGGGCATCCGCACAGTCTTACCATAGTCTTCACTATGCGTTGAGTAGATAAATAAGTTCTCAAAGTACCTGTAGACCATCAGGTAACTTGATATTTACAGATTGTGGATGTTTATGCTGCCTTATGTTTGTACCTCACTATCATTTCAAATTGTTGAAAATATCACGCACAGGCTCATATACTGTTCTGTCAATGCTCCAAAGGTAGAGGGACAGCTTCTTAATCATGAGGTCCAAAGTTTGATCCCCAGGAGTGGCTATGGATTTTGGTTCTTTCCTTGGATCAAGTCCCGAGTCTTGGCTTAGGAGAACTTTTGGTAAGGCAATTCAAGCCTGGCAGTTGTCATCATCCCACCTTTCTCTGTTATGAACCTTACTATTGGAATGCTTTTTGACATGGTCAAAACATTTGCGGGTTTGTTATCCTGCTTCTACCTAATTTTGATTAAATTTCTCCATGGAAATGAAATAGACCTCATAGGGTGTTCCGGGATTTGGAATCCTCTCTAGATCTGCCACTGTCCACCTGGGCTGGTGTGTCAATCCATCTCTAAACCTGATGGGTTTATTCAGACAATAACTCTACATCTAAAGATGGATGTCAAAATACTTTGTACAATAGATAACCATCGTATGTAGATGTGGCTCTTGAAAAATATATATAAATAGCTTCAAGGTCACAGGTGAAGGTCGATCCATAAATGTCTTGAACATTACTCTTTCATCTATGGCTGGATTTAAAAAAACAAGAGGACCACCATGGTCCTATATCGCCCCCCTTCATATCGTTGCCTCATTTAATAAATCAAATTTTCCAGCAAAATTCATAAATGTACTTATATTTGAGGCCTTGAAGACTGTAAACAAATCATTAAGGCCCCTTTTCCCGTGATATGGAACAGATTCTGCCCATTTTCAATCGGATTCATCCTTGTGACCTGACAAACATTCTGACCAAGTTTCATGAAGACAAGACCATATTTGTGGCCCCTAGAGCATAAACAAGAAAATTGTCATTAAGGCCCCTTTTTACCCTGATATGGCCCAGATCCTGCCCATTTTCATTGGGGTTTATCCCTGTGACCTGACAAACTCTCTGACCAAGATTCATCAAAATTTAGGCCCCTAGAGAGTAAATAAGAAATTTGACATTAAGGCCGATTTCCCATGATATGGTACAGATCTTTTCTATTTTCAATAGGGATCATCCTTGTGACTTGACATTTATTTTGACCATGTTTTATGAAGATTGGATAATATTTGTGGCCTCTAGAGCGTAAACAAGAAAAATAACATTAAGGCCCCTTTTCCCATGATATGGCATGGATCCTTTCCATTTTCAATAGGGTTCATCCTTGTGACCTTTAAAAGCATTCTGACCAAGATTTATCAAGATTGGGCCATATCTGTTGCTTCTAGAGCGTAAACAAGAAAATTGTCATTGAGGCCCCTTTTCCCCTGATATGGAATGGATCCTTCCCATTTTCTATAGGGATCATCCTTGTGACCTGACTAATATTCTGACCAAGTTTCATGAAGATTGGACCATATTTGTGGCCTCAATTTCAAGGCCGAGGTATTAAAACTTTTCTCAGGCTCAACTGAGAATTTTCTAAATTTTCAATTTAGATAAATGTATGAAAATACAAGTTTTTATTTATAACAATTATTAATATTATCTCTAACGTGGATACCTTAAAATGAGTATTAAAACAGAATTACGGCTTTAATCTCAAATTGAAATTTGAGAAAATTTTGAATTAAGAATGAGAAAAGTTTTATAACCTCGGGCCCTAATATGCACCAGCCATTTCAAATTATCTCATTATGAATAATATTCACCAAAAGGGTGTTATGCCCATGAAACTTAAATGTTTTTCTGTCAAACCAGAATATACAACATGTATACCGAGCGAAAATAAACAGTATCCACCCAATAAAATTTCGGATTTCTAAAGAAATACACACAGATAATTCAATGAAATATATTGCAAATTACACCCTGACCACTTGAAAATGAAATTTGAAAGTCTGATGTGATTTGATTGAGCTCATACCGAACGGTCGGCGTTAACGTAGCAAATGGGTGGTTTTCAAAAATCGCAGTCTCACAATTGTATTCAATTGATATTTCTGACAAATTTTATGATTGACAATTGCAATTTTAGTGTGTTAGGAATCCTGGGTTGATAAGACAACTTGTTATCTTCTGTTGCTTCCTTCCAATGTTACGCCAAATGGACACAAACAAACATAAAACATCGTACACAGATTCAAAGCTCAAATTTACCATTTTCTGACTGCATGTTCCTTGTCAAAAAAAAAAAAAAAAACACATACACACACACCAACATTCTCTATTTCAGTTTTTTATCTAATAATAAAACAACATTTGCATTGCTACGATACGTTAACGTTTCCGCTTGTTCTTTGGAGATGCTGGTATTAGTATCAAGGAAAATTGCTCGCCTTTAACCCGTTAAGACTTAAAAGGCAAATGATTTGGTTTTAAAGTTTGACGTTTTTTTAAGGTAAAGACATTTATTTCACTTTCGTTTTAAAATAGTGGTTAGGAATCGTGGAAGTAATCGCGTCAACGTGAAGAGAAAAGTTTGGCGTGACGTCTTTCAAGTGGCCCTATTGAGTTGAGGAGCGCGAATAAGAATACTTCTCTATCGGAAACGATCAGCACACGTTTTTAAGGTAAGGTAGTGGACCCGTAATAGTTTTACAACTTCTCAGAAGTAATGAACTTTAACAGTGTTAACCGAGGTTTCCTAATGATTTTCATTACGAAACCTCGGTTAACATTGTGAAAGAACATGTGGTTCGAAATGTTGCGGAACTATTACGGGTCCACTACCTTAATGTTCCTCTCTTTCAATTTAAGTCCGTAAAACTTACTCAACGTCCGACGATTTTTGATTACGCAAGCGGTCAAGTTTTTTCTAAGTCTCGTTACAAGACTCTGTTGTGCGGAATACAACTATTGTTTGATTTTCCTAGAGGTTAAATTCATTTGAAAAGAAACTCAAAATCTAACACGTGCCGGACGTCGACGTAGAAAACAAAGATTTTGGCAATTATTGAAGAACACCAAAAATGGCAAATTGTTTGCATGATAAATGATGTTTACATGGGAAAACTAAGCTAAAAACTAAGGCATTGATACCTTTATCGATCCTTTGATCATTCCAATGTAAAAGATATTGAGAAATTAAAAGTGGATACCTTTTTTTGCTGAGTATATAAAGGAGATTTCCATACACATAAAAATTAAAAGCAGTTAAATAAATAAACACACGAAAAATCAGGCCAAATCTACTATCATAAACGTCAATAGTAATAATAATATATCAATAATAGTAAAAGTGATATCAAAGTGGAATAGTGTCAACCGGAAGTGTTACTTATTCATAAAAACAGGTCGGGGAAAACAACAAAGTGTACTTAACCATCATCCATCCTCCAATACAAGACAGGGAAAACAAAATCAAACGGAAGCGGAACCGCTTATGTGAAAGCTAACAACTGGCCCCGGCATGTTTTATCGGTGTTAGAGGTACGAGATAGTCTGTCCGGAAACAACAAAGTCAAATGCAACGGCTTGTCTTATAGAGCCTGCTTTGTGGCGACCAAAAACTTTATGACGTTGTTCCTCCGTTCGCTTGTCATGTTTTCATTACCGGTGTGTACTTAGACGTTCAATTTCAAAAGAAATCCAGCGATGGCATTTCATTCACAATACAATTGAGATCTTTCAGGACTCTTTAGTTAATCTGGAACAACACGTGCTGAATGAGAATTCAGATTTTACGTTATTTGACGTTGGCGTCTCTATCGAGAATCGTTATCTAATTTATCGCAATTATATGCGAAATTCTTACATTCTTATTTCTATTCACAAATCAATCAAAATTAATCGAAGTTTTTACATGAACTCAGAAAAATCGTATGTTTAATCAGCGTCAAAGAACTTTTTTTGAAGAGTATATATCAACTGTATCAACGTGAAGTTTCAACATCGATGAATATAAAACAAATATCATTTGAGTCTTGTAAGTTAATACGAGAAACGTAAAATAGAAAAAAAGAGAGAGGGGGAGGAAGACGGCTATGATATAGAACTACTTCGTGTACTGGGATGCAAAACAGCCCAGCGTCCAGGATGACAAAACGTCGCAAACTATGCAAATTTAACCCGGCTTTGCAAGGTCTCTTGCGTGCGAGGAGAGGTATATTTTGCAAACAGATTGTACCGTTTTCCATCCTAAACGTAAGGTACTTGCCTACTCAAAATTGTACTTATAAAGGTATTATTTAAATTTTACGATCAACCAGAATACTCGTTTACTATAATCTATACGAATGAAACGAATTTAAACCACGTATTGCGATATAGATTCGATAGAAATCTTCGCAATCTCGCACTAAGGGACGTATTTCTGATATGGTTACGAATACGACGTTTGAAGTCAAATGACGTCATTACGAGTTAAACGCAAACGTTAAGGACGTCGTTAACAACGTTACAGCGTCATGTCGTTAGATATAATGTCCTGGAACAAAGAGATGACGGATATAGTAAAAATGTAGACTTTAACAGAATGCCACTGCCTTTTAAGGCCTACACGAACACTACCGTGTATGGGGACAAAGGTAAGATCTTCCTCGTGTTTTGGATATGAAAACTATCACACACTTTTTCCTGAATGGTATTCTGCTCTGCTCTCAGGGGCCGGTTTCGCGAAAATATTTAAGACGCATTTTTGTCTTACCGATGAATTACGATATATTTTGGAGAAAAATCCCGTATCACCAATCTATCAATACCTATGTAAAGTGGTTCTTTTTGTTCTTGTTGTTACTGTTTCGGTAGTCATCAGTAAGATAAAATTACGTCTCAATTTTTCTTTTATTAAACTGGCTCAGGATCACAAAGGATCACAAACGGCGCAAACAGTTTGTCAATTATATTCCACTTTGCACGTACACTTGGGCTAACTGTTTGCACCGTTTTGTCATCCTGAACACAGGACGGCTTCACATGTGTGCTCTCTGAACGTTTTCAGCCTAAACGTAGTGAATCTAACTGTTCAAAGCTTTTCTCAGGTAATTTGGGTTGAAAATGGAATACATTTAAATGATATAAAGGTGACACCTTTTTTCTGATAAAAGAAAGAAACAATGAAATAAACAATTTCGTTATTCTTTATCAAATCTAATATCAGAAAATCTGTCAGAATATGTAATTCTTGTCAAAGGCAGTGTATCCACTCAAGTTTTTTTTTTTATTTCAAAGGATCCGGGCGGCATAATAGAGTAATATACACTAGTCGGAAATTAAAAACGGGCATTTGATATTTTACACTCGTTGAAATACCAAATACTCATAATGTTGCACGATTATAAGTCGATAAAAGGGAAAAGAAGACAAAAGTTTGTCTTTCTTTTCTGATGTCGCATTTTTTAATGTTATATTGTAATGCGGGGCATCTAAAAGATTAAAATTACGTTTTAAATCGATTGCCACTCATTCAAAACCCTCACTTATATCTTTTAAAAACTTCGAAATTGTTCAAAAATGCTTCCAAATCGTTGAGAATGGCTAACATTTCAACCAAATCGATCAAATTGTTGTATGGTTCTATTGGCTGGTGTTGATTTTTATGCGCCTGATTCGTCCTTAACCATTTGCTGTTTAATCCCTGCTTTTTACGTACCTGTGATTTTATGATTGAGAAAACATTGTAAAAAAAGAAGAAATTGCTTCTGACAAGCAATTTCTCCCTTTTCCACACTATTTTCTACCCTAAAGAATGGTTATTTTTCAAATTAAATCCACTTTAAATTTTCATCTGCAAAACCTTTGAATTTGGACAGGTCCAACATTTTGTAAAACAGGAAAGGGTTAAAGACATTAAATCAGAAAATAATGTAGATTTCATCAAAGTTAGGTAAAAAAAATGCTCATGTCGTCCAATTGGACGAAATTATCGATTATGGTTTACCTCCATTGAAAACCATTCAAAACTCGCTCCTCACACTCATTCAATTTCATGATTGAGAAAACATTGTGAAAAAAAGAAGAAATTGCTTCTGAAAAGCAATTTCTTCTTTTTCCACACTATTTTCTACCCTACAGAGTAGTTATTTTTCAAGTTAAATCCACCTTAAATTTTCGTCTGCAAAACCTTTGAATTTGGACAGGTCTAAAATTTTGTAAAACAGGAAAGGATTAACTGTGTCACTTACTGCATTTTATATTTCAACGAAGATACGTATGATAAACGGTTTCAATATTTACTACAACAAACATATAATTTCCGTTTATAAATGAGTCTTCTTTAGTGTATGTAAAGTAATTTATCATGCAATGAACCCTGTATTGACCAAACATCGCCTGCCTGATAACATAAAATGGTATCAGGCAGTCTATATATATATATATATATATATATATTTTGAAAAATAATTGCATGATTTATAGGGTAACATGTTAGTAGAGTAAAATATCAGTGGTAATTGTATCAGCCCTGCGTTCAGGTTGACAAAACGATCCAAATAGTTTTGCTGCGAGAAATAATCTTGACCTCGACCAAATAACAGTGATATTTTAAGACACAAAGTCAATCTTGCTCGAGCGCCACGTCTATTAAGCGACCATTTTTATTAAGCGATTGTTTTCAAAATCACCTCTATACTACCCAAAAGTTCTAAGCGGCCACCTTACCTTTCTCCACTTTTCACACATCTTCCGCTTTTATATTGAAATGTGAACTTTGTCTTTCGAAAGAGTGGCCATTCAGTCATCATCCTATCCAATTGTTTTGTAAAATTGTGCATCAGTAAGTCCTAAAGACGGAATTAAAAGCATGTACCCTAAATTTCAAAAGTCACAAAATTGACACTTTTAAGGGAAATTTGAATTTTAAGATACTTGAAAAAAGCAACGCCGATCAACCTTTTGTGCTAATATCAGTTGTTCAACGCCTGTTGACTTCTAAAATTAATAACAATTGCCAAAACGTTCTACATTATCCTTGTCATAACAAGAAATGCCAAAATTACCCCACCCACCAATGTTAACTTTGAAATCGAGGGTACTTCTACTTTCGTTTAATTTTAAAACATTTCTTGTTAAATTATTTTATATGAAACAAACAAAAACTAATCTTACAGTATGAATACTCTAAGCGGATTCTTACTTCAGTGGGATTTAAGTCAGTGTTTTTAGCTTCATACCTCCATGAAAATTCTTTTTATATATGACCAAAAAGGCAGGCGGCCACTTAGGAGTTTTGAGGAGTGTAAATGAAAAAAATCTTATAACGCAGGTATTGTAGGTCTAAAATTATTAAATGATTCCTGTGTTGTTAAAACTCACCAATGAGATGATTCTATTGAGTTTAAACAACATAGAATTATAGAGAATTTCGCTATAATATGCATATTCAAAAAGTGTGTTTCTTATTTGTAATCAAAACGTGTATTGAGCGGCCATTTTCTTTAAGGACCATCTATTAGTGGCCCCGTAGGTGGTCACTTAAAACAAGCTTTACTGTATAGCATTCTCTTCATCGTCAGTCTTCTAGAACTTGATTTGAAAATTTTGGTTATGCTTTTTTTCCACAAAAGTGCAAAGTAGCATAAAAGCAAAAAAGAAAGAAAAAAAATAGATGCGATATTTCTCTCTTAAGATCTGTGAAATGTGGTTTTAAAAGTATTTGAGTCGGTTTTTCTATGAAACTACCATCCATCTTGCTCGAGCGATAGCGACTATTAAGGAACCATTTTTATAAAGGGACCATTTTCGAAAGAACCCTTTTTAAATCAAAATATCTTAAAAAGTAGATTTTATTGGTCTAAAAATTATTGTAAATGAATTGTTAGTGATTTAAATTCACTAAAACCGTGACACTTAGAGGATTCTAGTGTGTTTGCACAACATAAATAAATTTGCAAGGAAATGCACGTTCAAGCAAAATGGTGTTTCTAATTTGTAAGTACAACGTGGAATATGAGACCATTATCTTTAACGACTAAATACAAGTTTAACTGTACTACCACCTCAGACATTTTCGATCAATTACAATTAGTTATCATCAGCCAATTTGAATAGAGTTACACTAAATTACCAATTTCTCTTATTTTCAGGTAAAGTTAACCAAGACAGAGTACTACAGATGATTAACGGTCTTGAAGACAACCTGGACAATTTAAGTGACGGCCTGAAGAGACGTTTTAAGAGCTTGGTAGTGTCACAATTGAGTTTATTGAAGTACAAGGACAAGAATGTCAATATCAAGTCCCTTAATGTTGATGGTTATGAAAGTACTTCTGGTGTAGGGAATGGTAGGGAGAGCACATTTTATAGAAGAAATGGCACAGATTGTATACGACCATACCATGTGCTAGAACGGGGGAATGTGAATAATGGAAATGACAACTTTGTAAGAGAAAGACGCGACATAACAATCGAGCGTAACGAAGAGGAAAATGTCGACGAAGACAAACTATCTGCTAGATTTAAAGAAGCAGTTAGCGGAATGAAAAAGAATCCCCATTCAGCGCCAACGTATGACAAGAATGATATAAATCAGCTGGTAAACAAGCCATCGACAGGACCACAACTTTTGACTACAAATAGAGACTCAATGAAGGGAAGTTTGAGAGGCACGCCACCAAGGAGATTGATCAGAGATGGAAAACGTGAAGAAGGAAGGGAACAAACTAAAAATGGAGGGAATTTGAACAAAAGACAAGACTTTCCATACAAAATTGTAAACACTGATGAAATAGAAAATAAAATGCGGCGTCCTGACTTTACAGAAAGTTACGCATTAGGTGACAGATGCCGTAGAAATATGAGAAACTACAACCCTACTGTCGAAGAATACAACCTAGATGTGCCACGTCTCTCTATTTCACAGAAGCGGAAATATATACAACCAAATAGAGAAAGAATTGTAAACGATATTTATGAAACAGATGAAAATCACTCTCCAGACGCAATGCATTTGAAACAGGAAATTTTGGACGATATTCTATCAAGTGGTCTTTCTGTCGAGGAATACCTAAGGCTTATAGTGAATCAATTGAGCGAAGACGACCTTGTTGATAGTGTGCAAGTTGATACTAATTCTCTTGATTCTGTGAAAGTTATACAAGAAAAATTAAGAAATACATTAGAACATAATCAACCTATTGAAGCTTACACCAAACTGATTAAGAACGATAATGGAAACTATATGGAAGAACGGAATGATAGAAACAAATTTCAAGAAACAGAAAGGATTGCATCAACAACAAAACGGTCTAAAATTTCAACTGATTGTGAAGGGGAAAACAATAATACTTTAAGTAAAGTAAATAAGTACAAACCATCACAAAATCAAGGGTCCCGAAAAGACAAAAGACTTAATTTGGAACTAAATGATAATTTCGAAGAAGTCAAAACAGTTTCACCTTATCACGGGTTTAACCACGAAACTAAGTGCCTTGAAAACTTTAATTCACCCACACATCGATTACGAAGAGATACGAAACAAAATGACAACAAAACAGCTGATGGCAAAGGCTATTCTCCAAGAAGACAAGAAACCCCCCTAGTTATGGTAAAAACAAATAATGACATCCTCAAGCCACAAAATGTACTTCAACCTCACAAGGGTGGTCAAAGTATTCAAAATACGTGCAAATTAGTTAAACTTAACAATCATAACGAAAGCATTAATGATAAACAAGCAATTATTGTACCTGACGAATCCCCTTCTACATTGATAGATCCGGATACAATGTGTGAAAGTCATAACATAGATATGCATGTTCATGTTTACCCGAAAATACAACATCATGAAAATGTGAAAACGCACACGTCTGATGGAGTCAACGACAGGCTCTGTGTCGAAAAAACTGTATACGAGGACAATACAGACAAAGGGCAGCTCTCAAAAGATATTTCCCCAACCCAAAGCAGCGAGAGCTACAAGGATAATAGTTCTAGAAGTTCTAAATTTCCAACACAATTTCATATAAAATCCTTTTCTCCGGAGCCGTCGAGTCATAAAACTAGACGCGATTCTACCCGAAATACCATAACTTATCCAGAGGTAGATGGCAGTGTAAGAACAGATCGTCACAAAGGTACAACAGTACCGACTCGTGATATCAATAGACCGAACCAACAAAAATCAGCATCAAACACGAAGAAACCGTCAAATGAGAATAAAGGTGTACATTTACTCATCCCTGAGATGGAGTGTATGGATTCTAGAAAACCCGTTGCAATATCGGGAGATAGTGACAAAGAAAATGTGAAACAGAGATGTGGATTAAATGAGATAGTTGGTAATGGAGGGGTTATGCCAAAGTCACCGTTGAAACCGACATTTTCACCTTCTGACACCTTGACAGCTAAACACCAGCAAACAATATCACCACAACAGATATTACAAGATAACCTACTGTCAAAGAGCGCGGGTTTCTTTGTTGACATATTAGAAGACGATTCTGCCTATCACACATTTGATGCAACACGTTCGGGTCAGACACCAACAGGTCGTGATCAATACAAGAACTTCCCGACAGATACGTATTATCAACCAATCGTATCCTCTAAAGAACAAGGAGCTGTTGCCGATGATATCTTGTTAGAAGATTCGAGTAATATCGATGGGATACTAAACAATCAAAGTGATTTGAATCATGTCAATGATAGAAAGTCCTCTCAAAAACAAACACTTTCTAAATTAAAGAATAACGGAGATATAGCAATCATCAAAAGCGGACAGGTAAACGATGAAATAATTAATCATATTAGTAAAGTTTCTTCTCCAGGAAATATGAAAATGCTGACGTCTTTAGGAGTCAATGACGGGTTCAATAGCGAAAAGACTGCGCACAAAGACAAGACAGATATAAAGCAAATCCCAAATGATATCTTAATTTCTCCACACCAAAACGTCGAAAGCTTCAAGGATAGATTTATCGCTGAGAAAGCGCCTAACCTATCGAGAAGACCTCTCTTTGGCCCTGAAGAAATTAATAACAGAGATATCAAGAAGCAACTATTTCATGGGTCAGATCAAATTAGTCCCGATCAATTAAGTTCTAGAAGTTTTAAGTCTCCAAAACAATCAAATTCAAAATCTAGTACTCCTGAAGTGACGCGCCAGGGATCTACTCGCATTTTCGCTCAAGATACCATGAATAATCAAGGGGTAGATGACAGTCTTAGAGCAAATTGTGAGATTGATCGACCAAAGCTATCAAATCCAACATTTAACACGAAGAAATTGACATATAAGGCAGAAGATAAACAATTACTCAGCTCTGACCTGGCGTGTATCGATACTGGAGATAGTGATGTTATGACAATAGAACATGACAAAGAAAATGTAAAACAGTGTGATGAATTGAATGAGAAAGTTGGTGACAGAGAAACTATGTCAAGGGAACAGGTAACATCGCCAACTGAAACCTTGACAGAAAGGCAACAGCAAAGATTATCTTCAAAAAGGATATTACAAGATAAATTGCTCCCGGAAAAAACGAGTTTTATTGTTGACAGATTAGAAGACAATTCTGCTTATTGCACCTTTGATACAACACCGCCCGGTCAGTCACAACTTGATCCTGATCAGTACAGTATCTTCCCGACGGATACGTTTTATCAATCCAAAGTATCTCGTTACGAACCAGATGTCGACGCTGGTGAGGTCTTGCCAGGGGGTATAAATGATCAGCATAGGACGATATATAAACCAACAAATTTAAAATCTGTGCCTTATAGAATATCTACCCCAAAACAAATGTTTTCGAAATCCAAGAATGACGGAGACACAGAACTCTACAAGAGAAGTCAGGTAAATAAAGAGTTCGATTTTGTAGTTAGTCCAACTGTTCAAAATAGAAGTTTGGCCGATGAAAAGCCTATTTATCCAAATATATCAAAAGATGAAACTGATGCTCTTTCAACCATGCAACACAGAGAAGATGACCTCCCGATTACATCTGAGACTTTTGAAGATATTGCAGGTACTACAGGCCCGTCCCTGCAATCTATTAATGCAACATTAACTAACGAAGCAATGCTAAATCTATCAGATCTGAATCAAGTCCAATTAGATGAAGATAAGCTTTTATTTGCCTCTTCGAAGCAGAGGAGTCAAAATAGAAAAGACCTGTACATCAATAAGCCGGATTCTACTGTCGAAAACTTCAGGAATGAAATCAATACTACCTTTCAAGATACTGGAATTCGGAGGAATATAAAGAATGATTTTCTAGAAGGAAGAATAGAAGAATTGAGAACTCCTAATGGAAATGAAACCCACTATAATAACGTAATGAAACATGCACGACTCGTGTCTTTAAAGGAACAAAAACGTGGGAAAGATGGTAGGTCAGATAGAGAGAAAGTAATAAGCGGGAGAGATGAGTTAGATGATGCCCTCGGCTTGTCAACACATGAGTATGAACCAAAATGTCAACCGGACCGAACTATTTCTAACTCGTATAAAGACAAATCTCCGATTGAAGTTTTTCTTTCACCTCGAATCAGAAAAATACATAGCATTCTTTTTGACGGATTTGGAACTTACCGCTTCAGAGTTTTTGATAATAACGAAATTTCAAATGAAAGTCTTATGCATGATCATAGAATTGATATTAGTGAAACCATTCTTAATAAAGTTGCAGAAAGCTTTAGAAATAGCAATAAATGGCTTGAGACTAGCATTCGCTCTAATCGTGGTGACATCGATGGTCAGATGGACGGTCGACAGAAGAGAAATAATGGAAAAGGAGGAAAACATCATCAGAAAAGTTTGGAAAGATCAAGATATATAGAATTAGGACCTAATAAACGACATGAATGTAAAGCAATATTTCAGCTAAGCAGGGTGAATGAGATGCTGTTTTTAATGGAGAACTTGATGGCGGAGGACTTGCGAGAGGATGAACGCTTTGAGCTCTGGAATGGTAAGCTCCCTTATTTTGATACAACCTTTGTTATGCTTAACATTCAATATTACAGCTTTGACTAGAGGCCAGCATACAAATACGTGTAGCCTGACCTTAATCTATACCGACTAATTTTCTTTTTTTATACAAGAAAATTTGAAAAGATGACATTGTTGTTTAACTCACAAGTAGAGCATATGAACAGTGTTTTCAGCACTTTGATTTTAATTCAACTTGTCACGGTTTTCATTTGGCATGTTCTTTCGTGAAGTTATTAAGTGTTGGTTTTCTTTTTTCGTAAATCATTAACAAACATCAGCATTTATTTTGTATTGCTTTTAAAAAATAAATTAAATCACACACTCGCATTTCAAATTTAATGAGCCATGAATATTTTTTCTCATTTCAGAGGTCAAGACACAATTAATATTAATGAAAGAAGAAATCACTGACGCGATGGGTAAACATTCATCTTACAGAACGCATTTGAACTTAAAGCTGATTGAAGCCGAAAATGAGCTGAAAAGCTTGGTAGGTCGAAGTTCATTTTTTCAGCGTAATTGGCATGTTCTGAACAGCAAGTTATTAATAGATAAACGTTAATGGTTTTTGTTTTCTTAATTTTTATCCTGTGCGTGACATTTCCAACAATTTCACATGTACGCAAAGCAAAGTCTCAGGCCAGCCTGTGCAGCAGCAAAGTCTGTCCAGAGTTTTTGCTCGCACTGTGTTGATAGATAAGGTCTTAAACCCTCTTCAGACGGACAGCTAGTGCTTAATTTCAATTTTCAGTTGTCTAAGCAGCACAGTGTATGTCTATCACGCACCGAACAAATTGTTGGAAATGTCAGGCACATGCTCATTTTATTGGACGCAATATGATTACAGTTAAAATCATCGTGAAATTGACACTATGAATGATTTTGGAATGAGTGTGTGGTTTTGAATGAAATTAAAGGGATGTAATTCGTTATCGCCAATTTTGTTCAAGACGAACATATTACCCCCGTTTAATAAAATATACGTATTTTTTTACGCCCGTCGAAGACGGGACGTATTATGGGATCACCCGTGACGTCCGGCGTCCAGGCGTCCGGGCATCCGGCGGCATCCACTTCTTTGTCCGGAGCATAACTCTGTCACTTGAAGTCCGATGGACTTCAAACTTGGCAATTATATTCTTCTCATCATTGCGGAGTGCGGTGCACAAGAACCATAACTCTACCTGGCCTATTTTTTGAGTTATTGCCATTTGTTGTTTTTCAGACTTGAATCTTGTCCGGAGTATATCTCTTAAAGTATAATAGCTAGGATCATGAAACTTCATGGGTGTATAGATCTCACCAAAAGGGGGAGTGCAGTGCACAAGAACCATAACGCTACCTGACCTATTTTTTGAGTTATTGCCCTTTGTTGTTTTTCAGACTTGAATCTTGTCCGGAGTATATCTCTAAAAGAATAATAGCTAGGATCATGTAACTTCATGGGTGTATAGATCTCACCAAGGGGGAGTGCAGTGCACAAGAACCATAACTCTACCTGGCCTTTTTTGAGTTATTGCCCTTTGTTGTTTTTAAGACTAGAATCTTGTCCGGAGTATATGTCTTAAAGTATAATAGCTAGGATCATGAAACTTCATGGGTGTATAGACCTCACCACGGGGGAGTGCAGTGCACAAGAACCATAACTCTACCTGACCTATTTTTTGAGTTATTGCCCTTTGTTGTTTTTCAGACTTGAATCTTGTCCGGAGTATATCTCTTAAAGTGTAAAAGCTAGGATCATGAAACTTCATGGGTGTATAGATCTCACCACGGGGGAGTGCAGTGCACAAGAACCATAACTCTACCTGACCTATTTTTTGAGTTATTGCCCTTTGTTGTTTTTCAGACTTGAATCTAGTCCGGAGTATATCTCTTAAAGTATAATAGCTAGGATCATGAAACTTCATGGGTGTATAGATCTCACCAAGGGGGAGTGCAGTGCACAAGAACCATAACTCTACCTGGCCTATTTTTGAGTTATTGCCCTTTGTTGTTTTTCAGACTTGAATCTAGTCCGGAGTATATCTCTTAAAGTATAATAGCTAGGATCATGAAACTTCATGGGTGTATAGATCTCACCAAGGGGGAGTGCAGTGCACAAGAACCATAACTCTACCTGGCCTATTTTTGAGTTATTGCCCTTTGTTGTTTTTCAGACTTGAATCTAGTCCGGAGTATATCTCTTAAAGTATAATAGCTAGGATCATGAAACTTCGTGGGTGTATAGATCTCACCACGGGGGAGTGCAATGCACAAGAACCACAACTCTACCTGACCTATTTTTTGAGTTATTGCCCTTTTTTTCAGACTTGAATCTTGTCCGGAGTATATCTCTTAAAGTATAAAAGCTAGGATCATAAAACTTCATGGGTGTATAGATCTCACCAAGGGAGAGTGCAGTGCACAAGAACCATAACTCTACCTGGCTTATTTTTTGAATTATTGCCCTTTGTTGTTTTTCAGACTTGAATCTAGTCCGGAGTATATCTCTTAAAGTATAATAGCTAGGATCATGAAACTGCATGGGTGTATAGATCTCACCAAGGGGGTGCATTGTAGAATAACCATAACTCTGCCTGGCCTATTTTTGAGTTATTGCAATTGGTTGTTTTTCAGACTTGAATCTTGTCCGGAGTATATCTCTTAAAGTATAATAGCTAGGATCATGAAACTTCATGGGTGTATAGATGTCATCAAGGGGGAGTGCAGTGTACAAGAACCATAATTTTACCTGGCCTATTTTTTGAGTTATTACCCATTGTTGTTTTTCATACTAGAATCTTGTCCGGAGTATATCCCTTAAAGTATAATAGCTAGGATCATGAAACTTCATGGGTGCAAAAATTATTCATTCAAAATAACCTCAGTTCTATTCAAACCCCCAGTTAATACTAAGCAGTGTGACGGGCGTATCTTGTGACAATTTGGCACCTTGTTTTCTGTTTGTGTGTCTTTGTGTTGTTCTCGGACACTTCAAAATCCACACCAGCCAATAAAATCGTAGAATAATGTGATCGATTTGAATTAAATGTCGATCGTCTTGAGCGATTTCGAGGTGTTTTCTTATGATTTTGGAACGTTTTTGATCGATTTGAGTGAGTGTTTAGAATGAATGAATGGAGTGCTTAGTGAAAGAGATAGAATGATTTTGATTGGAATGAATATCAATATAACGATGTTTTAATTGTAGCAGACCAACGAAGTGGGATATGCAGCTTGTTGCTCGGGTGAATGGTGTAGTTAGTGCGAGGAACGACACGAAACTGTGGACATGTTTACCAGTCGCCACGATATAACTGTAATACTGTTGATGTAGCCTTAACCACCCGACCCTCCTTTTAGGGTTATATTACTTTAAAGTCAATCACCTTTACAACCGTCTGTCTGTCTATCTGCTTGTATGACCAACTTTCTTTGACGCTTAAACTAAGCATTTCCAGTTCCTTTTGATTTATTTAGATGACGCGCTTATATTCCGGTATTAAGGTTGATCCCACCGATATGAATCTGCACAAATCAAGTTCAATGTCATTTACCCCCGATGCCGTCTTTTAAGGTCATACTTCAATGAATATTGAACTTTTTTTTGTTCTTTTTATTTATTCGTTCACTTTCATACAAGATGTAATGCACGTATTTGGCCCACTATTCACCTATCTCATGGTTTTGCTTCTGTTTAAACCAAGGGCATATATCATGTTTAGAAATCCCTGAAATATACGTAGAGTATAATCGTTTGTTTCAGTTTAAGATCCATTCACACTTCATTGTGTGAAAAGCTAAAAGCTATATTTTCACGATTGGCGAAGACATGAATGAAAAATAGCTTTTGTTTTTCACGAAATCAAATATCAACCAATCTTACCCGAAAAAAAAACGATTATCCAATTTCTTTGGTGCAAAAATATGACAAAATGTAAAAAAAAAACAGGACAAATATTCTTGAAGTGCGTCATTTTTGCGTGATTGCTTTGTAACGTTCATGGTGACTTGACCTTATTTTTTGGACCCTTTTTTTTTTTGGGGGGGGGGGGGGCTAAAATATCGTCGATTGCAGTAAAATGAACGAAAGCGGGGTATGATTGTTTGAAACTTTATCTGGTTAGGCGTTGAGCTTATCAAATGATAATCTACCGTCATTTTTTGATAATCAAGCGAAAAGCCTTTTAAAAATTTAGGTATTTTCGACATAGGTGTCGATGTTTGCATTTAAACCTATTCGTGTACGTTCATCTGAACTATATTTTTTTGGAAACGAAAATGTCTGAAGGCCATTATACACGTGTATGAGTCGTGATATGGCGTTTAAGAGGTGATACGAAATAAAAAATAAAACATATAAACATAAATGTGTTTAACCTAATTTTGAGTTATTTCCCTTTCATTTGTAGAATTTTTTCTAAAGAATAAAACGGAGTACGAATTATTTTTCTCAACATAAACTTTATTCATCATTAACTGAATCTAACTTGATTTGTTGTCCGTTAGGACAATCACTTATAAGGGGAGCATGATCCGTTCCCGACGGCTATCGATACATCTTTCTTACCGTAGCCAAAAAAAGGGGCACATTTCCCGTCGTTGCTTCTCAACTCGGCGAAATACAGCTTTTCTTGTCCACTCAACGATAGGAATGACGATCTAGCACTGAAAAGATATCTTCTGTATAATTAATCTTTTATCTACAGGCACATCTAGATATAAACAACTCCCTGGAAGATACAGTAGCGCGTTTTAAACTAGCCGCCATTGAACTGGGTACAACAGACAGAGAACATGGGCTGATGATTGAACATAGAGACATGCTATCACATCTACAGAATATCTCCAATTTGATGCAACTATTCAGTCGGTAGGTCGTCGTTAAGCTTTCAAATTAGGCAAGAACACACTATATATGCACGAGTTTAGGTGCTGCCTCCCAAAATTCCAATTGTAGCGTCCTTTGGACCATATTTTGTTGAAGTTAGACTAAAACCCTGGGCTCCCAAAATTTCGATTGTTGAATCCTTCGGACCCAATTTTCTGAAATGAAACTTAAACCCTGGGTGAGTGACTCAGTGTCAATTTTGATTATATCTGTATATAGCCCAAATTGACTTTTGATCACCCACTCAAACTTCAGCATCTTTAAAAATTCGACTTTCATTTCCGTCACATCGAACAAAAAACTTGAAACAAACAAAAATATAAACAAACATACAAACCAAAACAAAAACAAAAACAAAACAAATATTCTGTATATAGATCTACGTCACACTATATTCATTTTTTGAAAAAAAATTGTTCTGATAAATTACACTTATGTAACTTTTTTTAGCTTACCTGAGTACGAAGCTCCCAATGTGAGCTGTTGTGATAGATCAATGTCCGGCGTCCGTCTTTCTGTCTGTTTATCCGTTCGTTTCTCTCTTTAATTTTCCATCTTTTATTGTGTTACCACAAGAAGTAAACCGTTGTATAATAGTCAAGTTTGACGGCACAACGTAAAGATGTAGATGTCCGTCAGCATGTCAGTCAAAATTACAAAAAAATCTTCTACTCCTAAGCTACAAGGCAGAATGTAACCAAACTTAACACATGTAACCCTTTAGACATGTATTTTCAAAATTGGGGGCAAATTGAATCGGCGTTAAAACGGGGTAAAAAAGTAGGTCAAAAGTTCAAATCTTATTTCTACTCGAGAGGTCATAGTTTTGTCAAAATTATTCTAAAAAATGGTCAGAATCTTTATCTTGAAGATATCTATATCATGTTTGAAAATATGTCATGTCGGCACAAGAAGTAGGTCACTAGGCCAAACTTTAGAAAAATGATTTGCTCTAGAGATCATAGCTTTCGCTTAATTGGCTGAATTAGTCAGACTGATAATCCTCATGATATCTAGGTCAGATTCATATAGGTCATGTCGGGACAAAAAGTAGGTCACTAGGCCAAATCTTTGAAACATCTTATTTGTGCTACAGAAAACTATTTTGGTTCAATGTTTCTCAAAATTTGTAAGAAAATTTTTTTTCAATAATTTTTAGATCAAGATTATAAACGGATTATGCTCGGTCCTAAAGAATGTCAAAACTAAGAAACATCCGATTTTTGCATGAGAGATTACAATTCGGGCAATTATTTATTTTATCAGATTTTGTAAGCTTGTTTATCTTCCTCGAAATGTCACAATTTCAGTTCAAGTATTGTCAAAATTTTTCTGAAAAATTGATTTATATAATGTTTTGGTCATGATATAATTATACATTATACAGGGTCAAAAAGGCAGGTCGGTTGTGAAGTCATAGATATATAATTCGCACAAGTGTTTAGCTTGAAAAAAAATATCTAACAAGGTTTGGGGAATTGATAGTTGTCGAGGCGCTGTCGAGACAATTATCTATTCCCACAACCGAGTTAGATATGTTTTTCATACAATACACTAAGTTTGTATTATATTTATGTTATAATTTTGTAAGCCTTCTTTTTCCTCGATGGTTCTAACAGAAATCCAAGTTTTTTGCCATGTTTTTAAAAATAACTGCAATTTGTCATTGTTCTAAAAATATCCATGTGATATCATAAAAAATTCACATGGGGTGTTTGCATAGTTACGAGAGAAACTAGGATACATAACACATCTTATGATTACCGTTGGGTAAAGGAGACTCATGTGAGCGATATAGGACCATCATGTTCCTAATGTTGTTTATCTTAAATTTAAATTTTCAATTCCTCGGATAGTCCCATCTCAGAATGACAAACCATGTTTATTTGCTTTTTTTCTCTCTCTTTTCTTTTTGAATAGCGGATATCAGAAAACAGACGCAGAACCGTCAAGCGAACGAGGTAGACCTTATTTTGAACACGTGGGTCAGCCAATCGACGTCACAAATTCAGGCACTGAAACAGCTTCGTGGCCATTTAGGTCACTCCGAAAGAGGGGCCAAGGTAAGTAAACTTATATCTCTAAGAGAATACATTACATACGCATTCATATTCTATAGTTAGTGACATCGTGAAATTGACTCTCATTCCGATCATAACGATTCTAAGTCGCTCACTCAATGCTCAATTCATTCATTCAAAACACTCACTCAAAGCATTCAAAAACGTTCCAGAATCACTAAAAGTACTAGATCAGCAACTCAATCCAAAACAAATACCTCCCCTTAATATCTCTTAAAACTTACTCCTCTCGCTCATTCAATTTCATTCTAAATCCATTCAAAAATCATTCAGCTTGTCAATGTCTCAATGTTCTTAACTGTAATAAAGGTAATAAAACCTATTTTTACCGATAGTTTGAAGAAAACAAAACACACACAGTTATACCGCTTTTTATTAACTATGAAAGGATGGTAAATATCATCTTCATTTTGCCAACGTCTTTTGAAATGAAAGCATTTTTTTTTCTTTTAGTATCTCAGACTGAATGTACATCAACGAATAACACGCCATCTTCAAAAATGGATACCAATAGGCCATCCACGAGTAAAATAGGAACTGGTGAAAATAAAAGACATGAAGATAAGCAACAGAAACAGAACAGAAATTATATCGGCGCATATGGACCCAGGTCGAGAAAAGTTGACCTGGAAGCGTCTAGAAATCAAACAACGGTTGTGGATAAAACAGAAAGTGAACTCGTCCCAACACATCTACCTGACAAAAAATATAACGTAAGAAGTTGGCCAAGACCGACATCTGGTGTTCCTCCTGAACCGGTCCCTGAAAATGAAGAAGAGGATATTACTGACATACGTATAAGATTCACAAATCGCGTTTCTAACACTGAAAAACAAGAATACGGCTCGTTTTCGAAATTTGTGTCGAAAAGTCCTTGTCAGTATCTCCGTGATTGTTTACTAAACATTCGAAAAAGTTTGTGGACTTTTCGTTGCTCCGAACGCCACATTATGATTGCATTTATCTTTGGATTTATCGTAGGCGCAATATTTATTTTCTTTTGGCCTATTTTATCCGGATTTTTTGAAAAAATTTGGTTGGCATTTACTTCTTTCATTACGTGTAATTGTAAATTTATGCATGCCGCTTCGCCTATTGTATGAGATTTTGTAAATAAAAGGGAAATATATATAACTTTTTGGTGACTCATCTTTAAACATATCCCCGGTTTAAACCCGATATTTTTAAAAGCGTATCAATATAATTAGTGAACAATATGTTAGTGTGTTAGAAAATCAAAGTAATCAAGTCGGGGTTGGGAGACCTTATCATGACGAGGCTGTGCTTCGTCAGGATAATTTTTCCCATCCACGACTAGATAACACCGATATTTAAGACACTAATATGTTATTCTATTTATCATGCAATTGAGCCTGTGTGTGACATTTTCAACAATTCCGCATGTTCATGAGGTGTTAACATTTAACAGCATAGGCATCTATATAGTGCAATTAGAAGATTACCTTACTGTGTACAGATACTTTAAGACCTCATTTATCCACAAGACGCGAAGTGAATACCCTGGTCAGACTGTGCGATGCGCAGACTGACCAGAGTATTTTCTTTGTGCACATTTAAAATTGTACGAAATGTCAAACTCAGACTCAACTAAAACTTTTGAACATTCTTCAATTCTTTTCTAAAGTTTATCCTCAACGATAAATAGCTATCCAATACCTTTTGTAACTTACTCAATAGAATATTTCAATACATACACAAAATCATCAGGTTAGCTTGAAAGATAAAGTCAACAGTTAAAGCAGGGACTCCCGCAAAATTCAGCAAAGTCCCCTATGGACCTAGCAATTGATTCCTTTTGCTTCTAGCCAAAATATTAAATCGCCTTTACGCCTGTTAGAACCAAATACGCAACAATAAACTGACGCAAAATACATGTATACTCGACTTATATACAGACACTTACTATGCTATGGATCCTAGTCAATTATTTCAATAGCGGCCATTTTAAACCAAGAATACATTCCAATTTTCTTCAATCTGTAGATCTCACATTTTCTGTGAATTATAATGATGTTATTAGGTAGAAAGCGTCGCGATAGTAAGTTAGAATTCGCGTTTTTCGCTGTACGTTGTTAGTACCGTAACCACCATGTTGTATGATGATAACGGTCAATACTTGAAACCCATCCAATGTTCATCTAGTTTAGAATTGTTGGTATGCATTCCGAAGAAAATACCTTGGTATTTAGCGTTACGCTATTATTTTCGTAACCACCTATTCGGCTTTTAGCCAAAAGTTGCGTTTTTCGCGATACGTTGCTACCTCCACTATAGTATCCTTGTTACTGCCAGTACAGTTAGTTACATTGTGAAATTGACATTTTTCTCAATCAAAACCATTCTATATCGCTTAGTCAGCTTTCCAATCATTCATTCCAAACACCCACTCAAACCATACAAAAACGATCAAACCGTTTGATAAATATAGAATCAAGATCGTCATTCCAAATAAATTTTGATGAAGAAAAATCGCGATTTCACTGACATAGTTCAAATCGTTAGCGCCTCACAGGTTCTTGAAGAAATTGAAAGCTATGTATAGAACTTGTTTGTATTTTTTATTAAAGGGGGTAATCAATATCGCTAATTTTGTTCATCCTGAACAAAATTTGCGGTATAGGATTACCTCCCATTAAATTCAACAAAACTCACTCCTCACACTCATTCAATTTCATTCCTGAATCATTCCAAAATCATTCACCTTGTCAATTTCACGATTTTGTTAACTGTACTTCTAACCAATCTCTTGTTGTTCTAGGTATACATGTATTTCTGTAATATTTAGTTAAATCGTAAAATTTACAATAACTGCGATCAAAATCATTCGCAGTCACTCTATAGGGGCCCTTTTTTCATTCCAAACACTCACTCGTATTATTCAAAACGCTCCCTGATCGTTTAAAAAAATGGAAATCGTTTAAAACGAGCATCATTTATTTCAAATTGATCAGACCATTCCACGACTTAAATGGCTGAAAGTGATGTATTTTTTGTTTTTTACTGTCTGATCGATCCACGAAGACACACAAACAAAAGATTACGTTGACTTCATAAAACGGAGTTAATAAAATAACGATGATTTTGTCCAAATAGACGAAATCGGAGGTTATATTTCATTTCTTTTACTTAATTCAAACTCACTCTTTTCACCCATCTAATATCATTATCATTAACTCTAAAACATTCACCTGGTCAATTTTACGATGTTGTTTTCAAACTGTTGTTAAGTCCTAAAGCAAAGTAATTACCTACATGAACAGTTATACATGTATGTTCAAATAAACTACACGAGACTTTTTCCCAGACACACTTTATTTACAATTTACTTATTCTAGTTATAACAAAACTATAAAGATACGATCAAACAATCTTCATGTAAAATGGGCCATAAACTTTCATTAAAAACTGAATCACACTTCGGTCTGAAATCACTCTCCTACACAAAAATAACCTTTTTTGTAAACATTTTGTCGCTTCAATATAGCGAAGTCATCGGTCACTTTTACAATAAAATGACTATTTTTGCAAATTCGCTGAAGATATTTGTGACCGGTCCCGCGAAATGGACCATCTGGGAAGTAAGTAAAGTGTCAACCCTTGTCAAACTGCGTGGATTGCGCAGACTGACTAGGGTCCAAACTTTTCGCACTTTACTAATTTTTCTGAATCTAGAGTTATCAATCTTCCTTCCTGTGATAGATTTTTGAAATGCGACCTCTGGTTGGCCTGTTTTAGAACCAATCTCTTTTTTCAAATATTTATTTTACGAAGTTCCGAGATTGTCCCTTTTTGCGTGACGGGTCACTTTTTTATATATACATGTATCATTGGAAGAGTCTTTAGAGCCTCATCTCTTCCTACAATAAATAGATAGATAGATAGATAGGTAGGTAGGTAGGTAGGTAGGTAGGTAGGTAGGTAGGTAGGTAGGTAGGTAGGTAGGTAGGTAGGTAGGTAGGTAGGTAGGTAGGTAGGTAGGTAGGTAGGTAGGTAGGTAGGTAGGTAGGTAGGTAGGTAGGTAGGTAGGTAGGTAGGTAGGTAGGTAGGTAGGTAGGTAGGTAGGTAGGTAGATAGATAGATAGATAGATAGATAGATAGATAGATAGATAGATAGATAGATAGATAGATAGATAGATAGATAGATAGATAGATAGATAGATAGATAGATAGATAGATAGATAGATAGATAGATAGATAGATAGATAGATAGATAGATAGATAGATAGATAGATAGATAGATAGATAGATAGATAGATAGATAGATAGATAGATAGATAGATAGATTTATTTCGGTAAAAAAGTACAAACAACAATAGAGTAGTACAATAAAAGGATAACAATATGCATTTCCAATTTAAATGACACAATTTTGTAACAATATTAAGATACATACGTAAGAAAATATTGTAACTATTAAGAATAACAAGCATCTCAAAGAGTGATACTACCCACTATATGCACCCAGACCCAGGATAACACGAAAAAGAGAGGACTCTTATTTCCATCGTGGTCCTGAATAAATCAATAAATAAATAAATAGATGGATAGATAGATAGATAAATAAATAAATGAAAAATAAATAAATAATTAAAAATAAAAAAAAATAAATAATTAAATAAAATTAATAAATAAATAGATAAATATATAAATGAATAAATGAATAAATAAAAAGATGAAATAGCAAACTTGTTTAGGAGGCTTTAATTTTTTTTTAATTTTCTTAACTTTCTGTGCATCGTTTTGTCCTAATGAAAATAAAATCAAAGCACTGAGGGTACTGATGGTGGACGTTTCTGTAGGCATACTAGAGTGATTTTTCCATTTGTTGAGAAAAGAGAAATTTTACATGTAAAATTACGACAAAAAGGAAAGTGACTGACCCAAGTTCGAATCTTACTTCAGATATACATTTCTCAACATATATCGTCGATCGTCAACCAAAGTCCTGTAGTTACAAGGTTTTGATAACTTTCGGCATTATGCCGGGTGTAGTGTAAAGAGTGATTGTCTGATCCATTGGGTATAAAAGGAAAAAAAATACAATTAGATGATCTAGGTTATTATTCTTATTTTGTGATGCTAATCGATTCTCCGTAATCTTATAGTTAAAATTAGGGTGTTATCTGCTTAACAAGAGGACCATGATGGTCCCTTATCGCTCACCTTCGTTTCATTGTCACAAATGATAACTATCAAATTTTCCTGCAAAAAAGTCATAATTGCAAATTTATAATGTGTTAGGGTGCAAACAAGAAAATTGTGATTAAGGCCCCTTTTCCGTGATATGGCATGGATCCTTTCCATTTTCAATAGGGTTCATCCTTGTGACAAGAAACATATGCTGACCAAGTTTCGAGAAGATTGGATCATATTTGTAGTCTCTAGAGTGTAAACAAGGAAATTGAGATTAAGTCCCCTTTTCCTGTAATATGGCATGCATACTTCCCACTTTCAAAGTATTCATTCTTGTGACCTGACAAATATTTTGACCAAGTTTCATGAAGATTGGACCATATTTGTAGCCTCTATAGTGTAAACAAGAAAATTGTCATTAAGGTCCCTTTTACCGTGATACATGTATGGCATAAACCCTTCCAATTTTCAAATGGGTTCATCCTTGTAACCTGACAAACATTCTGACCAGGTTTCATGAAGATTTGACCATATATGTGGTCTCTAGAGTGTAAATTAAAAAATTGCCTTTTAGGCCCCTTTTCCCGTGATATGGCACGGATGCTTCCCATTTTCAATAGGCATCATCCTTGTAACTTAGCAAACATTCTGACTAAGATTCATGATAATTGGACAATATTTGTGGCCTCTAAAGTGTAAACAAGAAATTTGTCTTTTAGGCCGTTTTTCCCGTGATATAGAACGGATCTTTCCCATTTTCAATAGGATTAATTCTTGTGACCTAAAAAAACCTACAAAATAATCAATTGTTTCGCGATTTTCATTCTCAAACAATGAAAGAAAGGGTAAGTGTTTAAATAAACATTTAAATATTTGCAGACACTCGTCTCGAGATTGGCTGTGTTGTGTTGAAAAGTAAAGTAAACCCCCTTTTTATAAACCTTTATCACACGACCTGAATGTTTTACTTTACCTGCTCGGGCTGTATCAGTATTCACGTGTATTCCGGTATTTCCATTAAACGGCCATTATTTCATATACATTAGTAGGGTCAGGGGAGGTTACCGTTCCAGTAAATCCATTCACCAAGTTTTCATGGGTGACCTCCCATAGACCATTGGGAAACAAGGGGCAAACTACTCACTCTGCCGGAAAAGTAGTTCTACGCAAGCAAAACGTTCACCCGATCTCAGAATTGCATTTGATTTTGCACTTAAAAGATGTCTTTGAAGTTTCAACAAGTTATGAAGATTCCTTCTTTCACCCCATTTTTAAGATGCATAGTTGTCAGACGGCTACAATTCTTGAAAAGGAGTATATTGAATCTAAGTAGACACTACTGCTTTAAAAACCTATAAACATCTGACAGAATTGTTCTTACGCGGTATTACCACTGGTGAACGTAAACGTCGACCAAAAACCAGTGTTATGCCACCTTAAGGTAATCGTTCCGCAATATTTCGGAGGAATGATCTTTCACAATGCAGTCTTGCTCTAGTCTGGCCGCCAGACTCATCTTTACGGTGTTTTTCAAAGGGATTTATATCATTACAAATCTTACAATTAAGTCCCCTGTCTCTTAGAAGAAGGTATTGTTCAGCACTTGCTGATACAAACTTCTATTAAAGAGGCATGTTATAAAACTACAACAAAAATATTTTACCCGAAAATGCTAACACAAACGACTGATGCGAATCTAGTCTTACTCTTTAAATTTATCATTTTTTTCCAGAATCCACTTGGATTATGTTATCTAACCTTTAATTAGATACATTAAATTTGTGACCCGTCACGCTAAAGGGAGACCATCTGGGAATTCTGTCAAATAAATATTTGAAAAAGAGATTGTTTCAAGTACAACCAATCAGATGTCGCATTTCAAAAATTCCTTCACGGGGAGGTACATTGATTATTCTAAATTCAGAAAATTAGTAAAGTGCAAAAAAATACGACCCTAGTCAGTCTGTGCAAGCCGTGAAGTCTGACTAAGGTCGACACTTAACGCACTTCCCAGATGGTCCCTTTTCGCGTCACGGGTCACAGTTGTATTTCATTTCTGTGTAATGATGATATGTTTCTATATGGAAAACTTAAAAAGGTAAGATGTTAGTGATCATAAAATCATCCAAACTACCAAATTTCGGGGTTTTTTAACTTCTAAATATGAGCTATATCGAGTTTAGGATGAAATTAAAACCGGTACATCAGTCTAAGAGTAATTTTGATTTGTTTTATATGTCATAATTAGTAAATTGCTCTGTAAAAAAGTTACTGCAACAGGAGTCAGCTAAATAAGATATAGGTAGACAGCCTCGCGAAACTTACAAAGAATTGAGGTAGTTGACCTGTAATAGTTCCGCAGCATCTCGGAACTCATGACATATCACAATATTAACCGAGATTTCCTCGTTAGGAATCATTATGAAACATCGGTTAACACTCGGAAATAATTAATTCAAGCAGTGTAAACCGAGGTTTCCTAATAATTCCATTAGGAAACCTCGGTTAACCCTGCTAAAAGTAATTCTTTTCGAAACGTTTCGGAATTAATACGGATCCACTACCTTAAACTAACATTTTCACGGGAGGTAGGCGTTTCGTAACCAAATTATATGCTCAGAACAAGAAGTTAAGCGCTACCAGTTTTTAGACAGAAGATTTTTAAATGTAGGGAGCCTGCATTAATTCAAAATAACAGAGATGTAAATATTGAGTTCCAATGTTGAAATGGTATGTTGACTTAACAATTTCACAACAATACATGGGTGGTGATAAATTCTATTGACTTTGTACCTTGAAATGTAAATGACGTATTTTCACCTTTTTTTTAAAACATGAAAAACTTTTGTCAAAGCCGACTTACGGTGTTGTCTATGACACGAAACTTGGTTTTAGAAGTCAGATAACACAAATGCGATTAATTCCAGTCACATCTTAGTCAGAAGCGTGTGTAAGATCCGTGAGCATTGATCACTGCGGCAACCTCCTCGGCATGCCACGAATCAGCCTCTGGATGATGTGTTGAGGGAATTGCTGCCACTCCTGGTGCAGTGCAGCTTCTAACTCAACCACATTTTGTACAGGAGGCTCTCTCCGACGTATACGGCGCCCTAAAATGTCCCACATGTGCTCGATGGGGTTAAGATCGGGACTACAAGCCGACCATGGAATGGTGGTGATGGCTTCACGTTGCATAACGTCCGCCACGACTCTTGCTCTGTGGGGTCTGGCGTTATCATCCATGTACACTGGTCTTGTTCGAAGAGGGTGATTGTCAAAATTACCACAGGAAAAAGGATGTTATCGCGATATTTATCGCCAGTCAATGTTCCTGGAACTGTCACTAGGTCCAGTTTACAGCCGTAGGAGACGCAACCCTATATCATAACGGAGCCACCGCCACCCTGATAGGTTGGTTGGACGTACTTTGGCGCAAATCGGGTGTTAGGTTGTCTCCAAACACGAATTCGGCCATCGGTGACATGCAACAACATCCTGCACTCATCTGACCAATGGATCTGACGTCATGATGCCAAGTTCCGACGTGCCCTCGCTGTACACCATATTAGACGTTCATTGATGTGTCTCTGTTGTAACTTTGGACGTTTCAGGGGTCTTCGTGCCTTATACCCAGCCATCCGAAGTCGATTTCGCACTGTTGAAATAGAGACCCGTCTGTGTGTATTCCAGTTGTCCCTTAGTACAGGCGCACTGGTGAAGGGCAGACGTCTGACGTGACGCAAAAGTGCTCTATCCTCTCGAATAGACGTTACTCTAGGGCGTCCAGATTTGACACGGTCCTTAACGTCGTTTGTCTGTGCGTGTTTTTGTATCAAACTTGTTATGACACTGTGGTGATACCCCAGCTGTCTGGCAATGGCTCTACAAGACATTTCAGAATCTCGCATTCCAATTATTCGCCGTCTTTCATTTGTAGACAATCTACGCCTTGCCATGACTGAGTTTCAAATCGAAATGTAAACAATTGCACGAGCTACACGACGTAAGTATCTCTGACAGAAAAGCTGATTTTCCACTTTGCACGAGCCCTGGCTTTACAGTCATTGCACGAGACTTGCTGAATATGCACGTGCATCCGAAACGTTTTTAATCAATAGTTGCTAGGTTGTTCTAACCGTTTGACAACATAGATACGTTATGAAAGTTTTCGATAGAAATTACATTAACTTAAAACTTAGTGGCGCTTAACTTTATGTTCTGAGTATATATAAACAAGAAAAAAAAATGAAATTACGTAAATCTTTTAAGAGACAAATATACATAATTTATTATAAAACCATCTTTGTAAAATCATAAGGATGTTTTCTTTCGTAGATTTTTAGGCTACATAATAGAAGATTGATCAAAGCAATGATTCAATTTAAATTTTCATAAAATCTTTCAAGTGCAACACATTATCATGCAGCATAAGATCCTTTATAAGACAGTTTTTTGTTGGGTACATAATAAGTTTACATGTAAGAACATCGTGAAATTGACAAGCTGGGTGATATTGGAATGATTTTGAAATGAAATTGAATGAGCTTGAGTAATGAGATTTGAATGAAATAAACGGGGGGAGGGGGGGGGGGGGGTGTCCAATATCTATGATTTTGTTCCAGACCAGATTAACAAAATTGGAAGAAAAAAATATTAAACCCCCACCCTCCCTCTTTAGTATGCAAACATGTTCGATAAAAAACCTTTATGCCTTTATGAACCAGTAAGACGCTTACAAATTCAATTAAGTCAGGTAAATTGTGGATTTTTTCAAGCGATTTTATTTTGGATGTGGTTATTGGTCTATTTTGTGATTTTGGAGTTTTTTTCAATGGTTTGAGTGAGTGTTTGGATTGAATGAATGAATGAATGAATGAATGAATGAATGAATGAATGAATGAATGAATGAATGAATGGAGCGCTGAGTGAGCGACTAAGAACGTTATTGATTGGAATGAGAGTCGAATGCTTTACAGTGATGTAATGGCATTATCGGTACAAGAAATATATGGAATCGATTTTGAGGTGTTCTAGCTGCCGCTCGATAAGGATAGGTTAATCAATTTTGATTGGGATATATTCCAATAACGAAAAGTTTCTTTCCTTTTCAGCCAGCGAAACCCACACAGTCTGACCAGGGTCGTCATTTTTCGCACTTTCATGATGGTTCCATTTCGGATGACGGAACACATTAATTTCGCGAACACGATGCAAAGCCCTGCCTTCAGGATGACAAAACGGTGTGAACTGTTAGCGAACAATAGCCCATTTTTGGCGTGCACTTGTTTGCAAAGCGGAGTATAATTTACAAACAGTTTACGTCGTTTTGTCATCCTGAATGCAGGCCTTGATAACCAGTGGGGAGAGTACATTGTATATCTAAAGCTGCACTCTGCTTTACCCAGTGAAGCGATTCTTATGCATGGTTCAATGGTAAACACCCGCGAGTTTTTGAGCAACCCGAACGAAGGTCAAAGTTGACAGCAATGCTGTTTAGGTGGTCAGCCTTTTAAATGAAGAAAAATATTTCAGACCCTTAAGAACTACCTTGGCACTTGCAACCAAAACTAACTATGAACGAAATCCTGAACATTTCATACCTGTACGGTCTAAACCCAATATGATCAGACTGTATCAGTGCTAGTATTTGAACGTTGAGGAGTCAAAGATTCTATAATCTTGAATTTCTGTGGATCAAAACTGATTTTTAAAGGGGTCAGAACAATAGAAAGATGAACTCATGAGTAGAATTTCGCAAGTTTAAATCATGTCAATTGACATCTTCTGTTACAAAAAATAAGCAATTATTTCTTTTATCTAATATTGTATCAGAAACATTAATGAATATTTCAAGGTAAAAATAGTTTTTGGCTCTTTTATTTCTCCAGGGGCGTCATGACCAATTCTAAAAATTTTATGACAGTCGAAAATGATATTTTCATATTAAGGGGGAAGGGGGGGGGGGGTTCTTGGTTAAGGGCGGAGGTATAGGTAAGAGGGATAAAGTCAGTCTAAAATCTTTATTTCCCATTGATACCCTGTGTTGTGGGTAATCATTGGAATCGTCTTGACGAGACGATTCCATTGAGTTCCAACAACAGAGAGTTTTTGATGGCCTGGCTCCCAGGCTGTCGGTTGGTCACGGTTAAATAAGGTACACCACTCATGTTTTATTATTTCAAATTACCTCCCATAAGAGATTTAAAATGTTAAGAAATTATACTTCCTCTAGTTGATTTGCTCATTTCACAATACCTCAGATCAGTGGGACGGGAGCCAGTCTAGGTTTATGCTATTGCAATCGAAATATTTTGATCTGAAATCCAAAACAGTCCCTCAATCTGTAGCCCTGGTCTAGGGTCAAACACAAGCCCCATGCAAACATGTTGAAAGTAACCACTACACCGCACGATCAAACAGACACCAACCAAGAACAGCGGAAAAAGGCCGTACGGTTAATTACATCATGAAATTATTCCGATCAAAATTATTCAAATTCATTCGCTAAGCGCTCAAGTCATTCATCCCAAACACTCACTACAACCATTCAATAACGCTCCAAATTTACTAAAAATGAAAAGATCACTAACTTTATCCAAAATAAAAATCGGTAGATAAAAACCACGATTTCATTGTTATAATTGAATTTTGCAAGCGTATGATGAGATTGTGGAGATACTGAGAGCTATTCATAGAACCTGTGTGTATATCTTATTAAAGGGAGGTAATTAATATCGCTAAGTTTGTTCATCTTGAACAAAATTAGCGATATTGGATTACCTCTCTTGAATTTCACCCAAAACGCGGTCCACACACTCATTTGATCTCATTCCAAAACCATACAACTTGTCAATTTCACGATGTTCTCAACTGTGCGGGATATGTCTGTAAAATATCAATGTGAACCGCCATACACAAAAGGGCCATCTGGGAACTTCGTAATATTAATATCTGAAAAAGCGATTGGTTGCATACAGGTCAAACAGCAGTGGCATTTAAAAAAAAAAAAAATTAATAAAATAAAAAAAATGAAAATAAAAAAAAGATGAGCAAGTGGAAAGCATTTTTTATAGGGATTTTCATTTCCTTTTATCTTATAACTATACAAATATCCGTGTGATAACACCCCGTATGATATTTTTTATGATATCACATAGTTATTTTTAGAACAATGATATAATGTGGTTATATTTAGAAACTTGCATTTCAGTTAGAAACTTCGACGAAAAGAAGACAAATAGAGGTTGTATGATAAATATAATACGTACTTAGTGTATTGTATGAAAAAATCTAACTCGGTTGTGAGAATTGACAATTGTCTCGGCAGAACCTCGACAATTTTCAATTTTCCCAACCTCGTTAGATAGTTTTTCCATATAATACACTGGGTATGTATTATATATCTATATATATTTCATTTTTGAAATATCCATTACGTATCTAAAAGAATCTTAATTATGTCAAAATATTATTGGGATTTTCAGTACTCAATGGCCTCTATAATTAGTTATAGTTAAAACTAACATGTTATCATATCTTGCATAAGTTTAGAAAGTTCAACTACATATATAATTCTTTGATAACATGGATTGACTTGACTGGTCGAAAGGGATTATTGCCAGGCTATAAAAACAAATAAATTGAAATATATTTTGCACTCGTTGATCGAGTAACGTTAGGTTCGTAGGTATAAAATAGTTAGATAAAAGATAAATGAAAAAATAAAGTATGTAGTTCTTTAAAACCTTTTTTTACGAATTTGACAACCGGATATTGATAAAGGCGTCAAAAGTTATCATTTCGGGTCAGAATTATCGTAACTTTGATAACGATTAAGGATATATTGTGGCTTCAAAGTATATATTAAGTCGTGTTTGAGTCGATAAGTCGATTATGTCATTTAGTACATCTTCTTTTGTCGAGACATCTAGGATTTGTCTTGATTTGATTACATTTGTAAAAAGAATGATTCATCTTTCCTTTTCCCTCGTTAATATTTGTGACGTCATTAATTTACTATGTAACGTTGGTATAAACAAAAAACACGGCGCAATGCATTGCGCGATTTTTCCGGCACATTATCATTTTTTGAGCTAGTTTAACCCGTTCCTATGAATTATTTTGCGATATCTGTTTGAAAAAATACTAAAGGCTTTCTATTTATGCAATAATAGCATTAATTCCCATTTCCAGCCGTTAACATTTGCAGAGACCCTAAATGCTTCGCACTCGGGCGTTAAACCATGTTTGTGTCTCTGCAATACTTAACGCCCTCAAAAACGTGAACTGACCCTAAATTATACCCAGCTTTGCACGTGTACTTGCGTGCAAAATGGGGTCTAGTGTACAACGCAAGGATCGATATGCTATTACCCGTACCATGTGCAGATTTCAATGTTTTATTATGATTTTGCTTTCGGTGGTTTATTCTCCGTTATTATTCAACTGGCAGGGCAGTAGTAGTAATGGACGGCAGTTCACGGACTGGTCCGTGAACTGCCGTCCAGATTTTGGGGTGGGTATTTATGGATTTGGACTTAGTCTTTTCACAGAAATGTGAACTTAGGCTTGTAAGGAATATGCGTGTGGACTTAGTCATTTTTTAGGAGAAATGCGAACTTAAGCTTGTGAGTAATGTGCATGTGGACTTAGTCCTTATCTTACCGTCCACAAACGGCACTTCACGGACTGGTCCGTGAAGTGCCGTCCAGATTTTGGGGTGGGTATTTGTGGATTTGGACTTAGTCTTTTCACAGAAATGTGAACTTAGGCTTGTAAGGAATATGCGTGTGGACTTAGTCATTTTTAGGAGAAATGCGAACTTAAGCTTGTGAGTAATGTGCATGTGGACTTAGTCCTTATCTTACCGTCCAAAGACGGAAAGATAGGGACTTGTTATAGGGATTTTGTCTTTGAAATAAGTGGTTGAATGTATTGTGAAAGTGAGGAATGCAAAAGGACTTTGACAATTTGCGAAAGAAAATGAATTCTTTCTTGGTGTTGGGTGGTCCTAAAAAGGACCGTTTTTGTTGGTTGATAGTTATGATCTCTTTAGTAGTGGCTGCATCCAAATCGTGCATTGCAAATTGGACAATGTCTCCTCATTCTTTTCTTTATGACCAATGATTCTCCATTCCATACCACTCTTCTCCTAAATTGAGTACCCATGTAGATGACATCAGGAAGTGCTCTGTTTAGTTGTTCTGTTGTCCTACCCAAGATGGGTCTATCCAAGTAAATGACATCTTGCAGATTATTCGTTGGTGTCTGCTCAATGGCATTTTCTTGTGGAGAAATGATTTGAGTATCTCTAATCATTCCCTGCACGCGATACAGTCGCTCAGCAATGTTCAGCAATTCCTTTGCTATATCAGTGAGTTCTCTACGAATCGGTTCCATGATCTAGAATGTTAAAGAGTGGAAAATCTGCTATGTATTTATATTGACGACGCGGACCTTGCTGGAAGCACCTCTACTTTGAATTGAAGAAATGGATGCCGAGATTGAAATTTGTGTTTTCTCCAAGCATGAAAATACGATATTACTCATTATTCTTTATCATGAATCCGATTCTTTTACCTTTATCATGAACAATCATGAGAAGGATGGAATATTAAACGACAACAAAACACAAATATTTACATTTTCTATATTTTATTGAACAATGAACTGTGAACTAAGAACAAAAATGAACAATCATGAACATATTTACAATCAATTTTATATTACAAAATGTCTATACGATTCTGCTAAATGTCTGTATGAACCACGATGTGACTACTCTGTCATTTTTGTGTAAGTTCCTTGTGCTGAATGTCTTTCTTAGAAGTTTTTTTAAGTTGTATCCTCTTACTACCCCATCCAAGGCAAAAATACAATAGTGTCCACAAACTTTTCCAAGGATGCTTTGAATAGGTTGATTATTATAAGTCCATGAACGTGAATTATTTTGGATAAAATGAGATATTTCCCTATGAAGTGGTGGAAGCCCGTATGAGTCAAAGTACATTGCTTTACCATTTGGATAGAATATAACTGCTACCCAATGTTCTCCTGAGTTGTATGAATCTGCTGTATTGATGATATAAGCCTTCACATGTGAAGGTTTTCGCTTTGGTAATAAATCCTTTGCACACACTCTTCCATTGAGATTTTTAATCCACACTCCACGATCCAAGATATGTTGAATTTCACTGGTGTACATTATTGATCCCAAGACTGCTTTACTTTCTCACTCCAACGTTCTAGCCATGTATCTGTGAATCCACACAAAATGTTCTTTTTTATACTTTGCCATAGTCGATAGGCTTCTACTGATTCTTGTTCGTTTAGTTCTAATTCTTCAAGTTGTGGATACCATGCCTGCATTATTTTGTATGGATTTACTTTAAGCATTGCTTGCTCAATGAACAAGTCTGTATGTTCTTCTCTACTCATGAATAAGCAAACAGGGTGTTCTATCTGACTCGGATGATCTATTTGACACCCGTTACAATTGTTATGAACTTCTTCATTGATAAGTTCTTGCAGTTGATCCACCATACACTTTTGAAAACTGTTGTGAATGTCATTTTTACGAACTGATTCAATGTTTGACGAATATTTCACTTTCTCTGCTTCTTCTCTAAGTTTTATGGCGTACTGGTACCCAAGCATGATTTTTAGTAATCAGTGATAACTTCTCTAAGACTGTTGATTTCGATTTGATTATCGAATTCAGCGAAAACAATAACGTTGATGACTCTAGCAAGGTTAGATCCGAACTGAAGTTCTATTCTCAAGCCTCCAGTTTTTATAGGATGCAACTGTCCTTCTTCACTACCTTGATCTGCTGTGAGGTCAAAACCCCAAAGAGCGAAACCAGCATCATATTCCTCTTTTGTTATACCAAATGATTTGTCAGCACCAATGGATTTTGTGGCATTGAACAAAGACAGATATGATCTCAGTGTTAGTCCATTTGTGAAGTCAGGTTCAAATGGTTTACCATGAATACTGTGTCCATTGCATGATACGGCTATTTTTCTTACGTTGAAATGAGAAAAGTTGAATGGGTTTGATGTATAAGATCCATTGAAGGCTCCATTTGTTACCATTCCAATAAAAACACGTTTTGGTAACTGGCCTTGGAACAAATGATCTTCCACTTTTGATAGAGTACCGTTAGTGATTGAAAATGTTTTGACTTCTACTCTACGAATAGGGATTTTCATATTATTCTGTGCAATGAGTTGGTTCAGATTATTTGCAACTACTGGTGACAATTCAACATTTCTAACATGGAAACTTACTGTTTCAAACTGAATTTTGACTTTTGGTTCACCTGTATGCTGCATTATGCAAAATTCTGGACGTGACTTATTCAATCTTAGTCTGATTTCCACTCCATTGGGAAGATATTTTTCCTGGAGAAAAACATCTAGATGAAGACGTCCAAATAATTCCACTGTCCTACTTTCTGCAATAGCCGCTATTCGTTGTTTAAGCCCTTCGTTATTTCCGGCGGTTTGAGCATCGTTCATATGTCCTGCTGTGTCTTTAATCCAGAGTTCTCCTGCTCTCAAATGAGTTTTCTTACTTTCTGGACTATATGACAAAAGGTTTTCAATGTAGGCTCTGTACGGATAATTATTTGATCCACTGGTTATCAGTTTGTTATTCAGGTATAGATCTATGTTACTGAACATACTATGTAAGAAATTATTCACTGGTGCAATGTTAGCACCATCTGCTAAAGCTGATTCATCTGCTGCTTGGATAATTTTAAATTTTACATACAGAAAGGACTTTGATAAATCCGTCCAAAACTCTGTTTGAGGTGGAATCATAAATTCTATTGGTGAATCATTTGCAATTGATGCAACAGGAAAATGTTCAACCCACTGAGATTCTTGCATACTTGTCATGGTAGGAGGTACTGATAATACATCTAACTCAGTTTTACTACACTCACATGATCCACTTTGCATCATCTTTTTTTCTTTTTAGATTCAAACAATAATGTTAATCAAAAATGTCTAATGGTCTGGCTGACCTTTTGTTAGTTCGATGTTTCTTTGACGTGATCTTACCACGACGAGATCGAGAATGAGAATGATGTGCATTGCTTGATTTCTTTTCATTTATACTCGATAACAACTTGTTAGTCAAATGTTTCAAGGATTGTTTTCCCCGTGACATGAGAACTTTCTTTGGCTTTTTACGATGTACTAAAATGTCTTGTGCTATTCCTAATCCTTGTTTAATACCTTCATCTTTTATTGCATGCAGTCCTGATTTAACTATAGGTTTTATCAATGGTGTTACTGATCTTAACGCAGATTTAAACAAAGAACCTAAGCCAAAACCATATTGATGCTGAACACCTCTATAAACAGGCACCATGTTTTTTTTTATTTTTGATTTTCTTTGCGCTTACGAAAATGCAACTTTACTATTGTCTTGCCAATGACAAACTGAATAGGATGACCAGAATCACCTGTTATATTAATGTGAATGGAATCAAAATCTGATTTTGAAACTGGGAAATAATGTGGAGCTACAATTTCATGATTGATATGTTGACTTCCATTATCATTTTCAATGGTATTAGATGTTTTAAATGGTACAACTCGAAGTATTGGAACTAATGTATCACCAACAATGGAATATTCAACAATGTCTGAATAAACAAATAAATGATTATATCCTGCATCAATGTTTGGTGAGTATTTAAACATTTCAAAAACACTCTTTCGCTTGTAAATTGTTTTACCGTCAAAAATAGGATCACCACCAAGTTTTTGAAATAATGATTTATTGAATTTTATTCCAGTTTTATTAATATTTCTGAATTCAAACTTTGGACGTTTTGATGATTCAGAATATCCAACATGAATAGTTGCACTACTATCATGAAGCACTTTTCCAATTTCATCATCAATGCATTCATTGACTACATCTAACACATGAGATGGTGAATTGTAAGATCCAGGTGTGAAACGAAATTTGATTGCCCATTTCATATCATGGCCTGTTGAATTAGTTTTAAGGGCAGTGATTTCTAATGGAGAGGGTTTTCTCTTATTTTCTTCAAATATCTTTTTGTAGATACCAGCATCTGTCGTAATGATATCAAACCTAGCTTCTTCTTCACTGATATTTAGGAATTGACTTGGTGTTATCAATTGTGCAAGTCCAACTTCCCAATCTTCCTTATCAATATGAACAGTTTTAGGTAATTTCACTTTAAAACAACATTGTGTGTTTGTAGGAAAATAGTTCAAAGAACTATCACTAGGCAAAGTTATGTAGAAGGAGTTCATTTTTTACCATCAATGAAATCAAATGCTGATTGTTTATTCTGTTTTGTGAATTTTAATCCGGGTGATGGTAAAATGTAGCCTAAAGAACTACTGAGAAGAATTAACCACAATTCACGATTATCACTTTGAATACTAAGATGTACTATAGATGTAGCAATAATGGCATAAACGACTATTATTTGTGATACATAAGTGAACTGATTTTTAGGAACACGATTTCCAAAACATGTAAAAGGAGTTGACTGACTGACACTGTCACCTCCAGATTCCAACTGAGATTGCATGATAATTACTTATGTTTTTATAAGTTTTTCAAATCACGTTAAATATGATTCTGGTATCCAACTTTGAAATTTTTTAGGATAACCTTTCCAATTGACTTTGATTTCTTTGATTATTTTTTTACCTTCACGTCTTGTTCGCTTATCAAGAACTGAATCTATTTCATAAACTTCATCATCTTTTATAAGTTGCAATTCTTGTTCATAAAATGACCCAAGGATAGGTTCATTTGCTAGATCTTTAATTTTATATGTGATTGGAGATGTTTTTAAATTTACATGAGTGATTTCGAATAATTCTTGTGTCCAATTTGGAAGATATCCTTTCTCAAATGTATGTTTTGTTTTATTGATACGAACACGATCACCTTTCTTTAATTTTGGTTTCTTTTTTATCTTCTTAATCACTTTTGTTTCACTTTTTGCATATAAGTTCTCTGAAATTTTTGCTTCATTAGAATGATTAACATCTGATGGGTTTGCTTTAATGCTCCGGTGAAAAGTATTGTTATAATTATTCACAAAGTTCTGAAGAACATCAATATATCTTCGTGTTTTTTTATGAGTGAAATATTTCCACATTCTAGTTTTCAACGTACGTTGAAATCTTTCCACAATACTTGCTTTAGTCTCTGGATTATCTGTAGTGAAATAATGGATCTTTTTCTTTATCAAAAACGTTTGAAAGTCTTTGTTTTTGAACTCACTTCCTTTATCTGTTTGTAATGATAGAGGTTTTCGTGATTTAAGGATGGACTGAAATGCATTTATCAATGTTTTTCCCATCTTATTCTTGATAGGTACAACCCATGCAAATTTTGAAAAGACATCAATAACACAAAGTAAATATCTAAACCCATTATTTTGATTTGAAAATTGTTGCATGTCTGCTAAATCAGCTTGCCATTGGTGATCGAGTCCTGCAACAATAGTTTTACGTCTTTGAAATTTTCTTCGAATAGGTTTATGTAAGGTGTATGTTGATTCCCCTTGTAACCATTTTTTAACATCTTGATATGATATGGTTTTCAAAGTGGACTTCGCTGCTTTGTATAATTCTTTTATGCTTGAATATGCAACTTTATTTTTATTTAATCCATAATATAATTTTCTTAACAGTGCATCTTTGGACTTACGCTTCAGTATGCCTCCCATGACTGAAGACTTTTAGAAATAAAATCTTTTTTTATAGGACTTAAAAGTTGTTGAGTGTAAAGATCTTTTCTTTTTTCTTTTTGATGAGTCGTGGCATATGGTGACATTTTTCTTAAGTGGCTTAAGGTTTTCTTCTTTATGGTTTTCATTTTGGTTGGAGATCTTACTAAACTTCTGACGGGGGTTTTAAAGGGTGTACTAAAACTTATTTCTGATTCACTAGATTCACTTTCAGGCTGATATTTTTGCATCCATTGCCATCTTGACATGTTTCCAACTACTTCTTGTGGAACATTGCTTTCATGTAAAGCTTTAGAGAATACTTCCCAACCTCTGGGTTCAATTCCTTTTCTCTTACGTAATGAATCATTTATGAGATCAATGATATTTGAACCTGGGATAGGTTTTCCTTTATATGTTACCATACCTTGATTATCCCATGATATGTTATCATTATCTCTAAGAATATTTAACAGAAGCTTAGCTTTTCTCTGCATGGTTTTAGGTACACTTTCTAAGATACGATCATGTAATGAAACATTTATTGATTCTGTTCTTGGATCCACCTCTTGAATTTTTGAAGATTGGGGTAATGTCGGATGTTTCACCTTTTCAAATGAATTTTGTAGTTTGAACAATGTTTCTCCATACTTTTGTGCTTTATCTGTTTCAGAGATATCAGTTCTTTCTAATGTATTTTTCATATCCTTATATAGGTGGGAAACATTGGTTACTTGTGGATTTTGTGGTAAAATAGGTGTTTGATTTTGTTCATCCCTCCATTGCTTCATATCATTAAGTACTTGGAAAGGAACAATGACCATTTTTCTTACTGACAATTTTTTGTAAAGGTACTTCTTCACAGAAATCACAGGTTTATAAGATTATAAAGCTTTAATTGCACCACCAATCCCTCCAATGACAGCTTTACCTAATAATGGTATTAATGCAGACCCTAACAATGGGAGAAAACCACCCTTCTGATTCAAAATGCGTTTCTTCTTTTTTACAGACACTGATTTTGAAGCAAGATTTCGAAGATGTTGACGGTTTGAATACAACTTCTTCTTCTGAGCATCTGTTAGGTGTACATTGCCTTTTAAAACATTGTGACAACATTCTGATATACATCTTATCACTGGAGATGATAATTCTTTAACTAATTTTTTTCTTAGCTTTGGTGAAGATTTCATTAATGCCATGACCATATGACCATGTTTCCTAATTAAAGGAACTTTTCTTATTTTTTTCACCATGTTATCACGTCTTCTGATTAATCATAAATGATAAAGAACATGTAATATCAAAAGTATTTATTAGGTAGAAAATTTTTCTCGTAATGCTGTAAGAGCTATTCTAGCTGGAGAAGATACAGTTCTCATATCCAAAGTTGTTAAGGGTGAAAAGGGTGCAATTCCATATTTTCTGTTTCTAAGTTTCTGCTGATTTGATTTTGGCATACGTTGTGGTGTAATGAAATCACTGTCATAACTTGAATCAGAGGTTGAACTTGAGATTGGGGTTGAAAAACGGGCAGATGAATTCGGAGACATAGAACTGGATAAGAATGAAGGTGGAGACATATGCATCGGTGTTTGTGGTGAAAGAACTGATGAAATGGGGGAAACATTTGGTGTAACATTTGTTGATGACATTTTAGAAAAAGGTCTATGTGATCTTCTCATTGTAATGAATCTTTCATCAATTGAGAATTTGTTTTTTGATTTCTTTGGAGAATTTTTCTTTTTTCTATTCACAACTTTTTTCTTCGGTGATTTTCTTTTTACAACTTTCTTCAAAGGAGATTTTCTTTTAACAGATTTTTTATCATGACCAAATTTTCTTGCAGTTCTTTCTCCATCCCATCTAAGGAGACTTCTTATTATTACACCACCAAGAAAACCACCACCACCTGGTTTCAATATGATTTTACGTTTTACTTGTTCATTAATGTTTGGATCAGCAAGCTTAGCTACATCATCTCTATGTTTATTCATATATGTAACAGTTTGCTTTGGTAGCTTGATTCTATTTTCAATGATATTTTGTGCTGCCAAAGAAAACCATTTCAATATTTCCTTTAAACCAGCATTCAATAACGCTTCTCTTTCATATTTGTTTGTCTGTCTTAAGTTCTGTAAAGCATGAATCACTGATGTAGATGATCTCGGTAATGCCATGTTCACTCGATGACATAGATCAAAAGACTGGACTTGAGCGATCACAAGTTCACCCATTTATACAGGTGAATAAATAATTGGACCTTGATCTTCATTCTTTGTATACCATCTATGAAATATATCAGTTCTTAATCTCAATACTTTTTGAGTTCGAGAATGAAAATCAATGACCAAATAACCATGAGGCAAGGATGTTGCATCATTATACGCAGGAATCAAGTGTGGGGCTTGCATTTGATTTGCTAGAGTCTTTATTTGGTTATTATCACGTTCATTGCGAAAAAGGATCATATACCTTGAATTCAAACTAATGGTTCTACTTGATTTTGACTGTGAAAACATGTTTTGTGTTATATAGATGACACTTGCATTACGATGATGACCTTTTCTAGTAAACCATAATTTGATTTTCTCTTCATCCTTTTCACCTAACATATCATCAAATATTACTAAATGTGGTATAGATGCATCACTTACAATTTCATTTTCATCTTCAGGTATTCCGTCAATGAAAGTAATGAAATCAAATTTTTCTTTCATGATACTGTATGCATTTTGCCATTCTTTATAACACCAAGTAATTCTTTTTGGTGCAATGTCAAATAAATCTTCACGATAATCTATCAGTTTGTGAACGAATTCTGTTTTACCACATCCACTTGGACCAGAAATGAAAATATTACAAGGATGGTTAAACAAGAGGGAGAGAATATCTACATCCATTTCTTACGTCCTAACCATTCAATGGATAGAAATAAAATGACAAAGATATATTCATTTTATAACTTTTATTCTTTAACATTTTTGAAACATAAAACATTCTTTTACAACATTTTTTACAATAACATATTTACAAGTTCATTTTTTATTTTTTAAAAACAGTTTTAAAAAATATTTTTTAAAAATATTTTTGAAAAAATATTTTTTAAAATATATTTTTAAAAAATATTTTTCAAAACTATGTTTAAAAAAGTTTTTTGAAAAAATCACAACTTTCATTTTTTACAAAAACAAAATGATCAACAAGTTTTTAAACAGTTCTTTAGTTATGATTAAATCCACCTTTAAGTCCACTTATCCATGTCCAATAATGATTCAATATTGATTCGGATAGTATTATACTTGTCTTTCCTACTTCACGATTTCCTAATTCAAATGGAAAGAAGAATGTTTTACTATCCGGTTTGTAATCCACTTCATTGACAGGAAGCACTCTACATGATGAAACTGTGGAGGCCACTATTTCTTTGCTAACATCTCTGTCAAATATGATGATTCCCTCTATTGCTTCAACTTCTTCAACAGTAGTTGGAGTAGTTCGATAATTCACATGATCAATCCATGTCTTTCTATACAACATGTAAAAGTTAAATTGTTTAGCTTTTCTTTCAAGTTTCTCAATGAATTCACTACATGTTCTCCCATTTAGCATTGGTGTTTTAAATGTCCACTGATATGTATCTCTATCTCTCCAAAAGTAGAAGTTATTAAGTAAGACACTCGTCAACACTTTTATTTCACTATCGTCGAACTGTGTATCGTTTATCATCTCCTGTATATATGCTCTCATTTTAAACAATTCTATTGCAGGCTGTCCTCTCGTGATTCCATTTTTCATCTTTCGAATCCACATTGATATACAAACAACTTTCATTCTTTCTTGTATATCTTTATCCATTGTATGATATCCGATGAATATCTTGTAGATCTTTTCACGTAACTCAATTGGTAGTGGAAGTTGAGAAGACAACATTTTAAAATTTAGCTTCCACAAGTAGTAAATAATAGATGCCAGAAATGTTATCATCTTACAGCTCTTTAATCATTTTTTCTCATTTATAGAATTGTCTATAAGATGTAACAATCGTGAAATCTCTTTTTCTAGTTCATTCCTAATCAGTTTTTGTCTTACGAAATCATGTGTTAAGTACAATACCAAATGAACTAAAACAAACATTGTTTTCTAAGAGACAGAATCAATATCTTAATGTACAGTGTTCAGCTTGTTCACAAGAAATGATATCCATCATACATTTCTACACTCTATTTATACTCCTTATGCTTAAATGTCCAAATGGGACAGTGTCTATATCATTGCCAATTACTTTCTTTGTATATACTGATCTAAATGTTTTTGTTTGTGCTTCACTAGTGACTTTTCTATCTCTATGTCTCCTGATTCTACAGTCATAGGTTATCTTAATTTCAGTACTTCGATCCTGCATACATTTTGTAAATGCATCGAAATTGAACAACTTACAAGTTTTGTAGTCTAAGATTATAGCCTTGACTTTACATTTACTTTCGATACCACCATCTTTTGTAACCAATTGATATGCATAGTTCTTCGGACCAAACCCTCTGAACTTTTAAATTTTTGATTTTGGTTTCTTCATCGGTCCATATCTCAAATCTACTATTGATATGAGGTGGATTCCATAACTGTGGGTCTGAATGTACATGCAACTATCAGTGTCAAAGTACAACACTCTTTCATTCAGTTTTTCTAGGATGCTATACAATTCAAGTCTAGCATAGCCCGTAACAAATGATCCAACAATGACATTGCCTACACCATAGATCTCAATATGATCGAACTTGATTCATAGTTGACCAGAATGAATGAACATTATTCATTGAATATTTCTACATGTTTGATAATGTAGTTAGGGTTGTTGATCAGTTCAAAGTATTTTGATGGTTTTGATATAAACTCTGATTGAGTCAATATCTCTTTTTGGGTATAAAAGACGTCAGTTCCATAAGAAATTCATTCTCTGGAACTCAAACATGGACTCTGAAAACACCCGATCATTTGCCGTGATCTACATCAGTCACCCACCACCCTCACAGGTTTTGCTTTTTGAGCAAATCCGGTATACCGCTAGGAAGGGACCATGTGCTTGGACGCCAAAGATGACAGATGACTGGGTGTGGAATGAATTTATGGCACCCATTGGACAGCCAAGGAGAGAGAGAGTTCACCCAAACATTCCTGATGTTTACAGGAAAGAATACTGGGATTAGAATCTCTTTCCTCTAGAATAAACGGCCCTTTTCAGGGCCAACCATATTGCAAGAATGCATCCATTTCTCAAATTGTCACATTTAAAATACACCGAACATAACCCGTATAAAGTATTCAGAATGTAGTTACAAGATTTCATAGACCCAATATCGCATTTTCAAATAAATTCAACAATACGCTAAGTCAAGTAAAACAATGCTACACTTGCGAGTTTAATCCACCCATCTACATTAAATATCGATTTTTATCTGACATGTACACCGATACCAATTTCATATCGGAGTTTACATTTTAAAGCGATAGCCAACCGGTTTAAAATCAGCGTGTTACAAAAAGTCGCGTTAAGATTGAATAATGATAAGATTTCAACTCTTTTTTCAGTCGAAAATGATAAAAATGACAAGTAATACATCTCAGCTAACATTACCAGTCATCAAAATAAAAATAAAATCAGTTTCAAGTAGAAAACGAAGGAAAAAACATTGGATCTACAGCAGAAATTCATCGTCAATGTCAAAAGTATTTGCGAATTTATTCCTCACGTTCAATAACTGTGCGAAGAACTTAATGGAAATAATAAAAGAATAGGTTGACAAAACGTTTGAGATAGAAAATATTTACATTTTCTTCATCATAAAGAAGAAATTTGAGAGAAATCATCACTGAGAAAACACAAATTCCCATCTCGACGTCCATTTTACTTGTCAAAGTAAAGGTGCTTTCGCCAAGGTCCGCGCGCGCTACACTGTAGACTAACAGTATAAAACTTCATCAGTCGTTCGTCAACCTCCGAAGCGAACACACGTAAAAATGAATTCAGATTTCAATTTACAAGAAATCATGTCTCAGGCAAATATCACACACGATGATTTGCTAGCATCAGCCATGGATTCAACATTTGGATCGCAGAGTTCTCAGATACTTGGACCTCAGGAGAATTTATCATCAATCCAACAGAATTTCCAACCAGTGAGTACAAATGATGTTGTTCTTCAAAACATCCTCGCTGAATTGAAAACCATGAATTCGCGACAAGAAGCTATCATGATAAAAATCATTGCGGAGCTGAATACCTTCAACAAATCGTTTTTGGATTTCAAGACACTGACGGAGAGGATACAAATTCTTAACCAAAATGTTCAAAAATTGTGTCAACAATCATCATCTCCAGTCACATTCAGACCAACACCGTTGAAGATTCCAGTTGAATTTGACTTTGAACAAACGAACTTTCACAAACTCGTAGACAGTATTATGACTGTGATGAAAAAGAATCAATCGTCACACACTTCATCGACCAAAAGATCATCATCTTCATCAGAAAGTGTTCGTCCAAGTAAAAGACATTGTTCAGAAAAAGAGAGGGGATACAAAATTCCTACTATGACAGGGATGGGTGCCTACGGAAAGAACATCGATAACTTCAAGAAACCAAAGACCAAAAAGAAGTGCTGAGATGAATAGCAGAACTATCAATCAACAAAAACGGTCCTTTTTAGGACCACCCAACACCAAGAAAGAATTCATTTTCTTTCGCAAATTGTCAAAGTCCTTTTGCATTCCTCACTTTTACAATACATTTAACCACTTATTTCAAAGACAAAGTCCCTATACCAAGTCCCCATCTTCCCCGTCTTTGGACGGTAAGATGGGGACTAAGTCCCCACGCATATTCCCCACAAGCCTAAGTTCACATGTTTCGTAAAAAAGTCCAAGTCCAAACGCATATTCCACACAAGCCAAAGTTCGCATTTCTGTGAAAAAGACTAAGTCCAAATGCATATTCCTCACAAGCCTAAGTTCGCGTTCCTGTGAAAAGACTAAGTCCAAATCCACAAATACCCACCCCAAAATCTGGACGGCACCCTACGGACCAGTCCGTAGGGTGCCGTTTGTGGACGGTAAGATAAGGACTAAGTCCACATGCACATTACTCACAAGCTTAAGTTCGCATTTCTCCTAAAAATGACTAAGTCCACACGCATATTCCTTACAAGCCTTAGTTCACATTTCTGTGAAAAGACTAAGTCCAAATCCATAAATACCCACCCCAAAATCTGGACGGCAGTTCACGGACCAGTCCGTGAACTGCCGTCCATTACTACTCAGGGCGTCGCTTAGGCATGACGTAATTTGACGAGTTTACTTTTCAATAGTTAGGGTTATTAAAAAAGTTGGTCGGCACTTTTCGTTAACACGCGAAAATACGGTTTCCTAAAGCCAAAAGGATCCACCTGCTTAGAGAAAGTGAACACGTTTCATCTTTGGGTAACCAATTCCTCGTAACTATAGCTTGGGCGATTTAAGCTTCAAGTTATTTATGTCGCCTTTCTATAGAATTAAATGATTATAAGTAAAAGCTGATTTACCTTAACCTTTAATGCAATTATCCGTTACGTAGGTTTCGCCCTTCCAGGGCATAAACCAAGGATTATACAAGTAATGATTCTGCTTTTACAAGGAAAAACAGCAATGCGTTCAGGATCTTCAAACGGTGCAAACAGTTTTCCAATTATACCCGCTTGGCACGTGCACCTGCGTGCAAAGCGGGGTATAATTGGAAAACTGTTTTCGCGGTTGGGTGATCCTGAACGCAGGGCTGACTTGACCAGCACCGACCCATACTAATACGTACTTTTCAATAACGGATCCTTCTAGCTCCCGTTGTATTGTAATTCAGTCGTGTCGAGCTGTGATTTATATGTCGTGCAATCATACCAGACATTGCCCATTCGGAACATCGCGCCTTTCCGTAAACTTGAAACTCAGACGAAAGGGTAGTAATTTTGAGCCATTTCTATGGTAATTCGGCTTTGGTCAGTATGTTTGAAGAAAAATATAATTTATACTTTATACTTTAGCTTTCCTGCCGTCTATGGAGATCTTTTGGCATGTATTATATTTTGATAATAATTCGCAGTAAAACACCGCGTTATGTTATCAAATAATTATATATGCCCAGTTTTATCCGTCCGTTGATTTTGTTTTACTCAGCCAACTTGTTTTTTGTGACGTCATGTAAATCAACCAAATGGCGCGTTTTCATGTCTGCGCCATTTTTATACCTAGGTCTAATGTATAATCGCTGAGGGTCCATGATTGTACCTTGCGTTTCAGTATCGAACCGTTTTAAAAATAGCACGTAGCTGTATCGCGTACTCTTCCGTAGAATTGTTTTCAACAATCGACAGCAATCGGAAAACTTCGGTCGGCGTTCCTACGGAACAGGAGCCTGCTTTACTAAACATCTTGATATAACTTGCGTAAGTCAAAAATCAAACTTGCTTCCACATTAGTAACTAAATGTGGAATTCTGCCATGCATCATCTCATTGGAATCCAGTGAGATAATTCAAGGCAGTATCTAACAATGAATGAAAACGCCGGGTACGATTTGTGATTTTGACTTACGGTTACTTTTTTTTGTGAGAAGTTTTGTTAAACGGGCTCAGACCTCTGCGCGCAGCCATTAAGGCACGCACGGGTTTTTTGACTTCCGATGCATCAACGTTCCAGCATTGAGTACATAGAATCTTCAAAAACTTTTTATACCTTAATTTGATTTCAAAACACGTTTCATTGTGTTTCGTTATAAATCATGATACGCTCAAAAGATCTACATAAACTATCGTTAAGTCTCAAAGAAATTTGTTTTTCATCAAGCGTATTGACCAATGTACCACAGAATCTATAGTACCTTGAATCCCCGCCACCCCTGATAATAAAACTACAATTACGGCCGGGGGTACTTTCCAGGTTGCGTTTAAATCCGAGTGATGTTTCTAGTTCCGGCACCGTTGATTATCCTTTCTGATTTCGTTACGGGCGGAATATCTTTGGTTATCCGTTAACAGTTAGTCTGTTGCTTTCGGTGACCGTCGTCCGTGAATGAGTAAATAACATTGGCATTATGTCGGTGTATTATTTTGCATGTTTGACCATACACACATTTCAACAAGATTCGTAGTGAACTAGTGATTCCTGAAAGTCACTTTTTTAAAATGTACTTTTACATGTATTGTCCAATATTCTTTCGTACAGTAAGGCACATCGTTAAAGTGTAACCCGCAGATAAATATTCGACTCCGTCGGTATTCGAACCCGCAACCTCTACATCCTAAAGCGAGTGCTCTACCACGTCGCTTAAAAAGCTACAAAATTGACATTCGCCTCTATCAATCCTATACTTAATCGCCCGCTCAGCGCTCCGTTCAATGAGATCAAATCACGCACTCAAATTACCACAATCTTTCAAAAACGCTTCGAAATCGCTACATCGACAAACAATCCATTTGAACCGATCAATTCATTCCACGATTTTATCAGCTGGTGTGAACTTGAGTACATCTGTCAGGTCCCTGAAGACACATAAGCCGAAACGTGTGAAGGTTTCCTTCAAGGGCGGTAATAAGATGTCGCAAACTTCATCGAATGTTACCTCCAATTTATTCTTAAACTGCCCCTCCCTAACACAATTTCAGTTTCTTTTGCAATTATTCGAAAATTATTCACCTTGTCAAATTCAAGCTTTTGTCAATTGTACATGTCAAGTTTCCTTAGCCAATTGGAAAAGATAATTTTAAAATAACTAGCTTGTAGAAGCGGTTCGTAGTATGCATTTTTTATCATTTTTTCTACTCAAAGAACTTCTCTCTTACAGTAAAGATTATCGGGAAATTGGCGAGATGAATGATTTTTAATGTTTTCGGAATGGGATTGGATGAGTGTGTGGAGCGAATATTGAGTGAAATTCAAGGTATGCTATCCAATATCGCTAAATTTGTTCAAGTTGAAAAAATAGCTATATTTATTATCTCTCTTTAAAAATATACGGACAGTTAACAACATCGTGAAATTGACAAGATGAATGATTTTGAATGATTTAGTAAGGAAATTGAATGGGTGGGGCGAGTTTTGAGTGATTTTAATGGAAGGTAATCAAATATTGCAAATTTTGTTCAGGATTAACAAGATTAGCGATATTGATAACCGCCCTGAACAAAATATGCATACAAGTTCTATAGATAGCTTCCACTTTCTTCAAGAACCTATAGGACGCTTTCAGTTTGAACTATGTCAGTGAAATCGCGATTTTTCTCTTTGCAAATTTATTTTGAATTACCTTGTTGATTCTATATTTGTCAATGGGTTTGAGCGTTTTCGAATGGTTAGAGTGAGTGTTTGGATTGAATGAATGGAGCGCTGAATGAGTGATTTAAAATGATTTTGATTGCGGTGAATGTCAATTTAACGATTTAACACACACACTTGATTTAAGTTACGGTACTATTATGTTTGTGTTTCGTCGTGGAAACAGCCTTTGAAATCGTAGAATAATTTGATTGATTTGATTAAAAAGTTGATCGTCTTCAACGATTTCGAAACGTTTCCAAACGATTTGGGAGCGTTTCTGATCGATTCGAGTGAGTGTTTGGAAAGAATGAATGGAGTGTTGAGTGAATGAATTAGAAAGTTTTGATCGGATTGAATGTCAAATTCACGATGTTTTAACTGTATGTACGTAAATAGATAGTTAGGTATTTTTTTTTTTTTTTTTTTTTTTTTTAAATTGCAATGTTTTTTGGGGACACAATTATGTATCTTTTTCATCGTTTTAAGGAATGTTTTAGTTCTGAGTTTTCTATTTTGGAAAGCAATTATTTTTGAAATATGTCTGAGCAATTGAATTGACTTCTTGTTCGTGCAGTTGATAGTTTGATGACAGGCGGAGTGCGATCAGAGATTAAATCACATTTAATAACATCGAGAAATTGACAAGGTGAATAATTTTGGAATTATTTTGGAATGAAATTGAATGAATGTGTGGAGCGAGTTTTGAGTGAAATTAGAGGGAGGTAGTCCAATATCGCTAATTTTGTTCCGGATGAACAAAATTTGCGGTATCATTTACCTCCTTTTAATAAAATGTGCCTACAAATTCAATAAAAAGCGTCCCATTTCTTCGAAAACCAATCAGACGCTTTTAATTTTAATTTTATTAGTGAAATCGCGATTTTGTCGAAACTATATTAATTTTTAATGTTGTTGTTGATACTATCTTTTGAGTGGTTTTGGGGCGTTTCTGAATGGTTTGAGTGAGTGTTTGGAATGAATAATTGGAGCGCTGAGCGAGTGATTTTGAATGGTTTCGGTCGCAATGGGTGTCCATTTCACGATGTTGTTAACTGTACACATTTTACAATCTACATTTATTGTTTCAAAGATGTCCGACATTAAAACGTAATTTTACATTGCCATTAAAATTTCTTGTTGGTAAATAAGTCCATGTATTATCGTGACGATTGAACTTATTCATAGCTCTAAATCAATACCTTCCCAAGACATCGACTTCCCAAACATACACGAACTTTGACAAGCCCCCGAAATAGGGGCGTGGTTTAGATTTTACGGTCGGCTTCATTCGGTCCCGAATATTATTGCGGGCCCAGTCAAACTCACGTTAATGCGTCAACCTAGTGGACTTGTTTTATAAAACGCGGTTTTTGAAGTGAATAACCATGCCGCAGGTAGGACTTGATTTTATAATTATTTAAATTGATTAAATAAAGTTGAATTTTAATCCCTTGAGGAATTTCCATTTTTTAATGAACGATTTATAATTCGTCAAAATTGTTATATATAGATCAAGGAGAAAAGAGGGAAACAAATATGTTTTTGTTTTGTAAAACTTGTATTTTCATTTTCTTAAAATCTCGATTTTTTTCCATTCTAAATTTTCACGATACATGAAGTATAACTTTTATTCCTAAAAACGAAAAACTAGTGAGAAATAATAGAGATAACAAATTAGTAATTTATTGATGAACCTCATTACATTAACTTTTTTTCAATAATTATTTGCATTCATTTAAAGAAAAAACGACTTATTGGTGGAATCGATTGGACGCAGTTCATTAAAAAAGTTTCATGAGAATTAGTTTTCCGTAACTATTAGTTTAAAACATTTCATTTTTTTTTTTTTTTTTTTTTTTTTTTTTTTTGACAAAATGGCGTTGCCTTCCTTAAGTATATTTTGTGAATTTACTTGTAAAAATACCATTTTGTCGCGAAATCAAATATATGAAAAATAAAGTGAGGTGCATCTTTATATTTAAAAAAGGGGCTTCGTACAGTCAATTAGAATTCAGAGATGGCATATCAAAATAATCATATTGAAATCTCTAGGAAGAGTTCCTATTCTAGATTGAGAAAATATAATGATACATGTAAAAGCTTAATTAATCTGCGCAATCCACTATCAATATAGTCTAGCCAGGGTATAGTAGACGCACCGAGTAATACAACGATGGCCCCTTTTCGATATGTGACGAAGCTAGCTAAAAGGACCGATCCAGGAAGAGCGTTTTTGTACATTTAAGAACATCGTGAAATTGACCCTCATTCCGATAAAAAAATCAAAATCGCTCGCTCAGCGCTCCATTCATTCATTTCAAACACTCACTCAAATCACTAAAAACACCCCAAAATCACACACAAAAGATCATTTCAACAACTACATTCAAAATGAAAATCGGTAGAAAAAATCCACAATTTCTTTGGCGTAATTTGATTTTGTAAGCGTCTGATTATTTGCGAAGATGTTATGAGCTATTCATTAAACATATATGTATATTTTTTAAAGGGAGGTTATAAATATCACTAATTCTGTTCATCTTGAACAAATTTAGCGATATTGGTTTACCTCCCTTTAATTTCATTTAAAACTCGCTCCTCTCGCTCATTCAATTTAATTCCAAAATCACTCCAATCATTCAGCTTATCAATTTTACGATGTTGTTAACTGTGACCCTAGCCCACCGTTTTGTCATCCTGTAAGACAGGGCTGGAACACTCGCTTGTGGTTCGTTTTTCCTGCACGAATTGCTGGTCTCCCGTTATCGATAGGAAAGAGCATTTATTGCTTGAGCCGCCGCCATAGCACAGTTGGTACAGCGTCGGACTGTCAATCTAGAGATTAGGGTTCGATCTCCGACGGTGGCACTTATTCTTTCCGACTATTTGTCTCTCACCAATGGGTTGATAAACGTAGACGTATGTGAGATAGTAGCTGGAGGCTAGGAAAGGATATGATGGTTGTACTGGTGAGAGAAATACCAGGAATCCAATGTTAGGTGCTCCAGTCGCCGCGATATAACTGAAAAAAAATGTTGAAAGTGGCGTTTAACTCCATTTGATCAATCAATCGATTCTATGGCTTGATGTCTCATTTTCGCGTGACGAACCTATACTGTTCTGTTTTACTAATCAAACAAGCTTGTTCATATATACACAATACTGTTTAAGCTTTATCCTTACGAGTCACTGAAACAGGCCACCCCATAAGATCTTTATAAGAGGAGGTTTGGCCACCATCTTGGCTATGCTAGGGTAATTTCAACGAATTATTACCAGTAGCACCACGGGATATTTCGTGTGAATAGAACACGTTGAAAGCAGCACCCTTTGCCAGCGAAGGTGCTTTCTTACGAGACCCTAAGCTGTATGTACTAATCAAAATCGATTTAACGTTTTAGATTTTGTTAGTTCCATAATGAAAAATAGAATTACAAAGTCATGCAAACTACCAAGTTCAAATAAAGCTGGTTTCAGCTTTTTATTGGTTTTGATTGGTGGAGCACTCGCTCAGGGACAAAGAAGTCCCGTATTCGAAATTCGACGTTGTCACTTTAATTTCTTGTAACGGTAATACAAGATATATCAGAAAACGTCAAAGTTTTCGTACGACTACAAAAACAACACCAACGACCGAAACGAAGAAGCAATAACTCGGGGTTTGTCCGAAAACATCCGAGATAAAACTTAAATTGCGATAGAAAAGGATATCTAGATGAAAATCAGACACTGTGTAAATAGTGAATTTAAAGAGACGTTTAACAAACAAATGTTTGTTATGTAAACTTGTATGTGTTGACAACAAATGGTTTATTCTTAGCCTACAAAATGGCGAGAAGAGAATCAAAGTGTCAAAATGCATTACGAAAACGTTTTCAAACATTAATAGATTGTACCGCGATTTGCACGTGAACTCTCTTTTAAACGTTATGAAAACGTTTGCATCTTTCCTGAACGTACATGTAGCTCTGATTTCAGTATAGCGAACTTTGTTTACATTAAAGCGCCCCTTAATCCCCCCCCCCAAAAAAAATGTAGAAGTACCGTATTTTCGGGACAGTCGGCCTATGTCACTGACTTTTCTTTCGACTCTATATTCTCGATTTTTGAGTATCCATATTAAATACAATGGCATTAAAATTCCATTCCCTGATTAGGTTTTTTATGTTTATAAAGGCTTGTTGTCCGGAAAATAATTGAATAGATTTTGTATTTTATCATTTTTTTTTCCATTACTAAAAAGTAAAAGTAATCATTTATTTCTTAAAATTTTCGGCTCATTACCATAAGCTGTCAGTTGTCAAATTCGTCATACGCTTGTCTGGTGATGTTTTTAGTAATCAATTTGTTTCGTTGTTTATCGTCGTTAAAATCTTCGTAAACAAATGAGTCGTATCCAACAGTAACTTATTCATATCCGCTTTGATGGGAAAGGGAGTGCTCACCAGAAATCACCTAATTTACGAAAACATTAGTTTGTATTCTAAAGAGGGGAATAACTGAGGCGCTCGCCTTTTGAAAATATGACTCATCAATCGAAAAGTCATCATCTGGGTAGTTCTTAAAGTGGCGATCTTTGGGCCTGTTTTACTAAACTTCTTACGAAAAAAATAAATCGTAAGTCAAAATCACAAAGCGTTCCAGATGTATTCATTCATTTTTAGATTCTGCTCTGCACCATCTCATTGGAATCGTCTTTAGAAGACGATTCTAATGAGATTATGCTTGGCAGAATTCCACATTTTGTTACTACTGTAGAAGCAACTTTAATTTTTGACTTACGCAAAAAATGGTCGTAAGATTTTTAGTAAAATGGGCCTCTGGTCAGACTGCACAAATAAGTAGCCATGACCGTCAAAAATATTTGATGTTCTATAAGCCCCAAAGATCAATTCCAGGGAAGACCCGAAGACTGTTTATAGGACACAGAGAAAAAGTAGTTAAAGACTAAGGAATTTATGGTTGGTGTTTTTTTTTCTCCGAAATGACACGGTATAGATCCAACGTTTATATACATAGTAGTCAAAAAGTCATCTAAGATCTCGCTCTACACACTACAGAGAAAAGGGAGAGTTTGGAAATGGGTTCTAAACCTAAACCTACAGTTAATCATATTGAGAAATTGACACTCATCTCGATAAAAACTATTCATAATCACTCGCTCAGCGCTTCAATTTTTCATTAAAAATATTCACCCATATCACTCAAAAACGCTCTGAAATTGTTCAGAAACGCTCGAAATCATTCAAATTGTCATGTGCCACGGTAGAGACGATAAATAAACGGAAATACACACGTCCTCAATATTATTAACATTTCAATCGAATCGATCAAATATGTGTATGACTTTATTGACTGGTGTTGATGTTTAAGCGTCTGTGTTTTAAGCGACTACGAGTCGAGCACGACAACCTTTCGGCTAACAAGCCATATTTTCTGGAAAAAATAAATAGAAATGCCTTGTCGAGCTACACCATCTTCTTTTCAAACAAAGTTTCCTCAGAATAAGACTCTTTCCTATTTCTAATCCTTCAAAATAACAACTCGTATGTGTGACTATATGTATCATGCCTCGTCAATTTTCAATCGGGGTGTAAATTTCCACCATCTATATACCCGGGTGCAAAAGATTTAGAAATCTGACTCATTTTGATTTGAAATCTATATTTCCGATGCCTTTACATGCTTTTTTTCAATTCCTCCAAAATATCTAAGAATATTTTCCGATTGATGAACTGAAATATTTCAAACAAAGCAATACAGAAGAAAGGGACATAATTCGCACATAATGCATATTAAGTAATCCCCCGTTGGTAGTATTAATTTCCCTATTGACCGTGAAAATATTTTCCGAGTTTCGAGTGAATGTATTAACGATTCCAAAGATATCACTTATGTCAAGGTTAAAATACGACGACGACAACAACGACTTTAAGCAGAAGATGGCGACGACACCAACCCTCAGTTCAATATAAAAACGTTCGCTAAAATATTTGAAAATTTGGCCCTCATTTCAATTGGAATAACGTGCAAAGCGTGGTACAATACTAAACGTTCGCAACATGTTTTCATCCCGAACTCGGGACAGGGCTATAAGAAATACCATGAGTTTTCTCCAAAAACTGACCTTAAATAGGGAATGAGAAGGATGGGGTGTCTTTTAGTATATGTGACCCGTCACGCGAAAAGGGGACACCTGGGAACTCCGTAAAATAAACATTTGAAAAAGAGATTGGCTCTAGTACAGGTCAGCCATAGGTCCCAATGTAAAAATTCTTTCATAGGAAGGTAGATTGATTATTCTAGATTCAGAAAATTATTAATGTGCGAAAACTTTTAACTTTTGTCAGTCTGTGCAATCCGCGCGGTCTGACAGGGGTCGGCACTTTACGCACTACCCAAGTGGTCCCTTTTAGCGTGACGGGTCACATGTATAACTTAAAGACCATCGTCGTTAACCTAGTGTCTCTCCATTCTGTAAACTAGATTTTTCGAATGAATAGGGAGTAGCGTAATGCATTACGTCTGGGCTCCGCGGATACTTAAAGACAAACATAGCCCAAATATGCGTGCCAATATTAAATCTATATGCATTCGACAAAAGGTAAATGTCTCACAAGGCAAATTAAGCAACTTCAATAGCAATTATGTCAATTCTTTGTTCAGTAATTTGACTAAGATTTGCACTGGGTGCACTACATGGGACAAGGAACTTTATTATACCGACCGGCAGAATAACATAGGTATACGTATATATCGTCCATTGAATTAAAAAAAACTCGTAACTACAGCTTAAGCAAAGCTGTAGTTACAAGGTTTTAGAATTAAAGCGACGCCATCGTCGTATCGCGATCAAAATGACGTATCTATGGGCTTTAGTCACGACGTTATGGCCGCCGACTGACGATATTGTACACTGGTCCAAATTTTAGGAATTAGCAGATGATTAGTATCTTTATTGAACTGACTGATTTTAGAAGTTGGAAAAAAGCAAGAAAGAATAGAAAAATGAAATAAAATAGTAACAAGCATTTTCATATTTTTCGGATATCGTTTTTATGTTCAGGTGGGCATTGTTACACGAACGGAAGGGGTTTCCAGTTAGTTTCTTTTATTTATCCAGTTTAGGCCATGTTTAACTTGCACCCTAGAAAAAAGAAAAATCTAGCTATTAGTTTTCCATAATGTATTAAGCGTCTAGTATGAGCACATTAATATTCTAGGTTTATCCTGCGACAATAATTAAGCTCTTTAAATATCTTTTTGGACGCCTTTCAGAAATATGTCATTCAATACGGGTGCAAATGGTGCATTTAATGCAATGGGGTGAACAATCTTTCTATTGTTATAGTTATTGGCCTCGAGTATATAGGTGTTCAGGTAATAAAACTTGAATTGGCCTTGATTTTAGAACGAGGCATTTTTCTTGGACAGGCTTGTATTTATAGAGAATTCTTGAAAGCAAAAGAAAATATTCAAAAGGGAGATCTTTGTACGGGTCACACAAATAAAGGTAGATTTTTTTTAACTTAAAAGAAAAAAAAATTAACTTAAAAGAAAACAATTAGAAGGCTTCTCCAGTTAAAAGGCGCTTGACAATTTAGCGTTTGAATATACATGTATCTAGTGCGTGATGAATTTTTAGCTCCACTGTTAGACGCTTACAATTTGGACTAACTCAGTGAAAATTTTCTCTGCCCAAATTTATTTTGAATGACCTTGTTGATTTTATACTTTTTATTGGGTTTGGGCGTTTTTGAATAGTTTGAGTGAGTGTTTGGAGTGAACGAATGGAGCGCTGAATGAGCGATTTAGAATGGTTTTGATTGAGATGAATGTCAATTTAAAGATGTAACTTACTAAATACACGAGTATGTTGGGTTTTTTTTGTCCCGGACAGTTCATGATGTCAAAAGAGAAAATACATGTCAAGTAATGACTTGAGACGCTCTGAAAGGTTTAAATTCGTATACTAAGAGCTTTGAGGTTGTTTGCACCGTATTCCTTAATAAAGATTTTACCCGATTAAGCCTTTAGAAAAACGTAAAACCGGTTTGAAGTGTTACGGGCGTATTCAAAAGCTGTAAATTTTCCGTTCGTGAAAATAAGAAATTAAACTATCGAATATATTTTGTTGAATATGTGTTATATAAACATAATGTAAATCATAAAATGTTAAGAGAGTGATTTTAATACAGCAACGTAACCCTATCCAAGAAAAATGGATATGTAACCCGTCAAGCGAAAAGGGACCATCTGGGAAGAGCGAACATTTTCGCTGCTCAGGCTGTGCGATCGGTGCGGACTAATTTCTGTCAAAATTTATTTTGAATGACATTGTTGATTCTATATTTTTCATTGGGTTTGAGCGTTTTCGAATAGTTTGAGTGAGTGTTTTGAATGGATGAAGAGAGCGCTGAGTGAGGGATTTAGAATTGTTTTGATTGAGGCGAATGTCAATTTGTCGATGTAACTAACTGTAATAATTGCCTGATTTTAGAAGGACTGTACTACCTTCCAATGTACATATTCCCGAAACGCTTTCTGGTTGATCTATGTTTGATCGAATCCCTTTTTCCAAAAATTTCGCGAGTTCCTTTGTCCCAGTTGTAAAAAGTATAACCATTGGTTTCAAACAGACCGGAAGTTATTTTGATCAATCATGCTTGCTGTTTCAATCATATCGACTGAAACAAGGCTGATTGGCTGAAATTATCTTCCAAATGACATTGAACCAATGGTTATCTTTAATACAACCGTGTCCGATCTTTCGGAAAACCCGTAAAAATATGGAAAAAAGGCGAAAGGAGAGCATAGGCCAACCAAAATACGTGCAATGATTGTGTTTTGAGTGATAATAAAGGGAGATACTTCAATATCGCTAATTTTGTTCACTATGAACAAATTAGCGACATATATTACATCCTTTTAATAAAACATGCAAACAAGTTATATAAAAGCTTCCTATTTTTTCAAGAACCAATTAGACGCTTAATAATTTCAATTATGTCAGTGAAGTCGGGTTTTTTTTCTAGTTATGTTTATTTTGAATGTAGTTGTTGATCTTACCATTCTTTAGCGATTTTGGAGCGTTTTTGAATGTTTTGAGTAAGTGTTTTGAATGAATGAGTGGGCACTGAGTGAGCGATTTAGAATGGCTTTGATTGAAATAAATGGCAATTTCATGATGTTATTAACCGTAGTCCCTCTCAAAAGTCGAGTCGATCCCAGCTAGCTAAGTAGTAACACTTTGGGCCGTCTTTCCTGGGGCCGTGAGATCGATTCCCGGATCCAACCTTTTTCGGACATTTGACAAAAGTCAATATGAAATGAGTCATTTGCCTCCCACACATGAGTGTTTGATAAGCTGTGAGGCTTAGTGGGATGAGCAGGCGGGGCCAGTTTCATCAAAACATTTAAGACTCATTTTTGTCTTACCGATGACTTACCACATATTTAGGACAAAAGCAACGTATCACCAATCTATCAAAACCTATGTAAAGTGATTTTTATTGTTAGTGTTTTTAAAGTCACCAGTAAGACAAAAATACATCTAATATATCTAAATATTTTGATGAAACTGGTCCCTGGTTGTTCCGATGACATTTTGTTTCACTGGTGTGAGAAACTAAAGGAAACCCTAGATAGTTTCATCAGTTTACGCGATATAACTGCAAGATGGTCGAAAGTAGCGTTGAATCCAATTCAAACAAATACACACAAAAGTCGTATATAAATAACGTTCGGTATAAAAAGGTTATTTTGGCTAGTTTTGACCTTGTCTCAATGTTTTAAACAATATGATCTATACAATCAATGCAAACCAGAGAACCAATTCAGAGGTTAGGAACAAAAGACACAATGGGTCAGATCACAACTGAAGAATTCTTTAAGGGATTTTTAATAACCACAAACCCTGAACATTTAGAAATTATTAGTGGTCGCTTCATCTCAAAATTCAATTTCTCCATAAACTAGTCATGCACCACTCAGGGAAAATGTTAAGTCCGAAAAAAATCACATTTGGCATTATGTTTTATAACTATAAAAATATCCGTGTAATAACATGCCGTATGATTTTTTTTTATGATATCACGTGGATATTTTAAGAACAATGACATAACGTGGTTATTTTTAGAAACATGCATTTCTGTTAACAAACATCGACCAAAAATTAGGCAAATAGGGGTTATAAGATAAATATAATACGTACTGAGTGAAATGTATGAAAAAATATCAAACGCGGTTGTGGAAATTGATAACTGTCTCGGCAAAGCCTCGACAATTATCAATTCTCCCAACCTCGTTAGATTATTTTTCATACGAAACACTTAGTACGTATTATATATATATATATATATATGATCATGTGGCAACTGTACTCCACAGAAACTCCGCAAAAAGGCAATTTATCTAGGGATTCTCCCAACCTCGTTAGATTATTTTTCATACGAAACACTTAGTACGTATTATATATATATATATATGATCATGTGACAGAAACTCCACAAAAAGGCAATTTATCTAGGAATTGAGTGCGACTAGAGATTTTATTTTCAAAAGGTATTTGTGACCCGTCACTTAAAAAGTTGCATCTTGGGACTCTTTAAAAAGAATTTTTGGAATAGAGATTTGTTCAGATGGAGGTCAACAGAATGTCAAAAATCCTTTGTATAGGAAGATGGAATTATCTTTCTAAATTCAGAAAACTAGAAAAAGTATAAAACGTTTCGACCAAAGTCACGTATAAGACAGTTCACGTATTTTGAGACGGTCAATTTTCGCCCGACGGGTCACGTTTATGAAATAGGTTATGATTATACTTCTTTTTCAATTGCTTTTCGATGGTTTATCGAGAAATAATGATAGATAATCACTTGATAAACTCACCGCCCTACCAGTGAAATTATCAAAAATTTATACCCCGCTTTCGTTCATTTCATCCCTTTTGACGGCATTTAGGCAAAGCCAAAAAATGGCTATAATCCTATATTGATTTTGAAAATGAGCCGACGAGGAAAGATTCTACACTCGTTAAAAATTTGTGAAGTTACAACCCGCATTGCTCGTGTCCTAACGTGCAATGCGGGGTACAATTTTGAGACCTTGCTGGCATTTTTTATCCCGATATAAAGTGTACAAGTTTGCACTATCTGAGCAGTCTGATCAGGGTCAATACTTTCCGCGCCTTTTGGCTAATCCATACTCGCGTACAATTTACAACATCGTGAAATGGACACCCATCGCGATCAAAACTTTTCAAAATCACTCGCTCAGCGCTTCAATCATTTATTCCAAACACCTCTAACACCATTCAGAGTCGCTCCAAAACCACTCAAAAGATAGTATCAACAATGGCATTCAAAATTAATATAGTTTGGACAAAATCGCGATTTCACTAATAGAACTGAAAGTATAAGCGTCTGATTGGTTTTTGGTTTGAAGAAATGGGATGCTATTAATCGAATTTGTTTGCATATCTTATTAAAGGGAGGTAATAAATTTCGCAAATTTTGTTCATCCTGAACAAAATTAGCGATATTGGACTACCTCACTTTAATTTCACCCAAAACTCGCCCCACACACTCATTTAATTTCATTGCAAAACCATTCCAAAATCATTCGCCTTGTCAATTTCACGATGTTGTAAACTGTAATGTGTTAAATTCGTATAATGAAATCGGTTCCTGACATAATGATACATGTAGCTGTCCATCCTTCTGAGTATATACCATGCCAGCCTTGCAATTGTATATCAAAGTACTGAACGTACTGTATGTCAGCATGTAAGCAATGTATTTCTCCAAGTTTCTTTATCAAGGGTCTCCCATGCTATTAAAATGTGGTCAAATTGACAAGATGTGCTTTAGATTGGAATATTTTCAAGCGCCTGGTGGTAGATTGTACTCTTTTGGGATCTTCGATTGTTCATATTGACCACCTATCAATAAAACCGAAAGAATTAGAATGGTTCAACTACTTAAGTCATTTAACCAAACAACTTATTAAACTTGAGTTCATTCACTTTCTTATTTAGGTTCGTGAGATCACTTATTGTCTTTATTGACCATATAAGAAAATTGACTTTCCTCATTAGCTATGTAATGCAAATAAGTGCATGAATTTGCATAACTTATGAAAATTTTTACCAATGATGTGTGACTTGAATATATCGCTTTATAAGAGATAGCAGAAAGAATGACACACTTTCATTCCCTTCCCTTTCGTCTCGTATTCACCGAGTATAAGATTTTATCTTATAACTATACAAATATCTGTGTGATAACAACCCGTATGATATTTTTTATGATATCACATACTTATTTTTAGAGCAATAACATAATGTGGCTATTTTTAGAAACTTGCATTTCAGTTAGAAACACCGACGAAAACAAGACAAATAGAGGTTATAAGATAAATATAATACATACTTAGTAAATTGTATGAAAAAATATCTAACTGGGTTGTGAGAATTGATAATTGTCTCGGCAGAGCCTCGACAATGATCAATTCTCCCAACCTCGTTAGATATTTTTATTCATACAAAACACTAAGCACGTATTATATATATCACTGTGTCCCAGCAAAACAAACATTTGGGACATGGAAATGGCGTTTCTCAATCGAATCATCGAACTAGACTAGCCAAGCTTAACCCTTGTCATGTTGAACAAGGAAAGTTCCTTCTAGTGCAGCTGGTATAGACAAAGATCACTTTGCGTATATTCTAAATCTGTTCTCAGTCTATACCAGTTGATCTAAACCACAAAAGTTTGTTTGTTTTTTTAAGTATTTTCAAAATAAAAACTGACTAATAATAAATACATCCAATCATTTAAGCACTTTTGTTTTAAAACAATTTTGAAAAAAAAGAAAAGCGAAGTTTGTATGTTGAAACAGCAAAATCTCTGTACGAGTTAGCTTTTAATCCCTATATCGTATATGTATTACATACACATAATATATTTGATTTTCCCTATTAATTCTTGGCTTTGCACGTATTTGTTAATTTTTGCCAGTCCCGGTCTGTTGAATGGTAGTTTACTGGTTTGTCGATTTCCCTCTTTCCACTCACCAATTATCTTTCAACACAGAACAAAGGTGTTTTTCATTTTTCCGTAAATAACGCAAGCGTATCTAACGCGTCGTTAACGTCAATTTATTTTGACGCGCAAAGTGGTGTTTACTCGTATAAATTATATATATATTTTTTATATTTGTGTGTGTGTTTTTCTTTGCACATTTTTTTTCTAGTTGTTTGTTTTCAGACGTCAAGCAGAAAAACAAAATAAGCCTGGCTTAACTTAATTCGCCATTTTAACATTTTGACATTCAAATATTCATAAAAGAGAAATTGATTACAAGATAATGCTATATATGTAAATGTAATCGACTATTCACAAGTATTTACTCAAATATATTTAACTTGTCAAAAAATATATATATATACATATTGAAAAGAGTTAATGGCCGAACCAAAGCAATCAATCATTGGACTATAAAATATATTTTATAACTTTTTGAAGTTTATTTGAACGATAGTTACTGAGCTCATGAGTGAATGATTTTTTATACGAGACCAAGAACTTTGGGAAGCAGAGTTTTTTTTCAAAATCAGTATTAGATACAAATAAAAATGACTTAATAAAAGTAACATGTTAGACAGAGATCGCATCGGATATTTCAGCATTTTTACAAGAAGCTTATCGTCGGTTTTCTAATCCAAACCCGTAACTTCAACTTGTTTAGAGCTGTAGATTTGAGGTTTTGGGAAATCGACGTTATGCACAATTTCTCCGCTTGCCTTAGGCGCAACTATTTAAAATTCAATTGAAAATGAGTTGCCATTTCAGCGGAATATTAAAATCAAAATGTTGTTTTAAAGTTTGTGGCTGAACAGGTATTGACACCTTCGAATAAAAGCTCAGAACATCGTGGAATTAACCAATAACATCATTTTCTGAATGATTTCTCGTTGTATTCAAAGGAGCTTGAAAAGCGAGTTTAGAATTATATTAGGGTGGTGATAGAATATTACTCATTTCGTTCGAATTGAACGAAATGAGTAAAATTTTATCACCTCCCTTATTTGAATTATTTCTAAGAAAAGATGTGTGTATCTTTGCGCATCTAAGTCTACGCAATCCAATGAAATACTAGAGAATCCGGGCCCAAGGTTATAAAACTTTTCTCAGTCTCTATTCATTTTTTTTTTCTTCAAATTTTACCTTGAAATTGAAGTTGAAATTCTGTTGAAATAACAATATAAATGTATGAACATAAAAGACAATATTGATAAGTTGTTATAAATAACAACTTATTAATATCATCTTGTATGGTTTTAAATTTATTTGAATTTTGAATTAGAGAAAATTCTCAGATGAGCACGAAAAAAGTTTTATAACCTCGGGACCCGGCGCGATTAATTTGGGTTTTATACAAAACGTCTACTTGAGGAACTTTGCAAGAAATTTAGTCCAGCGGTAAAGCACTGAGCTCCGGTGTAAGGGGTCCCTGGTTCGAATACCGGCTTCGCATACTTTTCGGATTAGTATTGAAATCTAGACTCTTTCTCCGTGTGACCTTACATGTAGTTGCTGAGTTGGACGTTTAATTCAACAACAACTTCAGCAACTTAGTATACATCTCTCTTTTTGTTATCTTCGTAGCGCATCGGACCATCAAAGCGCATCGAAAGGTTCAGGGTCGATGCCCGACGGCAGCACTCATCCTGTCCGACTATTTGTCTCCCACCGATGGGTTGATAGTCGTAGACATGTGTGGGATAGCAGCTGGAGTCTTTGAAAGGATGTAATGGTAGTACAGGTGTGAGAAACACCATGAATCCATTGTTAGGTGTTACAGCCTACCGCGATATGAATGAAAGATTGGTATATAAAACCACAAGGAAACAAACAAATAAACTCTTTTTTGTCATCTTGTCGATTTTGAATTCAAACCGCGTATTTCTATATTAGGAAATAAGAAATTGGATTACAAAGTTTTGTGAATTCTGTTTCATGGCTACTGATGAAGTTTTTGAGACATTCATTAAAACAAGGCCCCGAGGCGACCATGTTAAATATGACAAGTATAAAACTGTTTAACCTCAGTGACATATACAGACGTTAAAATAAAGGATGCGTCTGTACCAAACGGAATATTTCAACGTTATTGCCACGACAAAATCTGACACGTGTTCAAGATGAAACAGTTTGTCAAGCATACGTAAGAACTTTAGGAAATTGACAAAATGAATTATTTGGAATAATTTCGGAATGAGGTAGATTAAGTCGAGGGTTCAGTGCAAGACTGTACAAAGTGTATATACATTGTATATACACTTAGTACTGTCTAGCGCCAAATCCTTGAAATGTGCGAACAAAGTTAGCAATAATTATTACCCCCCTCCCCCCCCCCCCCCTTAAACAAATTAAACGTACTATTCTGTTTGTGTGTCGTCGAGGACCAATAAGGCACTTTCAAATCCCCACCAACCAATGAAATCGTAGCATAACTTGATCGTTTTGAATAAAATGTAGATCGTCTTGAACGATTTTGAAGTCAGCCCGATTAGCTCAGTTAGTAGAGCACGGGAATTCGAAACCATTGAAGTTCGACTGCGAAGGTTCGATTCCCAGGCTGGCACACTAACACGCTTATTTGCTTTCTGGTGAGACGTTAAACTTAGGTCCCATGAGACGGTGCTTTATCTCAGCAGTTGTTTCGTCATGTTTCGCCCAGCGCCTACAGCACCCTAAAAATAATGCGACAATCGCACGAACACCATATACCGTCCCATAGACACCGCGCGATGTTATACCAGAGAGTTTTCGATCGTTGTTCGGACTCAGTAAACTTAATGTAAACAAGGTTAAAGTACAAGAATTCCAGTTATACTTTTGTTCAGAAAATGAAAAGAAGAGATTCCCCTTCACTCAATAGCGATCTCATTATTCGAGTGGCTTTGTTCTATATCTCAAAGACAAAAAACATCCAGTAAATGGTAAAGTATTCATTTATCTCCTCAAAGTTTATCGGTACAAAGAACCAAGGAAAAATCTGTCGAACTTTCTCAGTAAAAAAAAGAAAAAAAAAAAAGAAAAACGCGTTATTTTTTATTTTGCTTTATGCCACCTATGGTACTACATACATGTTCTTTGCAGTCTGATATACTGCACTCATTAAATTATACAACATGCGGTCGTGAACTTGCATGTTGTTAGGTTGTTAATGCGGATGTCACATCGTTAATTTGGGGGATGAAAAAACGCATATTTTAGGATGAAAAAACATAGGTAGTATAGAAGCATGGAAAAAGAGCGAATTGTAGTTACAAGGTCATCGAATTCTGACAAAGAACGATACGGTTCAGCACATCTTGAATCATATGTCAATCATTCTAAATCACCCCCCCCCCCCCCCCGAAGGCTCGATTCATTTATTCCGATTACCCTATTTAAAACCATTCATAAACACTGCAAATCCGCCTGAAAGTCTCGACATATGTCACTCTTTCGCTTGAATTGGTTCATGATGACATAGACATAGACATTTTTTTTAATTCTTTATTAAATTGAGGTAATACAATTTGCTAATTTTGTTCAAAATTCAGGTCGAAATTCATTTCGGAATTATTCCGAAATAATTCACACTGTAAATTTTCATGATCTTATCAACTGTACCTCGGGCGCTTTTTCAGTTCTGAATGAGAATTTTCTTCTAGCATTTATCTATTTTTCAACACTGGTGCGAATCTAGTTTAAAGCGTTCACCATTTTACGGGAGGGGGGGGGGGTAGGGGGGTGACTCTGTTTTCCCCCTTAAAGTCTTGCGTTTTCTATGTTCCTTTGCATATGCTTAAACGCCACTGTTAACAATATTGCAGCGACATCGTTGATAGACAAGCTCTTCAAGAACAGCTTTGCAATATTTCAATTGATAAAGGTCTAGCTTGATTGCACAAACGTACTAATGAGTATGTGAAATCATGAAATTTAAGTATCCATCCTGCGTTCAGGATGCAAAAACGTTTGCGAACGATTTTTGAATAGTATCCTGCTTTGCGCGTGAGTACACATGCAAAGCGGGGTACATTTATGGACGTTTGGCGAACGTTTTAAACGACCTTTCTTCAAGAGTTGCCCTACGTTCAGGATAACAAACGGTGCAAGCAGTTTGCCAATTAAACCCTTCTTTGCACGCGCACTTGCGTGCTAAGCGGGGTATAATTGACAAACTATTTGTGCCGTTTTGTCATCCTGAACGAAGGACAGACCTTAAGTGCAATCAGTTCAATGTTTTATAAATGCAAAGCTCATAAAAATATCTTATGCAATTCAAATATTTCGAGAGAAATCTAAAAGTTAATTTAAGTTATATATTTTCTTTTTTTAAACAGCTTTATTGTTGAACTATTATTATTCTAAATTGCTCAACCAAAGAGCTTTTACAACAAATATAGACTATATTATAATGTCGGGAGTAGCCAAAACATCCTAATTGCAGCTTTAAATAAGCTGCAATTAGGATATTTTTGCCTCCCACGAATGAATAGTATATATTTTGGTTATTTCGTGAGAAACTACAAATTGATAGACCATCAAAAAGATGGTTATCATAGTTTATGGTCCAATAAATCAAGATCAGTTTCAATTTTGTAATTTAGAAATCAATGACCGAATTTCACCAAATGATAAAAAAAGTGAAATAAATCACTGAAAAGGACACAAAAGATTCGTTCAGTCCCCGAAGAGGAAAAAAATGAATTATACCGAAAAGTTTTATCTTAGTCCTAAGGATCGGTCGGATTTTAACATTTTACAATGTATGTATGTACGAACTAAATGACGCATACAAATTCAATTGCACGATTGTTTAACGTGATTGATGATTCAAAATTGTCACGCCCTATAAAGCAACAAGCTATTAGACCATTAAAAGAAAAGAGAGAAATTTATGCAAATAGATAAATTATAGTATGAACCCTCCACATTTTTTGTCGGGGGTTGACGTAACTGAAGCTTGAGTAATAACCGCAGGCACGACGCAGTCGGTGCATGAAGCGAGTTCGACTCTCAACCATTGTTTTCCGGTTTCGGTAAACGGTCGCGGTGAAATTGTTTACCAACATTTGTCAGTCCAATCGGGAATCCTCGGCGATTCTTCGATTAATACCTCGGGAAAAATAAGGACGCAAAGATAAAGCGCGTAATGCACGTAGGTTTATATGACGTCACAAACATCATTGACGATGACGTTGCGAAAATAATGAACGAAAGATTTAAACTGGGAAGTGTTTTACTGCGTTTTTTTTTTCAAATTAGATTATGCCAAAAAAATATCTGCAGACGACCTGAAAGCATTAGAGGAATTTGTTTTTCGTCAAGCGAATTGACCAATGTACCAACAGAAGCCAAATTAGGCCTACCTAATAAATTGCCCAAATTATAACACTTACGTCCGAGTTACCTTTCAGTTTACAGAAAAAATCCGAGCCATGTTCCGAATGTTGTCAGTCATTAATCAAGCTAATCGTTAACCGACGTGGGTTAGTGGGCTAGACAGTAAGAGTCTGAAAATGGATAATGCGCGAAGATATCTTGTGACACATACATGCACCAGGAATGCATGGGTATTTACTCCAGGCGCCACAATATGACTGAAATGTCGCAAAGGATACGTAAAAATCAAATCAAACAAACAAACAGGACAAAAAATAGCCCATTTTGACGGTAAAGACAATTCCTACGAATGAGATAGGCCGCCGTCATAGCGCAGTTTGAAGCGCGTCGGACTGTCAATCTAGAGGTCCCGGGTTCGATCCTCGACGGCGGCACTCATTCTTTCCGACTATTTGTCTCTCACCAATGGGTTGATAACCGTAGGACCATGTGAGCTAGCAGCTGGAGGCTTCGAAACGATGTGATGATTGTACTGGTGAGGGAAATACCAGGAAACCATTGTTAGGTGCTCCAGCCGCCACGAAATGACTGAAAAAAATGTTGAAAGCGGCGTTAAACTCTATTCCATCAATCAATACGAAAGAGATTTTACATGTAAAACTTTTTCCTCACAACTATGACGGAAAATAGTTGACATGAGAGCATCTCATTTTTTTCCAATTTATTTATTTAACCCTTTCCTTTTTTACAAAATTTTGGATCTGTCCAAATTCAAAGGTTTTGCAGACGAAAATTTAAAGTGGATTTAATTTGAAAAATAACCATTCAGTACGGTAGAAAATAGAGTGGAAAAAGAAGAAATTGCTTGTCAGAAGCAATTTCTTCTTTTTTCACAATGTTTTCTCAATCATAAAATCAAAGGCACGTAAAAAGCAGGGATTAAACAGCAAAGGATTAAAGGCCGTCGTTTTTTCTATATTCCCCCAAAAAGATAGTTATCGGTGACGCTGTGATCATGTTGTATTGAAAAGAAATTCATTTAACTTCATGAGTGATGTGAAAATTGTTTATGGTTGGTGATTTGATTAAACTTTCGTATATGTAACTAAACTTTGAATAAAAAAGAATACAGTCACAACGTTTCCTTCTAAATTGTCTATCTTATGCCAAACAATGGCAATAGTGTGGCGGGCACAGGCGATTGTTTTAAAATCAATTTTACATTTTAATGCGTTCTGGATGATATAACGGTGCAAATTGTTTGCAAATTAAACCCAGCGGGATACAACTGGCGAACAGTTTGCCACTGGCGATCGTTTCATCATCCATTATTTGTCATGGAGGTAATTGTTACTTTTATGACAAAAAAATATCATAAAACAATAGCCTTTGACCCAGCCAGGTCCTTATTCATGCTCAGTTCTGTTTCTGGTACTCAAAAGAACGAAAATTGAGACCATATATATTCGATTTGAATGTGGTATATAGTCTATATATATATATTAGCTGAATACATTTTGACAAGCTTTCCAAAAACCTATTGATAAACTACTCACAAATTTTCTAAAGAAAATCTATTAACCGTAATAGCTTTTTAGAATTTGATATGGCATGGGAAAAGGGCCACCAAAGGAAAACTTATAGAACAGCGATTATGATAAATAGCAGTATATTTGAAAAAAAGTGTGGAATTTAACTCTACTTTCAACATTGTTATGATAAAATCTCGACGATTTGCTCATGTAAACACGACATCCTGTAAGTGCAAAAAAAGAATATAATATGAAGATTTTTTTAAATGAAACTAAGCAAGGTAGAACGACCATTTCGAATAAAACAAAGTTTCTCACTTGGTAAACCTGTTCATGCAAGGAACATCATTCGGCCAATCTCACGATCAACCTCGGATGTACAAAGACGGACTATTTTCAAAAAATTGCGGGAAAGCATTGGAAAAACTCGATGACGTCAGTTCAAATGGCGTTATCCCTCGAAACTTTAGGTGAAAACATTCGACGCCGCACCAACTACTCGTTTAAGTCACTGACGTGAAACCATCGTATCCTTGTTTAATTAAGGTAACTGCGGACAGATAGCATGGACGAATTTTCGACTTTCTTAAAATCTCACAATTATTTCTGAGATTTATATTTGAAGTGCGGAAATCAGCGAACACGCAATGAAAAGGGTCTGAAGCTCGTTCATTTGACGTCGTGACGTCATTAAGGGGCCAACCCCTTTTCGACCCGCGAAAATCATTATTTGCAAATATTTTCTGAATTAATCGGCCGATTTTCACGAAAAAAGTTTCATTTTGAAAGTCTAAGAACGCAAAAGCTAATCGTTTAATTTCTGTGCACTTTCGAATAGAGAAATAAGCCAGAAACGCTAACTTTTTCGCGAATTTTAAGATATGACGTTCCTTAGTTAATTTCATTTTTTGTAAATAAGTACAAATTTCTCAAAATTTCGTCCGGTGACATATGCTGATTTTTTGTTATTTTGTAGCGAAAAGAATATGCTTTGCATTAATCAAATAAAAATGATATGTTTTCGGGTTAGATTTTGTATTAAATTCGATTTTGTGAAGTTGTTGCAACATTTTTCGCCGAATTCGACGTCGCACCAAAACCATCGGTACTATGCTTATTTGGATCCAATCTCCGTGCAATAACGTATCCTAACACATTTGAAAATAAGGTTTATTGTTGAATATAGGCTTTAGAAGTATTAATTCTGAATGTGATTTTAAGAAATACAAAAATTCGTTTAAGTTTTATCCATTTTAAAAGACAGCTTTTTTCGAACATTTGACGCGACGTTGAAATACCCTTTGATTTGCGATATCTTCGCGGAATCGAATTTTACAAAAAATCTAACCCGAAGACACGTGTTTTTTATTTCAAATTTCTTCAGCGGAATGGTTTGGTAGTAACATATATAAATTTCAGCATAGGTCACCGGACAAATTTTCGGGAAAAAAGGAAATATTTCGAGTGACTGTACTCGAAAACAGCATCGCAGAAGGCATTAACATTTAAAACGTTACACTTACTTGTATTTCTTACACTTATAACTTCATATCAACAAAACATAACACCGTGCGTCTTAAAACGAAGCAACTGGAATGGCGTTTTCGGGATGAAAATCGGTTTATTATTTCCGAAATAATGGACAATTACTGATTTTGGTCCCTAAAAATGTGGTCGACCCCTTAATGACGTCATGACGTCAACTCTACGTCATGAAATTCCCTTTCATGACCAAAATATGAAAGTGGGTACTTCAAAGTTCAGTTTTATCGCATTCGGCATAATTTGCAGACAATTTAAAATTTGGACCTAAAATGGCCCTCTATGTGTCCGCAGTTACCTTAAATATCTTTAGATTCTTAAATAACGATTGAAAAAACTTAATTTTTCGAGAAGGATTCTTCATTCTCAAAAATTAAGATTTTTCAGCCGTTATTTACTGTAAAAGATATAAATCTAAAGATAGCGCCGGTTGTTTCCGCGCTAGATTTTTTCTTACACAGTTTCCGCTGAACATAATGCACGATTTTGTTACATACCCATCCGCCTTACATGCATCCGAGGTCTGTTGCAGTTTACGGAAATGGCCGAGTGATGTTACTAATGCCTGTTCATGTTGCAATGGCTTGTCAAGGTCATAACTTTAAAAAAATCAGCTGGACCTTTTTAATTTGGCGTTCCACTTTTAATACGAGAGAAGCAATCATGTTTAATCCTCTCAACCGCTTCATTGCGTACGGATAAAGCTATCCTGTTTGCCTAAACAGTTCGAATTTTGCTTCAAGTAGGATTTTGATATAAAGAAGGTCAAATATTTATTCAAAGAGTTCGGTATTCTTCCAAAACACATGGCTGAGTAGGTCATATTGAAAGTTTACAGGGTTCTTTTTATGTAAGTCTTCTTTTCAATATCGAGATTTTAACCTCGGTTATTTCCGTATACAGTTAAGAACATCGTGAAATTGACAAGGTGAACGCTTTTTGGAGTGATTTTGGAATGCAATTGAATGAGTGAGTGGAGAGAGTTTTGAGTGAAATTAAAGGGTGGTAATCAAATATTGCTATTTTGTTCAATTTGAACAAAATAGCAATATTAATTACCTCCCTTTAAGAACATAAACGTACATTTCTGTTTGTACGTCTTCGTGGACCAATCAGAAACTTGAAAGTCCATTCCAGCTAATAAAATCGTAGAATAAATAGATAGATTTGAAATTATTGTTGAAAGTCTTGAACGATGTGTGAATGTTTTTTCTATCGAATACGGGGCGTTTTTGATCGATTTGAGTGAGTGTTTTGAATGAATGAAAGAATGGAGCGCTGAGTGAATGACAAAGAATTCTTTTGATCGGAGTGAGAGTCAATTTCACCATGTTTTTAACTTTTTACTTTTTTAAAATGAGATAGATAGATAGATAGATTTTATTGACTTATACAATAACATGTATCTCGTCATACAAATTTATTAACAATAATCAATTTGCTTTCGGTAGAAATAATAGGTGATATTAAAATTGATTTTGTACGTTTGTTTCGCAATAGCTTTTCTAAACGTTATAATTTTAAAAGTGTACTCTATGGATTGTCATTTGAAAATTCCATTGTTCCAAAATGAAACATTTACTTTTTCAAACATAGTAAGTGAAAAAGAAGTATGTATCGCGGAGAGTAACTGATAATAGTTGTATTGTTTACTCAATACTTGTCTATTGCTTTCAAACGTTCAAGATCAAAATCGAAATTATACATCAATTAAAAACAAAAAGACAGAAGTAATGAGCATAAAAATGTATCGAATATCTTCTTCTTAATCGGTTATTATTATTTATTAAGTAAAGTATTGCGTCGGTCGAACGCGATTTTTAAGAAATTGCATAGTCGTCTAAGCGTTGATCTTTGAGTACTGTTTAGTAGTTTGATTAACTTGAAAGAACTCGGGTTTTTTACATATCTATTCATTTTTTGAAAATAGGAAATGTATGACACATCAAGTGAAAAGGGGCCATCTTAGTTTTCTGTAAAATATTTGTTGAAAAAGGGAGATAAGATCCATCCGAGATCTACCAGAGAACGTATTTCTAGAATAAGTATTTTTTTCCAAAGGTACAGTTAACAACATCATGAAATTGACAATGTTAATGATTTTGAAATGCTTTTGAAATAAAATTGAATGAGTTCGATGAATGAGCTTAGAATTAAATTAAAGGGGGATAACCAATGTCGCTAGATTTGTTCAGGATGAACAAAAATAGCGATATTTATTACTTCACTTAAATGAAATATGCAAACTACATGTAGTTATATAAAAAGCTTCCCATTTCTTCAAGAACCAATCAGTCGCTTATAATTTCAATTATGTGGGTGCAATCGTGGATTTTTTCTAGCTATATTTATTTTGAATGTAGCTGTTGATCTTATTCACTTTTTGTGATATGGAATGGTTTGAGTGAGTGTTTGGAAAGAATTAATGAAGCGCTGATTGATTGATTTCGAACAATTTTGATTGGGATGAATGTTAATTTCACGATGTTAATAACTGTAACAAGAAACATTAGAAGAAGTCTCGTGTAAAATATACGGAAATATGTTTAACTCAAGGTCGGCATCTTGTGTAGTGTCTGATATTGAAATACATAAATGCGTCGGAACTTTTAAATCAAACCCATTTCAATATATACCATATTTACATTTGGGCCTTTAAAGACGCATATATTTGCATTGAAAACTAATTTGCATGTTGATACATATAAACTATTTTATGTGATTAAATATTCAAGTAATATAGCTTCGCAGCGCCTTTCATTAAATATTGTGCGATTTCAATGATATGACATTAACATTAACATTTTGTAGGCATACACGCATTTCATCTTTTATTGTATGAAAGAAAATTAAAAAAATATTAAAATTTAGTGAGTAGGTGAACAAGAACTTAACTTTAACCCTTGTCATGCGAACCCGGAATATTCCTGCTTTAGTAGGAGCTACAGACAAACATCAGACTGCACATATGTGCAGTCTGATGTTAGTCTACACCTCCTGTTTCTCACTTTCAAACCAGAATTGTCAATAGATTTAGTTTTCCAAATAAAAATTGACCTACAGGTTTTACTTTTAGTGTTTTTTGCCCTTTTATTTTGATGCAAATTTTTAGCCAAATTTTTTCAGCATGACAGGGGTTAACTTTAACACGAAATAATGGTTAACGCACTACCCGACTCACTGAACGTGTGTTTGTTTTTACGACTCGGGTTTTTCACATGAGTTTAGAATTTTGTTTATTTTCTTCAAGATAGTCTCTTCTGCAGAGTCGTTTACCATTATTCTACTTTATACAGCTAGTTACATAGTGAAATTTCCATTAAACTCTTAATCGCTCACTCAGCGCTCCACTCATTCATCTGAAACACCCCATTCACTCAAAAAACGGCCCAAAATTATCAAATTATTCCACGACTTATTGTCCAATGTGATTCTAAATTGTCCTTTTGGTCTATGAAGACACTCAAATTGAAAAGAGCGTGTATTTTTTAAAAGGGAGGTAATAAATACGTATATATTTGGACGAAATTATCGACATATGTTCTATCTCCCTTAAATTTCATTCAAAACTCGCTCCGTACGTTCTTTCAAAATCATTTAAAAAAAGCCCCAAATTATTCAACATGTCAATTATACGATGTTTATGACTGCAATGTGTGACCATTAGCTGAAAAAGGCTCTTTTTGAGAATTGCGAATGATATCAAACCGAGTCAGCCAGCACAGAATGCGTAAGCTTTACTGGTTCGAAACTTTTTTTCTATTATGACAATGTAGCAGCGATATCAAATCCGCTATACTGACAGTATTATTCGACCCTCTTTAAAAAAAAAACAGGGCTGTCGATATAAAAGATCATTCTTTAATTATCGATGACACGTCGTCAATCGTGATGTGAATCTATATCAATAATAATTAGGTCGCCAGGACAGTTTATCTACGAGGGGGTGGGTAGATTCAGCTTCATGCACTTGAAATAAGTTATAAGGGCCCGTTTTACTAAACGTCTTACGAAAAATTGATCGTAAGTCAAAATCACAAATCGTACCTGGTGTTTTTATTAATCACTAGATTCTGTCTTGCAATATCTCATTGGAATCGTCTGAAGGAGACGATTCCAATGAGATAATGCATGGCAGAATTCCATGTTAAGGTACTACCGTAGAAGCAACTTAAATTTTCGACTTACGCAAAAAATGATCGTAAGATGTTTAGTAAAACAGGCCCTTGGTCCCAAGAAGGTTTGTCGTTCGGCAACAAATACATACCGTGTAACTTTGAGTCGCTGCAGCAATTATTTACTTACTATTGTTTTTTAGATACAGCTAGGAGCAACGTGAAATTGACTCTCGTTCCGATCAATACCATTCTTAATCACTCACTCAGCGCTCCATTCATTCATTTCGAACACACATCCAATTTTGAAATTGACAAATTAAATGATATTGAAATGATTTTGGAATGAAATTGAAGGAGTGTAAGGAGCGAGTTATGAGTGAAATTCAAGGGAGGTCATCCAATATCGCCACTTTTATTCAGAATGAACAATTTAGCGACATTCATTCCCCCTTTAATAAAAATACATTCAAATAATGATTGTGCTTTCATATTTCTTCAAGAAACAATCAGACTCATACAAATTTAATTATGTCAGTGATGTCACGTGTCTTTTAAACTTTTTAAATGTAGTTGTTGATATCTTTTTAAGTAATTATGGGGCGTTCTTTGAATGGTTTGAGTGTATGTATCGAATAAATGAATGGAGTGCTGAGTGAGCGGTTTTGAATGGTTTTGATTGAAATGAATATCAATTCACGATGTTATTAACTGTGTGAATAAGAAATAGATAGAGAATGATGTGTTGCTGTCTAAAAATAACAATGTTATCTGGTCGAGGTTGTGAGAAATTATCAGGACGAGGCTCTGCCGAGTCATTATTATTTTCTCACAGCCGTACCCAGGTGACATTAGTATTTTAAGACACCAACGTGTTATTCTATTTATCATGAAATCATTTTCAACGCTTAATTGTAATAAACCCTAAAAAAATCAAAGGAATTCAGGTGAAAGTGCATGCAAATTGTTTCTAAAAATAGACTGACTGATATCATGTTATGTTATCAGACAGGTGTTATCAGGGTAATACAGGCTTCATTGCATGATAAAAAACTATAAACTGCCGATTCTGGGAAAATCATAAATTACTTTTTTGTACTTTCTGACATTGTGTTCTAACTTGTTTACCTGAACCCTGTAAATAAGTTGCATTTGTTTTCTTTTTAGGTTGAAAATAGAAAACTTTAAACTGCCGATTCTGGAAAGATCATAAATTACTTTTGTACTTTCTGGCACTGTGTTCTAACTTGTTTACCTGAACCCTGTAAATAAGTTGCATTTCTTTTCGTTTTAGGTTGAAAATAGAAAAAAAGGTAACTTAAGGTTAATGAAGATCAGGGCGTTAATTAAGTGTGACAGATATACTACATGTGTATTTTTGGAATATCATTAGTGTCAACTGGCTCACAATAAAGTATCTAATCGCGGTCACATGCCTTCATTTGTTTTTATTTTTATTTTTGCTCATCCCTTTGTAGACAAAATCATTCATTTATAGCTAAGATCATACAGATTTTTTAGTAGATTGAAAGATGCAAGAAAGTAATTAGTCATTAGAGTGAAAATATCGATTTTGTGGATCTTAAACTGAGGACTTATAGATGAAAAAAAGGAAAAGAATAGGAAACGTACCGTCAATCTTGCTCCAGCGACAACGTCTATTAGGCGAATATGGTTCTTATAAGACAGTTTTAAAAATCCCTCTCATTAGATCAAAATATCGTACTAGGTAGAAAGCAAATCCTAAAAACTGTCGTAAACCAATCTTATGTTGTAAAAAAAATAATAAATAGAATCGTCTCAGACGATTCTTATGATTGTTTACAACATAAGATTAGTGAGAAATTTGCAATCAAATACAAATTCAATCCAAAACTATTTTTTTTATTTGTAACCCAAACCTAAGCCACCATTCTGTTTTAAAGGCCGCTTTTTGGCGGACCCGTAAGTGGTCGCTTAGAACAAGTTCTGGTTTTTCCGTTATTCTCTACAAAATTTGGTGGACAATTTTAGAGAAAGGTACCTAAATCTCTATATGGAAGCATAAGGATAATTTAAAAGTCAGTCACATTTCAAGCATTTTTGTGTGCAAGGCTCGAACGCACGCATAGTATCAAAATATGTTATATGTATACGTGTATATAATCTTTTCTATACTGAAAATACCTAAATAAAGTAAGCAGGGGTGTGATTTTGGATTTTTTCAAAGTTCAAAAGTTCACAGCCCTGTTAAATTTAGCACAGACATGTTGAATTAAAAGCTTAGGGCTATGGCTCGTCGATTTTTATTTTGATTACGGGTCATTTTGACTGTTTGACCGGTAGGAAGGGTAAATACAGAACAGAACAATAGGATAAAGTTGGTATAAAATGAGGACAAAAACGAGCGTATAACTCTACATTCTATTGAGTACTAGGGCCGCCGTCATAGCGCATTTGTTAGCGCGCCAGAATGCCAATCTAGAGGTCCTGGGTTCGATGCCCGACGGCGGGAATCATACTTTCCGACTATTTGTCTACCACCAATGGTTGATGATCGTAGACCCATGTGGGATTGCAGCTAGAGGCTAAGAAAGGATGTGATGGTAGTACTGGTGTGTAAAATACAAGGAAACCATTGTTAGGTGCTACAGCCTCCGCGATATGACTGAAATACTGTTGAAAGCGGCGTAAAAACCCTTTCAAACAAACACTCCATTGAGTACTAACAACTTCTTAAATTCTTCAGAATGATCGGCTATCTGATACCAGCAAAACAATGCAAGTTATGCAAGTTTATGTATCATAACAAACACAAAAATAAGATATACAAATAAAGGAAGTACAAAAAGACATTTAAGTAATTGCTAATTTTCAAAGGACTATCTGAAATATACGAAAAGTATTAACCCTAGTTAGTCAATGCAATCCGTACAATCTGGTTCAGTTAAAAACATAGTGAAATTGACACTCATTCTGAATAAAGTCATTCTTAACCAACATTAAGCGTTCCATTAATTGATTCCAAATACTCAATCAAACCATTCGAAAACGCTCCAAAATCACTAAAAAGATAAAATTAAAAACCTCATTCAAAATAGATTTAGGTAGAAAAATGGCGGTTTGACTAAAATAATTGAAATTATTAGTGTCTGATTGATCATAGAAGAAATAGGAAACTTTTTTTTTGAACTTGTATGAATATTTTATTAAATGGAGATAATACATACCGCTAATTTTGTTCATGATTAACAAAAATAGCGATATTGGATTACATCCCTTTAATCCCACTCAAAACCCACTCCTCGAATTCATTTTATTTCATTCCAAAATCATTCCAAAGTCATTCATCTTGTGAATTTCACAATGTTGTTAACTGTATTTACCTTTCGTCGGGATTTCTTTATTTAGAATGACGATTCTATATGGCGGTATAACTATGTATAGGATAGAAAACGAGTGCCGTGGTATATGGGAAATAGACACGAGCTTTAGCGAGTGTCTATTTCCCTTATACCGCGGCACGAGATTTTCTATCTGACTTAGACCACGCTTTTCTAACATTGTCCTAAACCTCCTTACATTGAAAAAAAGGATAAAAATCGCTGTAGTATTGCTGTTACTATGTGTAATTACGCTGAAATTACTTATAAAACTATTTTTGTTTTTTATTGCAGATCTTTTGCATTTTTGTAACAGTAGAAAGTCTTTTCGAAAAAGCACTCATATAAAATGTTCGTTATCTTTTTGAAATGACTCGGCACGCAAAACCTGTTGAGATTCACGTGCACGAAACACTACCATCGTATATCTGTAATTACAACGCTCGAAGTTGTGTCTTTGATATATACTTATGAAATACTGTTCTCTGATTGGCCAATTCGCTTCAAGCGTGGTTTAATTTGCGATGACCTGAAGAACAGACTTGCAAATTTGGGTATATTTCATTATGTAAACACAATAGTTCAGTTGGGTCAATTCGATAGACTAATCCAAGTATTATGGAATTGTTATGGAACAATTGAGGGTTTAAGTTTAGATTTAGCGTAACTTGACTTCGCCTTCGTGAGCAATGACATCAATACATTTGCAGCGGTACTTCATCTATGTATAGGATAGAAAACGAGTGCTGTGGTATATGGGAAACAGACACGAGCGTCAGCGAGTGTCTATTTCCCGTATACGACGGCACGAGATTTTCTATCCAACTAAGACCACGCTTTTCTAGAACTGTCTGTTCTTTTTTACCCGAACCACTAAACAATAAAAACGAGTAAAACTCGTTGTGTTTTAGCTGTAAAATGTATAATAATGCTGAAATTACTAACGAACCTGTCTCCGTTACTTATTGCTGATCTGTTGCATGTTTGTTGCCATAGAAAGTCTTTTGAGAAAATGTTCCCTCGTTACTTTTTGAAGATCTTTTGCTTTTTTTTGAAAAAAAAATCAAATAAAATGCTCGTTATCTTTTTAAAATGACACGGCACACAAAACCTGTCGAGATAAAGTGCACGAAATACTGCAATCGTATATCTGTAAATACAACGCTCGGAGTTGTGATTTAGACCACGCTTGAAGCGAACAGTACTTCCAAAGTATTATTTGGCTAATTTCGCCTGAGACTCTGTGCATATTCCGTGTATCTTCGGAAGATCTCCGAGTTCTAATGACACAAACCGTTAGTAACATGTTTATAAAAACGCAATTTAAACAATGAGTGAGAGCAAGAAAAATAGCTCAGTCGGATAAGGTGTATCGCTTCAAGTCTCACATGTGTGAGTTCAAGTCTCCGCGCTTATTGTTCTATTTTATTTATTTTTTCTCATAGTTTTCTTCGTCCCTATTACAAGTTCATATTAAATGAATATTATTTTTGATAATTTATCAAACGACCACTTTCTGCTGATTGATATCGCGATGTCTAAGATGCAAAGGATCTTTTATTGTTGTTTATAAACTGCACTCATTTGTCTTAAGGTAGCAATGGACACATTGCGTCATTTTTTCCGCCCAATGATTTTTTTCTTGGTCACATATGTTGTAGATTAACATTGTGTAGTCATTATATCAAAATTTGAAGGTACCTTTCCACGCTCGTTTTCATGCTAGAGTTAATTGCCCTTGAGTGGTATAGGCCATTTTTCAGTAAAACGGTTATATTTGTTTTAGGTCTAGTATGAACTCTGTACTAGGTTATGGCTATAAAACACATACATTTCGATAGGCCTTATACATGTACACAATGGCTGTTGACAAGAAAATTTCTCCTTGATCAATTGCATTTGCACAATTTGCCTTCAAAAGTTAAAATGCACTATTTTTTGTAATTTTACTGATAAAAAATGCCATAAAAAACCTATTTCTTGAAGAAATTACCCTATGAATTTTTCTTATTTTCCGATATGTTTATAACCCATATTTTTCCTTTATTTGGTAAAAAAATCAGCATACCTTTCCATGCAAATAAGAAAGATTTTCGTTATTTTACAGTGACCCCTCCTAATTAAATGACGGTTTTAACGCATTGGCGGAATTCGTCGATCATCGGTGATTTTCCGATTTCACTCACGGAAAATAAACAGAGTTTCAGGCGAAATTAGCCAAGGAATATACAGATACAACTCCGAACGTTGTATTTACAGATATACGATGGTAGTGTGTCATGCACGTGAATCTCGACAGGTTTTGTGTGCCGTGTCATTTTAAAAAGATAACGAGCATTTTATTTGATTTATTAGTGTTTTTTTTTTTTTTCAAAAAAAAAAAAAAAAAAAACAAAACAAAAACAAAAGATCTGCAATAAGTAACGAGGGAAGATTCTTTTGGAATTTAAGAATAATTACTCTTTTTAACAGAGAATGGTACTCGTTTAAGCGGTTCGGATAATAAAACAGACAGTGTTAGAAAAACGTGGTCTAAGTCGGATAGAAAATCATGTCTATTTCCTATATACCACGGCACCCGTTTTCTATCCTATACATATACTTTTGACATACTATTCTCTGATTGGCCCATTCGCTTCAAGCGTGGTCTAACGCCTGAGATTTCACGGATCGATCTTTGATCTGGCTTTTGTATATGTATTTCATTAAGGAACACGTATACATTCTCCAAAAGGCAAAAGCGTGTTAAAACACGCTGTATATAAAACGTAACTTCAAATCATACAACAAACCCATTATGCATGACAAAAACATACATGTGAACATTTACATCCTAATTTCCTCTATCATAGATGAGCGATTTTATTGCACGTTTATGTTTTTAAAATATCGAAATCTTTAAATGACGATGTGAATTTTGATTTTGTGAACAGTCACGCAAAAGAGAAGGTACTTTATGAAAACGTGAAGTTTGTTTTTACATTAAAAAACATAGTGAAACAGACGCTCATTCCGACCAAAACCATTCTAAACCATTCACTCATCGCTTCATTCATTCATTCATTCCAAACACACATTCACAATAGATATAGGTAGAACAATATGACGATTTGACTAAAATGATTAAAATTATGAGCGTCTGATTGTTTCTATAAGGAATATGGAGCTATTATAGAGCTTGTATGCATATTTTATTAAAAGGATGTAATAAATATTGCTAATGTCGTTCACGCTGAACAAAATTAGCGATATTGGATAAGATCCCTTATATTACACTCAAAAACTCACTCATCGCACTTATTCTATTTCATTCAAAAATCATTCCAAAATCATTCACCATGTCAAATTCTCGATGCTGTTAACTGTAATATGTACAAGCAAATCAGCTATTTTTTTTACAAGAGGAAAATCATTTGCTTCAGTTTGCGATCGATTAATCTTTCATAGGGTGAACAACATAAGCGATATTTTTATGAGCGGTGAATCTACGAGTGAAAATACTACTTATGTTGTTCGAGTAAGATGTGTCGATCTAAAATTTTATTTTATTGTATTTCTTTGATGCAAAGAAGAGACGAAATGTGAAAAGAAGAACACATTCTCTTAAAGACCTTCATAATGCACGTGCTTACTAGAAACGTGTTTAATTATCCCCGCTTAGACAACGACAGGGGCCCGTTGGACAAAACGTCTTGCCTCGGTGGCCTAGTGGAAAATGCACTCGACCCGTGACCTGGAGGTCCGTGGTTCGAGCCCTACTGTCGACGAGGTGTGTTTATGGGCAAAACACTTATTAGCCAGCCCCAGTTCACCCAGCTGTAAAATTGGGTAGCAGTGGTTTTAAACCACTGCCTCTTTCTCAGGGACGTGAAAACATCAGGATTGAGTGATCGAGAGCGATTCCAAAAGCTAAAGCTTTCGTCGCAATCGAACTAAAATAAATTAATATAAACTAAAACGTCTTACGAAAAAAATAATTGTAAGTCAAAATAACAAATCGTACCTGCTGTTTCCTTCATTGTTAGATTTTGCCGAACAATATCGCATTGTAATCGTCTTAAGAAGACGATAACAATGCGATGATGCATGGCAGAAATCCACATTTAGCTACTTCTGTAGGGGCAACTTTAATGTTTTACTTACGCACAAAATGATCGTAAGATGTATAGTAAAACGGGCCCCAGGAGTATTGGAATGAAATGAACGAAAGCAGGGAATAGTCTGTTGGTTATTTCATTAATGTGGCGGCGAGATTATCAAGTGATGACGGACCGATGTTTCTCGAAAATCCGCTGAAAATAAAAGGCAATTGTTTACCCTACGTTCAGGATCACAAAACAGTACAAACAGTTTTCCAATTATAACCCGCTTTGCACGTGCAGTTGCGTGCAAATCGGGGTATAATTGACAAACTGTTTGCATCATCTAGAACGCAGAGCTATAGTTCCGCAAGAAAGAGTGAGGTTTGAGAAACCGTTATCTCCTATCAATTTCAATGTAAAATTGATCTTTGATCACTTATTTGAAATTGTAGGTCTATAGTAGCTTTAATGTACGAGAAGATCTTGTCCATTGTTTCGTAAAAGGTGAAATGAACTTAGTCTGGTTTCGTAAAATTTGAAATTTAGCTCGTTTCATTATGGGTCATTGGTTTTCGCTTACTCACATTTTGAATGGAAAATTTTAACAAATAAACCCATTTATTTGTAAATAAAACTATTTAATGGGCCCAATTTCGACCCTGTCTCGCAAATAACCTAGTCTATTGGAAATTATACGATATTTGACCTCGTTCAAAGAAAATCTCGAAATGTACCTATACAAAAACCTTTAAAGGCAAAATTGACCTTTGATCACTCACTTAAACGTGTGCATCTGTAAGTGCTTTCACTCGTTCAAACCTATCTATTTCAAATCGATTAGGGAACAAATTCGTACAACTTAAATGAACCCTTCTCGGTCCTGCTTCCTCGTAAATTCATCAGTACTCGTGCCGAATGTGTGGGCCAATGAAAGAAACAAGATCAATAGCCGCTCCCGGGAATCGAACTCAGGACTCATACACAAGATTGGATGAGTGATCAAAGGTCTACGAGTATAGATAAATCTTACCTTCGATCACTCACTTTAACTTGCGAATATTTAACTGTCGCGTATCCATACAGTGTAATTACGTTTATATTTTCATACCACATGGAATTAAGAATCTCTTTTAAAAACCCTTAAGTGACTGTGATGCGAAAACCCAAACTTTTCCTATGGTATGGAAATCTTAATTGAACACTCCAATTTTTATATAAGCTTACTTCATACAGTAACATGTAACACCAACGTGAAATTGACATTCATCTTAATCAAACCAATCTATATCGCTCACTCACGCTCCGTTCATCCATTTCAAGCACTCACTCAAACCATTCAAAAAACGCTCAAAAATCACAAAAAATGTAAGATAAACCAACAACATTCAAATAAATTTGGATAAAACAAATCGCGATTTCATTAACATAATTGAACGTATAACGTTTTATTGGTTCTTTAAAAAATGTAAAACTATTTACAGAAGTTGTAGTCATATTTTATTAAAGGGATGTAATTAATATCGCTAATTTTGTTCATCCTGAACAAAATTTGCGATAGGCTGACTGAGTGTGTACTTTGTAGAAGATCTGTACCAAAACTTATATTCACATTATTGCTTTTCCCACAAGCTTTTAATTATCAATGTGAGAATACCAAATGTAACTCTTTTTTCTTCAAATGTATTGTATTTGCTTTTCATGGGTATTGATTTGATACTTTGGGTGTGTTTACTTCTAAATAAGTCATGATGAATAAGCTTGGTTCTTCCATAATTGTTGACATTCTTTATAGAATTAGCCTGTGTTTTACAGACAAAGTATCAGACAATTCTGTGCATCTGCGCAGTATGGTCTGAGTCTTTGCTATTGTCCTCTGAAGCTATATACGGACTTCGAGCAGTCAGAAAATATATATAGTTAACAGCATTGATTTCATTTCTTTGCCGTCTAGGCAGTTCAATGCGTGTGCCTGTGAGTTGTTGGAAATGTTAAGCACATTCTTTAAAATTACCATAATGTCCCTTTTCTGACCTAGATCTCTTGTTGCATATTATTGTGTTTGACATTTCATGCGTGCGCAACGTTGAGACTCGGATTAGCCTGTGCATTCGCACAGTCTGGGCAGAATCCTCACCACACCACGCTTAAGAGATACAGGTAACACCATCGTGAAATTGACACGGTGAATGATTTTTTAATTAAATTGAATGAGTGTGATGAGTGAGTTTTGAGTGAAATTAAAGGGAGGTAATCCAAAATCGCAAATTTTGTTCGGCACGAACAAAATAAGCGATATTTATTACATCTCTTTAATAAAATAATCATACAACTTCTCTAAATAGCTTCCGATTTCTTCTAGAAGTAATAAGACGCCTACTTTTTCCTTCCATTACACTGAAATCGTAATCTTTCTATCCAAATTTAGTTTGAATGTAGTTGTCGAATGTTTGGAATGAATGAACGAATGAATGGAGCGCTGAGTGAGCGATTTAGAATGGTTGATTAAGTTTAATATCAATTTCACGATATTGCTTGCTTTAATCACGAATCAACAAAAAGGGGGAGTTATATTTCAAATATGAATTGTGGCTGTTCGGGCTGCTCAATGTCTGTTCATTTCGCACGCATAAAACTATTTGAGATGCCACGTGTATGCTTGATTACCCTAAAACCTGCGGGATAAATCAGTCCAAGCTGTTTGCAAATTAAACTCCAATCGGAAACCCTCGACGATTATACGGAATAGACCTCGGGAGTTATATGGGTTCAGCTCATTCGGAACACCGCTCGGTCGTTTCCGTTTTTGGAAAGTACCTCGGACGTAAGTGTAGTAATTTTGGGTCATTTTTCAGGTAATTCGGCTCTTGTTGGTTCTTCGGTTAATACTCTTGAAGAAAGTCAAATCTTGCTTATTCTTTCCGATCGTCTTAGGAAATGTTTTAGGCATTTCATAATTTGATTACAAAACGCAGTAAAACACTATTAAGTAAATTAAGTTTTTTTTATTTTTTGCAACGTCATCTTTAGCGGGATCGTTGATGTTTGTGACGTCATATAAACCTACGCGCGAAATGACAGGCTTTCGCGGCATTCGGAGCATCAATCGGCCATTTCCGTCAACTGCAACAGTTGATCGCGAGATTGGGCCGAGAGGTGTTCCGAATGGCTTTTAATGGCTGCGTCCGTATTATTTCCGAAATCTAATCAGTAGAATCGCCGAGGGTTCCCGATTGCGGGAATAATTTGGGTTTAGCTTTGAAAGCGCTAACGTGGCCTCACAAGCACCAAGATGACACTAAGAAAAACAAAAATCAACGAAATGCGTTTGCCTTCAAATTATAACATAACATAACATTCTTTATTTCGACATTAAGCACATAGGCTCATAGTCATAACAATAATAATGAATTCATACATATCAGAAAGAAGTGTAGGAAGTGTAGAAATGAGTTTGTCAAACGTATTGACCAAAACACTACAATAACCGTCGGTGCTTTTATGCAATAGACTAAGATTGTCGAGAAAGGGGAGTGGAAAAAGCATCTTTATTCAACCTTGAAGCGAAATCAAAATTCAAGGAAACTGTGAGATTAAATGCATTTTGAGTAAGTACAAGCAATTAATGGGTTGATATTTAAAATGGGATGAAGTATAATAGGACGAAATGGGGAGGGGAAGGATGGATGGATGGATGGATGGATGGATGGATGGATGGGTGGATGGATGGATGGATGGATGGATGGATGGATGGATGGATGGATGGATGGATGGATGGATGGATGGATGGATGGATGGATGGATGGATGGATGGATGGATGGATGGATGGATGGATGGATGGATGGATGGATGGATGGATGGATGGATGGATGGATGGATGGATGGATGGGTGAATGGGTGAATGGGTGAATGGGTGAATGGGTGGATGGATGGATGGATGGAAGGATGGAAGGATGGAAGGATGGATGGATGGATGGATGGATGGATGGATGGATGGATGGATGGATGGATGGATGGATGGATGGATGGATGGATGGATGGACGGATGGATAGATGGATGAATGGATGGATGGTAGGGTGGGTGGGTGGGTGGGTGGATGGATGGATGGATGGATGGATGGATGGATGGATGGATGGATGGATGGATGGATGGATGGATGGATGGATGGATGGATGGATGGATGGATGGATGGATGGATGGATGGATGGATGGGGATAATTGTATGGATGGGATTGGATAGTATCGATTGATAGATGGAATGGGATGGAGGGAGGATGTTCTAAGGGGCGGGTGAACGCGGGTAAACGGCTAGCTAGCTGGTTGCATATACCCGGCATGCTGGTGTTTCGGACAGACAGTTCATATATACAAATTGTGGCGAAGGAATGGAAGAAACGTAGATACATTTACATGCATAAACTGTTCAAAATAGTTTTGTAGGGATTGCTAAATTCACATTGAAATGATCCACTGAACACACAATATCAATTGTTCAAGTCTGATTTTATTGGTGCACATTTCGAATGCATGTTAGACAGACATATTGAATAACAGTTTAATTATGTCGACAGATACTTGGCAACAGTCAACAAAAAACGTCTTGACGATAACATCGAAGACCTTAAATTACGTCATTCCTTTCTTTCAGGCCGATATCAAAAAGAGGAAAAAAGGGGTGGGGGGTCGTTTAAGATCCACCGAATAAAATCCATATAAAGCCTTGTTTTCAATACAGTCAAAAACATCGTTAAATTGACACTCAGCGCTCAATTCATTCATTCCAAACACTCACTGAAATCGATCAAAAACGCTCCGAAATCATTAGAGAAAAAACGAAATCGTCCAAGACGATCAACATTAATTCAAATCTATCAAATAATTCTACGATTTTATTGCTTGATTCGGATTTTAAAATGTCTTATTGGCCAACGAAGACATATTAACAGAAAAGTACGTATATTTTATTAAAGGGAGGTAATAAAAAATCGCATTTTTTGTTTATCCTGAACAAAATTAGCGGTAAAGAAATTATCCCCCTTTAATTTCAATAAAAACTCGCCCCACACACTCATTCAATATCTTTACATAATCATTCCAAAATCATTCATCTTGTCAATTTCACGATATTGTTGACATTGCATTGGTTGCTCTTATTAGATGGATCTTTTCGTTTGGTCTCAAGAGCCATTTTGTCTTATGCATATTATACGCTGTAACGTCCGAATTTATATTTTGTGATGAAGAAGAAAATGATCTAGATATGTTTAAGAAATAAGACTTGCATTTCTCGTTAGTAATGGGCAATGCGAATACATTTTTTAACGTTCGAAAAGTTTTGTTTTAAGACGTATTTTTGTCTTACTGATGACTTTCAGAACAGGAACAACAACAATCAATTTCCATAGGGCATAGGTATTGATAGATTGGTGATACGTGATTTTTGTCCTAAATATGTGTTTAGTCATCGGTGAGACAAAAATACGTCTTAAATGATTTGATGAAACTGGCCCCTGCCTTCCATCTAGAAAAAACAACCTAATCGGTTTATTAGAATGATCGGATATCTGATATCAGCAAATCAATTGATGCAAGTTTATATATCATAACAAACACAAAAATAAGATATACAAGTAAAAGCACAAAAAGACATTTAAGTAATTGCTTATTTTCAAAGGACTATCTGAAATATACGAAAAGTATTAACCCTAGTTAGTCAATGCAATCCGTACAATCTGGTTCAGTTAAAAACATAGTGAAATTGACACTCATTCTGAATAAAGTCATTCTTGACCATTCATTAAGCGTTCCATTAATTGATTCAAAATACTCAATCAAACCATTCGAATACGTTCAAAAATCACAAAAAAAATAAGATTAAAAACTCATTCAAAACAGATTTAGGTAGGAAAATGGCGATTTGACTAAAATAATTGAAATTATGAGTGTCTGAATGTTCATAGAAGAAATATGAAACTATTTATGGAACTTGTATGCATAATTTATTAAATGGAGGTGATAAATACCGCTAATTTTGTTCATGCTGAACAAAAATTGCGACATTGGATTACATCCCTTTAATCCCACTCAAAACCCACTCCTCGCATTCATTTCATTTCATTCCAAAATCATTCCAAATTCATTCATCTTGTGAATTTCACAATGTTGTTAACTGTATTTACCTTTCGTCGGGATTTCTTTATTTAGCATGGCCATTCTATATGGCGGTATAACTATTTTGCGATGACCAGAAGAACAGACTTGCAAATGTGGGTATATTTCATTATGTAAATAAAATAGTTCAGTCTGGTCAAATCGATAGATTAATCCAAGTATTATGGAATTGTTATGGAACAATTTAGAGTAAAGTTAAGATTTAGTGTAACTCGACTTCGCTCTCGTAAGAAATGATAACATTATATAATGAGTTCCATAAGAAAGTGTGCACTTTCACTTTTTGCATTTCTTCAGATTTTTACAAAGTTGGAGGGAAATTATGGAATAAATTTGATACCATACTTTAGTCAAGGCCTTTTGAAATTAAAAGTCAAATTAGATTTGGATAAAGTATCGCATGCTGCATACGCGCAGGCAGAACTTAAATTGTTTCGATTTGACCTCCTTACAACTTTTTCTTTGGTAAAAGCTATGTGTTGATATTGCCTTATAGAGTTTAAGAAGCCATTCCAAGCCATTTCCAAACAAAAGTTTTAATTTTTATGCAGACGTTACGTGTACGTCAACGTTAGACATTGCTACGTTGTTAGGCCAGTAACTTTGTCGTTGAATAGTGCCATGGCGTTCTATGGCATCTCGATTTGCTTATTAAAGACCTTACAAAATGATGACCTCAATTTCTATATGAACACGAAAGCTCAATCATTTTTAATGACGTTTTAAATCTGACAGGGTTCGATTTTATTCAACAACGTTTATTGGTAGCCAAACTACGCTGTAGCATCATGCACAATTGCACTGTAGATGTGATTTTATTATCAGGGAAACCACAAAGATTGAACTGAATGCATTTTCAGACCAATTATTCGTCTAACGCGTGTTGCAAATGCAAAACATGCAAAATCAAATGTCACAATTTAGCAGAAAATGTTTGACCATTGCGTGATTTTTGTTTTCAAATATCGTTTGCACATACTCTTGGGGATAGTCATGCGAAATTTCATGACGATAGATTGCATACTTTCAGAGATATTCAAAATTCAAAAGTGCACACTATCTTTTGGAATTAGTATATTCGTGTATATTCCATGGGTCAAATTCAAATTAGTAAATTCAGGTACGGCAGTACTTCATCCACCGACTAAGATTTGACGGATCGATCTTTGATCTGGCTATTGTACATTGTATTTCATAGTATAGTAACTAGTATACATTCTCCATTAGGCAGACTGGTGTTTAAACGCACTGTAACATAACTTCAATTAATGCAACAAACTCAGTATGCATGACAAAAACATACATGTGAACATTTACATCCCAATTTCCTTTATCATAGATGAGCGATTTTATTGCACGTTTATGTTTTTAAAATATCGAAATCTTTAAATGACGATGTGAATTTTGATTTTGTGAACTGTCACGCAAAAAGAAGGTAATTTGTGAACACGCGAAGTTTGTTTTTACATGTAAGTTGTTCAAGCAAACCAGCTATCGTTTAACAAGAGGATAATTGTTTGCTCCAGAGTGGAATCGATTAATTTTTCATTGGGTGAACAACATAAGGGATATTTTTCATGAGTGGTGAAGCCACACACTGCTTATGTTTTTCAAAAAAAACTTAATATTCGTCGACCTTAAATATTATTTTGTTTTATTTCATTGATTCAAAGATGAGACGAAATGTGAAAATAAAATGGGACAAAATCTCTTGAAAGCCCTTTATAAAGCAATTGCTTACTAGAAAACGTGTTTTTTTTTTATCCTAGCTTAGATTGGCCTAACGTGTGCCTGCGTCAGGATCACCAAACGATACAATCAACGGCACAAACAGTGCACGTGCAAAGCGGGATATAATTGGAAAACTGCCCTGCGTTCAGGATGAAAACGTTAGCGAAGCGTTTTCGAAATGATAACTCGCTTTGTATGTATGTGCACGTTCAAAGCGGGGTATCATCTCAAAGCGCTCGCGAAACGTTTTTACATTCCGAACACAGGGCTGTTTTCACCGTTTTGTGATCCTGAACGCAGGACAGCAGTATTGTAGTGAAATGAACGAAAGCAGGGCATAATATTTTGGATATTTCACTGATGTTGCGGTGAAATAATCAAGTGATGACCGACCGACGTTTCTCGACAATTCGCCGGGAAAAAAGGCCATTGTTTGTTAACTTTATTCTGCGTGAGATTCTTTTCCATCGTTTCGTAAAAGGTCAAATGAACTTAGTCCGGTTTTATAAAATTTGAAATTTAGCTCGTTTCATTATGGGTCATTGGTTTTCGCTTACTCACATTTTGAATGGAAAATTTTAACAAATAAACCCATTCATTTGTAAATAAAACTATTTAATGGGCCCAATTTCGACCCTGTCTCGCAAATAACCTAGTCTATTGGAAATTATACAATATTTGACCTCGTTCAAAGGAATATATTTACACAAAAACCAGTATAGACAAAATTGACCTTCGATCACTGACTTACACGTGTGCATCTGTAAGTGCTTTCATTTGTTCAAACCTATCTATTTCAAATCGATTAGGGAACAAATTCTTACAACTTAGATTAACCCCTCTCGATTCCGCTTCCTGGTTAATTCACCAGGGGCCCGTTTTATTAAACATCTTACGACCATTTTTAGCGTTAGTAAAAAATTAAAGGTGCTTCTTTAGTGGTAACTAATTATGGAATTCTGCCACGCAGCATTTCATTGGAATCGTCTTCTAAAGACGATTCCATAGAGATATTGAAGGCAAATTCTCACAATGAATAAAAATACCAGGTATGATTTGTGATTTTGACTAACGATTAAATTTTTCGTAAGAACTTTATTAAAACGGGTCCCAGTACTCGTGCCGAATGTGTGGGCCAATAAAAGAAACAAGATCAATAGCCGCTCCCGGGAATCGAACTCAGGACTCACGCACAAGGTTGGGTGAGTGATCAAAGGTCTACGAGTATGCACAAAACTAACCTTCGATCACCCACTTTAACTTGCAAATCTATAACTATCGCGCATCCATACTGTGTAATTAAGTTTATATTTTCATACCACATGGAATTAAGAATCTCTTTTAAAAACCCTTAAGTGACTGTGATGCGAAAACCCAAACTTTTCCTATGGTATGGAAATCTTAATTGAACACTCCAATTTTTATATAAGCTTACTTCATACAGTAACATGTAACACCAACGTGAAATTGACATTCATCTTAATCAAACCAATCTATATCGCTCACTCACGCTCCGTTCATCCATTTCAAGCACTCACTCAAACCATTCAAAAAACGCTCAAAAATCACAAAAAATGTAAGATAAACCAACAACATTCAAATAAATTTGGATAAAGCAAATCGCGATTTCATTAACATAATTGAACGTATAACGTTTTATTGGTTCTTTAAAAAATGTAAAACTATTTACAGAAGTTGTAGTCATATTTTATTAAAGGGATGTAATTAATATCGCTAATTTTGTTCATCCTGAACAAAATTTGCGATAGGCTGACTGAGTGTGTACTTTGTAGAAGATCTGTACCAAAACTTATATTCACATTATTGCTTTTCCCACAAGCTTTTAATTATCAATGTGAGAATACCAAATGTAACTCTTTTTTCTTCAAATGTATTGTATTTGCTTTTCATGGGTATTGATTTGATACTTTGGGTGTGTTTACTTCTAAATAAGTCATGATGAATAAGCTTGGTTCTTCCATAATTGTTGACATTCTTTATAGAATTAGCCTGTGTTTTACAGACAAAGTATCAGACAATTCTGTGCATCTGCGCAGTATGGTCTGAGTCTTTGCTATTGTCCTCTGAAGCTATATACGGACTTCGAGCAGTCAGAAAATATATACTGAGTTCCGTAAGAAAGTGTGCACTTTCACTTTTTGCATATCTTTTGATTTTTACGAATTTAGCGGAAAATTATGGAGGAAATTTATACCATAGTTTAGTCAAGACCTTAAGAATTTATAAGTCAAATCAGATTTGGATAAAGTAACCCATGCTACATATGGCAGGCAGAACTTAAGTTGTTGAGATTTGACCTCCTTACATCTTTTTCCTTGGTAAGAGCTATGTGTAGATGTTGCATTATAGAGTTTTAATAGCCGTTTCAAGGCATTTCCAAACAAAAGTTTTATTTTTTTTTCAGACGTTACGTTTACGTCAACGTAAGACATATCTACGTTGCTGTGCTAGTAACTTATCATTGAATAGTGCTATGGCGTTCTATGACATCAAGATTTGCTAATTAAAGACCTTACAATATGATGGCCTCGATTTCTATTGGAACATGAATGCTCAATCAATTTAAATGATGTTCTAAATCTGACAAGGTTCGTTTTTGTTCAACGATGTTTATTGGTAGTCAGACCACGCTGTAGCATCATGCATAATTGTATTGAAGATGTGATTTTATGCTTAGGAAAGCCGTAAAGATTCGACTGATGCATTTTCAGACCAATTATTCGTCTAACGCGTGATGCACATGCAAAATATGCAAAATCAAATGTCTCAATTTAGCAGAAAATATTTGCTCATCGCGCGAATTTTGCTTTCAAATATCGTTTGTACATACTCTTGGGATAATCATACGACGTTTCATGACGATAGATTGTGTAAATTCAGAGATATTCAAAATTTTAAAGTGCACACTTTTTTTTGGAACTAAGTATAGTTAACAGCATTGATTTCATTTCTTTGCCGTCTAGGCAGTTCAATGCGTGTGCCTGTGAGTTGTTGGAAATGTTAAGCACATTCTTTAAAATTACCATAATGTCCCTTTTCTGACCTAGATCTCTTGTTGCATATTATTGTGTTTGACATTTCATGCGTGCGCAACGTTGAGACTCGGATTAGCCTGTGCATTCGCACAGTCTGGGCAGAATCCTCACCACACCACGCTTAAGAGATACAGGTAACACCATCGTGAAATTGACACGGTGAATGATTTTTTAATTAAATTGAATGAGTGTGATGAGTGAGTTTTGAGTGAAATTAAAGGGAGGTAATCCAAAATCGCAAATTTTGTTCGGCACGAGCAAAATAAGCGATATTTATTACATCTCTTTAATAAAATAATCATACAACTTCTCTAAATAGCTTCCGATTTCTTCTAGAAGTAATAAGACGCCTACTTTTTCCTTCCATTACACTGAAATCGTAATCTTTCTATCCAAATTTAGTTTGAATGTAGTTGTCGAATGTTTGGAATGAATGAACGAATGAATGGAGCGCTGAGTGAGCGATTTAGAATGGTTGATTAAGTTTAATATCAATTTCACGATATTGCTTGCTTTAATCACGAATCAACAAAAAGGGGGTGTTATATTTCAAATATGAATTGTGGCTGTTCGGGCTGCTCAATGTCTGTTCATTTCGCACGCATAAAACTATTTGAGATGCCACGTGTATGCTTGATTACCCTAAAACCTGCGGGATAAATCAGTCCAAGCTGTTTGCAAATTAAACTCCGCTTTGCGCGTTCGCTTACGCGCAAAGCTGAGTATAATAAGCAAACAGTTCGCAACGTTTTGTCATCATGAACGCAGAGTACGCATCAAACTTATTCTAAACATTTTTTTTTCTTTTTCTACTTTTAATTCGATAACACTTACATTGTATATTGCACATTAGCCATAATTATGGCCAGACTTCGGTTTCCGTGGCTTTATCTGTAAACACTTTCGCCTCTTTTTCGCTTTTTTTATAATGGTACATATACAAAAACAATGTTTCAAAGTTCGTTTATGTAAAATCCCTTTTTCTATGGGTCATTCTTAAATTGAGGGTTTCGGTTTCCAATCTTAGTTTTGACCTATATTGAATTTTAAATGGTTATAAAAGGTGTCAGTTCGTGCCAGGCTATTAGCTGTTTCAAACGTATTTAATGATATACAATACCTTTAGAAAACATTTTATAATAATAAAGATCAAAATCAAAAAAAGATCTTGTTTGGATGAATAAGTAAAGAAATAACAAAGGTTATAAATGCAAGAGCACGTTATATAAAGCGGCCGACATTCAAAACTTGTCAAGATTATTCGGAAATGCTAGTTGGGACCGTTTTTTTCGTATTTTTCCCGGGCGAAAAACTCTTATCCATTCGGGTAAGTTCGACTTTTTGATGAATCGTCGACTTTGTGATGAATCGTCGATCCAATCGGAAACCCTCGACGATTATACGGAATAGACCTCGGGAGTTATATGGGTTCAGCTCATTCGGAACACCGCTCGGTCGTTTCCGTTTTTGGAAAGTACCTCGGACGTAAGTGTGGTAATTTTGGGTCATTTTTCAGGTAATTCGGCTCTTGTTGGTTCTTCGGTTAATACTCTTGAAGAAAGTCAAATCTTGCTTATTCTTTCCGATCGTCTTAGGAAATGTTTTAGGCATTTCATAATTTGATTACAAAACGCAGTAAAACACTATTAAGTAAATTAAGTTTTTTTTATTTTTTGCAACGTCATCCTTAGCGGGATCGTTGATGTTTGTGACGTCATATAAACCTACGCGCGAAATGACAGGCTTTCGCGGCATTCGGAGCATCAATCGGCCATTTCCGTCAACTGCAACAGTTGATCGCGAGATTGGGCCGAGAGGTGTTCCGAATGGCTTTTAATGGCTGCGTCCGTATTATTTCCGAAATCTAATCAGTAGAATCGCCGAGGGTTCCCGATTGCGGGAATAATTTGGGTTTAGCTTTGAAAGCGCTAACGTGGCCTCACAAGCACCAAGATGACACTAAGAAAAACAAAAATCAACGAAATGCGTTTGCCTTCAAATTATAACATAACATAACATTCTTTATTTCGACATTAAGCACATAGGCTCATAGTCATAACAATAATAATGAATTCATACATATCAGAAAGAAGTGTAGGAAGTGTAGAAATGAGTTTGTCAAACGTATTGACCAAAACACTACAATAACCGTCGGTGCTTTTATGCAATAGACTAAGATTGTCGAGAAAGGGGAGTGGAAAAAGCATCTTTATTCAACCTTGAAGCGAAATCAAAATTCAAGGAAACTGTGAGATTAAATGCATTTTGAGTAAGTACAAGCAATTAATGGGTTGATATTTAAAATGGGATGAAGTATAATAGGACGAAATGGGGAGGGGAAGGATGGATGGATGGATGGATGGATGGATGGATGGATGGATGGGTGGATGGATGGATGGATGGATGGATGGATGGATGGATGGATGGATGGATGGATGGATGGATGGATGGATGGATGGATGGATGGATGGATGGATGGATGGATGGATGGATGGATGGATGGATGGATGGATGGATGGATGGATGGATGGATGGGTGAATGGGTGAATGGGTGAATGGATGGATGGATGGATGGATGGATGGATGGATGGATGGATGGATGGATGGATGGATGGATGGGTGAATGGGTGAATGGGTGGATGGATGGATGGATGGAAGGATGGAAGGATGGATGGATGGATGGATGGATGGATGGATGGATGGATGGATGGATGGATGGATGGATGGATGGATGGATGAATGGATGGATGGGTGGGTGGGTGGGTGGGTGGGTGGGTGGATGGATGGATGGATGGATGGATGAATGGATGGATGGGTGGGTGGGTGGGTGGATGGATGGATGGATGGATGGATGGATGGATGGATGGATGGATGGATGGATGGATGGATGGATGGATGGATGGGGATAATTGTATGGATGGGATTGGATAGTATCGATTGATAGATGGAATGGGATGGAGGGAGGATGTTCTAAGGGGCGGGTGAACGCGGGTAAACGGCTAGCTAGCTGGTTGCATGTACCCGGCATGCTGGTGTTTCGGACAGACAGTTCATATATACAAATTGTGGCGAAGGAATGGAAGAAACGTAGATACATTTACATGCATAAACTGTTCAAAATAGTTTTGTAGGGATTGCTAAATTCACATTGAAATGATCCACTGAACACACAATATCAATTGTTCAAGTCTGATTTTATTGGTGCACATTTCGAATGCATGTTAGACAGACATATTGAATAACAGTTTATTTATGTCGACAGATACTTGGCAACAGTCAACAAAAAACGTCTTGACGATAACATCGAAGACCTTAAATTACGTCATTCCTTTCTTTCAGGCCGATATCAAAAAGAGGAAAAAAGGGGTGGGGGGTCGTTTAAGATCCACCGAATAAAATCCATATAAAGCCTTGTTTTCAATACAGTCAAAAACATCGTTAAATTGACACTCAGCGCTCAATTCATTCATTCCAAACACTCACTGAAATCGATCAAAAACGCTCCGAAATCATTAGAGAAAAAACGAAATCGTCCAAGACGATCAACATTAATTCAAATCTATCAAATAATTCTACGATTTTATTGCTTGATTCGGATTTTAAAATGTCTTATTGGCCAACGAAGACATATTAACAGAAAAGTACGTATATTTTATTAAAGGGAGGTAATAAAAAATCGCATTTTTTGTTTATCCTGAACAAAATTAGCGGTAAAGAAATTATCCCCCTTTAATTTCAATAAAAACTCGCCCCACACACTCATTCAATATCTTTACATAATCATTCCAAAATCATTCATCTTGTCAATTTCACGATATTGTTGACATTGCATTGGTTGCTCTTATTAGATGGATCTTTTCGTTTGGTCTCAAGAGCCATTTTGTCTTATGCATATTATACGCTGTAACGTCCGAATTTATATTTTGTGATGAAGAAGAAAATGATCTAGATATGTTTAAGAAATAAGACTTGCATTTCTCGTTAGTAATGGGCAATGCGAATACATTTTTTAACGTTCGAAAAGTTTTGTTTTTTTTAAAAAATCCTGGACGCAGTAAAGATTATCTTGTGGAATTTTCAAACTATGAACGTATAATCCTGTACAGTTAATTACATCGTGAAATTGACATTCACCTCAAACAAAACCATTCTAATTCGCTCACTCCATTCATTCATTCCAAACATTCACTCAAACCATTCGAAATCGCTCAAACCCATTGAAAAATATAGACTCAACAACGTCATTCAAAAAGAATTTTGATAGAGAAAAATCGCGATTTCATAGACATTATTCAAATAGAACATGTATGCATTTTTTTTATTAAAGGGGGGTAATCAATATCGCTAATTTTGTTCATCCCGAACAAAATTTGGGATATTGGATTACCTCCCATTAAATTCACTCAAAGCTCGCCCCAAATACTCATTTAATTTTATTTCCAAATCATTTGCCTTGTCAATTTCACGATGTTGTTAACTGTAGGAGATATCTAGTATTTCACGCTAAAGTTTCAAGGGTTTGCTCATAAGGAAATAACATACCTGAAATTACGTACATGTACTGCAGTAAAAAAAAAACATCGTGAAATTGACAAGGTGAGTGACATTGGAATGGTTTTGGAATGAAATTGAATGAGCGACAGGAGAGAGTTTTGAATAAAACTAAAGGGAGGTAATTCAATATCGCTTTTTTGTTCAAGATGAACAAAATTAGCGATATTTTTTACCTCACGTTGATAAACCATGCGAACAAAATTTATACAAAGATTTTTATGTCTTTCTGAACCAATCAGGTGCTTCCAAAATCCATAAAAGCAATGAAACCATGTATTTTTCTCTAACAAATTCATTTTGAAAATAGTTATTGATCTCGTTTTTTTAGTGATTTTGGAACGTTCTTTTTTAATGGTTTGAGCCAGTGTTTGGAATGAATGAATGGAGCGTTGAGCGATAGACTTAGAATGCTTTTGATCGGAATAAGACTCAAATTTCACGATATTATTAACTTTACTAGTTACTTGATTTCTGTGGAATTTTTATTATGCGTGTTTAAATTGCATGTGAATTTTCAAAGTCCTTGGCCTAAATATGAGCAATATTGATTTTGTTTGGGTTCAAAAGATCAACGAGCATGATTGCTTTCTTTAAAACTGAACAATGGGCTCGCATTGCTCTATTTCAAAGCGAAAATGCAATTGACAAATGCCTCAAAAATGCAAACAGACATTTGGGTATTGAATTAACTATATTTATGATATCCTTTTCAGATTTTTATCACAAAAGTAAAGCAAAAAAGAACCCTTTGTTCAGTAAGAGAGCATTCGCAAAACGTTGTTGAAATAGTACTTTGCTTGGAACGTACACGCTCTTACAAAGCTGAGATTTACTTTTTAAGCTTTCGCAAACTCATATGTGAGTGTTTTTTTTTTCATTCTGAAAGCAATTCCATTACAACCGTTTGGCGACTCGATGGAATCACAACGGAGATTTTCAAAAGATGTTTCACCCATCTCATACATCTCATAAACGGCCATGCCTTCACCGAATGCATAAACATGTATATATAAACACGTTTTATATGCCCGTCAAAATACCAGCCCGATTAGCTCAATTGTTAGAGCACTGGACTTCAAAGCCATTGAAGTTCGACTCCGTGGGTTCGATTCCCGGGCTGGTACACTAACAAAAACTAATTGTCTTTCGGATGAGACGTTAAACTGAGGCCCCGTGAGACGATGCTTTACACCGAGCACGTTGAAGAACCATGGCGGATCTCAGCAGTAGTTTCGTCATGTATCCTTGCACTATCCCCCGTAACAACTAACCGTCTTCTGGGGCGTCGCTCATATGGGCATGTACTACGGAAGCGACGATAAATAAACAGAAATACACACTCACCGTCAAAAACCGGGACGTATTGTGTGATCACCCATAGCGCCAGGCCTTCGGCGCCCGGTGTACGGTGGCCGACTGGCATCTACCGTAAGTTACATCGTACAATAACACGATGCTGTTAACTGTACTTCTTTGACCAGAGCATCACTCTGCCACCTTCTGTCCGATTGACTTAAAACTTGCCAGTAATGTTCCTCTCGTGATTATGCCGCTACCATAGCGCAGTTCGTTAGGCATAAGACTTCCAATCTGGAAGTCGTGGGCTCGATCCCCGGTGGTGGCAAATATCCTTTCCGACGTTTGTCTCTCACTAATGGGTAGATAATCTTAAACCTATTCGAGATAGCAGAGGCTAGGAAAGGGTGTAATGGTAGTACAGGTGAAAGAAATCCCAGGATTCCATTGTTAGGTGCTCCGGCCGCCGCGATTCCATTGTTAGGTGCTCCGGCCGCCGCGATATAACTGCGAAATTATTCAAAGCGGCGTAAAATCCCTTCAAAACAAAATAAATCAAAAATTCTCTCGTGATTACGGAGTACTGAACAGTAACTCTAGCTAGCTTTTTTTAAAAAATTATTTCCCTTTGTTGTTTTTCATTCTAAGACATCAGGCAATGTAACGGGCGTATCTTGTGACAATTTGCCACCTTGTTGCTTTATGAGTCAAAGGTTATCATATCTTATAATATAATCTATAAGGTAACAATAATGATTGTGAAACAATTGCCATTGATGTAAAAGAAATTAACGATGTCACAGGTTATGGAGGTTTACGTGCTTGGGTAATGGAAAAAAGTATTCATTTTGTAAATTTCTAAATCTTAAAATCCGAAAATAAAAACGTGCCATCTTTAGTTGGTCAAATGACATGAAATTTGAGTATTTTCAGATTTTATGTCATGCTGTTCAATCGGTATCACTTCGTACTTTGGTATTAAAGAGCTATATAAACGTGAGATGTACCGACTTACACGAAAATGTTACCTATATATTTTATTAGAGAGTTTATTCAAATAACGTGTAAAAGGATCATTTGGGAAATCTGATGAATAAATGGGACACATCCATTCGGTGACAAGGCATTTAGGAATGAACAGAAACCATCGGCCTGGTCAGACTGCGCAAACTGTGCAGACTGACCAGCGTCGTTATTTTTCGCTTTAAACATATTCTCTCAATAAATAATGATGACTCTTTCTTATAATTTAACTTTCAAAAAGTGACCTCTTGTAAACCTATGTTGGATCTGACCTATCTTGGAATATTTGTTTAGCAAGGTTTTAAGAGGGTTTAGATTCTCATGGCATGTGTCCCGAATACTTCCCGCACGAGCACTTGCGTGCAAAACGGGGTATAATTTGCAACCAGTTTGCACCGTTTTTTCATCCTTTTCATCAACACGAGTGCAAGCCACCAAGGGTTGTTGCAAAAACGATACAGAGGGATAGAATTATAGATACATTCACAAAACGAATTGGACTGCAGAACGATAATTGAGTGCTAACCTTTGATATGAGGTAGTGGACCCGTAATAGGTCCGCAATGTTTTGGAAGCAATTAACTTCAACAGTATTAAGCGAGGTTTCCAAGTGATTTTCATTAGAGAACCTCGGTCAACATTGTGAAAGTTCATGAGTTCCTACATGTTGCGGAACTATTACGGGTTCACTACCTTAACAATATGAAAATAATGGCTAACACGGAGGTTAAAACCCAACTTTTGTCACGCAATCAGTTTATTGACTTTCAAAACGTCCTACTTTATCACGCTAAAACCTTATTTTTTAAAGAAAAATGAAATAAGCATGACGAATTAAAAAAAAAAAAACGAAACGATATAATAAAGAAATGAAAAATAAAAAATCAATAAATATACATATTTCTGATTTGCAAATTCCAATAATGTACATCTTTTCAAGGCTAAGAAACATAGAAGGGTAAATCGTATTTTAATGACGGCAGCCCCGGGGCTGCTTTTCACATCTCGCAGTGTGTGGGCAATTGAGGTTGACTGTACCCTCGGTGTTAAAAAACAGCTTCAAAACCCGTTATTACTGACTTGACCTTTCAGAAGGGAGGTCAGCTGTTTCGATGACCTCCCCAAATATGGTCATTCTTCTATTCAAGTAAATAAACCTTAGTTTTGGGTTAATTTAATGGTGTGAAATCACGCGAAAAACGAAATCGCGAGATAGTAAACAAATATAAAACAGCTTATCTTATGTATCAAATAATTTTCATCCTTTTCGATTCTTTTCAAAAACGTATTTACCTAAATGTAGCGATCTAGTCTTTCTTGATCGCAGAAAATATGCAAGGAAAGCCAAAGTACAAAATGCAAATGAATAAAATGCATTCTATAAACATTATTCATTGTGTATCGATTCCAAACCTAAATATATTTTTTAAGATTTGTATAGCTTGTTTGTTTGTATCATTTAATACTACCAATCGAGTTTTATTAGCGATTTTTTTTATTTCATTAATATTAGCGACCGATTGAAGACACGAATGAAGATATCGATAGATGATTTTTTTATATCATGACCTACGTCGCCGGAGTGAAATAACCCCGGTGAATATTTCTGATATTACACGGGTGTTATTATACTAGTTGAATAATTGTGCAAATGAGCTCAGAGCGAATAGCAACGCTTTATTGTAACCACAAAAATGACGTCATAATCTATGTTTCGTGACGTCATTTTGAAACGGCGTTATAAGTTTCGCGGAAAATAGAAACGTCGAATTTCAAGAATTTTGACGATTTTTCGCTAAAATTCAGGTCATTTTATAAAAAGAATATAAAATTTGTGCTCATAAAATACCAAATTTATTAAACTCGTCATCTAAAACAGATAAAAACTCGGCACAGCCTCGTTTTTATCTGTTTATAGATGACTCGTTTGATAAATTCGGTATTAAACGACCACTCATTCAATATACTCTATGTATTATTTGCAGACAATTTGCATCGTTTTGCCACTTTGAACGCAGACCAATTTCTTTCGACCTTTTTGGACGCCATATCATTAATCCCACTAAAATATGAATTCACCGTTATATGTGTCGGACCTGCAGGCGCGAATAATACCCTGTTTACCTTATTTAGACATACTTTGTTTTTTGCAGACTATTTCTAACACACAACTAATAAACCTAGATTCATACTTTCTACTCGGCGGAATGATGGAGCGGTTATCGAACATAAAAAATGAAAATTCTTTTACAAGATTTTACTAAGACTTTTGAATATCTTAAAATCTCACAACCAAATTCTTACTAAAATTCCTTGTTTTTGGCAGCCTGACCAGAGTCGAAACTTTCCATTTACCTTAAATTTTGTTGACTTAGATGATAGTCATTCTACCTTATCGTATAATTGTTTTAAAGATTTCAATTTATGATTGATTTCTGCTAGTTTTTCTAGATGAAAAATGTTTGCTTACGTGAAAAGAGACAAAAAATCTTAAACGTCGTACTTACGTTTCGTAACCTCGACCAAGGGACTGTTTTTTTTTTTGTTCAAATACGCGATCTCTCATTCGAAACAGCGTCATGTTGGTATTATAGCATAAAATGACACCCCAAGACAGACAGCGCGGGCAGCTTGCGCAGACTGACCAGCGTCGACGCCTTTTGCACTTGGTTGGTTTCCGGAATCTTGAATAATCATGCTACCCCCTTTTAAACGCGTCTTCCGGTTGAGCTATACTGAAACCAGTCTGTTTTTCAAATGTTCATTTTAAGGAGTTCCCCGATGGTACGGATCGAATGTTTGCTACATGTGCCAGTGCAGCCCTTCTCCACTAAACATCTCCGGTCAAGATATGTCATACTAAACCTCACTTTTTAAGCAGAGGTACATAAAAGAGGGGATAAAGCCAGTCTTTAATTTCTATTTTTCAATGAAACCCTGTGTTATGGGTACTCATTTGAATTGTCTCGGCAAGACAATTCAAATGGGTACCCATGACATATGGTTTGAGCTATAATTATTGAAATACATAGATTTAAAATCAAAATTTCATTTCATTTTTTCAGCAAATCAGCACAGTCTGTGCTTTTGGCAATTAACAATAACAATCGGCATATAGCATAAACATGTACAAATACAATACATATCATCAAGAAAGTATTCATAATCAAAACATACACAATAAAACAGTGTAACCATAATCAAGCTGGCAAGTTGTTTTGCAATTTATCCTCACGTACTTTCAGTGCATCCCTGACGTACTTTGCTGTATTTAGAATGGTCGCACAAGACGACGAAGATAAAAATGCCCCACTATCTGTAGCTCTGTTTAAGTATATTTTCTCTTGTCTCTTTTCAGCAACAAATTGCGCGTGAGACATGGACCAACAAACTGGACTTTATGCTGTCCTGTATCGGATATGCTGTGGGTCTGGGAAATGTGTGGAGATTTCCTTATCTTTGTTACCGAAACGGCGGGGGTAAGTTCTCGAGTATTTGCCGGATGTGTTGTTGTTGTTGTTGTTGTTTGCTGTTGTTGTTGTTATGAGTCGGGCGTGTTTTGGTTCTAGCAGAAGTATTGATATTGGGAAATTATGGTGGCGATTGTGATTATCATTTCCATGAAAAAGAGCGGGTGCCTATCGAGTCCCGAGTACATGAGGCATGAAACTAAAAGCCTAACCACACTGTATGTGCCTGGGTCATCAGTGTCATACAGTTAGTTACATGGTGAAATTGACATTCATCAACAACTACCTTTAAAACATATACACCTAGAAAAAATGTCATTTCACTGAAATAATTGAAAGTGTAAGTTACTGATTGTTTCTTGAAGAAATATGAAGTTATATATAAAACTTGTATACATATTTTATTAAAGGGGGGGAATTTATATCGCTAATTTTGTTAATCTTGAACAAATTTAGCGATATTGGATTACATCCCTTGAATTTCACTCAAAAATCGCTCCACATACTCATTCAATTTTTACTCCAAAATCATTCACCTTGTCAATTTCACGATGTTGTTTTCTGTACCTCTACGAAATCAATTATTACTCTCTTCATATCTTACAATTTATTATCATAAAGCAAATTTGGTGAGATAATGAAGAAAGACAAGGATTGATTGTGGGACTACTGTTGAAGCTTACGAAACAGCTGCGTTCTCAAATTTAAGGTAGTGGACCCGTAATAGTCCCACAACATTTCTGAACTATTGAACTTTTACAATGCTGACCGAGGTTTCCTAATGAAAATCATTGGGAAACCTCGGTTAACAATGTTAAAGTTCATTACATCCGAAACGCTGCGGAACTATTACGGGTCGACTACTTTAATTTCTTAAGAATTTCTTCAGAATACACCAATCTTGATGGATACAATTTTTATTAAATTATTAGGGAAATGCTGAATCTCAGTTGACAGAACTTGTGGCCAAGCCCTTTGCTTGCATTTGATGTTAGTGTATAATCTGTGTCAAAATATGCAATATAAAGCCAATAAAATATTTTAACTTAGCTTTTCTGCCGTTAATATTTTAAAAGCGTTCATTTTGCACTTTCGCATTAGATCCTAAAGGACGATCTAGAAAGAGTTAACCTGATCAACATAGTCAAGTTTCACAGCCCGACAAGGATGTTACCTTTCGCTTATTTCAACATTTCTCATTTCACAAATACTTAGTTTCAAAATGTTTTCTGTGCTTGACCTCTGTTCGTTGTTATCTTTTTCAACATTTTTGAAAAATCATGAAATCTCCAGCCGTCCCAAATTGTCACATAGTCGATTTTATCTAAAAAAAGTCCCTTGTAACATCAGCTAAGAACAAGCTGTAGTTACGATGTTTTAGCAGAAAACCGAAATATAATACCACCTATCTCTATTTACAGGTGCCTTTCTGGTTCCCTACGTGATAATGTTGTTAATTGCTGGTCTCCCAATCTTCTTCTTCGAGTTGGCGCTAGGCCAGTTTGCGTCTGAAGGTCCAGTTACTGTATGGAAAGTCAGTCCACTATTTTACGGTAAGTCTTTGTCGTATCCTCGGCGAACTATGTATTTACAAAGAGTAATTGGGCGATCAAATGTCGTTATCCATGGTTTTAAACGACGTTTCAGGCGCACATTGAGGATATGTTGACTTTCGGAAAATGAATGCACAGAAATGCGCGGCATTCTGAACATCACTCGGACATTTCCGTAAACTGCAACAGACCTCGTATGTATGTAAGGTGGATGGGTATGTTACAAAGTTGTGCCTTTTTTCAGGCGGAAACAGTGTAAGAAAAACTAGCGCAGAAACAACCGGCGCTATTTTTAGATATGTATTTTTACAGTAAATAACGGCTGAAAAATGACGAATCATTCTCAAAAAGTAAGATTTTTCAGCCGTTATTTAAGAATCTAAAGATATTTATATAAGGATACGATGGTTTAACGTCAGTGACTAAAACGAGAAGCGTTGGCGACGTCAAATGTTTTCACTCAAAGTTTCGAGGGCTAACGCCATTTTAACTGGCGTCATCGGGTTTTTCCAAGGTTTTCCCGTAATTTTCAAAAGTAGTTCGTCTATGTTCATCCGAGGTTGATCGTCAGATTGGCCGAATGGTGTTCCGAATGAAATGCGCTGTTAACGCCGATTTCAATTTATGTAATGTTCGTGATCATTGTATCATTAACCATAGGAAGGTTATGGCTATGCAATGCCCGGCCCATGGGCTTACATACCGTAAAGAACATGTATAATAAAATAAAACAGAAAAAATGCAAAATTCAAAGAAACGCACTCAACGCTTAAGCCAGTTTTTAGAATAGGGAAATGACCATGACACGACAAGTCCAAATTAAGCAAACTCTGTGTTTTCCTCACCATAGCGCAGTTGGTTAGGCATAAGACATCCAATCTGGAAGTCGTGGGTTCGATCCCCGGTGGCGGCAAATATCCTTTCCGACGTTTGTCTCTCACCAATGGGTAGATAATCGTAAACCTATGTGAGATAGCAGTCGGAGGCTAGGAAAGGGTGTAATGGTAGTACAGGTGAAAGAAATACCAGGAATCCATTGTTAGGTGCTCCGGGTGCCGCGATATAACTGCGAAATTGTTGAAAGCGGCGTAAAACCCATTTAAACAAATAAAACTCTATTTTCCTATTGACATGTAAGTGAAGTATACGTCAAAATCGCTTTAATAAGTTATTCTTGTCATTTTGAATATACATTTTTGGTACAATCGCATTGAAATCAATGAATCAGAGATCTAAATTCTCTAGTTTTGGGACCATTCTTTCTTACGAAGATATAGTTTTTCATAAACTATTTTTTTACTAACTAAAGAAAATCAGGTGTTTTATGCTAAGATCAGATTGCACATATGCCCTTGCTGATTTTGGTTTAAACCTCCTTACGAACCAGGGATATTCCGGGTACACCATGACAATGGTTAACCTTTTGTTGTTAGTTTCTGTTCTAAGTCACTTAGAACAGAAACTAACTACAAAAGGTTAACCATTGTCATGGTGTACCTGGAATATCCCTGGTTCGTAAGGATGACTTAGAACAGAAACTAACTACAAAAGGTTAACCATTGTCATGGTGTACCCGGAATATCCCTGGTTCGTAAGGATGACTTAGAACAGAAACTAACTACAAAAGGTTAACCATTGTCATGGTGTACCTGGAATATCCCTGGTTCGTAAGGGGGTTTAAACCAAGATCAGCATGGGCAGTTGTGCAATCTGATCTTAGCGTAAACATCTGATTTTCTTTAGTGATCAGGTTGGGGTATGGTGACTATAATCGGTATGGTTTAGATCTACTATAACATCATCATTACCTTCCCGTTTACTACATGTTTGTTTCGTTCGTCAATCTTGACGGTGTCGTCCCGTTTACAAGCTATAATTGCCCATTATTCGTTTACTGATATCGGATAGGGTATGGTTACTTAAAGCGGTATGGTTTCAATCTACTATAACGTCACAATAGATACTCCATTTACTACATGTTTGATTCTTTCGTCATTTCTGGCACAACGTCCATTGGATCGGCTGTAATAACACGTCACATACAATTAATTTTCAGGTATCGGTTGGGGTATGGGGACAATAAACGGCGTGGTTTCGATTTTCTATAACGTCATCATTACGTACTCAATTTACTACATTTTTGATAGACGGTGACGTCAAGTGGATAGACTCTTATAACACGTTACGCGGTATGGTTTCGATATACTATTACGCCATCATTATGTATTCCATCGTCTACATGTTTATTTGACGGCGACGTCAAATTAATCGGCTGTATTAACACGTTATATTTAATTCATTTGCAGGTATCGGTTGGGATATGGTGACCATAAGCGGAATGGTTTCGATCTACTATAACGTCAAATTAACGTATTCCATTCACTACATGTTTGTTTCGTTCGTCAATCTTGACGATGACGTCCCGTGGATCGGCTGTAAAAGCACGTTATATATTAATCATTTGCAGGAATCGGATGGGGTTTGGTGACGATAAGCGGTATGGTTTCGATCTTCTATTACGCCACCATTATTTATTCCATTGTCTACATGTTTATTTGACAGCGACGTCACATTGATCGACTGGATTAACACTTTACATTAAATTCATTTGCAGGTATCGGTTGGGGTATGGTGACCATAAGCGGTATGGTTTCGATCTACTATAACGTCATCATAACGTATTCCATTTACTACATGTTTGTTTCGTTCGTCAATCTTGACGGCGACGTTCCGTGGATCGGCTGTAATAACACGTGGAATACCAAATACTGCAGGGACGAGCCCTACCCAGATTTCGGAAGCATGAACAACAATACGTTGAAGATTATGGAACAAAATAGTATGTATTTAAGAAATGAAGATATCATTTGTTGATTTAATGGAAGTATGAAACTAAAAACCTAACCGCACTTACGTATGAATCCGTTTTGCGTATTCATATAATTAGGCTTTTGATCTGATACCTCCACAAAACAATAATTATATGTTCATTTACAGTATAACTATACAAATATCCGTGTGATAACATCCCATATGATAATTTTTATGATATCACATGGATATTCTTAGACAAATGACATAATGCGGTCATTTTTTTTTTTTTTTACATTTTTACTTGCATTTCTGTTAAAAACATAGACGAAATCAAGGCAAATAGAGGTTAGACGTTAAATACGAAAGTATTTAGTATATTGTACGAAAAAAATATCTAACTCGGTTGTGGGAATCGCTAATTGTCTCGACAAAGCCTCAACAATTATCAATTCCCCCAACGTCGCTAGATATTTTTTTCATACAAAGCAAGTACATATTATAAATATGACTTTTCCGTATACATGCATCTTAGTGCTGAGTATTTGTGGGAATGCATTTTCCACATTTCTGAGCTCTTGTTGTTATTACTAGAGAGTAAATCATTTTAGCGTAGTCCTCTTACAGTCACTATGAAAGACTGGACGATTTCTTGTAAGTTACACATCCCATTGAAGATAGGTAAATTCAGATAGAACTGAAACTTTCTCCAAAGATTCTCGGAATCACGGACCCTTTATATTGAATGCCTTTGTTGGAATGTAGAAGTTCCTGGTAGGCTTTCGACAAAAATCATTTCATTCTTTTCGACCGAAAATTAAATCTTTACTTTACACCAAAATCCATTCTTTTCCTTTCTACCTAAAAGTATAATTTTCATTTCGATAAAAATTAAACCCCTTTTTTTCCTAAAAAAATAATACCTTTTCTATTCGACCAAACACTTCTTTTTTCGACCAAAAATCACCTAATTCTCTTTCGACGTTTATGACGCAACGGCAAAAGTTGGCGGTCACGACTGTAACAAATGACGTCCGTTTTTATAAAACGTATTTAAGAAGATTTCGAGTAAAATTTGACAAAAAGCAACGAAAATAATTTATAGTCCGTCACTCATTTGTAAAATATACTATAATATACAATCTAATCAAAGTTAACATGCTTACACGTTACTGAGGCATGATTTATATCATCTTTGATATACAATCAACTTGCGAGAGTAGTACGATGGAAACATTTGAAAGCAAAATCAGAACCGAAATGAAACTTTGTCGGAGCCTAATCAAAACCATAAAAGTTTTGAATCAAAAAACGGTGTTTCAACTTAGTAAGGTTTAACGAATGGTAGTTTAACTCGTTCTGTGAACGAGAAATATTTTAGTAAATACTTATAGAATGAATGGACGTTCAAACGTCGAAAAAACGCGTTAGTGGGACAATTTTAAGGCCAACAGTACGATTCATATTCCTTTAGTCGATGAGATATTGATAGATGCTTTCATTTTTTACAAAATATGTTATAGATGTATTTTGAATATGAAGTTAAATTAAGAATGTGTAGATTTTTGTAAAAAGAAAATAAGAATAAAAAAAATCACTGGTATTTAAACAACGCATTTTGCGTAAAGTGGGACAATTTTAAGACTGAGAAAACATAATAATTAACTCATTAGATGAAGCCGAATATGAACAAAAATTTGCATGCATAGATTCGGGTTCAGATGTATTTCATATATCATTTTTTATCATTTTATTCTGGAGAAAAAATGAATTAATACGATTTCGAAAAAATGACTATTAAAAAACGACGGTTTCTTTGGCAATCTGACGATACCGACATGTGTCTTTCATGAAAGCCGGCGTTTATTTGAACTATCCAACGAGCAAAAGATTTTCATGATATTCATTGAGCCATAATTCACCGAACATGGCAAATTTTCGCGGCTCTCGCTCCATTATTCTTAATGATATTATAGTTTTGGTGAAACGATCTGGTGTTTTTTGTTACATCTGACGGCGTCATTTCTGGTGTAGCTTTTGTATAAAACCAATTTAAGACAAATCAGAATAATCTATTTAACCTTTTATTTGATACCAAATTTTCATGTGTAAATACATGTTAGCAACGAATATAATGGTTTCAGATGTAAATGTATCGCCTATTTTGACGTGACCGACAACTTTTGCCGTTACGTCTATCGCATCTTCAAGATACATTCTATCCCTTGATGGGCGTTGTGTCCGTTGTCTTGGGATAGTGCGTCGGCCTCTCGATCCAAGGTCCTGAGTTCGATTCCCAGTAACGGCTTTCGATTTTAATTTATGCGTTGGCCCTCATATTCGGCGCGAGTGCTGGAAATTTCCAGGAAGCAGAATCGAGAGGGATTAACCTTAGTTGTAAGAACTTATTCCCAATCGATTTAAAAAGAAATACTTAAACCTTAGTTGGCAACAAAATGTCGAACCTAAATCTAGGCTGTGAATACGACTCTTTTTATCGATCTTGTAAATTGTGTAGTATTATCCATGATTAATGCCATGGCAGGGCGGAGTCTAAGTAACGGGTCATTGCACTTAAGGTTAAGGTAAATCAGCGTTAATTCATAATTACTTACTTCTAAAGATAGTCGATATAATTAACTTGAGACCGTGAAGCGTAGGTTGGTAACCAAACCCTCGTAACTTCAGCTTGTCCAAGCTGAAGTTACGAGGCTTTGGTAACCAAACGATGAATTGTATTCACTCTCTAAAAGCACGAGAATCCTTAAGGTTTTAGGATATAGTTATTTGCACGCGTTATTGATGATTACCGACTAAAATTTGACAGAACCCAAACTATTGAAAAGTAAACTCGCCAAAGTTCGTCACAGTCAAGCCCCGCCCTGCCAGTTCATTAATTACAAAGAATACCGTTATCAAATGTTTTCTACTATTTTCAGAGATGTACGAGACACCCTGTGTTGACAGACTTTTCGCCAACATGTCTGCCGCCAACACTACCCTGATGTCCATCTACGACCTCGGATTTGAAACATTTAAAAACAACTTCACAGAATGTAAGATGAAACTCGTATCACCTAGTGAGGAATATTGGAGGTGAGATTGTTTATTTCGTTAAATAGGTTAAGATTGTATATTTCTCTTTATTGGGATATGTAACTAAAAGTCCTTAATACTCTACTGCGTTTGGGATGATAAAACAGTGCAACTGTTTGAAAATTATACCTGTACGTGGAAAGCGGGCTATAATTTGCAAACGGTTCACACCGTTTTGTCATCCTGAACACAGGGCAGGGTTTTAGTATCAAATATAATCAAATACCAAGACAGGAATGGAAAACTCATCTTAATCTCGGCTTAGCATAGAAAAAATGACATGGTCGCAAAATCTTTTGTTTTAAGATTTGAATTTAAGCTTACAGTTAAGAACATCGTGAAATTGATAAGATGAATGATTTTGGAATGATTTAGCAACGGAATTGAATGAGTGTGTGGAGCGAGTTTTTGAGTGATCTTAAAGGGAGGTCATCCAATATCGCAAATTTTGCTCAGGATGAACAAAATTAGCGATCTTGATTGCCTCCCTTTAATAAAAAATACATACAAGTTGTATGGATTGCTTTCTATGTCTTTGCGAACCAATTAGATGCTTACAATTTGAATTATGTCAGCGAATTCGCGTTTTTTCTCTATCCAATTTAATTTTGGGATGCCGTTGTTGATTCTATATTTTTCAATAGGTTTGAGCGATTTTGAATGATTTGAGTGAGCGTTTGGGATGAATTAATTGAGCGCTGAATGAGCGATTAAGAATGGTTTTGATTTGGGGTGAATGCCAATTCTCGGTGTAGATAACTGTAGTTCGCTTGCACATCAGTGACGACTATGAATTTTCCTTGACAGGTCATTTACATTTCTGCTTTGCTTGTTTCAGCCGATTTGTCCTCCGTCTCCACGAAGCAGACACTCTAAGTGATGTTGGGGGAATCAGTTTGAAGAACGTTTTGTGTCTGTTGGTTGCCTGGATTCTCATCTTCTTCTGTCTGATGAAGGGAATTAAATCATCTGGAAAGGTAAAACACTTGAACTTCATGTAGCATAGAAGCATCCAGTCATACCTTCAGGTGCCAACTGTTAAAAATTTAAACCCCGCTTTGCACGCATGTGCGCGTGCAAAGCGGCGTAAAATTTGCGAACAGTTTGCGACGTTTAATTATTCTAGTTCCGCACACATCCCCTAAAAATCTTGTCTTTTACTCGTTAATGGTTATAACAATCAGACATTTTGTTAAATCAAAGAAAGTGTTGTTCTGTAAAAATGGAGATACATTTTAGTGGAACGTTCAAATCTTTTGGAGATGTTTTAGGACATGAGCTTTAAACATCGGTATATATTTATCTATGTACTACTTTACCGGGAAATATATCTTCAAACAATAGGCAAAATAGTTAAATGGAGATTTTATCATGGTTTATAGTCCAAACTCGTTTACAAACGTTTGAATATAGTACCAAGCTTTGCACATGTTTCGACGTGCAAAGCCGGGTGCCATTTCCTAAACATTCGCGAGCATCTTGGTTGTACTGTATATGTTTTTGTAGATTGGCACGAAACAGTATGATCAAAGAAAATATTGCTTGGTTCCTAAAACATGGGGTTTAACATAGCCGCTGAATGTATTATTTTTGTTACATTTTCTTTTACCAGGCAATTCGCTCACAGGATTTATACTTGTTTATCTGACAGGTTGTGTACTTTACGGCAACATTCCCATACGTAATTCTGATCGTGTTGCTGGTCCGAGGCGTTACTCTACCGGGGCATTTGGAGGGAATCAAGTTTTACATCATTCCTGAGTGGGACAAACTATTAAACGCTAAGGTAAGAGCTAGTCTTTTTAAGTTTTGCCTTTCAAAAATTACATCATGGCGTAACATATTAATTTGTCATAACATATGCATTTGCCATACTATATATGTTGCTGTAACATATTTACTTGCTGCCACATATATATTTGCAGTAGCGTTTCCATACATCATTTCTTAGATCGAAAGGCAATACATGTATTAGCCCTTGTCCTGAAGAATTTTTATTTTGTTTCAATCAAATTGTCTATTTTCGGGAAAATCAAGAGATGAAGAGAGTATTTGTTGATTTCATTGAGGTAAGAAACTTAAAACTTAATCACACTGTGTAAAGACGCGAATGTTATTAGCTTTTTAGTTTCATACCTCTATGGAATCAACAAATATTATCTATATATCTTATGATTTAATATGATGAATCAAAAATGGTCAGTTAAGAAACTGATTTCTTACGGGACTACTTTTTTCTACAGTTAATAACATCGTGAAATTGACAAGGTGAATGATTTTGGAATGATTTAGGAATGAAATTGAATGAGTGTGAGGAGCGAGTTTTGAGTGCATTTAATGGGAGGTAATCCTATATTACAAATTTTGTTCGGGATGAACAAAATTTGCGATATTGATTACCTCCCTTTAATAAAGAAGTGCATACAAGTTCTGTGCATAGCTTTAAATTTCTTCAAGAACCTTTGGGGCGCTAACTATTTGAATTATGTCAGTGAAATCGCGATATTGCTCTGTCAAAATTAATTTTGAATGATGTTGTTGATTCTATATTTTTCAATGGGTTTGATCGTTTTTGAATGGTTTGAGTGAGTGTTAGGAATGAATGATTGGAGCGCTGAGTGATCGATTGAGCATGGTTTGGATTGAGGTGAATGTCAATTTCACGATGTTATTAACTGTAGTAGCTTACAAAACAACTGTGTAATAAAAATTGTTTTCATTTGGGGAATAAAACCATTTTTCAGCCAACCAGTACACATAAGTTTTGATGGACACACCTGAAATTAAATTAATTTGATATCACTTGATTGACTTTCATCTAAATGATGAATAAGAAAACAAAATGATCTTAGTCTTATCTCTCTGTCAAAGCTTTGTGTACATCCTGCACATATTGAGGAGAGTCTAAGTTGAAGATTTCTGCCTAGCATGGCGGTCGTTTACTGGTATGCTTTGGGGATTCAAATGTTCATGTGTGAAATATTTTAAACCAAAATGTGTATGAATAAAAACTGTCTCTTTAAATGTATCAGCCTACAGGATTTCTCATAAAATCATACTTATCTTGAAAAAAGTGACATTCGTAGATCGTCACATATGCGCGTCTTTGCTAGTGCAAAGAATCACAAGTTTGAGTCAATGATCAAAGGTAATTTTTCATTGACCTTCGATCACTCACTCAATTTTGTGCATCTACGAGATATATGTATTCATAGGATTTTATAAAATTAAGTACATTGTATTTCCTTCCTTCACAGAACAAGGTTTTGAGTCTATTCGTATATTTCCAGGTGTGGGCTGACGCAGCTACTCAAATCTTCTACTCGCTAGGACCTGGTTTTGGAGGCTTACTGTGTATGGCTAGTTTTAACAACTTCAAAAATAACTGCTGGAGGTTAGTTACGTTAAGCGTACCAACGTCATATTCGACGTAAATTGTACGTTACATTGTACGTTAAAGTTGCGTTAGTGTAAGGTTTAGTTATATGGAAACCGACGATTAAAAAAAGTAATGGTAATGGATCATAACCAAAATATCACTTGCATATCTCTGCCTAATACCGATCACATCTGTTGAGTTTCAATCCGCCCATTAGTTGCTAAGAAAACATCCGAACAAAACAAAATAAGCTAGAGACAGACGGATCAACTGACCGACCAAGCTAACTCCTATATACACTCCTCAAAACTCCTAAGCGGCCACTTGCTTTTTTTTTTCATATGTTGTATATGTCGCATGGTTTCAGCCCGTTTTCACTTGCATAATGTAGCAAAGTCATTTTTGAAGTCAACAAGAAAAAGTCAGCAATGAAATTCGACACGAAAATGTTTTAAAATTAAGCGAATGTAGGAGAACCTTCGATTTCAAAGTTAACATTGGTGGGTGGGATATTTTTGACATTTCTTGTTGGGGTAAGAAAAGTGAGGGAGGTTGTGACATTTCATCTAATTTATTAGGTTTACATGCGTTCTACCACTGATATCGGTACTTAAAATAGATAGGATTTGCGTTTTTCAAGTGTCGAAAAATTCAAATTTCTCTAAAAATTGTCATTTTTGTGACTTTTGAATTTGAGGGTACAGGCTTTTGATTCCGTTTTAAGGATTTCCTGGTGCACAATTTTACAAAAGAATAAGACAGGATCATGTCTAAATGTCGACTCTTTCAAAAGGCAAAGTAAACAATTCGAAATAAAAGCGAGAAATATGTGAAAAATCGAGAAATGTAAGGTGGCCGTTTAGAACTTTTGAGTAGTGTACATACCTTCTCCCTCCCCAACATTGTTCTTGGGGGTATAAAAATTGAAAAGAAGACAATTCTTGTCACGTGTTATTTCTACTTTTCACCACAATTTATCTTATAACTATACCAATATCCGTGTGATAACAACCCGTATATTTTTATGATATCGCATAGTTATTTTTAGAACAATACAATAATGCGGTTATTTTTAGAAACTTGCATTTCAGTTACAAAAAATCGACGAAAACAAGACAAATGTTGGTTATAAGATAAATATAATACATACTAAGTGTATTGTATGAAAAAATATCTAACTCGGTTGTGAGAATTGATAATTGTCTCGGCAGAGCCTCGCCAATGATCAATTCTCCCAACCTTGTTAGATATTTTTTCTCATACAAAACACTAAGTACGTATTCTATATATATCTACCACTTATTATATCACTTTTCATTTAACTTCGCCTTCGACTTCAACTTCTTTCGATTTGAGTTTCAATAAACTTGAAAAAGTTAAAGAAAGCTCATTTTACATTTACAGAGATTCACTGATCGTGGCGTTGATCAACTGTGGTACAAGCGTGTTTGCTGGGTTCGCCATCTTCTCTCTTCTCGGATTTATGGCTGACCAGACCAACCAGGCTGTAGAGGACGTTGCTGACAGCGGTAAGCCTGTAATCGCAAATACTTTTCACCCTATGCTTGGCACTTTTAAAATTACACATATGCGCGAGGATCTTGACATTTAGTAGTGTCAACCCATAAATAGATACAGATTACAACATCGTGAAATTGAGAATATGAATGATTTTAAACGGTTTCGGAATGAGATTGAATGAATGATTGAAGCGAGTTTTCAGTGAATTCAAGGTAGGTAATCCAGGATCGCTAATTTTGTTCATCTTGAGATTTATTACCTTCCTTTAATAAGATATACGTACTTTTCTATTTGTATGTCTTCGTAGACCAATCAGACACTTTAAAATCAACACCAGCCAATAAAATCGTAGGATTATTTGAACAATTAGAATTAAAAGTTGATCGTCTTGAACAATTCTGAATTTTTTTCTAATGATTTCGGAGCGTTTTTTATCGATTTGATTTAGCGTTTGGAATGATTGATTGATTGATTGATTGATTGATTGATTGATTGATTGATTGATTGATTGATTGATTGATTGATTGATTGATTGATTGATTGATTGATTGATTGATTGATTGATTGATTGATTGATTGATTGATTGATTGATTGATTGATTGATTGATTGATTGATTGATTGATTGATTGATTGAATGAATGAATGAATGAATGAATGAATGAATGAATGAATGAATGAATGAATGAATGAATGAATGAATGAATGAATGAATGAATGAATCGTTTAGTGAATAATTTAGAATGATTTTGATCGGACTGAGTGTCGATTTCACAAAGGTTCTATCTATACCTTTCACTCTATGTCTAGCATTTCTAAAATTTCACATATGCGCGGAGGATAAGACATTTAGTAGCCTGAGCCCACAAATAGATATGAGCGTGCGCTAGTAGCTTACAGAAACATGAAGTCAGTCTATATTTCTTCACATAGCAAACAGAAAACTATGGTGACATCGTAGAGTCTTCTTTGGCTAATTGATGGACCGCTGGTTGCGCCCTCTGTCAAATTCTGTCCCTATACTGCATTAAACTTTTTCGATTGTTTTTAAAACCTGACTCATTATGGAACAATAAAATATTGTTTCCTGTCGGACATTAGGCTACAGTTAACAACATCGTGAAATTGACACAGTGAATGATTTAAGAATGTTATCTGAATAAAATGGAATCAGTGGGGGGGCGAGTTTAGAGTGAAATCAAAGGGAGTTTATCAAATATTGCTAATTTCGTCCAATTGGTAGAAATTAGCGATATTTTTTTAAACCTTCCTTTACTAAATTTGACATAAATTTGCGTTTGAGTATCTTCGTGGACCAATCAGACGCTTTAGAACCCACATCAGCCGATACAATTGTGGAATATTTGATCGATGCACAATTTGGAATGTTTTTCGTTTAAAACGATATCGAAGTGTTTTTGAACGGCTTTTTAGCGTGAATGGGTAGAGTGGGTGTCTGGAATGAATGAATAGAACGAGTGCGAGCCATTTAGAACGATTTTGATCGAAATGAGTGTCAATTCGACGTTACCAATTTTACTATCGTACCATAACACACCTCAATAATAAGTATTTTAATGCTTTACAGGTCCAGGTCTGGCTTTCATCGCCTACCCAGAAGGTCTTGCTCGACTACCCATCTCCTCATTCTGGGCCTTCTTGTTCTTCTTTATGTTGTTGACCCTTGGGTTGGACTCACAGGTAAAATATTTAACTTATGTTTCGATTGTCAACCTTTTGTGCATTTTGAAAGGGAAACTTATTACATAGATCAATTAAAATTGAGTATGCATCTATTACAGTTAATTACATCGTGAAACTGACATTAAGCTCAATCAAAACCATACTTTATCGCTCATTCAGCGCTCCATTCATTCAGTCCAAACACTCACTCAAACCATTCAAAAACGCTCAAACCCATTGAAAAATATAGAATCAACAACGTCATTCAAAAAAGATTTTGATAGAGAGAAAAATCGCGATTTCACTGACATAATTCAAAATTGCGTCTTATGGATTCTTGAAGAAATAGGAAGCTATGTATAGAACTGGTATGCATTTCTTATTAAAGGGGTGTAATCAATATCGCTAATTTTGTTCATCCTGAACAAATTTTGCGATATGGGATTACCTCCCATTAAATTCACTCAAAACTCGCCCTACACACTCATTCAATTTCATTCCTTAATCATTACAAAATCAATCACCTTGTCAATTTAACGATGTTGTTAACTGTAATGTGATTAGTCATTTGTTAATATTGTTACAATTATTGTAATCTTCTCATGGGTCAAAGACCTTCTGGAGGCTTATTGAATAGAGCTTTTGATAACCAATCTCAAGTTGTATCGAATTTTCATTAATTGACTGATTCTATTATCTGTAAAAAAATATGTTAATTATTGCCTGCTTATTTAATTGAATTTGGATAGTTTTAGAGTCCGCGGTCCAGTGGTTATGACAAATACTTTTGGGGCGAAAAGACCTGAGACCGAATTCACAGAAGGGTACACGATTTTTTAAGAGCAAAAGATAAGCTCCACGTCCTCTGCCCTCAGGTATATAAATCGGTACATGAGAAAATCAGAAGTCATTGTGCTGTTTACATGCTGCAAATGGCGCTTATTGAAGGGCCAAAGTACATTGCATTTTTCATGGTACATGTACTTTATTGTACAATAATGAATTGATTGCATTATATTTCCAGTTTGTAATGAATGCTATCTTTTTCAGTTTGTAATGATGGAGACTGTGATAAGTGGAGCCACGGATGTCTGGCCTCATCTTTTGAGGAAGAGAAAGGCACTATTTACATTTATATGTTGTATAATCGGCTTTGTACTCGGAATCCCCATGACAACCAAGGTAATTTTATAGCACGACAAAGAGTCGTGAAAGGCGCAAGAAATGAAACGAACTCTGATAGATTGCACAGATCCAAAAGTCTGACATGGATTAAACCTTCGCTTTTTTATCAATTTGAAATGAACGTGTCTTCCATTTTTTATATTCATTTTTTCATGTTTTTTTTTTCTTTTAAGGCATTATAAAGCAATTCTCATTACGAAAGTGTTTTTTCCCGTTTGGCAAGATAAATGACATGCTCTCATATATTATATATCTAAAATCGCCCAGGTAATTTGCAAGCAAAGCCAAATATTGTTTTTTTGATTTGTTTTGTTTCTTGTCATATATTTAAACGCGAGACACTTTTTCATTAATAACACTCTAAATAACTGTAAAATGAAATTTATGACTATGAGTCTTTGAAAAAAAGACCTTTATAAATCATTCGATAAAGGGTTTCATTTGACTGCATAGAAACCTGTCAATGAAATGTATGCAGATCTACAGTATAATATACATTCATTAAACCCCCCCCCCCCCCACACACACACACACACAAACACACCTACGAAGTAGAGGGGGGTATATTGGTTTCACCATGTCTGTCTGTGTGTCCATCCGTCCGTAGACTTTTTCGTTTCCGGACTCTAACTCAAGAACCAAGCGACCTACAATCATGAAACTTTATACAAATGTTCCTAATGACCCAAGGAAGTGCCCTATTTTTTGGGTCAAATAGGTCAAAGGTCAAGGTCAAAGTCATTTTTTGTTCAATTTTTATTTCCGGACTCTAACTCAAGAACCAAGCAACCTTGAATCATGGAACTTTATGCAAATGTTGCTAATGTAATGACTCAATGACGTGCCCTTTTGTTTTTGGGTCACATAGGTCAAAGGCCAAGGTGAGAGTCAGTCTTTTTTTCAATTTTCATTTCTGGATTCTAATTCAAGAATCAAGCAACCTAGAATCATGAAACTTCATCCAAATGCTGCATATGACCTCAATATTTGTAACAAACACATCCTGCACTAATAGCACTTGCATTCTGACAAAGTGCTTGTGGGGGATATAAGTCCGCTCTGTGACAGTTCTAGTTTAGTTTGTACAAACTTTTGATTATCATTTTTATACGTCCTGAAAACAGTAAATATTTACAAAACTGTTCCTGCCGTTTTTGTGCACGATATGCCTTTCAGACTCGTGAAATCTTTCATTACAGGGAGGTATCTATGTGTTGACGCTGTTTGATTGGTATTCCGGCTCATACAATCTTATGTTGATCGCTTTCTTCGAGTTGGTGGCTGTGTGTTGGGTGTACGGTAAGCTATCATTCTTAGTCTAATGCTGCCGGTAAATTAATTTAACTCCGTTATTTAACTCAGTTATTAGTAGGCTTCATGTATGTACGCATATCTTTGGCTATACGTATATAATAAACGTATATCTTGATCAAAAAAAAAGTAGAAAAAAATGATCCCATTTTCTACATTTCAGGAATCGGTAACTTCAAGCGCGACATTGAGATGATGTTTGGTGTACCTGTGTTAGCCTGGGCTTACTATCTACCTGCCTGGGTTATTGTGACACCTGCTGCTATCGTTGTAAGTATAACTTGATTTATTTTGATTGTGTATGGCAGACTTCGTACATTCTAATTGGATAATAGATTGGTGAAATGTGCTCACTTCCAGGAAAATAAGTACAAAACTTGTATACTCTTACACACAGTTTAAAACCAAAATGGATGCCATTGCTTCATGATATTTCATTTTCCCTCTTAAACAATTGAAAAATCTTGAAAAAACTTGATTGGCTAAAATTTCTCAATTGTTAAGAAAGATCCAATTATCTCTCACGCAACATGTCGTTTTTGTTTATTTTCAGTTCATCGTGATTATGTCTGGCGTGAACTACACACCGGCTTCATACAACGACTACACATTCCCATCCTGGGCCGAGGGTGTTGGCTGGATCCTGGCTGTTCTACCTATTGTAATGGTCATTGTGGGGGCCATCTTCCAGCTGGTGAAAACCGGAAGTGTAAGTCACGTGATTCTTTGTTTATAATTCCGATGATCATTCTGTTTTTGTAAATGTTATATAAAAGTAAATAGCAATCGCCATTTAAGGAATTGACAATTAAAGTTGCTTGTACGAACACAATAGAAAAGCTACACACAATAAACTTACGGAGCTTTTTATGCCCCCGATAGGGAGGCATAATAAATTTGACTTGTCCGTCCGTCCGTCTGTCCGTCCGTCTGTCCGTCCGTCTGTCCGTCGTCCGTCCGTCATTCCGTCCAAAAACTTTAACATTGGCCATAACTTCCTTATTACTATCAAAGCGGTGTCGGGGGCATTGTCATCTTACAGTGACAGCTCTTGTTTTTAAAAAAAAATACTTTGTTATTCAATTGTTTCTTTTCATTTCCGTCATTTTTTTTCTCTGACATCATTTATTTGTAGGCGGTTTGAATGTAGTATCTATAGCTTCGAAAAAATGACAAAAAACTTAGCACTATAAAAGACTTAAGGGTTGCCAAAATGATTTTGCATTTGGTTAAATGCTCTCCTAAATTCTGGCAGACAAAGTCGATGACAGTCATCGTTAGGGTCAGGCCGGGTCGGGACCAACGCTCAAAAAATAATTCAACCTCTTAAGAATCTACTTTCTCGTTGCAGTTAAGGAAATCCATCACGCCACGCCCTGAATGGGGTCCCAGACTCAAGGTCAACAGGACAGGACAGTATAACGACAACTATGGATACGAATCAGACGAGGAGGATGTTGAAAAGCCGCCGATCAACGGCACCGCTGAGAAACCCCCCTACACAATCAAATCTGAATACCCCGAGTTTGACAGGCTATAAAGAGATCGCAACTATCACAGCTAGCGTGCGATTCCATGGCTCTTTAAAGCATCCAGTCTAATATAAATCCTTGTAACTGAAATGTATGAAAAACACAATCTGATTTTATAATCCAGTCATACGTTCAGAATGAAAACGCATCGAAACGCTTGAGAAATAAAACCCCTTTGGCACGTGTATTCAAAATTTTTTCCAAGTGAAAGTGAATTAAAATGTTTCTCTTCAAATTGTTTTTTACACAAGCTTTGCTTTATTTTGTTTGACTATGCCTAATTGAATTTTGAAAGAGGATATTCCTTTTTCATAAAGGAACTTCTCTGATTTGACTGGTTGCTGATTATGGTCCAAAGCTATCGCCCGTGATTTGCTTATCATCGGAAGGCTTTCAAATATATTAGATTCAAATACAGTAACTTCAAATAATAAAACGTGTAAATAGACATGATTATATGCTCATAACAAACAAGTCTTCCGCCACATTTATACTCATGAACATTCTCCATTTATGATCCAGCACGAGAAAGGGAACATCCTGGCTATGTAAGAATTAAGCCCCGCGTTCAGGGTGAAAACCTCCGCAAAACGTTTTAGAAAAGATACCTCGCTTTGCACGTGAACACACGTGCAAAGCGGGGTATAATTTCAAAATGTTTTCAGACAATTTTGCAAAGGGCTGTATTTGAAAAATGATTGGCACATCAGAGCCCAACCAGATCAAGTATCTGTCAATGAATGGCAAGGGTAGTTTGGCTAGCTTTGGGACCTTTTATTGCTATTCTCAAACATCCCTTTACTCGAGGTGGGTCAGGACATCTTCTTAAATTGCATAATACAGTTTGCTCCACAGTTATATAGTTTTCACCCTTTCTTTTAATTATCTCTAAGGTCACTTCATCAAGGAAAATTATAGCTTCCATAAGGAAAGGGTTAAGTTTCTTTACTAATTGATGAAGATAATATTCGAAATTTTGAAAAAAAATGACAAAAGTGTGAATATTGGAATAATTATTCGTGTGTAGGGAATTGAAATTTTAATTCTGATTCTAAAAAAATGACTGATTTTTTTTTCTTTTTTGACAGAATTTCAAAGACCGAAAGATTACCCTTTTCAGAAAATAATAATGACAAAAAATGGTTTTATATTAATCAACTTTGAAAAAATAATACTTTTACTGTCTATATACGCTTTTATTCAGTCACAACGTTTAGGAGCCTATGTTGATTAACTGTTTTATGGATGATTTTTAGTGAAGAATTGCCACTTCAGACCATTCGACACGGCTTTGAACTGTCATATGCATAAGATTAAAACAATCACGTATAGACAAGTTAAATGTTCTTTTATTATGTTCCTTTTGTCCGATCAATTTGATTTTCATATGAATTTTGTAAAATAATATAAAGGTTACTACCATAAAAGTGGTAAAAAATCATATAAATACATGCGCTTCGCTAAGTTAAAAGTTGACGTTGTTGCAATCGACCAAATATACTATGCTGAGAAAGTCCTCGGGTAAAATCATCTGTTTTGTGCACATTTGTAAATAATGTTTTATCATGTACCATGTTTTCTCTTTGATATTTTATACAACTTGTTGTATGTTTATTCAATTTTGAAATTACACCTTTGTGTTACTTGGATACTTGTTTTAAAGTTTCAATGTGATAAAAAGAACTAACATTGGGTAAAGAGCAGTACTGCGTTCAGGATGACAAGAGTGCGAACAGTTTCCCAATTATTCTTCGTTTTTGTCATCCTGAACGCAGAGCTGGGCTGAGGATTTCATTATGAAAATAGCACGGCATATTCATTTAGTTCTTTGAAAGAAAGAATAATACCTTTCGAAACCGTTTCTTTCTGTGAAATATACAGAAACATCAACCTTGGAAGAAAAGAATTCTTGAACATTGCATTGGGACTTGTGAGTATCGCTAATCTGGTTTAAATTGAGCATGTCCTTGTTTTTAAACAAATTTTGATAACAACAAATAATCATTTTGGAAAAAGGTAATAATAAAATATCGAACTTTTCATTGAATCATTTTCAGAAAAAAATACCTTTTAAATATTGATACATATCAGAATTGTTGTTTTATATATTATATTTACACTTTTTTCTAATAAAATCATATATTTACCGAATATAGTGTTATTTTGAATTAGCTTGTATAAATTTAGTTGATCCTGGGTGCTCCTGTGACGACACAGGCCGATTTTCATTGACCCCTTGCCTGTGAAGTTTTTGGGGTCGAAACTGCTTTCCAAGGGGTACAGTTAAAAACAAGGTGATATTGACACTATGAATGATTTTGGAATGTTTTTGGAATGATTTTGGAATGAAATTGAATGAGTGTGTGAAACAAGTTTTGAGTGAAATTAAAGGGAGGTAATTCGTTATCGCCAATTTCGTTCAAGATGAACAAAATTGGCTGTATATATTACCTCCCTTTAATAAAATATATGTATTTTTTCTGTTTGTTAAAAAATCCACACCAGCCAATAAAATAGTAGAATAATGTGATCGATTTGAATTAAATGTCGATCGTCTTGAGCGATTTCGAGGTGTTTTCTAATGATTTCTGAGCGTTTTCGAGTGAGTGAATGGAGCGCTGAGTGAATAAGATAAATTGATTTTGATCGGAATGATTGTCAATTTAACGATGATGTTAACTGTAAAATAAATTGAGTGGATAATCATTGAATATTTCTTGATAATAATGATATGCTTATTAAATTTTCTCTTTCATTCATTTATAAGACATTGAAGTAAAATAAGAAATTCTAAAAACAAAATGAAGGACGAAATGAATTAATATAAACAAATCCATAATTTGCAAAAGTATCAAACAAGTCTGAAGTTTTAAAGAGTATTTTAATAATGGCCGCAATAATGGGAGATTTCAAGGGTTATTAAAAAAAAATCTCCAGTTTTTTTAGTGTCAAAACCATAGTTCAAAGTCCAAGCAGGAGCCCTGCTTGATACTGTGGGGGCTCCATCTAGATTATCGGGGAGAATTAAAAAAATAATATTTAAATGAAAGGCCTATATTAAAGATACCCACGGCATAAACAAAACTGGTGTAAGTCATATACATGTTCAGTTATTTACATCGTGAAATTAACTCTCATTCCGATCAAAACGATCGTAAGTCGCTCACTCAACGCCCAATTAATTAATTAATTAATTCGTTCATTCCAAATCCTCACCAAAACCATTCAAAAACGTTCCAAAATGACTAAAAGTACTACATCAACAACTAAATCCAAAACAAATTTCGAGAGGAAATCCAAGATTTCATTGACTTTGTTGATTTTGGAAGCGTTTGATTGTTTCGAATATGCAAGTTGCTATTAAAAGAACGTGTATGCATATTTTGTTAAAGGGCAGTAATAAATATCACCCTGAACAAAATTAGCGATATTGGATTACCTCCCTTTAATTCCACTCAAAACTCACTCATTGCAACCACTTAATTTCAGTCCAAGACTATTCACCTTGTCAATTTCAAGATGTTGTTAACTATATACATATAATACACTGTATACAGACAGCTAATCCCTCGGTGTATTCTTAAAATTTTGCAAAATATAGATATATATGTATATAAATTGTACTATATTTCCTGCATATACGAAAAGTATGGTAACCACTGTGACAAATCATATAAACACGGTGAAAAACTTAACATTTGATTTGAAAATATAAATATGAAATGATGGGACAGAGCCAAGCAGAGCGGAGAGGGACGGAGAGAGACGGACAGACGCTAGAGAATTCTTATATGCAAGAAAACAGATTTTCAATACACAAACCTCTCAATTTTATCTTGATCAAAGCGGCAATTGGGGGTTTCTTAACAACACATACCATTGACAAACAAGGCTATAGAAAAATGGATACTTGATAAACGAACCTTTTGCGGTACAAAAATGTGACCAGTCACGCAAAAAGGTACCATCTGGGTAGTGCGTGAGGTGTCTATCCTGGTCAGACCACGTGGGCTGCGCAGACTGACTTGGGTCGAAACTTTTCGCACTTCACCAATTTTCTGAATCTAGAAAAATCAATCGACCTTCCAATGAAAGAATTTTTCAAATGCGACATTCTAGCTTGCCTGTACTAGAACTAATCTCTTTTTCAAATGTTTATTTTACGGAGCTCTCAGATGTTCCCTTTTCGCGTGACGGGTCACATTAATATTTATTGATTCCAAAAGAATTCCTTTCTTTGAACTCAACGTATTCAACTCAGTATGTTAGAATGACATCGGAATACCCGATTACTGCTTATGTCCAACGCGGACTGTGCCCGAGTTCGAGATAAAAAAAATTGCAAAATGTTTTAAGAAATTATACCCCGCTTTGCGCAATTTCTTACGAATAGAGCGGAGTACAATTGCTAAAAGTTTGCAAACGAAGATGGAACTGTTCCGGATTTGGATTTTCTGCCTACCGGCGCGAAAGCTTCATCCCCGGAATTCCTGCGTAAAAATTCTATTAATCATTTTAGTGTATACGCCAACACACACACGAAGGATTTTTTGTTAACAGTTGAGCATGGTTGCTTACATGGCGCGGAAGAAATGTGCTTAGGTACGTAAGCAACCCGTCCTCAATTTTCTGCTACCCAAACTAATCTTGTAGTACCCTTTCCTTGAGAAATTTGTTTTGCGTATTGATTTGCAGATTTTCAAAGGCGGCATGGAAGAATAACGCATATTTACGACGGAAAGTTCTACCTAACCTTGTTTTTTACGCAAAAAAATCCGGGGGTGGAGCCATTGCGCCGGGGCGCAGCAAATCCAAATTTGGATAAGTTTATAACTAATACATTGGTCCATATTACGGACATCCCTTTTATTAATGCGGTTGATCTCTGGTATAAGCTTTTTTTTTGTCAATTAAAATTTTATTGACAAACTTGTATAAAAGAGGCGTTTCTGGAGGAGTGCTTACAATAGAAGGTTAAGCGAGTTTTTTTTTTTTTTTTTTTTATGATTAGCGACAATTGTCAGTTCATTTTTTTTTTATGATTAGCGACAATTGTCAGTTCATATCACCTCATTTCGAGTTTTATAATAACTGTGTCCTCGGTTGCTAATCCCAGATAGGTGTGAGAAAAATGGTCGGAGAAGAATGGAACCTTTGACTTCATGATTTAAAGTCTGAGACCCGATTTCAACTTCCCATTGACTTAGCGAAAACCATGCAATGGTTTATAATATCGAGTATGGTTATCCATCGAAGATTTACATTTAGCGACCCTTTTATACGTGTCAAATATAAAGCAAAGATTACATTTTAGTCGTGCAATGAAATACTAGCACATTGAACGCTAAAGAATTGCAAGCGTGAAATAAGATATCTCCGTCAATTCATACATCATACCTATGCGTGAAAAGCAAGATTAACATCATGTGAGCGCGGGTGTGATGTGTATCATACCCCGTGTGTCTAACACGTTTTCAAGAACACGCTTAACCAAGAAAACGCGTATCTTTTAAATAGACTTGTATAAAATCAAATTGATAAACAGGGTTCTGGAAATATTCTAAATATAATGGATGATTGTTTAGTGTCTAACGCAGCTTTCAGCACCATTGCAGTTATGTCGCAGAGGCTAGTGCACCTAGTTGTTTCTCGCACTATGTACAACCACAACATTTCACACGAGACAGCACCTGCCAATCCCACTTATCGTTAGCCCATTGGTGGGAGAAGAATGACGTTGGTCAAAAAGACTCGTGTAAAATGTTGGATCTTATAATGGATGAAAGTTGGCCAGGCCGGAAAATTTGGATAAACAGCCAATCTTGTTCAAGCGACCACGTCTATTAAGCGATCGTTTTCTTATTCCACTTCATTAAATCTGAAAAAATATATGTATAAAAAATATTGTAAATAAATCCTATGCTGTTAAAACTCACCAGAATCGTCCCAATAAGACGATTCTGTTAAGTTTTTGCAGCATATAATTATTGAAAATTTCGAAATAATATAAATATTCGATCAAAATCAAAATGTTTTAATTGTAAACAAAACGTGTATTAAGCGACCATTTTCTTAAACGACCGCTTTTTTGTGGTCCCATTCCTAGTCGCTAAATACAAGTTTTACTGTATATGAAAACCTTTCTACAGTTGCGCATATGCTATGTGCCTTAGCTGACAAATTCAATAGATTTAATATATTATGTTGTAGAAGTTTAAAATTTGTAGTCGAAGTGGTGAAATTGATGCCATTTTTTTCCTGTTCAATATCAATTTTTGCTAAGAAATTTCTCATTAGGAAACTTTTTTTTGTCAATACAAAGAACATTAAGAATGGAGTGGTCAACAAAAAACAAACAGTATGTAAAAGTATATTAAATGTGTTCTTTTTAAAAACTTTGGTTTTGCATATTAAGTATTGTTAATAATAATTATAAAACCATATACAGAATGGGATCCGACAATCCCAAAAACAAGAAAAAATAAGTACATGGTACAAAAAAATGACAAACCAAATTTGTTAAAGTTATAGCTATCTACATTATGAATAAATTATGGATAATGAAACTTCAGATAACACAGCCCGATGGGTAAGTGCAAAACTATGTAAGTGTCTATAAATATACAGACACTTACCATAATTTTGCACTGACTACTCGATTTTCATGTCTGTTTACTCCTTTCTAACTTTTTGTTTAGTAGCCTATAAAGTTTTTTACAAAGTGACAAAATTAATTTCTCAATTGTCAAACTCATTAGAAACATTTTCCTCTTTTTCCATACAATTCCCTGATTTGTCATATTCGGAATAAACTGCAGTTCATTTATATAATTATGAGACAATCAATTTTCGGTTCCTAATATCTTTTCAGTCAAATCTACGCTCAATGTATTAAGTCTTACAAGTTCACAAAAAGAATCAGTTTTTGAAAAAAAAAATGTTTTCTGTTTATCTGCTCAACAGTAACAACTTTATATGAATAATTGCAATAAAATTATAATATTTTAAAATTGTAATAAAACTTTTTGGAGATAAAACAGAATTTTAACCCATGGGTCACAATTTAAAAAAATGTAACAATTAATGCCATGTTTAATAGCCTTGTATAGGCATGTTGTATAAAGCACTTTTGTCCATCTGCTTGACCTCTACCTCTTTAAAGTGGACACTGGGTTCTCTGGACACTGGAGATTGAGCTGTGCAATAGAAAAAAACATTGAACTAGTTATAGCATAATTTTCTTTAATGCTTTTCAGAACATTATCAAGAAATAGTGGTAGATTATCATTTGTTAAATTCACTACTTTACCAATGATATAATCAATACTTATACCCTGCTTTTGTTCATTTCATCCTTATTGACATGATCTAAGCGGAGCTCAATAAGTTATGTCATCATGAATGATGCATTTGAATCGAGTGCAAAATGATGTGCTTTAAGATTTTGTCCTAAAATCTTTACATTTTGCTTCATTTTTGCAATAAAGAAACAGAATAATTGTTTGTTTTTAGTAAGATTGATTGATACTTCTTTTCATGGGCAACAAAAGCTATATTTTCACTTGTGGCTCCACTCTTGTGAAATATTGCTTTTGTTGTTTCCTCCATGAAATATGAATAGATCCACGGACCCTGTATATTGAGAGTCCCTGATAGATCTTACACTGATCTAATGATTATCCACTAAATATGACATTTGATAACTGTTGATGGGCAACCAAAATATCATAAATACAGCTTTGAATAAAGCTGTACTTATGATATTTCATTGCCCGGTAATCATAATTTTGTTTTCCATTTAGGTATGGAAATTAAAGCCTAAAAACTCATGTAGAATATATATTCCAATATAAAAATGTATGTGGGCGGTTCTGTCCCACAACTGATGTTATAAATAGATCTTACTGATTTTTAAACTTTTCATTTCTGACTATATAAGAATGTAGACACAAATTCCATTTTGAATATACACATATATGTTTATTTTTAAGATGATGCTGAATACCAGAATTTCTTGAGTTTATTAAACTCTATTAAAAGGCTTGTTTTACACAAAGATTCTAAACTTTGCTGCTTAAAATTTCAAATGATGCTCACACACACAAAAATAAACTCTTCTTCCATATTGCAATTTAGATTTTATTTCTAGATAAAAGAAAATTAGAGCTGCATTATAAAAAAATAATCTTTAGATTACTTCACCCAATTCAAAACAAAATAAAATACTAAACAACACCACTATTTATAGAATTTTATAAAAAGACAATAAAATGAACCCATTCCGTCACTGCTATATTGTTTTATTAGTTCTTTACAAGATAAGAATTGCATAGATTTTTTTAATCATTTATTTATTCATTTTTTTAGATTAATAGGAGTCTTTCATCCATTTCTACCATTGAGCAAAATATTTAACCCCTCTGCTGTTTCAGGTTTGTGGTTTATTCCTGTCATACACAAAGCTTTGGTACAGTTAAAAACATCGTGAAATTGACATTCACCTCTATCAAAACCATTCTAAATCACTCACTCAGTGCTCCAATCATTCATTCAAAACACATACTCAAACCATTCAAAAATTCTCAAACCCATTGAAAAATATAGAATCAACAACATCATTCAAAATAAATTTGGTAAGAGAAACATTCCGATTTCACTGACGTAATTCAAATTGTTAGTGTTTCATAGGTTCTTGAAGAAATAGGAAGCTTTGTATGGAATTTTTATTATAGGGAGGTAATCAATATTGCTAATTTTGTTCATCCTGAACAAAACTTGCGATATTGGATTACCTCCCATTAAATTCACTCAAAACTAGCTCCACACACTCATTCAATTTCATTCCTTGGTCATTCCAAAATCATTCACCTTGTCAGTTTCATGATGTTGTTTACTGTAGGCAGTGGCAGACAAAGATCAGTAGTCTGATCTCAGCTTATACTGCTTGCTTTCTACTTGAACATATGGCAAAACCTACACCCAGACTAGTTGAAATGTTACTAGACATGGCAATATGTTGAAAGCAACATTTTTATCAAGCATGATAGCAGTAAAACCCCAGTGTACAATCTTTCAAATATAAAATGACGAAGCTAAAATATCACGAATATCATGAATACTTGGTTGCTATAATAATTAAACAACCAGACGAAAAGGTCACAAAACAATTAAGGTTAAATATAATGCAATAAGTAAATTCATTTAAAATTGGGATAACCATGATTAAAAATCCATTCCCATTATCAATTACTTACTCATCTGAGTCATATAAAATAGCTAATTCTAAAAAAAGTAACAGAAGCATTGTAACAGCATGTTCTTTTACAAATAGTTTCAAAGTTTCTAAAATCAAGGCCATTGCACTTCTCAGTTTTACATAAACTTTTCGGTCGACTCAAATATTGTAACTACATCTTGAATAAACTAAAGTTAGCGCAGGTTTTGGCAATCCATTGACATCAGGTTGCTTATGCAATGATAAAACACACCTCCTTGGAGAGCAAATTAAAGGCTACGAAGACAGAAATTTTGGCTTCAGGCAGATTTACTGAATCTAGAAAGATCACAAGGCACTTCTATACATCTTATTACATGTAGTTATCATACAAATGTGATGCCTAGTTGAATATAGGTGCTTTTGCAAATATAGCCAATAAAGAAATTGTGCTGACCAATCCACAGGGAAATGTTCCGCTGATTTTTTTAGAACAAATATGATAATATAGACATATTATCATATATGTTCTAAAATAAATCAGCGGAACATTTCCCTGTGGACCAATCTACTTACTTAAAGAAGGATTATTCAGTCTAATATCTTTATTTCTCCATGAAACCCTATGGAGCAGGTACTCATTTGAATTGTCTTGACAAGACAATTCTAATGTGTACCAACAAGACAATTCTTATGAGTACTAACATCGTAGGGTTTGTGCTATAACAAGTGGAAATCTGTTATCTTCTATCTAAAATGCTTCCTCTATCTGAGGCTCCGTTAAAAATATTAAGTTTCTGGCAAAGTATCTTTCACATTAGCCTAATTGTTGAAGAGGAGATGTTATTCCAAGAATTTAAAAAGAAATTTGACCCTGCCCAACCATTCAATTTGGAAAGGGTCACCCAAGGAACATTCTTGTAAATTTTCATTGAAATCGGCCCATTGGTTCTGGTGAAGATATTATTCAAAGATTTCAAAGTGAAAAATGCCACGCCCTGCCACGCCCATATTTTAAAAGTAATGTGTTGATCCAAATTGATCTGCACAAAACATGCAGACTGCCAACAGTGAAAATTTTTGATGACCCTTATTACCCGGTGAGTCACATTTGAGCCTGTGTGTGACATTTCCAACAATTTGACATCATCGTGAGGTGCAAACATTTAGCAGCCCTGACAGTTCCTTAGTTTAAGTATAGGATTGTCTAACTGTCTACAGATACTTTAAGAACATATCCATCTACAAATCGCATAGTGAAGACTCTGGTCAGACTGGCAGATGCACAGACTGGCTAGAGTCTTTGCTTTGAGTACATTTGAAATTGTTGGTATTGTCACACACAGGCTCATTTTCATTGGGTCCTTTTTTTCTTGACAGATCATATACTGATAAGAACATCATGAAGTTGACAAGTTGAATGATTTGGAATGATTTTGGAATGAAATTGAATGAGTGTGTGGAACAAGTTTTGAGTGATTTTCAAGGGGATACAACATAATCGATAATTTCATCCAATATTTTTACACCCCCCTTTAATTAAATCTATGCACTTTTCTGATTTTTGAGTTGTTACAGACAAATCAGATAAATCGACTCAAGTTAATAAAATAATGCAATTGTTTGATCAATTTGATTGCAACATTGATCATTTTGAACAATTTCAAAGTGTATTTGAACATTTTTCAGAGCATTTATGAGTGATTGGTGTTAGTGTTTGGAATCAATGATTGGGGCGCTGAGCGTTTGTTTTTGAATGTTTTTGATTGGAATGATTGTCAATTTCATGATGTGATTAACTGTAGGACCATTAAAGGGAGGCAACTCACCTTCATCATTTTGGTATTCCTCTTGTCCGTAGCCATTGCTCTGTTCTGGAGGGGCTAAAGGTCTCCTCTGACACAACTCCCCAACAGTTGGTTGTATGTTGAACCTGTCTGGGTTATCGTAGCGCTCGCCTCGTCTGTGTTCAATATGGTCATTGATGATTTTTTGGGCCTTAAATTGATTATTCAGAGAATGTATCACTATTGTTCACATTTTCTTTTGAGGCAAGTTGGTCTAGAATAGTCAAAGAGCATTTTGATGGCTCAGCATGAAACAGTTGTAACTGCCTATTATGAAACAGGCAGTTACAACTGTTTCAGGCTGAGCCATCAATTTGTAAACCTAATAATTTTACTGCTCTTTATGTGTTTTAGATAAGGTTTTTACAAAGAAAATCATGTTACACTCTTTTCATGACATATTAAAGAAACTAAAATTCCATTATTGTAATTCTGGGATGTTAGACAGAGAATACTTTGAGGCTGATCTTTTTTTCCTTCAAGAAATAGATAGAAAAATACTTATCAAAATCTGTACAAGAACATAGGGCTCAAGTCTTGCATTAAATGTCAAACAAGACAACATACATTATTTTCAACAAATAAAAGACAGAAAAAAACAAATTTTAGGCCCATCTGAATAGTTCCATGATCTATTTTATTATATAGAGGAGTAAATACATTTTGTAATCTAGTTACGAAGGGTTAAATGACAGCTTGAATCTTTCAAAATAAAAAGAAAAACAAGATGGGTTTGTGAAACAAAAATACCCCCCAAATGTTTTTTTTTTAACAATTTGACCTTGACAGATGACCTTGACCTTGTCACATGATCTTCACCATGGTACCAGCAAAAAAGCTACAGACGGACGGACAGACAGGTCCGTCCAACAGATCCACTGACCAACCAACAAACTGACTCCTATATACCCCCAAACATAGTTTTGGGGTGTTATAATTACAAAATTCAATCAGCATAGACTTAGATCAGGCTGCACATCTGTGCAGGCTGATCTTTGTCTATATCTCCTGCAAAAGCACTCCAGTGTTGACATACCTTTTGTGCGTTTAATATGAGACTAGAATCTGCCTGTATTTCAGTGATTCTGAGGTTATTTTTGACAGACTGTGTCGCTGTTGATCGCGCATGCATTGGTAATTTACTTTGGTATGCCCAGTCTGTAAAGTCAGGGTCACAGTCTGGAGGTAGTTTTCTTATTCTGCAAGAAAAATTTATAAATTGATTACACAACAAATATGGAGTCATAATTATCATATTTAAAACAAGAGCGTAATCTTCAAGATACCGTACCGTCACCGTTGTTGTCGTCATGGCTACATTTATAACTACTTATTTACCTTTTTCAGATCACAGTTATTAATAATGCTGCTGTTCTAGAAATAATTTCCCTTTTGTCCCCCTTTGTGCAATACATGTACATAACAGAATTTAATAAAGTCTCAGTACAAATGCGATACACTAAGGTGATTATGTTAATTTATAGCCATTTAATAAATTCTTTTCCAAAATTATGGAAAAAGGGGAAAAAAGAAAAGTCGAGAGCAGTTTTTTCTGTGTCACACCTTAATGCACCCCCCCCCCCCCTTAATTTAAATGTATATTGAGAAAAAGTAGTAATCATATGAAATTTGGCATGGCAAAAAAAGGCATATATTTTATGGTACTTTCACATGTCAAATTTGAACATTGTACAATTAGAGGAAAAGTTATGTTGACTTTTGCAGCTAAGTTTTGGACAGAGGTTTAGACAGAGAGAAAATATCGATGGCTCAGCATGAAACAGTTGTAACTGCCTATATGTTTATTGGACGGTTACAAATGTTTTGTGCCGATTGATTGATATGCAGTAGGGGAAAGAGTAAAAAACCCAGTACTGACACTGTATCATAACTTACTTTCTGTTTGTGAGTATTTCGTACATCCTTTCTATTAACATTGCAGCTGCGCCCTCTTTACAGTGGATTGTACCTTCTACCATATCATTTGGTATATCTAATCTGTGACGTTTAATGAACTGAAAATACAATAAACATGTTATCATGTGTTTGTAAAGCACAAATTTAATGCTTTTTTTCAAAATTGACTTTTTCAGCAATTTTTACCATCAAATCGGGTATTAAGATAAAAGCAAATCAGGTATATAGATAAAAGCTATCACAAAATTTTAATTTGAACAAGCATTGTACCTGGAATAGGTTTGAAGAAATTGTAAATGAAAGAAATGAGTTTTTGGATGATATTTACAAAGTTTGACCTTAAAAATGACCTTGACCCATTCTGATGACATTGATATTGGTAATTAAAGAATGAGTTGTATCAATGAGATATAAATCATCAGCCAAATGTGACAATTTTCATTAAATGTGTCAATATGGGGGAAACAACTTAGTTCAACAATCGTTTACTTTAGATTTGATATACCTGTGTCAAAAATGAACCCTAATACATGTATGTCTTGCTTTACAGATTTTTTGAGACTCTAAATTGGGGTTTTCCCCTTAAATCTTAGGATTCAATTAATCTGGTTCAAACTGAACCCTATGATCAGGGATCCGACACTTACACCAGTCCTTAGACCTGAGATTTTTAGGGAGGACTAAGGCACTTCAATTTATGATGCAGGTCATCAATCTGGCCAGTGAATTTAGTTTGAACTGCTTCTATACGGATCCTCACAAGATTTATTTGTAGGAAAAATTCTATTGAAAAGAAGATATTGCTAGTGAAGCAATTTCTATTTTTTGATACTATTTTCTCATGTCCAAAATCACCTTGTGTACTATGTTTATTTCTTGAGTAATTACGTAAAATTGTGTAATTTGCTCGAGAGTTCAGAAAGACCTGCATGACCTATGCTTAGAGAAGATAAATGGAGAAAGTATTGATCAACTGTAGTCTGTTCCTGAAGGCCTATAGTGAAAAAAAAAGTGAGTATCAAACCCTTGTTACATTTGCTTACATTTCTTAATAGATCCCAATTTTTCTGTTTTGAATCCAGGGATTTTCCATTGTTGTATGAATGCATCTGAATGTCTTGTGGAAAATACCAGGAGAAGATTTCAGCCACAAGATAACCATTTGTCATGTCCCTGAATAATAGTAAAACACATGTTTGAATAAGATTATGCAGAAGTTTCAAACAAATTATAGTACCAGGTATAGTCCATTTGACCACTATATGGACTTACATTTTCACTGAAAATCTAGACTGAAGCAATTGAATGAAACATAATTTTTTTTCTTGACACATCATTTTTTCTTTATAATACCATGAAGAATTAAGTTTTTCAGAATTTTTAAAAGCAAAACAATGATTGTCCATCTGTCTACATGTTAATTCTCAGCCTATCAAACCTACTTGTTTTTGTAATAAATAGGTCATCAAAATCTAAGGTCCGTTCAAAAATATGATAGAACCACCACATGGTCTGTGTTTATCACTCTGTTCCCTTAATGTAACCCGCAGAGAAATATTCGATTCTGTTGGGATTCGAACCCCATGCCAAAGCGAGTGCTCTACAAATTGTCTATAAAAGCTAGCTTGTACACCAGCCCGATTAGCTCAGTTGGTAGAGCACTGGACTTCAGAACCATTGAAGCTAGACCCTGTGGGTTCGATTCTTGGGCTGGTACACTAATAAAAACTAATTGTCTTTTGGATGAGATGTTAAACCTAGGCCTCATGAGACGGTGCTTGACACCGAGCACGTTAAAGAACCATGGCGGATCTCAGCATTAGTTTCGTCATGTATCCTTGCACTACACCTGTAACAACATACCATCTTCTGGGGGTGTCGCTCATATGGGCATGTGCTACGGTAGCGACGATAAATAAAAGGAAATACACACAAGGCAATACAGACATGCTTCAAACACAACCTGACTAAAAATGTGTATTGACCAATTTTGCATTTTTGACCTCCAGCCTCAAAAGTCAAAAAGTGAAACAAGGCAAAATTACCAAACGAAAAGACATGACAAAACAGAACGTTTACAAAATTATTCATCAACAGCACTGACATGATATTTGAATGATCTAAAGGATAGGAAACAAACCATTTTGGCACTTTGACTTGCCAGGTCAAATCTAAACTTTGGATCCACTTCAATACTTCTCTTGGAAGACCCGACATTATTTTACTTTCATTTGATTACAAATGTTGCCATTGGATACGAAAATGGTGCCCGGCTGACTGCACCGCTCATTCAATTTTCGTTACAAGTCTTATTAAACTGAATTTAAAATTAAAAATTAATACTGATGGTCGAAATAATAATCATACATCTAAGATATTTTTAACAAATACCAAAAAATAGAATTATTGTTGATTAAGGAATAATTTCGGTATACAAAAATAGGTTGGGCGAAACAAGCCGGAAGTTATTATGAGTTATCTCCCTCATTTTAAAATGAAAGTAGGAAGAAAGACTGACAAAAAAAAATTAGAGATATTGTAACTTTGATTTAGTCATGTAATTCGCATAGAAGGCCAGACCATCGTAGAAAAGGCAAAATGAGTGACAAGATGGCTGGAGTTCTGTCGTCTGCCACAAGCGTTCTGACTCGAGCTGTAGAACTTGACAAGAAAAGTCGTTATGCTGAGGCGAGCATTTGCTATCAGGAGGGGTTACAGTTGTTGATGGATGTTCTTAAAGGTAAGTCAAGTTTTTTAAAGGGATTAAAACCTAACCACACTGTATGAATAAACGAAGCAGATTCATACATGAGTGTGATTAAGGTTTTTAGTTTCATATCCCATGAAAGTTTCTTCATATCTTCTATAATTTAATATCATGAAGCCAAACTGGAAGAATCTCGCCATAATTAGACAGATTTTTTAGCGCAAGCTTAAAAATAGCTACTTTCTCAAAAATTTTTCATTTAGGAATAAAACCAATTTTTTAGCCAATCAGAATGCACAAAAATTGATGGATTATATTAAATTATGTGGTGTCCATGCTTGAATCCGTAAATAACTTACTGAAGTAAAAATATAGGCCAAGAGCAAAAAAAAGTTTGACTGCAATTATTCATCATTTTCATGTGATGACATCAAATAAATTTTGCTCTTGTGCTTTCTCTATTGATCTTTAAATTAAATGTTTTAAAAAGATTAACAGATAAATCTAAATTGAATGACAAATTAAATGATTTAATCATTTAGCCCATGGCCAGAGAGTATAAGGGGTGATTGTATTAAAATGAAAAAAAAAAAAAAAATCCACTCTGTCAGGATTTGATCCAGGTATTTCTCTGTCCTAAAGCGGGTGCTCTGCTATGTTGCCATAAAAGTAAGCTTGTACTGCTACAAACCCCAGATATATTCAGCCTGACTACACATTTTTTTTTTTCATTTAGTCATCAACATAACTATGGCTCATTGGTAACATTTACTGAATTAAGCATGGCTTTTATTGTAAAAAGAAATTTGATATACATGATCTTAAACAATGAAATGAATCCACAGAATCAAATTTATGCTCAAGCAAAACATGATAGCTTTAAAATTGTCTGTGACAGAATTTCCATTTGGTTATATGGCATCTTACCTTTACATTTGAGGTACAGATAAGAGGGGGTATTTCTAGTCTAAATTTAAAATCTTTGTTTCACATTAAAATCCTATGTTGTTGGTACTCATTTGAATCATCTTATCAAGATGGTTCCAATTATTACCAACAATATAGAATTTGTGCAAGTATTGATGAAATAACTTTATCTGAAATCAAAAATACCCCCACTATCTGTAACTCTGTGATTGTATGCTTCTTAAAATTACAGTTTGTCCGCCTGAGAAGAAGGACAGTATTAGAGATAAGATTAAACAGTATATGAACAGAGCTGAAGAGTTAAAAAAGGTGGTAGAAAAGGAAAAGGAAGGTAACTAAGTCTGAGAAAGAGCACAGAGTTCGACACCAAGGGGAGTCCTTGTTTATCAGTTGGGACTCCTTCTTTTTGCAAGTAAGGAGTCCAATGGACTCCCAGTATCATATGAGAATAGTTTGAAAAACAAATGCATAGGGCAGTTTCATTTTGGTCTCTTGTCAAAACTAGATTGTTCACCACCTAAGTTGTTGAAGATAACATTGGTTTGCATCTAGTAGTACTTGAAAGAAAATTTTGGGGGAGAAACTTTTAAAAAGAAGAAATTGCTTGAATTAACTTTTGGATTGGCATTGTATAAAACTGATCGTTTCTGACTGATATATTGCTCAGTCAGGGTTTTCTCTGTACTGATTTTTTTTCCCCCAACTTTTTGCCAAATTAAAAAAAAGGAACAAAGTTTGGAGCCAAGTTTCTTCTTAAAATTTTGCTCATGGAGTACATTAATGCCAGGCCTACTGCTTTGGTCTACTCAACATATGGCCTATATTGATTTTCAGGCAACAGTGAACAGTATTTATTGTTAACAATCATATAGGTGTTAAGGAAAACCAAGAGGTTATTAGATAACACACATGCCTTTAAACTCGATTAATAGCCAGTCACCTGCAAGTGCGTCTACACAATATTGCACCTCTTTGTCTATTTCAAAATCAGCAATCACCGATGGGTCAAAAGTGGGATTTGTTTGTTACCAGTTATTTCACCAATTTCATTTTTTGATTGCCAAATTCATTTCATTTTTGCATTTTGTGACAATGGCGATCACCAGGTAAGGTCCAGCTTAGTCAAATTTACAGATTCCAGATTTGATTTGAGGTCATTGATAATGACCTATATATTGATTATTGACATATTGGCAATACTGTTTTAAGCCCCAGTCAACTTAAATATTAATGTGGCTTATTTCTAACAATGAGATTGATTGTTTAAATTTTGATTATGTAGGAATGAGCAAGCAGTTTTGAATGGTTTTGAGTGGAGCTATTGTTAACCTCACAATGTTCTTAACTAAAGATATAAACTTATTGATAATTTAGTGTATGTATACATAATATTTGAGCCTGTGCGTGACAATTCCAACAATTTTCAATGTCAGCCAAGCAAAGACACTAGCCCCCTGTGCATGTGCACAGTCTAACAAAAGTCTTCACTGTGCACTGTTCACAAAGATAAGGTCTCCAAGTATTGTTAGACAGTCAGGCAATCTCCTAATTTCCCTTCGTAGCTGCCCTGGTTGCTCCCTGTTTGCATGCTATGCATATGTCAAATTGTTGGAAATGTCACACAAAGGCTCATTTACCCATAAAGCTATAGATACAGAGCTTCCGACTCTAGAGCATAAGGTTCTGAGTATAACCTAAGTTCTTTCATTTTCTCACACATTTGGCATAGGTACTACAGTAGTTAATTCCAGTTTGGTTCATCATATCAAGAGGGATTTTAATCTAAGTTGTAAAGATTTGTTTGATTCAAAAATGGGGTTTAAACCAGCTCTGTGGCCAATCTAAAGAGTTATGAACTGTTAGAAAGAAAAAAATCCTTATCATGATGTAGAACAAAGTTTTTCTGTTCACAAAATTTGGCAGACATCATCGACTGAGATCAACCTGCACGGAAGTTAGGGTCAAATCAACTTGAAGGACCTTTATAGGAATCCCAACTGGTTTTCAGTTAAGAGATGAAGTGATTATTTGTTGATGAAGTGATTATTTGTTGATTTCATTGAGGTATGAAATTTAAATCCTAATCACACTGTATGAATACGCAAAGCAGATTCATACATGAGTGTGATTAGGTTTTTAGTTTCATACCTAATTGAAACCTCACTAAATTAACAAATAAGCACTTCTTATCTTTAAATTTAATACCATAAAGCAAAATTGTAAAGATTTCTTCATTATGAAACAGTTTTATTTTGGGACTACTTTTATTGGAAGCTTACAAAATAGGTGCATACTCAAAATTGTTTTCATTGAGAAATAAAACCAATTTTTCAGCCAGTCAGAATGCAATAAAATTGATGGAAACCACTAATATTTAATTATTCTGGTATGAATGATTTGTAAAAATGAAGCTAATGTAGTGTAGCCGGGTTGTGTATAAGGGGTGTTTGTACTGCCTTGCCGTACAAGCTAGCTTTTATAGCGACGTGGTAGAGCACTTGCTTTGGGACACAGAGGTCCCGGGTTCGAATCCCGACGGAGTCGAATATTTAATTATGGGTTACATTTGGCGCCCACCGTAAATAACCCACATGAGGTGGTGGTTATGTGATTAGGTAGTTGATGATGTTGAATTGAGTAGATTCGTGGAAGAATCTTAATTATCGAGGGGGTGTATGTAGCCGGGTTGTGTATAAGGGGTGTTTGTACTGCCTTGCCGTACAAGCTAGCTTTTATAGCGACGTGGTAGAGCACTTGCTTTGGGACACAGAGGTCCCGGGTTCGAATCCCGACGGAGTCGAATATTTAATTACGGGTTACAGTAGAACCTTGATCAAAATACTTTTTTCCCACAGAGGGAAAATACCATGAACAAATACAGATCGAAAATGATTCCACGGGACATTCGTATGACAGACTCTTTTCAAGATTTCTTGATGAAACTTTGACAGATGTTGTAGTGGAAGATCCGTATATACGCTCAAACCATCAGGTTAGCTAACTCTTTACACTTTTATCAGGGGTGTGGAAATACAGAATTTCTCCACTTGTCCCTGGACAAGTAAAAGCTGTTTTCTTACTTATCCAGGATCAAAATGAATTTGTCCACAAAAAAGTAGGTAGATGAATATTGAGAAAATATTGTTTTTCATGAAGAAAATGTTGTAGCCCAGCATTTTCTTCATTAAAGACAATTTTTCTTCCCTATGATACACACAAAAGGATGACTTTTTCCCTGGTTCTTTTTAGTACTTTATCAAGATTGGCTCTGGTATTTACTTGTTCACAAACAAGTGGCCTAGAAAAACATAGTTGCCAGCAAGTAGAAAAACCCTTGTCAGAAAAGTCAGGCATGGGTATGCCACAATCCTGCTTTTTAGCTCACCTGAGCAAAAAAGTGCTCAAGGTGAGCTATTGTCATGCGTCACCCGTCGTCCACCATTTCTTTAAACATCTTCTCCTCCTAAATGGGCCAATCTTGAAGAAACTTTGCAGGGATGTTTCTTGGGTCAAGCTCTACCAAAGTTTTGAAAAATGAAATCCACCTTTAACTTTCCCTTTACGCTTAACCAAAAGGGTGAAAATACGAAAATCTTCAAAAATCTTCTTCTCTGAAATCGGAAGGTCGACAGCTTTCATATTTGGTATGTAGCATCATCTAGTGGACCTCTACCAATTTTCTTCATATCAAGATCCTGGAGTCAAATTTGGGCTCCATCTGGGCACAACCCTTTTTACATAGAATCAAAGAGCAAAAATCTTAAAAAATCTTCTTCTCTGAAACCAGATGGCAGACAGCTTTCATATTTAGTATGAAGCTTCACCTAGTGGGTCTCTACCAAGTTTGTTCATATCAAGACCCTGGGGTCATATTTGGACTTTTCCCGATTTTAGCTCTTCTGAGCAGGAAGGATAAAAAATGAAAATCATCAAAAATCTTCTGGTATGTAGCATCATCTAGTGGACCTCTACCAAGTGTGTTCATATCAAGACCCTAGGATCATATTTGGGCTCCACCTGGGCACAACCCTTTTTACAAAGGATCAAAGAGCGAAAATCTTTTAAAATATTTTTTTTCCGAAACCAGAAGGCACACAGCTTTCATATTTGGTATGTAGAAGCATCTAGTGGTCCCCTACCAAGTTTGTTCATATCAAGACCCTGGGGTCATATTTTGGCTCCACCTGGGTGCATTCCTTTAAGCAAATCTGAGCACTATGGATGAAATAGGAAAACCTTTAAAAATCTTCTCTGAAACCATAAGGCAGAACAGCTTTCATATTTAGTATGTAGCTTCATCTAATGGACCTCTATCAAGTTTGTTCATATCAAGACCCTTGGGTCATATTTGGACTCCACTGGGGTGCATCCCTTTTACATAGAATCAAAGAGCAAAAAGGCATATCTGTCTTGCTCTTGACTGAAAACATTCCATGGTATTGATCTTATGTAGAAATTATCTCCTTTTTGACATCTGCCTATTGATGTGATGTCTCGGGAGTCAAAGAGACTCAGGTTAGCGATCTAGGACCATCATGGTCCTCTTGCATAGTTCTCTAACTGAAGGTTAACTGGATAAGTTTTTTTTCTAGATCTAAATGTGACTTGTAGAGTTGGAACGGGTATCCGATTACCAGGGTGTGGTAGGATAACGTTCCTACCTGGGTTCTGAATCATTTACCATCACCTGCCTATTGTATAAGCAACACGTTCCTTTCCTTATTTCCCTTTGCTTTCCCGAACACAGGGCAGGTGTAAATGGGTCCATATTGTGTTTTGAGAGAAATTCATGCATGGACAAGGACACTAGATGACCTTTTAATTTGTGATTTATATTTGCCCCTTCACACCAAAAGGGACCACCTAGGTACAGTTTACAACATTGTGAAATTGACAAGGTGAACGATTTTAGAATGATTTTGGAATGAAATTGAATGAGTTTGTGGAGCAAGTTTTGAGTGAATTTAATGGGAGGTAATCCCATATCATGAACAAAATTAGCGATATTAATTACCTCCCCTTAAAAATTCTCATAAATGTTCTATAGATAGCTTCCTTTTTTATTCAAGATCTAATCAAACGCTTACATTTCAATTAATTAAGTGAGATCCCGATTTTTTTCCCAGCTATTTTTATTTTGAATGAAGTTGTTGTTATATGTTTTTCAGTGGGTTTTGATTGGTTTGAGTGAGTGTTTGGATTGAATGGAGCGCTGAGTGAGCAATTTAGATCGGTTTTGATTGAGATGAATGTCAATTTCAGGATGTAACTAACTGTAGTGTGTAAAATGTCGACCCTGGTCAGACCGTGCGGACTGTGCAGACGGACTAGGGTCGAAACTTCCACACTTTACTAATTTTCTGAATCTAGAATGATAAATCTTACTTCCTGCAAAAGAAATTTTGTAACATGCCCTGTAGTAAATCTGCATCAGAATCAATACATTTTTCAATTATTTATTCTATAGAGTTCCATGATGGTCCTTTTCGCATAACAGGTCATATATGAAAATATTTTTTCTAGATGAAAAATGGAGCTAGGGTTCCAAAATTAGCATAGACACTTTTTTTATATGTGGACTTTTCAAATTTCCCCTCCCTATAATTTCAGCTGTACAATTTTCTCAGGTTTTGTGAGTTGTTGATCAAGTCACCTGCTAGAGTTACAAAAATACATTTAATTACTGGACAGGATGAGGTAGGAATAATGTTACAAATTTATAGGGGACTTTTTTACGCCTGGTAAAACACGGGAAATACAATGGTATCACCCATGGTGTGTAGAGTTCAGGCTTTTATCAGGCAGACAGTACTCTTTCCTTTGGCCTTTAGCCTAACTCTATCTTCTTATGTCTGATGGACTTGAAACTTGGCTGCGTTGTGTTCTTATAATTATGGAATGCAGTGCACAAGAACCGTAACTCTGCATAGCTTAATTTTTGTGTGATTTTCATACCTGGACATCCAGCTGTGTAAAGGGGGTATCGTGTGACAATTTGCCCCTCTGTTCCTTGATGTATTGTTAGTGAATCTTTGTCTTTTAAGGTAAAAGACATAGTTGGAATCAAAGAAATTCCTTGTTACACCTAAACAGGGTGTGGCTCTAAGTTTTTTTTTTTGACACAAGTCTGTAGGATTTGCTAGTTCTTATAGGTCCCTCCTAGAACTAAAGGGCCCTCCTTAGAAAAAAGTATGAATCCTCAAGCAATATATCAAAATTAAATATAATTGTTAATCATAAAGAAAAGCAAAATAATGAGGGAAGACATTTTTGGAAAAAATAAATTGCTTATCAAAAGCAATTTCATCTCTTTCCACAATGTTTTTGGTTGGGTAATGAAGACCTGTTGAAAAAATGCTAGGGATCTACATAAATGAATCAACATAAACATTTCATTTCATTTCATTTAATTGCATATCTACATCATAACATGTCTTTGGCCATTTACAAATATACCAAAAAAGTATGGCATGTATAACAGATCACTTTTGGGAGTGTTTAAGTTATGAACATTGACAAAAGAAGAAAAAGATAAATACATGCTAAGAATTATCAGAAATAGATTTTTCAGGTATTTTAAAACTACTATTAAGATATTTGCAGATATTAAGGATTGATTTTTTGTTAGTAATTGACATTAAAGTAACAAATTTGTCAATCGTCGGAAAGGATGTATTACCTAAATATGTTTTCCTCATATTTGAAAATTTTTGACAAAACATCAAAAAGAGATACTCAGACTCTATAAATCTTTTATTACAAATAGTACTAAACAATAAATTGCCTTAGGACATTTTATTGTTTATGTTTATTCATTTATGTAGATCATTTTAAACTCTTGAACGGATAAATATATCAGTTAGCATGCTTTTTGACCCCTTAAAAACTAGTTTTGACCCCTAGAATTTTGTGGTCAAGGGGTAAATGACTCCTGAAATTGAAAAGCTAGCACAAGCCCTGTAAATGTTCAACATTTTGCAGAAAGTTTCATTATTCAAATTCATGAGAAATTGGTTGTCCATATCTTTCTTGTTGCAGAATTTTGAGCAGAGAAAAAATCAACAGCGTAAATTAGAAGAGCTAAATGCCAGTTTATTATCCTACAAGATCACTCTGGAAGTGACATATTCTGACGTTTTACATGACAGAGAAATTAGGTACGGATTTACTTTAATTTTCTGCTCCTCTTAGAGACCAGCAAAAGGTCTTTATTCAGTACATCGCACAGACTTTTCTGTAAACTGGAAAGTACTCCGGACGTAATGTTATAATTTTCGATGATTTTTTAGGTACATGTTCTTAGGTCAATAAGGTTCAAGATTTTTTTATGCGTTAGGATAGTCTATGGAAATAATTAGCACATAAAATAATTCGATTACAAAACACAGTAAAATTCTGTGTTTTGTAATTAAATTATAATATGCTCAGTTTTAATCTTTCGTCGATTTTGTTTTACTCAATGTCATCTGGATGATTGTGACATTTAATAAACTCACATGGAAATGACACACATTGCACACATTGCTGCTTCTGAATTATTTTATGACTGCTTCTGTATTATTCCTGAGATCTATTCTGTAGAATCGCAGAGGGTTCCAGATTGATGGGGCTTTTGTCTTAGTGTTTGGTCCAGAATGTATCTCTACTATTTTCCTTTGTTTATTTTCACCTAAATAGGTCTTAAAGTGTTTTTTTCAGCTTTATTTCAAAGGGACAATGTTTAATGGTTATGTATTAGGAAAAATATAACATCAGCTGAAAACAGATTTTATACATGATTGTAAATTTCTAGGTTGGATTCTAAAATTTGAAATCTTTTTCGAAAAAAATTACCTGTGAATATTGACAGGCTTAATTAAAAACTTCCATAAATTTGCTTCAAAGTCAATTATATGTAAACACATGGAGCACTGATTGTGTTACTATCTTTCCCTCCAAAGATGATCCTGAAAGCAACTTTTGGTTACATTTGAAAATACTAATAGGTGGTGTAAACAAGGGTTAAACTGCACATATGTGCTGGATAATCTTTCTCTATACCTCCTGCCAAAATAATCTATGCATCCTACCAAAACAGACTTGTTCTTTGTTCTCATGACATGGGTTTTTACAATTTTCTTTGCTTCTCCGATGACCTTCTTTCAGATTACTTCAAGAAATTTTGTTGAGATTAAAAGATTCAATGATCTTATGTATTCTAAACTTTAAGTAATTTATTTTGGTAATAATTTCATATCAGTCCACAAATTTTTGACATCTTTAAACAAAGGATCTTAATATGAAAAAGAAAGAAAACTTTAAGGAAAATTGGTTTAAATAAATCATTATGTACTGTTGTGTATAATATCACGAACAAGTTTTATACATTCCTTTCAGGTTAAACAATGGTTGGATAATCAAGATAGGACGAGGACTTGATATATATAAAGCTACAAACGGTAATTTTTGTGTTGGTTTCTGTGATTTTGACTTGAGAAAGTGCCATGCTACCACAGTGGATATATTTCATAGTAAACATTTAAACAAGAAATTTGGCGCCACTTGATAGAGGGTATATAGCATTAAATATTACTTGACTCATAGCCCAACAGCAGAAGTGAAGATAGGTTTAAGGTAGTGAACCAGTTATAGTTCCGCAACATTTCGGAACTCATGATCTTTCACAAAGTTAAACAAGGTTTCCTTATGAAATCATTAGGAAACCTCGGTTAACACTGTGAAATTTCATGACTTCTGAAACATTGTGGAACTATTATGGATCCACTACCTTTAGAGCCATCATCACAGCAAAATTGGTAGGGCATTTGACTCACAACATTCAAATGGAGTCATGGGTTTGATCCCAAGCAGCAGCAGATATAGTTAAGAACATTATGAAATTGACAAGATGAATGATATTGGAATGAATTTGAATGAGCAAGAGGAGTCAGTTTTGAATAAAATTAAAGGGAGGTTATCCAATTTGGTACTTTTTTTTTCATCTTGAACAAAATTAGTGGTAAATTTATCACCTTGCTTAAATAGGACATTTCCAAAATAAAAAAAGTCAAGGAAATTATTTTTTTTGGATTTTTTTTTTCAAATTTTGAATTAAGTTGTTGATCTAGTATTTTTACTAATTTTTAGCTCAACTGGCCGAAGGCCAGCAAGCTATTGTCATGGCAGAGTGTCCGTCGTGCGTGCATGCATCTGTGCGTCAGTCAGTGCGTGCGTCCATCCATGCGAAAACTTTGTCTTTAAACATCTTCTCCTCCCAAACCAATGGGCGGATTTTAACGAAACTTGGTAGAAATGATCCTTTGGTTGCCCCCTTCTTAAATTGTTCAAAGAATTTTGATTGGCCCCCAAATATTGGAGTGGCAGGGCATGGCATTATTTCTCTTTGAAATCTTTAAAAATCTTCTCCTACCAAATCATTTGGCCGATTTCAATGAAACTTGGCATGGATGTTCCTTGGGTGACCCTTAACTTAAATTGTTCAAGAAATTTTTGATTAGCCGATAAATATGGGCATGGCAGGGCGGGGCTTATTTTGAGCCCAAAATCTTTGAACGACATCTCCTCCTGAACCACTGGGCCGATTTCAATTAAACCTTTACAGAATTTTCCTTGGGTGACCCTTTACTTAAATTGTTAAAGAAATTTTGATTGGTCCATAAATATGGGCGTTGCAGGGCAGGGCTATTTTGAGCCCGAAATCTTTAAATGACACCTCCTCCTGAACCCCTGGGCCGATTTCAATGAAACTTTAACAGAATGTTCCTTGGGTGACCCTTTACTTAAATTGTTCAAGAAATTTTGATTGGACTGAAAATATGGGCGTGGCAGGGCGGGGCCTATTTTGAGCCCCAAATTTTCAAATGACATTTTCTCCTGAACCATTTGGCTGATTGCAATGAAACTTTACCAGAATGTTCCTTGAGTTTGTCTTTTCAAAAGGTATTTTCTAAATTTGATAGGCCTATAAATTTGGACGTGGCAGGGCGGGGCTTATATTGAGGCCAAAATCTTTGAACGATATCGCCTCTGGAACAACTCAGCCAATTTCAATGAAACTTTACCAGAATGTTTCTTGGGTGACTATTTACTTAAATTGTTCAAGAAATTTTGTTTGGTCCATAAATATGGGCATGTCAGGTGGGGCCTATTTTGAGCCTGAAATCTTTGAACGACATCTTCTGAACCTTATGTTTTAATAAGATTGGTCAAGGGTTGCAGGTTCATTGTGATTGAGTATTTTGGTGCAATATGGACCAGAACCATTTAATCATTACTAAATAGGTCTAAGGAGATTTTTGAGTGTTAATGTATTCATTTAAAGTAAGCTTTATTTAATGAAAGTCTAAAGATTTTAAAGCCAGTGGAGTGATACAGGCCCTCTTGGGCCTCTTGTTTGATGTTTTTTAATGGTTTGAGTGTTTGGAATGAATGAATGAATGGAGCATCGAGTGAGCGACTTAGAATTGCTTGTGATTGCAATGAGAGTCAATTTCATGATGTTACTAACTGTATCCTGTATTTCTGAGGAAAAGGACTTTTTAATTGAGAAAAGAAGACATTTCTTGATAAAAGCCATTTATTCTTTTTCCTCTGCATCTTCATCACATGTTTAAGGTCTTTTTCCTCATGCAAATTCAGGATTTTACAGTGTTGTAATAGAGGTATAGATAAGGAGGGGGTATGGCAAGTCTAAAATCTATATTTCTTAATGAAACCCTATGTTGTTGGTACTCATTTGAATAATTTTGATTGCAATCAGTACCAACAACATAGAGCTTGTATTATTATTATTGAAAAACTTGGATATAAAATCCAAATTACACCCTCTATCTATAGCTAAGTGATAGATTAGATATACTGAACCTTAATAAAACCATGTCCACAAAAACCAATTTTTTACCTAACTGACCGACCAATAAGGATCATTCCTTTCTAAAAAAAGGATCATGCTATAGGCTATCTCAGGCCCTCTCCTTTCGGGTTATTAAAGTATGATAGTGATGAAAAACATTATGGAAAAGGATTAATTGCATGGGTCATCTGATTAAATCTCTGCTGTTTAATCCCTGATTTTTACGTACCTGTGATTTTATGATTGAGAAAACATTGTGAAAAATGAAGAAATTGCTTCTTACAAGTAATTTCTTCTTTTTCCACGCTATTTTCTACCCTACTGAATGGTTATTTTTCAAATTAAATCCACTTTAAATTTTCGTCTGCAAAACCTTTGAACTTGGACAGGTCCAAAATTTTGTTAAACAGGAAAGGGTTAATGATGATGTCAGGCTGAATTTATCTTTAAGTTATTGTCCGAGCATCTCCACGAGTCAAGGGGTATCGAATTGATAGCTTCTTCTCGAATAAGATGAGTAAAACGTTTGTAACGCTTGGTTCGATAAGATGTTGTCCAAGATAAAAACTCAATACATACCTAAAGATTGTACACTGAAGACAAAATTGGAGTTAACAAACTTTGTACAATGTGCCTATGCTTTTTGAAAGCTGGTGTTTTTATTTGTGATCCATCATGCAGAAAGGGACCATCTGGGAACTCCATGTGAATAAGATATATGCAAAAGGGATTTAAATTAAAAAATAAGACCAATCAGAACTCGTTGTTCAGAAATGATTACCCAGAAAGGTAATACTATCATTCTAGATTCAGAAAATTTAATATTTGCGTGAAGTTTCGAACCTAGTCAATCTTTGGCGCAGTCTGACCAGGGTCGACAATTTCCACACTTACTTGATGGTCTTTTTTCGTGTGATTGGTCACATAAAAAAATTCTTTATAGAAAATCAAGTTTATTCTGTTTTATCCAACTATGGTTTAAAAATTCCTGGCCTTGAGACCTAAATGTTGCAATAACAGTTTTAAGCTATATAAGCTATATATAGATTTAGTAACATCGTGAAATTGACACCTTGAATGGTTGTGGAATGATTTGGGAATGAAATTGATTGTGATTGTGGAGTGTTTTAGAACAATTAATGAGTGTTTTTGAAGGAGTAAGAGCTTGGAAAGAATGGAGCCTGAGCAAGTGAATTGGAGTGGTTTTGACCGATATGAGTGTCAATTTCACGCCAATTTCACGGTGTCACTAATTGTACGATTTTTTCATCACCCATCGAGAAGAAGAAAGTAAAATGGGTAATACAATCACATATGTCTGCATGACTATGTTAAAAAAAATCTAGACACCACCCCATGAACATGCCCTGCGTTCAGGATAAAAAACGTTAGCGAAGTGCTTTCGAAATGATACCTCGCTTTGCACGTGTATGCACGTGCAAAGCGGGGTGTCATCTCAAAGCACTCGCGAAACGTTTTTACATCCTGAACACAGGGATGGTTAGCTCACGGTGGGGAATCACGTGACACAAATTTTGCCATTTTTAAGTTTTTTTCAAGTGCTCAAGGTGAGCTATTGGGATCGTAGAATGTCCGTCGTCAGTCGTGCGTCGTCCGTCGTGCGTCGTCCACAATTTCTTTAAACATCTTCTCCTCCTAAACCAGTGGGCCAATCTTGATGAAACTTGGCAGGGATGTTTCTTGGGTCAAGCTCTACCAAAGTTGTTCAAAAAAATGAAATCCACCCTTAACTTTCCCTTTACACTTAACAAAAAGGGTGAAAATATGAAAATCTTTAAAATTCTTCTTCTCTGAAATCAGAAGGCAGACAGCTTTCATATTTTGCATGTAGCTTCATCTAGTGGACCTCTACCAATTTTGTTCATATCAAGACCCTGGGGTCATATTTGGGCTTTGCCCGGGCCCAACCCTTTTTACATAGAATTGAAGAGCGAAAATCTTTTAAAATCTTCTTCTCTAATACCAGATGGCAGACAGCTTTCATATATGGTGTGTAGCATCACCTAGTGAGCCTCTACCAAGTTTGTTCATATCAAGACCCTTAGGTCATATTTGTGCTTTGCATGGGTGCATCCCTTTATCTCTTAAAAGCACGAAGGGTAAAAAACCGAAAATCTTCAAAAATCTTCTTCTATGAAACTAGATGGCAGACAGCTTTCATATTTGGTATGTAGCATCATCTAGTGGACCTCTACCAAGTTTGTTCATTTCAAGACCCTAGGATCATATTTGGGCTCCATCCGGGTGCAACCCTTTTTACTTTTTGGACGATTGGAAAACTGCCATGTGTTCAGGATGTAAAAGCTTACCGCGAGCGCTTTGAGATGATGCCCCGCTTTGCACGTGCACATACGTGCAAAGCGAGGCATCATTTCGAAAGCGTTTTGCTAACGTTTTCATCCTGAACGCAGGGCTGTTTTCACCGTTTGGTGATCCTGAACGCAAGGCTTGTCACGTCTGCTTTTTACCTCATACAGGAAATCTTGCGTTTAGTGAACACTTAGGGAACCACTTGAAGGGGTCGCTTATGGAAATGGTCGCTTTATACATCATTTAATGATAGATTAGACATGTTTGATAGAATATGTAGATTGTCACATAATTCTTACCGAATCCTGTGTTGTTCGAAGCAATAAGCATCGTCTCATTGAGACGATTATAATCGGTTTTAACATGAGATTCTGTGATAAGCATTTTTCGTTTAAGAATGTCCAATTAAGAACACCCTTGAATATTTAAACAACATGCGATATTTATTACCCACATTTAATACAATATACGTACTTTTCTGTTTTCCTGGATCAATCGAACACTTTAAAATCATTACAAGCTAATTAAATCGCAGAATAACTTCATCGATTTGAACGAAACGTTTTCTAATGATTTTTGAGCGTTTTTGATCGGTTTAGGTGAGAGTTTGTATTTGAATGAATCTAGTGTTCATTTAATGTTTCAGAATGATTTTGATCTGAATTAATGTCAATCTGTCTATGTGATTACAGTTAATTACACCATGAAATTGACAATCATTCTGATCAAAACCATTCCAAACCGCTCACTCAACGCTCCATTCTTTCACTACAAACACTCACTCAAATCGATCAAAAACGTTCAAAAAACTTTAAAAACATCTCGAAATCGACAAATAATTTCAACATTTTATTCAAACCGATCTAATTAGCCCACGATATTATTGGCTTGTGTGTATTTTTAACTGTCTAATTGGTCCATGAAGACACATAAACAGAAAATTACGCATATTTTATTAAATGGGGGTAATAAATATATCTAATTTTGTTCCTCTTGAACAAAAGTAGCCATATTTGTTTACATCCCTTTAATTTCTTTCAAAAACTTGCTCCGCGCACTCAATCAACTTCATTCAAAAATCATTCCAAAACCACTCATCAATTTCACGATGTACTTAACTGTACCAGTAGCTGGGGACCGAACTCACGACACAAGGATTTAAGGCAGACGCAATACCGACCGATCAAACAGAGCTCGACTTCCCGTGAAAGTAAATTTCTTGACATTTGCTGTGTGTTTGAATCGATGGAAACTCCGGAATATTTTTCAATTAGAGTGATTTTATTTATTTTATTAGGTCACCTGAGCACACCGTGCTCAAGGTGAGCTTTTGTGATCAGCTTTTGTTCGTCGTCCGTCATGCGTCGGAAGTCAACAACAATTGTTTAAACATCTTCTTTCAAGTTACTAATGGGCATATTTCAACCAAACTTGGCAGAAATGTTCCTTAGATGGCCCTTCTTATAACTCTTGCGTGAAATTTTAAATTGACGCCCAAATTTTGGCTGGGCAGTTTTTGACCCGGAAATCTTTAAAGATCTTCTCCTGAGTAACAATTGGTTGGATTACAACCAAACTTGGCAGAAATGTTCCTTGTTTGACCCTTCTCAAAACTTGTTCGTCTGGTTTGACCCTCAAATATAGGCGTGGCAGGGTGGTGCCTTTTTTCACTTCGAAATCTGTAAACAACATCAACTTTTTATCCAAAAGACTATTTTAAATGAAAGGTTGCCAGAATGTATTTTTGGTGACATTTTAGCTCACCTGAGCTCATATGAGCTTTTGTGATCACCATTTATTCGGCGTCCGTCCGTCGGTCGTCTTCCGGCGTCCGTCAACAATTTCTTTAACGTCAACAATTTCTTTAAACGACATCTCCTCCTAAACTACTGGGCCAATTAACACCAAATTTTAAAATCCATGAAAAACCCTGGTTGCTATGGCAACCAAAGGTGAAATTTTAAGAAAATGTTAAAAATTATTTTTCTTCTTCTCAACCAGGAGTCCTACAGACTTAAAATTTGGCATGGATGATCAGTCCATAGACCTGAATTTAAATAGCTAAAATCATTACCGTTGGGCCACCAGGTGTGGAGCACCAGGGAAAGGGGGTTGTACTTTGGGTACATTTTTAGAATTTAGTCTAGGCTAAATTGCCAAGTCTGGACTTTCCCAAGAATGAACTAAAGTGTGTTTTCACCAACGCAATTTAGAATAGACTTAATTTAGAACGGTTTGTACAGTACTTTAGCGGCCACAGACTTACGATGGTTCCCCAATTTTGACGAGGCGCAAATGAAAAGAGTAACCATTAAGTTTCTGTCCTTCACTCTTAAAATTTTCCCTCCTTGTTTACAAATGACATTTTCATGTATTTTTTTCAGTCGAAATTAAATGTCATATCTAAAAATTCAATATCTTGTTGGGCAATTAATTGGCTGAATGCAAAGATCCATTAAATCAGCAATAACTTCGATTACAGTTGAGAGAAACAAATGTGTTTATTTTGCACTCGATGAAAATGTGAAATAACTCGCTGTAGTTACAGGATTTAGATTTTCGATTGACAAAATGTGTATCATTTTTATGGAGTAAATAAGGCGATTATTTATGAGAAGTAATAAGTGATGTACGCCAGTATGGTTGTTCCGATACCAAAATTAGACTTTACAATAAGAAATGAAACATTGAACAAAAAAAAATAAAAAAAAATTCAACACAAACTTTGCAACGAGGTCAACATGATTCCTACCTAAATCTTTCACCGAGAGAGCTTTCCAACTTTTCAATAAAAACGAGTCGCTTTTGAAGATGTGAGAATTATAATCTCTCTCCTTTAACTTGTCCCATGTTCATGATGTTGCTATGCAGAAAGTATTAGCACCCAAACAAATAGAATCTTGAGTAAAAATGCACCAAGTTATCTATTGCTCGAGTTTAAATGACAATCTGCCTTCGTAATCTTTCCTCCATCTGTCTTGTTCCTATCCACACACCACCACCCCTGAAAACTTTACTCCGCTTAAAATATATTACTCCTTAACCATCCTCTTCCCTTATAAATGTAAATCCAACGTGAAATCCCTGAAAACTCGCCGAGAATATTGTAAAATTTATCATTCTGTCGATATGTAAACATACACTTCAAGGTTAGATTGCGTCACAAATGTGTTTGACGTCATTCGATAAATAATTGGACCGAAAACATAAAATATGTGTCAGAAAGGAAAATTATGTGGAAATTCTTTCTATTTTGACATGTTATTTGTCAATACTTTGATATAAAACAATGTTTTCAATTCGAAGCGAGGCGGACAGTCGCCATTTTTTCACATTTAGCACGGTAGGTATTAGACCTGGGGCCGTATTCACCAACGCATTTTGCATCAATTTAGCACACTAAATCCCAAGAATAAAGAATTTAGAATTTAGTACGTATTCACCAACCCATTCCAAATTACAGAATGGACTAAATTCTTAAGAATAAAGTCGTTTTTCTAAGTCTAATACCTACCGTGCTAAATGTCAAAAAAATGACGACTGTCCGCCTCGCTTCGGATGGAAACATGGTTTTTAAATCGGAGATTTATACCGGTTTCCAGAAATCCAGTCTGTTTGACCCACTACATTTTTACCTTTATCTTCTGAGCAATGTGTTCAAACCAAATAATGTGTTTTCAAACACCGAAGAAACGGCCTTTTCAGTCACAATCTACAAACTTTGTTTTTATCTTATTTACTTTTCGACAAATAGAGAAGATGCTAATACAAAATTTGATGTAATTTTCGCTTTTAGTAATTACCAGTTAGTATTTTCAGTGTTTATAACAAGATTTTCGGTTGAGTAAAGGAGTTGAAACGTACAATAGGTTAACTGTAAAATAAATTTGTAACACTTACAATATTACTACTCTGATTTTTTTCTCGAACGGTCATTTACCAGTTGTAGGGCTGACAACCAATCAAATTCTGTTATGATTATCACTCGGTCAAAACCCACGCGTAAATTCCCACCTCGTGGTAGATGCAATGGACATCGTCTGCTCGAAATGTGTAAATTAAGTTGTTTGTCATTGGTCAATGGTCGTGTGCACTCTGACAGGGAGCGTGGGGAGTCTACTGGTGGAATGAGTACTGTTGACTATGTGTTAACAAATAGAAATAATTTTGTAATTTTGAAATATTTGATTTCAATGAGCACTCTGATCACGCTCCAATCCTATTTACAATAAATTCAATTTTGAGTATGAAGAAAAATTATTCAACAACAAATAAACCGACAAAAACATACGATAAACTGATAAAGGGTAGCAGTAAGAGCGGTCTATTTTTAGAATAACTCATGAATAATCACAGAGTGCTGCTAGATTTAATCGATTGGTCAGAAACCAAAGATATAAATAGCATAGTTGCCGATTTCACGTGTTTCTTGAGGGAAAATGCATTTATAGTATTTGGGAAAACCCAATGCTTGAAAAACAAACATGTTGGTAATCAAAATTGTAAATAGTTTAATGAAAAATGTTTTGTTGCTAAACAGGCTTTTAAAATCTAGAGAGAGGAATAATATTAACAGACAAGCTTTTAGCTTGGCGTGTGCTCATTATAACAACGTAAAAAAATCTGCTAAGAAATAATTTTGACTAGTAGAGGGCTATCGAATCAGCAAACTTTCAAAATCGGACCCACGAGGTTGGATGAGCTGGCGATGTCCTCGAAAAGATGAAGTGTTAAGACAAAAAACTCACAAATTGGGCAAATATTTTACCAACTTTTATTGTCCAAATTTGAGCCCTTTTGATTGGCGAACTATTGCACTATCTCAGCCTCTCAATGATGTCCGATTTACAGTGCTGACAGCACTTTGATATATCAAAGTAATGACAAATAACATGTCAAAATGGAAAGAAATTCCCATTAATTTTCCTTTCTGACATATAATTTATGTTTTCGGTCGAATAATTATCGAATGACGTCAAATACATTTGTGACGCAATCTAACTTTGAAGTGTATGTTTACATATCGACAGAATGTTAAATTTTACAATATTCTTGGAGTTTTTAGGGATTTCACATTGGATTTACAGAGGAGGAGGAGGATTAGGGAGTAATATATTTTAAGCGAAGTAAAGTTTTCAGGGTTGGTGGTGTATGGATAGGAACAAGACAGATGGAGGAAAGAAGACGAAGGCAGATTGTCATTTCAACTCGAGCAATAGAAAACTTGGTGCATTTTTACTCAAGATTCTATTTGTTTGGGTGCCGATACTTTCTGCAAATCAACATCATGAACATGGGACAAGTTAAAGGAGAGAGATTATAATTCTCACATCTTCAAAAGCGACTTGTTTTTATTGAAAAGTTGGAAAGCTCTCTCGGTGAAAGATTAAGGTAGGAATCGTGTTGACCTCGTTGCTAAGTTTGTGTTGAAATTAGTTGTTGTTTTTTCTTGTTCAATGTTTCATTTCTTATTGTAAAGTCTAATTTTGGTATCGGAACAACCATACTGGCGTACATCACTTATTACTACTAATAAATAATCGCCTTTTTTACTCTATAAAATGATACACAGTTTGTCAATCGAAAATCTAAATCCCGTAACTACAGCGAGTGATTTCACGTTTTTTATCGATTGCCAAATAAACACATTTGTTTCAGCCAACTGTAATGGAAGTTAATACATGTATTGCTAATTTAATTGATCTTTGCATTCAGCCAATCAATTGCCCAACAAGATATTGAATTTTTAGATATGGCAATTTATTTCGACTGAAAAAATTACATGAAAATGTCATTTGTAAACAAGGCGGGAAAATAAGAGTGAATGCAAAAACTTAATGGTTACTCTTTTTATTTGCGCCTCGTCAAAATTGGGGAACCATCGTAAGTCTGTGGCCGCTTAAGTACTGTACAAACCGTTCTAAATTAAGTCTATTCTAAATTGCGTTGGTGAATACACACTTTAGTTCATTCTTGGGAAAGTCCAGACTAGGCAATTTAGCCTTAATTTAGAACGGTTTGTACAGAACTTAAGCGGCCACAGACTAACCATGGTTCCCCAATTCAAACAAGACGCAAATAAAAACAGCAACCATAGAATTCTGCCCTTCACTCTCCATTTCCCTCCTTCCCAGCTATTGTTATTTCGATATATTTTTAGCAGCCGGGATAAATTGCTACATTCTATTATTTAAAATAATCAATATTCAATTGGGGGATTATTGATTGAACGCAAATATCAATTAAATTAGCAATAATAATTTCAATCAATTACAGTTGACAAAAATAAATGTGTAAAATTAACAGTCGAAAAACGTAAAATTATTCGCTGTAGATACGGGATTTCGGTTTTTGAGAAACTCTTTATCTGATAGAGTAAATGCGATGATTATTTAAAAGTAGTAACACATGATGTGCGCCAGTATGGTTGTTCAGATACAAAAATTTGACTTGGGCAATAAGAAATAAAACGTTGAACAAGAAAAAAAAATAAAAAAAAAGAAACAAAACAAGAACTATAAACTTGGCAACGAGGTCAACATTGTGCCTACCTAATTCTTTCACCGAGAGAGCTTTCCAGCTTTTCAATAGCATCATGTAACTTTCGAAGATGTGAGATGCTCCTTTACTGTGACTTGTACCATGTTCACAATGTTCAGTTGCTTTGCAGAAAGTATCGGCACCCAAACAAAAAGAATCTTGAGTAAAAATGCACCAAGTTATCTATTGCTTGAGTTGAAATGATAATCTGCCTCCGTAATCTTTCCTCCATCTGTCTTGTTCCTATCCACACACCACCACCCCTGAAAACTTTACTTCGCTTAAAATATATTACTCCTTAACCATCCTCCTTCCTTGTAAAAGTAAATCCAACGTGAAATCCCTGAAAACTCGCCGAGAATATTGTAAAATTTAACATTCTGTCGATATGTAAACATACACTTCAAGGTTAGATTGCGTCACAAATGTGTTTGACGTCATTCGATAAGTAATTCGACCGAAAACATAAAATATGTGCCAGAAATGAAAATTAAGTGGAAATTCTTTCTATTTTGACATGTTATTTGTCAATACTTTGATATAAAACAATGTTTTCCATTCGAAGCGAGGCGGACAGTCGTCATTTATTTCACATTTAGCACGGTAGGTATTAGACTTGGAAAAACGACTTTATTCTTAAGAATTTAGTCCATTCCGTAATTTAGAATGGGTTGGTGAATACGTACTAAATTCTAAATTCTTTATTCTTGGGATTTAGTGTGCTAAATTGATGCAAAATGCATTGGTGAATACGGCCCTTGGAAAAACGACTTTATTCTTAAGAATTTAGTCCATTCCGTAATTTAGAATGGGTTGGTGAATACGTACTAAATTCTAAATTCTTTATTCTTGGTATTTAGTGTGCTAAATTGATGCAAAATGTATTGGTGAATACGGCCCCAGGAATCCTACAGACTCGAAAATTGGCATTGATGATCAGCTTATAAAGCTTAAAATAGTTAAAACCATGACTGTTGGTCTGTTGCAGAGCATCTTGAGGGGGGGTGCTAGTGCTTTGTTAAAAATTTTGAAATCTTTAACTGTCTTCTTCTGATGAACCAGAATCCCTACAACCTTTATATTTGAGACGGATGATCAGCTCATAGACCATATTTTACATAGCTATAACCATGAATGTTTGGTAACCATGTGAAGAGCACTGGAGGAGAGGGTAGTATTTCGGGTCAATTTTGAAATTTTAAACCTTCTTCTGATGATGAAGTAGGAACCTCTAAATTTGGCATGAGTCATCAGCTCATATATGTTAATCAAAACAGATATAGTCATTATTGTTTTGTGACCAGGGGCAGAGACCCAAGGGGAGGGGGTAGTGCTTTGTAGTATATTTAACAATTGTTAAAAATTCTACTGGACCAGAATTCCTACAGCTTTTTCATTTGATATAGAAAAATCATAGAACTTAATTTAAACAGCTATTATGACTGTTGGGCCACCAGGTGCGGAGCAACAGGGAGGGGGAGTACTTCAGGTCAATTTTAACATTTGAACTTTTTTTAAGCTCACCTGAGCACCAAGTGCTCATGTGAGGTACTGTGACCTCCCTTTGTCAAGCTTCCGTCCTTTGGTTGTCGTCTGGCGTCCGTCAATGATTTCTTTAAACGACATCTTGTCCTTAACTACTAGGCCAAATTACACCAAATTTTACAGAAATGTTTCATAGGTGGTCCCCTCAAAAAACAACGACTGATAACAATTCCATTTTGGATCTTGTATTTTCATCATTTTGCTTTGAATAACATCTCAACAACGACGCAAATTTCAAGGAAATTTTACTAGAATGTTGCTTTGGTGAGATCCATTTCACCAGAAGAACTCAGGTGGGCGGTTTGGGGGCCATTTTGGCCCTCTTTTTAATTGACGTTTGAAATTAAAAATCTGATCATATGTATGAATGCGCACTCATTCACATGGTGCTTGTATTTTATGATATAATATCATTAAACAAAAAAAAAATTAGAATACTTATCAAAAATTCGATATATTTTTGGGACTTCCTTGTGCGCAAGCCTACAAAATAAAAAGTTGATTTCATTGCGGAATAAAACCTTTTTTTGCAAATCGGAATGCAAACATAGAATTTGATGTAGACAACTAACATTAAATCATTGATGGATATGTTTAATCTATTTATCAATATGACCTCTTTGAAAATGTAGACTGGATTTCTCCCTTTCCTTATCTTGTCTTTACCTCATACCAAAATAGTTCAATTTTTAGTTTGTTTATAAAGATTTTTTTGTAATAATCGAGCGTTCTGATCGACCAAAAGACAGCTGCTTTTTTCTCCTAATAATTTTTACCATCGTTCTTGAATAAACGTTTACATGGTTTTAGTTCCACTAAATTGTCTGATTCGTTCATCTCTTTCGAAATATGTTATCTTTCGTCCGTGAACAAAATAACCCAACTATTTCTGAAAGGGTCACTAGGGTTCTAGAAACGGAGTCCATTCAATCGCTTTACGGAAACTTATTTGGCTGCGTTATTTGCTTTTAAAAACGTCGTTACCCCATTGTAAAAGTGACAATAGCGCCGCGAAAATGTCACCGCTTAAGCTGATTTTTGCCCTTTCGAGTCTAACTGTTGTTCGTTCACAAACGAGCTTTGATCCGGGCTGTAGTTTCTATAACGGGCAATGTGTATATAACGTGAAATTAGGACATGCGAACCAGTGTGACTCGGCGACTAAACGGGATGCAGCCTCGACATCATCTACTGATACTACCGGTACAGGATTTCAGGTAATTCTTATTTGCTGACATTCCAACTTATTGGATGGTTGAACTTGAACTGGCTCTTAGGTACGGAGGGACTCGATGCTCTAAATAGATAAAAAGTGATTCTAACCCTTATCATGATATTCACTTCTGTACGCGAAGCGAATTCAGCCATGAATGTGATTAGGTTTTTAGTTTCATAATTCATGAAATCAACAAGTATTCTCTTGATGTCTTAAAATTTAATATCATGAAGGAAATATGTAAGATTCATCAATAATGAAAGCATATTCTTACTTGACTACCTTTTTATGGGGCGTACTCAATTTTATTGTCATTAAAAAATAAAAACATTTTTAGCCAATCGGAATGCACAAAAATGGTAGAATCTTATAAAATTGAATTATTTTTGCATGAAAAAAAAACAAAATGGGAATTCTTAAATATGCAGATATTTCGGATTATTTATGACTGGTATACTTTCTTCGATTTTATATGCCTGAAATTTATCGGTCATTAAGACGTCGCGCACGCTAATGCTTAACATTTTGTAACGTCGACTTATCCATTTAGACGTTATTACATTATATTTTTCTGAAGCGCTTCTTGTTTATCGTATGTAGATTTTGTCATGCGTATTTATATTTTTAAAATTGCTGTATAAGTTATATTCCGAATAAGAAGAAATAAACTTTTTTCTGCTTGAGGCATTTTTACTATCAATCGGCTTCAATCATTTTATCTTGGATTGCCGAAAAAAGCATAGCGCGCCATATAAAAACGTAACACGTTAAAAATGATACGTTTTTGAAAAGTATGTCCACACAGCCAAATATAAATATTTTTGATATTTTTAAACGTATCTGCACGAAAATTTTCCATTTGATTGTACGAAAAAATAATATTTCAAAAATGTAGAATAATTTATGATAATTATTTTGATTATGAAATGCGGCAGTGAAGCATTTTGAAAACCGGCTATAAAATTCTCGTATTTAAGAGATTGTGTCCACACAGATTTTCTTTCTATATTTTGTTGTATATCACGTATTATTATTTTTAAACGCATTAACGAAAACTAGAAAAAAATAATATTCTTATTTTCAAATTTCACAAAAATTCGTTTATTATTTATAAAGATATTTATTTTTCACGCCGATTTTTCGTTAAAATTTGACGTTTTACAACTTTTGAATTTTAGAATAAATCTCTATCAATTGTTTGTTATTTTACTCACGGTCATTTTAGTTCACCCACTAACATGATATCACCTCTCGCACAAGTCTTAAGATTCTCAATATTTTTCATGAACTGTTTAATGCATTTTAGGGACTTTAAAGAAATCTACCCACACAAAATATGTTACGTTTTACAAACGTATTTTAAGGGTTTTGGTGACAAAGAAACTTAATCAAACGGGAGTTTTATTTTCCCCAATTCTCCTAACAAATATACTTTTAAAGTATGCTTTCTTGTGGTTCATTTGGTATAAAAAATATAAAAATTGACCAATAGGTTTAGAAAATATGGCAGGTGCAACTTAACGGGAAACGTTCAATGTCAAATGTTAAGCATTACCGTGCGCGACGTCTATGCGTTCACGTAATTCATGTTCTTTAAGTTCATGAACTTTGAAGTGTCGTGAACTAATCTTATTGTCAAACATAGATTATAAAACAGCATCATATGTTTAAAAAATGTTTAAAGCTATTGATAAGTATTAACAATTTAACGCAACCTAAAAGGCCGTCAAGCAGCCCTGAGTTCAAGATGCTATAGCGTTTGCGAACGTTTTAAAATGAAAACCCCGCTTTGTACGTATTTACATGTACAAAGCGGGGTATCATTTCTTAAACGATTCACGAGTGTTTTCATCCTGAACGCAAGCTAGAATAGTAAAATCTGTTGTATAACCATTGTTCCAGAGTTGTTCTTGTAAAGACATAGAGAATGTGAACAACGATGTCAAGTCCCTGTGGACCAACATCCAGACATTACAAGGAAACTTTGACAAACTTGCTGGTAAACTCAACATTACACAAGACCAACTCTCGGCCAAGTCAGTGGAACTTACTTCTCTACAGAAGAACAATACAAACATCATGGCACAGCTTGCCGATAAGGAATACTTACTGAATAAAAGTCGGGTAAGAAAAAAGGCACATCATTTTCTTTGTAAGTGATCGATAGACATATCTTAAAAAGAGCTAGTATTAATACTCTGAATAGCATATAATTCGTGATTCAATATAGCAAATTGAAAAAAAAACACAAAAAAAACTCTGCATACCAAATCATTGTGAGTCTTTCAAATTATACCATGTTAGAGTGCATTTCTAATTCATGGGTTACTCAGAGACCTTTCGGAGAAATTTAAGAATTACATTAAAAAAAAAAGAAAAAAAGTCAATTTTAAATATAATTGTCCTAAAACCTTGACAAAAGCATCACAGTTGCGGCCGTATTCAATAAATGCTAAAATCAAGATTTTGTCATTTTGGTAAATTTCAAATAATATTTCAATGCTTTTGCCTGCAATTTATCTCTCTTATTAAAAATATAATTCTCTTTCATCATTATAGAGAGACTGAGACCTCTGAAGCGCACTAGGCGATAGACCGCCTCTAGCTGATAATCACAGCATTTCGTACAATATCCCTTCACAAAACCTCGAATCAGAACCCTTAAGGTAGTGAACCCGAAATACTTCCGAAACGTTTCGGAAGCAATGAACATAAACAGTGTAAACTTTCATAAGAAACCTCGGTTCCATTGTGAAAGGCCGTTAGTTCTGAAATGTTGCAGAACTATTACGGATCCGCTACTTTAATATAGAATCAAGTAACTGTCGTTTTAGGTTGATCTTGCCAACACAGTATCGACTATGAACACGGAGCTAGATCGACTACGAAAAGAACTGACGGAGAGTAACAATAAACTGTCGGTCTGTAATGCCAGGACTGGATTTACAAGTGGTCAGGGTACAAACCCCCCTGGTAGGTCTCTTTTATTATCTTGATAAAGTTAGGAACATAGTGAAATTGACACGATGAATGATACTATACTGATTTTGAAATGAAATTGAATGAGCTAGAGGAGTGAGTTTTTGAATTACATTATAGGGAGGTAATCCAATATCGCTAATTTTGTTCATCTTGAACAAAATTAGCGATATCTAGTTCATCCCTTTAATAAAACATGCAAACAAATTCTATAAAAATCTTTTTTATGTTTTACGAACCAATCAGATGCTTCTGTAATCAATAAAGACAATATAATTTGGATTTTATTCTAGTTTTTTATATTGAATATTCATTGTAGTTGTTGATCTAGTATTTTCAGTGATTTTGGAGCGTTTTTTTTAATGGTTTGAGTGAGTGAATGGAGTGTTGAGTGAGCGACTTAGAATGCTTTTGATCGGAATGAGAGTCAATTTCACGATGTGATTAACTGTATCTTTTATTCTGCTATACGGCAAATCAGAACATTCATTATGGACAAACGTAAATATAAATTAAACGGTAACATCTGTAATGAACGAGAGTTCTGATTGGCAAATTTTCTTTTATTAATACCAGCCCTTAATATGGAAATTTTGCAGATGATTTGCAGATGTTGCTATTTTGTATGCTTTCGGCCAAACTCGTTCTGAACAAAAAAGTCCCGAACCATGTTCATTTTGTAAAAAACATGCACTATCTTTTGAAACGATTTCATTCAAGTTCATTAAGAAACGAAGAGAATAGAAAAAAGGCATATATCATGATGGTATGAACCGAAACACTAAGCACACTGTGTGAATAGTGCTACGAAGCGTATTCATAAACAAGTTTGATACGGTTTTAGTATCATACCTTCATGAAATCAATAAATCCTCTCCACAAATCTTAATTAATCAATTATTGTTATTAAGCAAAACTGTAAATATTTGTCGAAATGAAACATATACATTTTATTGCAGGACTATTTTGTGGAAGCTTACAGAAAATATGCGTACTAATATATTGTTTACTTTAGGGAATAAAACCAGTTTTCGGCCAATCGGTATACACGAACATTGGTGGAATCATTTTGAATTAAATTGTTCAGAAATGCAGAGTAAAAAAGCCTAATGGCACGGCACCTTTATGTAAAATCCATATTAATATTCATAAAGTATGATAATATTATTCGTTTCATACATCCAGGAAAAAAATCTGTGTATTCTTTTCATTTCTTTTAAGGCAAACTTGTTTTATGCTTTATATTGTATAGTTACGTAGATAAATGACTGATATACAACAAGTCTTTAAGCATATAATAGAGTACACAAAATGTTTTGTTGGAGTGGAGGAGACACGGTGAAAATATCTCGAAATGAAAGATTTATCGACTTACACGAAAAAAGATTAGTTCCAGTAGAGATTAATCGGAGTTAGCATGTTTAAAATCTCTTTTACAAATGGAAAGAACGTTCATTCTTGGATCAGAAAATCTGACAAATACATGTACTTAAAATTTCGATTCTAGTCAGCAAGCACAGATGGGAAGAATGATCATTCTTTAATCAGAAAATCAGCCAAATGGTTAAAGTTTCGATCCTGGTCAGCATGCGCAGTCCGCGCAGGCTGACCTAGGGTCGACACTTTACACTTCCAGGATGGTCCCTTTTCGCTTGACGAGTCATATTCTTTACTGCGTATTCTACAGCGTTGTATGGAAACTTCGTCACCAACATCTGCCATTTTGAAACAAAGACAATCTGTAACTACACGATGGATTCGTCTTATAGCGCTGAAAAATGGTATACGGGGACTGGCAGACAAAATACGAACTCTGGACCAGTTGAGGATCATACCTTTGGGGCACCGAACGGTAATTAACTCTGTCCACACGTTCCCTCATGTTGCCCCATGAATCATTTTGGAAATTGAAAAATAACCTGTAAAAGCGATAATTTCTACATTTTTTTCTCGTGCTCTAGCAAAAGTTTTAAGTTACTTTTTATACCTCCCTCCCAAATATAAATGAAGTTTTGCGTGAAGCATTTTACCTGTCGATTCCGCTAAACCACTCTTGTTTCGGTAATACATGTTTCCTTTTACTTAAAAGCTTTTTTTATGCATACTAATAAGTAACATAGAAACAAAATAAAAGAAAAGTAAAAACAGAATTGGGTTTGGCATGTACAGGCCCTTA